>OV884034.1:6447500-7647500 GCA_930367265.1 Catocala fraxini | reverse complement strand
GTCAGCTTTAAATCTAAATAATTTAATAATGTTCTATACATTATTAAATTATTTAGATTTACACTTTCCCTGAAGTTTCAGTTGCTTTTCAGCTGCTATGGTCACGTGAAGATTAAACAATGCGATAAAATTCGTATAAAGTAGTTTATACGGATAATAACATTCACGTAAACGTAACACAATATTATGTTGAATATGCAAAACATTCCACTTCAATATCACCAATGTAATGTCCATGCAAAAATAATAAAGAAACACTAATCATGGGTATGGCAAAAGAAGCATGAGAGCAGAATAAATGCTGTGGAAATGAGAGCGCTGAGAGACATGTGGTGTAACGTTGAAAGATAGAATAAGAAATAGTGTGATTAGAGAGAGATGCAGCTTGAAAGTGGATATAGTGACTAGAATAGAAAAGGGTATATTAAGCTGGTTTGGGCATGTAGAAAGAATGGACGAGAAAAGACTGACTAAGAAAGTTTATAAGGCTAGTGTGAATGAAACAGTGGCAAGAGTCAGATCTAGGCGAACGTTTCTTGATCAGATCGGAGACGATCTGGACAAAGGCCAGGTTAGGAGCACCTTAAACCGGCGAGCGTGTATGACGAATGCGATGAAAGTGAAGGAAGCCAGAGAAGTGTGTCAGGATCGTAGCAAATGGCCAGAATCCGTAGTCTCTGCCTTCCACCTCTGGGAAACAGGCGTGAATCTATGTATGTATGTACGAATCATTACTATTATACTTTATTGGTGCTAAATTATGCTCATAAAAGTATCATGCGAAGAAATAAATGTCTGTTTTATGACGTCATATTTTCTTTAACTATCTTTACTTCCCAGTTCAAAGTACTTAGAGCGGCTTTTCATATTTACTTAAGTGTGTATGTCTGGAAGGGATCAACAAGTGACTAACATATACTATACTAGCTTTAGCCCGCGGCTTCGCTCGAGATCAGTTCTTTTTTTCTGGATGAAAGGTAACCTGTGTCCTTTTATGTACTCCTGACAACATGTTTGCGAAATTTCAGGCGTGGAAGCGAAATATAAATTTACTAACATAAACACGACAATATACTTGGGCTGACCAAATTGAAACTGGAAATATTTAAATATAAGAAGTATTATAATAATTTAATAATTTTTAGCACAGGACCATAGATATCTGAAATGAGTTTTGCGCTCATTGCACGGAACCAATACGAGGGTGACATTTGCAAGTTCCGACTTGGGAGTTAAGCGTCTCTTTTTTCAGGAGGTTAGGTAATGCGTTAGTGATACTTTTAATTCGCATCGTCCATAGGATAAGGTAACCGCTTATCCTTAGGCAGGCATTCTTGTTTGTTTGGCACCTAAGAATAATAAAAGACCACATTAAGGGCTTGTGTTATCACCTCCAGCTAGCATCTATCTATAAGATAAAAGTCTCGCCATCTCTCTTCTTTAACCTAACATGAGTGAAACAGCATGCGATTTATCTTTCGGATAACTTTTTCATGTTAGTTGTAGGACTCGCCGCAAAAATTATCAACTTCTTCCGCCTTAAAAATGTGTCAGAGAACCGGAGAGCTTTTGTGTTGCTCAAAATGACCAACGGTTTCACGTGTTTGAGAGGTATGTCAATTCCTAACTCCGGTCTGTTATTGAGAATTTCATGGCAGAAAAACCATAACATTTTGTCGGCCGGGCTTGTGCACAGCAGTCTCATTTACTACCACTGCTCCACTAAGGTAGTAACATACTATTTATAATTAGTAACGGGGATTAACGTGACAGTTGCTGTTTTGGCCTGTGAAAGCTGTTCGAAACGTCAAACAACCAAAAGTAAACAATATGCACGATCGCGTTAATTCCCGTTACAAATTATACACATAGTAATATGTATCACAAAATATTTAAAGCATAATCAAATTCAGAATACCGTTTAATCTCTTTCGCTAAAGTCAAATATCTCCAAGTATTAGTTCTACGTATAGCTAATCAAAATACACAGCGAACAATATTCCATAGAACACTATAGACGCTACGTAATTTTATGACCGGCGATAGAAGACAATATATCATTGTTCCGCCATTAATTCTTGGACATCCAATTATTGTAGTATTATCTTGTTGTAATAAATCTGTTTAATTGACAGCAATTGTACCGCAGGGCGAGAAATAATTAATAGTTTTAATTCTCGGACTATCTTGATGCGATGGAATTTGTTATTAACTACGACAGATGGGCTTCTAATTGAATGTTGATTATGTGTTTTGTTTTATAAAATAATACTTTTAAATGTCTTTCTGAATCCACTTAAGCCTTCGTTATTTAAAAGCCTTTAAGTAATTTGTCACCACGTCAGATTTTATCAACTACTAGCTTATATCCGGCCCTTCGCTCGCGTGAATCCCACGGGAACGTATACCAGGATATAAGTATTCAATATGTTTAGCCAAGACTTAGCCTATGTACGTAAACCAAATTTATCCAATAGTTCACTTGATTAAGTAACAAACATTACAACTTATTAACTGAGTTTCACATTTATAATGTTAGTAAAATGTGGAAAAACAAGTATGTGGATAACTCGGGGATAAATCGGAAATAACTTATGGTTAATTTGCAAATAACACACGGATAAGACACACCAAAAGAGTGGAGGAGCGTACCATTGTCAATTATTTGGACAGTACAAACGAGTCGCCTCAAACTTCAACTTGGTACTTCATGCTTACTCTTACACTGGTTCTGGGGAAAAGGAAGAGAGAACACCTTACAGAAAACCGCTGTAAGAGCAGTTACACTGTAACTGCATTACGCAAGATGAGTGAGGGTTCTGGAGGTTCATGTGCCCATGTCTACCATTGTATTATAATATGTACCTATTGCAGAGATAGGTATGAGAGTCTCCGGAACTCTCACTAAAGATGAGATGTCTTGCCGTGGTCTTTTCATTAAACCTATATTTAATGACTTGTCCGTAGGTTAGACCATAGGTAAGTGATACGGTATTGAAACCGGTCATAATCAGGCGGTCTATTGCTTGTTTGCCATCTTTGTAATAGCACACAAGTGCGATCCCTCAATATCTATTACGTCACATTCTTAGTTCTATGGAGCAATACGCCACGACTGGACAGGAACAAAACCAACGACTTTACGTGCTTACCAAGACACGGGAGAGACACTACCAATTTTAAACACGGGATCTGCTACTGTGAATTTACTACCCCGACTCGGATTTTGAATCAGAAACCTTAAAATCTGAAGCCGTATACGCTACCCACTATACGAATAAGGCAATGCTTAATTACTTATTTCATTACATACTTTATCGTCTGTTATGAACAAAGTAATTATAGAATTTCCTTTCTTTATTTCCATCATGTTTTTAATAATGGAAAACATTAAGAAAGGAATTCTATATCTTCCTGTTAACAAAGCTTCACATCACAACTTGTAATTTATGATACGATTGGAGTTTGAAACCATTGTACATTGTACTGCGATCCTGCGAGTATTAAGTTACAGAGATCTCGTGTAGTTTACAAAGCGTAGCGGTAATATAACTCCTGTGTCCTTCTTGGTAAACATATATCGGCTACAATACTATATGACCTCGCTTACGTCTTCGTACTTTTCACATATACAGCTTCACGCCTATATCCCTAAACAAGGATAGGCAATTGTGTATTAGCCCTACATTTAGCTAGCTGTTGTTTTATGGTCCACGTAGTAGGTATCGAGTATTCTCTATCATCTACCAGGTCCAGTTTCAGACTCCGTGATACTATAGTGAATTTCTTGACAGAAATAGGCAATAACATTTTGTCCAACCTGGGAATCAAGCTTTAGACTTCATGAACAGCGGTTGCGTTCACTAACACTGCCGTAACCGAGGCTATCGAAATGAAATCCAAACACATCATTATCATTGACATTGAAAATGAATTCTTCCAAAAAAGAGAAAGTACATACCGTCAGATATTTCAAGATATCATGTGGTATAAACAACAAATTATGAGATTGATATAAAATGTATTAGATAGCTTTGTATAGCTTACGGTTTGTGACACCCACGCAAGTGGAGTCGCAGGAGGTCAATAGTTAATTCATAAAAAGTGGCTTCAACATGTGTTGGAATCTCGATAATATATTAAAAACAATTAACAACGATTTTATCGTGGGTTATTTACTTATTTATGATTAGCAGCCGACTGCGATATCTTCCTCGTCAAATATAAAAAGGCTGGCTAAACTCGCCTACGATTCAATCTGATATTTTTAATTCTCGTTCCCGTGGGAACTTCGAGAGAAAATATATAAAAACACTCTTATATAGAAATGTAACGCTGTATAGAAATATCAAGTAAATTCATCAACAACTTTACGAGCTTTAAGGATATAAATATAAGGCAGATTATTTATATAAAATTATTGTTCCATTGTCAAAGATAATTTGGTAGTATGTTAGGTATGTAATGTTAGTACTTTGAATCAAGTGATAAAATTACAATCACATTGCAAATTGTCATATTTTTCAGACAAATCGTTTGGTTCGAATTCGATCAATGAATTAAAAGAGAAAATATACCAATTAATTGAATGTTTTATAATTATATATTAGATAAATGATATCATTAAAAACCTAATATAATTAGAATATAGCGTAAAAACTATACGCGGACATTTCTATACTGTCATTGCAGCCTAAATCTATTGATATGTTTATCAATATTTTATAATTATATTTCAAATTACATTTACTTAATGGTTTCAGCCTAATATATGTAGTTAAACTATTTGTAAAATGTGGCAAAATTATAATCAACATTTTATTATCAAAACGATAATACTCTTGCAAATATGTGGACACCATATTTTTAACTAACTAGATAACTGTATTTCGGCTACTAATAGCTAAAATCCAGTTATATCTACATAAGATTAGCCGACTAAAACTAAGAGCAACCTAACCAAACATACTAACTATATTCGGCATCACCTGATCCTAGTCGACTAATTCCAGGTGCAGCCGTAATTCGACTACTAGTCGTGGCAGATTGAAATTTTAACTTAAATGTATAAATGACGTGCATACTCACAGAGTCAAAGCTGGCAAATCCAAATCCAAAAATTACAGGCTATGCATAAAATTTTACGCTGTTACTTTCCACTTTCTGATCATCTTTTAAGTACTTACCAAATTTATAAGCGGATTTCCTTATGCTCATGTTATCCTTGGTATAAAAGTGAAATTAGTTGCCGAACACCGACAATAACACGTTAATTATAAATGCCATCCAAAATAATATTATAAGTGCGAAAGTATGTTACTGTTTACTTTACTTTAGTATCTAAGTTTATGCTGACGTTAACTGAGTATCGTAACGCCTTAGGGTCCATATTTATGTGAAGACGAAGTTTTGTAGAGTTTTTCGGTAAAAAGTTTTTTACTAGCGTAATATTAGGTACGTGCTGAATCTGGAATATATTGATATCGATATTGATCCACATTTTCCATCAAAACATTACCAATGAAGGATTAAATTAATTATTCATTATACAACATTGATATATCTTCAAAGAGGAAAGCAGACGTAATACTGAAGATAAGTACATCCGTCTAAAATTTAATTTGCTGTTTTATGCACCGCGTAATATAGCACGAGCTTGTCTATCGGACATATTTCAAATGCCGTAGGTCACTAAAATTTCATTCTATTTATCATAATAATAATACCCTCTAGACCGTTTCGGCCATAGCGGCCAGTCTTGACGGAGACTGGCCAACTACACAGGAGATATTATAGTGCACAAGCGTCTGCGCAAACACAAGTGCACTCTCTGTTCCCTAACTCTCATGATCCGATGGGACGGTAATCCGACACGCCCGGAGGGAGATCAGGCGCAGGACCAACGGCTTTACGTGTTTTCCGAGACACGGGGGTGTCTTACACCGCCAACTTCCTAACTCCGAGCTGCTATTGAGATTTATTAACTGAAAAACCCAATAACTGTTTGTTGGCCCGACCCGAGACTCGAACCCGAGATTTCATGCACAGCAGTCGCATTCACTACCGCTGCGCCACGGAGGCATTCTATACACTTCTGGGAGTCGAACTTCGAACCTCATGAACAGCCGAAAGGTTGAGCGCAAATTTATACCTCGACAATAAAGTTAGTCATTACTTAATCTTTTTGACAGCCTCGCGTAGAGCCGCATACATTAACGAATGATTTATTTTTTCTAAATGAGCAAGACTCAGAGGTCAATGGCTATTGGCGACCTTATTATCACAAAAGTTAAGGTTAATAAGCCAAGAGAGAGCGGTCTTCTCAATCATTGTTATTATAAGAATGTCTACTTAGCAAAGCCTTTTTAATTTATCGCTTCAAATTCTGGAACTACGGCCTTCTAGGTAAGAAAACAATCCGTTGCTGACATTTCCACGATCGTTTTCGTCGCGAGAAAGCAAATTGTGCTGTCGTTGGCTCACAACCCGCACAACTAGTTATACACTTTATTTATTCATATATTTTCACTTATGTAAATGTTATAAACAGTTTTTAGCTCCTGTGAACTATGCGAGTCCGGTTAGAAAACTATTAATATTGAACTATCATATTTATATGCGATAGTAACGGTTTTGTCATTAAAGTATAGATTGTATCTTTTAAAATAGATGCGTAAGTATTATGTTTTTTTAGCACAAGTTTTTTTTACTGTTTCGGTGAACCAAAATTAAGAATGCTAAACGCTGACTATTTTAAGCGGATAGCTAAACTAAACTAGTTTGACTAACAAAATCTGGTTTTTGATATACATACATACATATATATATATATATATATATATATATATATACTTTATGTTCTAAACAGTTATATTATACATCCAAGTTTTAGTTTATTCCTAGACTCCGTGCTACTACTGAAAATGTTATAAAAGAATTAAATCTAATCTTACACAATGTTACTTTGCAAAAGTGTACAAGGATTTATCTTTAAATCTGTACCTACTTTCTATACTAATAAATTTTGTTATTATTATTATAAACCCAATAACACTATGTCTGACTCGAACCCGGCTCCTCAAGATCGCATGCCAATTTTCTTTCAAAGGCATATTATTGAGGCAATAAGAATACGATTTAAAAAAATACAGGCAAATATATATTACGGTACGTATAGGTCCCAGGTCGTGAGTCCCGTTCCAATGTGCTTACAATTATTTCTCTCCAAGACATTGTTTGCTTAAATTGGATTTATAGAAAGATAGATTCACGCCTTCATACCAAATTTGGTAAACAGGAAAGATTTCTATTTGCCACGATGCCAACTTATTTGGTTTTCTATATTAACTCTCTTACATTATTTTTGCACGCTCATATTCATCTATACACATACAAATGCTCTCGCTTGTGTATTTTTAAAGGGATGGACAAAGGCTACAACCCTTATATTGCATCAGCTATGTTTTAAGTCCGGTACGAAATTCTATATCCTATTGAAGGCTATCGAGCTCATTTCCAGATTTCGTACTGCTACAATTTTTTTTAACGGAAATCTCGATAACGCCCGTCTGTGATATGCTTGAAATTCGTTCAAATTGGCTTTTTTTCTTGAACGACTGTTTTTTAAAATATAATCCGCAAAAACTGTTTGGTATTAATATGTACAGATTTTATCGCGTTGTTTATGCAATAAACTATTTAATTTATGTCAAATAAACAACGCGATAAAATCCGTATATAGTAGTTTAATTTCAATGAATAATATTCGCGTAAACAGAAGACAATTTTATATAAAAATTTGTTAGCCTTTAAATACAGATTTAATCTCTGGAACTAATAATCATATTCTTAAAATTGTTACATTTATGAAAAACTAAGCTATCCCGAAATAACTTGGCCATGTTTTAATGCTATATCACTTGCGCAAAGTGGATGAAAACTTTATCTTCATAGCAGTAAATATGTATTGAAATTAAACTACTATATACAGATTTTATCGCGTTGTTTATTTGACACTTTATTACATAATTTTGAAAATTGTTACACTACTACTACTATTAAACTTCACTAATTTTTAAGCTAATTAAATTATTATTAAACTATTTAGATTTAATTTTTTTTTACACTTTCTCCGACGTTTCGGTTGCTTTTCAGCAGCCATGGTCACGGGGAGAATGTTTGAAATTTCAATGAATAATATTCGCGTAAACAGAAGACAATATTAAGTAAATATGTATTTATATCTGTTTTTCTTTTCCAGGTCAAAAATGGCATCGGATGTTGCGTCGCATATAAGAAAAACTTCATTTCTATGGCTTATCCTAGCCTTAACGAATGTAAGTTTATTTTTATTATTTTCGGCATTAAGCTTTTGTCTAATGTGTTTGTGTTTATGTAGCGTGTTGTGCTTTCCCTATCATCCTATCAGAAACTATATAATAAATAAATTATGCACGATTTACACAACAATTTTGTCGGCCTCGATGGCGTGGTGGTTAGTGTAACCGACTGCCACGCCTGAGGTCGCGGGTCCAATTCCCGCACAAGTCAAACATTTGTGTGCATGAACACGGATGTTTGTCTTGGTCTGGGTGTTTCTATGTATAATATGTACGTATATACAAAAAAAAAAGTACCTATATTTATCTATTGTCTAGTACCTACCCATAATACAAACTCTGATGATGAGATGATCTGAGATCTGAGATGGTGGTGTGTGTATGTGTTAGAATATTATAATAATTACATTGGGATAGATAATGTCTTAATGACGACAAAATCAATCTCATGTTAATGATTTGATTGCGATTGTTGCTAATTTGGAAAAATCACAGCAGTTGACATGTGCGTGAACATCTGTGATTTTTTTTGTGTGTCTGCCATTTAAAAATATGCCGTGAATGTGGTTTAGACCACTTATGTGTGGTTTGGAAAACGTAACAAATAATGTTTTCATTTAATGTCACAACATTTTTACTGCTTATCAAACAACTCTTTACAAGAATAATTTAGTTACTGCTATCGATTCTACTACTGCTGTGTATGTAGCTTGTACTGCAAATAAGCTGGATCCATCGCTTAAAACAATATTATGGTAATCTTACTTTTTTACGTGAAAACAAGCGTGAAATCAAACAACAAATATAAGACTGGGTGCTTAGTGCGAGTTGTTTTAACGTTAACGTGATCGACCCGTTTATGACGTTCGGCTCTCTGATTGGTTATGAGCTTGGTTGGGGCCAATCAGAGCGCTAAACGTCATAAACTTGTCGATCGCGTTAACGTTACACAAACTCGCACTAGGCACTCTGTTTCGTTTTATAGTATCGTCAGTATATCTACTGTTTTAAGAGCTGGTAATTCAGCTCCAAGTTTATGGTGATAAACTTTGAATAATCCTGTAGAATAGCAACGCGTATAATTTTATAGGCGATACGTAACCATAACTGCTGCAAATGTACATTACTATTAATTCCAAACAGTTCTGATTATTATGGACAAGCTAACAGATGAAGTCTCAAAGTCACAACTAGCGTGGTCACTAAAAGAAACTGCTTCTACAAGGAATTACAACTACCTTAAGATCAAAAAAAATTGGCTGCTCGGATGGCGTAGTGATTTAAGTAGTGACCTCTACGCTAAGTGTTGTGGGTTCAAATCCTACACTTTACAAAAATTTGTGTGATCCACAAATGATTGTTACGAGTCAGGGTGTTCTTTGTGTCCGTTGTTTGAATGTTTGTAAAGTCCCTCTTGACACAGGAATTACTACTGGTACGGGAGTTGTCTTCAAAAAAACATTAATTTCGTTTTTATATAAAAAAACGAAATTATTGTATTTTAATGTTTCTATTTTAAGATTTATTATTATTTCAATTTCATAGCGATCGTAGAATATCCTGTACGCAAAATGATAATATAGTTGCGTTCCTGTATATAGAGGTATATTCATACATAATATCACGCGTTTATACGCGTTGGATTATGTTATTTGTCATTACATCTCAATATTACATCTCTGTTTTTTCAGTGTATATAACTCCGAATTAAAAAAGACAGAGATATGTTTCACCCCTAGTGAGACAAGCCTATATCCGTTAACCGGGTACAGTGCCATACTCCAAGCTGTTTTTAAGACTTCCTTGTCAGAAAACTATAATAATACTGCCCAAACTAGGATTCGTATCTGAATTCTCATCCACAGCATTTGCATTTACTACCGCTGCACTACGGAGACAGTCTGTTTATAAATATTTCTATAAATAATAATAACAGCCCTGTAGGTATATGAACTGTTCTACTGTTGGGCACGGGCCTTGTTCTTAGTTTGAGAAGGGTCAGGCCATTTCCTACAACGCTGGCTCAGATGTGTGAAATCTGCCAGATTTCACACATCTTCGAGAACATTATGGAGATCTTTCAGACATGCAGGTTTCCTCAAGATGTTTTCCTTCACCATTAAATAATTAACTATGTAGTTCGCACATAACTTCAAAACGTCAATGGTTTGGGATAGAACTCGAGACCTCTGCATTGCAGTCCAACGGTCTCTCACCAGGTCACGCAGCTTTTATATATATTTTAAATCTTTTCTCTTTCGAACTTAACCCCTTAACTAGTGTGAGAGTTGCATTTCGTCCGTCTCTCACATAAACAGCAATCGACTAAGACAGGCTGAAGTGAATTGCAATTGTATTTTACGATTCGCCGCAGGACTATTCTTTGTGGTCACGTTTGAGAACAAATGCATTAAGCCCGGCACTTTGTTTTAACTTATTGATCAATTGACAATTGTTTACTTAAACTTCGGGTCGATTTTGTAAAGTAATATGCCCAGCTTTCCGTTTTATTGCCTTTTATTGCGTATATTGTTGGAGTTGGCTACGAATATCAGCGGACGGTTTTTTAAACAGTGGAACTTTTTGCGGCTGTTATTTTTATTGATTTTATTTTCTTGGTAATCGCATTAAAGATTTATATCAACGTGGGTTTGGATTGTTTTAAAAATATTAATTTATAATCAGATTTGATTTGGTAACTAGGACCTCAAATGATTAGATTTGGTCACAGTCACAAGGTCACAATTAATAAAAAAATAACATCATAATGATGAATTATATCCGAGCTAAAAAGCAAAGCGTTCGTGAAGTAGGGCTTGGCAATACAAACCATTTAATTTCTTTATCAACTAAGCTTTTTATGATCCTACGTCAGAAATCGAAATGCCTCTGTATTTAGCTTTGCTCATTCGTAGTTATGAACTATACGATCAACAAATACATTTACATTCTAGCGTAGCGTGGGAAATGCTTATAATATAAATCTTAATATACTAATCATACTTGAATTATGGCCACAGATAAATTCTCAATTAATAATGAATGCATGACTTTCACAATTATTGTTAGTATTCGAATTGCCGATCTCATAAACATTTTAATTTCAGACATCCTAATTTTATTAACTGCTCATAAATCACAGAATCACGTTTCAATTAATATTTTTAACTCACGATATAAAATTGCTACTAGATTTCACCATGACTTTATAGTTTATGTTTGCCTGTCTAGACATATTATTCAGAAATGTGAAACCGCAAGCTTGGCTTTACGTGGCTTTCAATGAGGTGCTTTGAACCAACACGAATAAAATAACCTTAGAGTATTGTACACAATGTATACACATAGAGAGTTCACGTCACTTACAACGTGTGGGTTTTCGTCTCGCTACTGCCACTACATCGAGTATTGTAGTTTGGAATCCCACACGATACAAACCATCTGTATGTTCTGCAAATTTTCAAAAGATTCTTCTGCAAAAATCAAATGATTCTTCTGAGTCTGAGTGTTCTTTATGTCTGTTATTTGCATGCTTATAAAACAGAGCGTAGTGCGTAGTTTTTGCAATGGTACACCAAAAGAAAGGTACTTTTCCCCTTTTATTTTGCTTTATAATATAATTTTTGATACCACTATAGCGCTTGTCCCTTAGGCTATAATGATAAATGAAGTGATAACAAGGTTACCAACTGCGCTAAGCTGCTCACGGTTCATGGTAACATGGAAATGCACGCACTAACTCTTAAGCTTTCAATTTAATATGCGATGTTTTTAGCTAGTATTCAATGCTACAGTCCTTTATTGAATTAATAATAATAATAATATTCTACCACATACACATAACACCATCTAGCCCAAACTAAGCAGAGCTTGTACTATGGGTACTAGACAATGGATAAACATACATATATACTTTCTTTTTTGTAAATACATACTTATTATACATAGAAACACCCAGACCAAGACAAACATCCATGTTCATGCACACAAATGTTTGACTTGTGCGGGAATCGAACCCGCGACCTCAGGCGTGGCAGTCGGTTACACTAGCCACTACGCCATTGAGGCCGTTTCAATTCAGTAGTAAACAAGTCAGCAGCCCATCTAACGGTAAGCGCTAACTGCTACATATAAAAATGTGTTTTCTGGGCATTGCGGGAATTATGTCGAAGAAATGTAATATCTCCATCCTCACCTGTGTTATAACAGGGTAGGTTGAAATCACTGATACGGTGGCATAGCGGCTACTATGCATGAGGTGTCAAATTAAATTCTCGGGTCAGGCGAAGAGTTATTGACAAAAAAATCTGAATAGCAGCACGGACTCTACAACTCGGTAAACGTCCATAGGTTTGCCTTTGACGTGTTACCTAAAAGCAAAAAGCATAGCTAGCAAAGTGTGGCTGTAGTCTACTCTTGTCTTACCTTTCGGGATACAATCAATGATCTACATATGTAGTAGGTACATAAACTGTACAGACTGACTTATTTGTGATACCTCCTTTATTTTCCTTTTGCTTCGTTATATTTTGATACTGCTATCTAAAGTTTGTTACAATGGCTTATGGCTCAGGTAAAAGTATTCAAGTGACTCGACTGAATCGCGTTTAAAATATGTCGATATTACACATCATACGCTTTCATTTTCATTTAGAAACGTGAGAAAGAATTACTTTAAATAAAATGCCGTAATAAAAGTAAGATTGGAACTAATGCAAAATGATATTGAAGTAATATATTTTATAGTGTTTGATTCTGATTGATTGATTTTTATCGGGGTGTGTAATGGTTTCACAATTGGTTTATGTGTGTTTGGAATGCAGCTGGCCGTATGCGCCTATTTTACATATGCATAGAAGCATGCCTATCATATACATTTTAAACAGTTTATGCTTTAGGTACTAGTAAAACAGAGCAGACCAATTGCCCTCTCTCGGACATATTTTAAGAATTATTATAATTTCGACCCTAAAACCCAAGCTGTGCGCTAAGCGAAATTGCAAGCTTCTACCAACGCATCAAAGACTGTTGATTGCAACGATGGTTAATGTTTTCGTCTCGCGACCATCACTGCGCCGTGTGTTGAAAGTTCGACTCCAACACTGTACAACAATTTGTGTGACCCACAGGGTGGGAGGATAAAAATACAGCTAACGGAAACTAAATTATTTATGCCAAAGAATAAAAGTTTATCTTTATTGTGAGCTAAATGAATAAATAATTTTGAGTCTGAGTTTGACGACCTTAGGTAGGAGGCGAGTTAAAGTATATTCAGCAAAAGAACAACCGGTTGTCACGGCAGAAATTAGGCGACATCATAATTTTGTATAATTAGGGTAAATTAATGTTCTATTCTGGTTTTTATAAATTCAAATAGTATCTCAAGCGTCCGTTTACAACAAAAACCCGACCTAGTAGACCATTGAGTAAGCAGAATTGAAACGCCGTCCTTGGCGAGGTCGACATTATAAACCGGCTATATACAGCAAATCCAACAACCGGTACGAAGCTTGCAAAGTCACGACTTTCACATTTGGTTGGTTAGCTTTCTGCAGTGTCCGCTCCATTTGACGTGGTGTCAGCGCATGCGCGTCCGGTGGCATACATAGCGCACATATCGCACGCCAACTGGACCAAGTTAGTAAAAACATACGGATAGAGTTAGTACTGTTCGCAGAAGTAAAAGCGTGGCTCAATTAATTTTCAATCGATATGTTTGTCTTTTTCTTACTTTTAGTATTAGATAGAGAGTATCGATATCAATGGCGTACTTCTTTCTCTCTGCGAAGAACAGCTATACAATCCCTTAAAGTTACCTGTATTTTGTGAAAATCCTATATTGGAAAATCATGTTTGAAACGCTTGAATTTTAAACGTAAATATTTTTCATATACATTATAAGATATTTTTATGTATTATTTTACTGACGTTACCATCCAACGGTTTTACTTCTAGGTAACTATGTAACAGTATCAATCGAATTAAATCTACCTACTTAATGGTCAATATACTCCGTTTGAAGATATCTTACAGTGCGTTTAAATTCTTACGGTTTCATGATTCGGTTTGTTGATTTGGTTTTAAGAGTGCGAAAATATATGGCTACGAGCTCGTACGCCCCCTGACTTTATCCCCTTTCATAGAAAGACGGAGCCCCGCTTTGCGGAGCTCCTATTTTAGGGGGGATTTTAAGAAGAAACCTAACAAATACCTACTAGGGGCGAACCTTGAGGGGCGAACGGGCTCGTAACCAAATATATTGTAGCGAGTGTTCAGTGTTCACGTTATATGGATTACTAGATTTTGCCCACGGCTTCGCTTGCGTAAATGTAGGTTAAATTAGGTTAGGTTAATAACAGCCTGTCCATGATCTCGAGCGAGAGGTCTTGGAATGCCGTCGCCTCCTTCTGTGAGGAGGTGATGTCAGTGAAGGAGGCGGCGGAGAGGGAGAGGGAACGCTCAATCCCTCTCCCTAACCGCAGAGCCGGGCGCAGGAGGGCGCGAGACGACCTCCAGCCACCCTGAGTAGAAGCCTGCGGGCGGTGGACCTATTGGGGCCGTCCACCGCCCGATCAGCGCAGGTCCGAGTAGGCGGCGTTCGTGTTCCACGCACGCCTCTCGATGTCGGAAAGGGGACTAGGTCCCCCCGATATGTTGTCGGGGACCAGGTCCCCCAATTATGTGTATAAAGTTTTGTGGGACCCGCCACGTCCATCGGCGGGTCAAACCTTTGGCGGGGTCGCGATTCGAATGCGAGAGCGATCCGCGCGACCCCGCCATAAAGGTGTGAGGAACACCGCGGTGGTTTTAGTCGGTTCAGCCCAAACATATGGGCTGGATCCCGACATATCCCCATCGCCCGCCCCAAAACCGGCGATGGGGAATGTGACTTGCACATTACCCCGAGTTAAAAAAAAATAAAAAAAAATAACAGCACTTTTATTGGATGAAAGGTACCCCTGACAACGTGTATGCAAAATTTCATTATGATCTGTCGATTAGTTAATGCGTGAAAGCGTAACAAACAAATATACAAATTCACTTTCGCATTTATAATATTAGTTAGGAGTTAAGATTAGGATTGTATTATATACAACTAAACCAAATGCAGTATAATTCGTTGTGCCGTATAGGTAACCTAATATAAGCGTATTGTATTGTATTTCCTCAGCTAAATTTGCCTCTTCATCACCTTCAATTTCGAAGTCAGACGCGGAGTCACAAGGCAGTACAAAATCTTCACCAATATCTGCTTGCACATCACTACAATCTTTGTTAAACGCATCTTCTTCATTTGAAGAATGCTCATCCTCTAACTAACGCGCAATAATTTCATCATTTAATGTCATTTTCAACTAAAACAAAATAAATATATTTCCTGAAAAAGTCACGTTACTAAAATACATTTTCTTACTGCCTGATAACTGGTTAACCTCCAGCTAATGGGTTATCCATTATTAACGACAGACCCTGTATACATCAAAACCAAATGCATTATAATTCGTTGTGCCGTATAACCTAACATAAGCATATTGTACCTAGTACATACATACTGGCAGGAGTAGAGCAGGTAGGGGCAGGATGTCCACCAACAGAGTGATTTGGAAGTGTAAGGCAGAGGCTTTTGCCCAGCAGTGGGAGATATCAACAAGCTAATCTATAGTAATCAAGTATACAATTCGATTCCTGAAATCATTGTAGTGCGTAAGCATACTTAGTATCAAGTCCTTTTTTGAAATTTGGGCTGTGTACTAGTTGTCTTGTTAACGCCTTTAACTAAGCTTAATAAGATGGTAATTGAGTTCACTAACTCTCGCTTGGGGTCCATTGCGTTATGTATTACGCATTATAATTTTTTGATGAATTTAAAACATTAAGTTTCAATTCAGATTAGAATTTTATCTAATTTGTTTTGCAACTTAAGTTTTTAAATTAGTCAGACGTTATACTGTTATCTTTTCTAGACTAATAAGGTAATTTATAAAACTTGTGATATATTGTATTATTATTTCAGACTAAAAAAGTTACGACGAATGAAAATTTATCGTTTTGTAGCGGTGCCATTACATTAAATTTTATTAGACACTAAACTATGAAATTGTATTCTATTATATGTTTTAATTTACAATATTTCTGATATTTTCTTTAATTTGAATAAGGATTAAATATACAGAGTTACCAAGAAGAAGCAAACCACAGCTAGACTTCATGATACTTTGAGCTCATTCTGCGTAAATAGAAACATTAATGATTAAATTACGTTCGGGTACTTTGAAATAACTACACTGGAACATTGAGACAACTGGCATCTTAGTCTCCCCGTGACCATGGCTGCTGAAAAGCAACCGAAACGTCGGGGAAAGTGTAAAAAAAAATTAAATCTAAATAGTTTAATAATAATTTAATTAGCTTAAAAATTAGTAAAGTTTAATAGTAGTAGTAGTGTAACAATTTTCAAAAATTTTGTAAAAAGTGTCAAATAAACAACGCGATAAAATCCGTATATAGCAGTTTCATTTCAATTAATTTCAATATACAGAGTTCATCGTAAAATACTTACTCACCAGCTCAATGGCACGTAATATCTTTCGTAGTTAATGTCTTCAGGTGCAGCGGCCAGCCGGTTGCCACACATAATTGTTCTTATGTTACGCCTGGCATTCCAGGAATTGAAAGAAGACCGCTGAATTTTAAACCTAAGAGAGTTTAAAATGCAGCGACCACTATTCGAACAAAAATAGTCATTTTTGACATCTAGGTTGATCAATCTCTTACCTGCTGGTAGAGATCTAAACTGTTATTACCAGACTTCATTTTCGTTTTGATCTATGAGTTAGTCTTTCTTTTTTTCTTATCATTTAATATTTATTATTAGTGTTTATTCTAATTAAACAGCTGAGCTGCTTGCATATTTAACGTGTTTCTCTGCCGCGCGATAACGCAATAATACTAACGCACACAATTTGCCAAACCGATAGTGATAAAAATTTAATCTAACCTAGTCACTAATAAATTTAAATAATTTATTAGTGCCTAGATTAGATTAAATGTTTAGTGAGTTGTTAAAAAGATATATAACTTATTGAAATTAAACTAGTATATACGGATTTTATCGCGTTTGACCCTAAAACACAATTTCTAACAATGTTTAAAACTTTGAAATCATTTATATTTATATGTCATCGAGACGTTTCGGTTATTTTTTAGCAACTATGATCACCTAAAGACTAAGATGGTGGTCATCTCATTGTCTTGAAGTGTAGTTTTTTAAAGTAGGTAAGCTTAAAAGTAAAGTATTAATACCTTTTATTATTCTCCATCTATTATATTATTTATATATCATATGCCTACCACCACCAGTGTAGCACTGCAGGGTGCCAGCTGAAAACCAGCGCTAGGTCTTTGATGCCTAGCACATGCTGAGCTGGTAACCTTTTCAGCAATACATGCTTAAACCTTGCTGAATAAATTATTTTTATATCTTTCTTTCTTCTTTTCTTATTTCTTTTTTAAAATTTGATTTAATATAAAATAACATCTAGGCTAAGTTATTTAGGCATTGGCTTGCTTATATTAGAACTTATTATATCTACGGGTTGTATAATGTTAGATAAATACTAAACAGGTTTAACTGTATAGCATATTTCTTTGTCTTAATAATCTACAGCTGTTATACTTGCGGTATTGCATTCCATCAAAACGTTATGGCATGTGGTAAAATGCATCAAGTTTTTAATAGTTAACGATTGCAACCAATTAAACTTGAACATTGGTATACAGTTTATTCGAATTAACGATCTATTCTGAATGCTCTCGTACTTTTATACCTATTATGTATATTTAATAGCAAAGAATTTCTCACTTCTGTACGAGTACAAACATTGAATTTATATGACAGGATTTTTAAGTTAATTTTTAAATTGTTAGTCTCTCCGTGACCATGGCTGCTGAAAAGCAACCGAAACGTCGGAGAAAGTGTAAAAATAAATTAAATCTAAATAGTTTAATAATAATTTAATTAGCTTAAAAATTAGTAAAGTTTAATAGTAGTAGTAGTGTAACAATTTTCAAAATTTTGTAATAAAGTGTCAAATAAACAACGCGATAAAATCCGTATATAGCAGTTTAATTTCAGTTGTTAGTAAAAAGTTTAAATTTTTAGTAAGAGAGAAGAAGTAACATTACATTTATATTTACATTATTGATTTACAACCAATTTATTTAATATATATTTACAAACGTATTAAAAAATATATCATTATTATAAAAATACTATCTTGGCAATGTGACTGGTATTAGGATATACCTAAAGTTTATTTCTAAGTTAAGCCTGATATGCGCATTAAAGTATCATATTATTTACTTTTTAATATGGCACAAAAACAATAAAAATATTTTTAAATCTGTACCTTATATGGTCTTTATAAAATGCTAACTTTTGCACTAGGAATAACTTCTGCATCGTGGGGAACCTAACACATATTGATCTAACGGATACAGATATAAATAATTGTCCCATATCTGGCTGAGATAATTAGGTTACATATTGACCATTAAGTAGTGACACAGTGATGTAATGAGAGCTGGCATAATCTCACGCGTATAAACGCGTAATATTATGTAAGAATGTACTTCTATATGCAGAAATGTATCCTTGTGCATACAGCATAACTACGATCACTATAGTACTGTATTAATAATAAATTGTATAAAAAGAAAAATTTTAAAGTTTTTTTTAAAGTCGTCTTCTTGTATAGTTCGGGGACTGTACAAACGTTCAAACCATTACAAAGTACACCCTGACGCAGAACAAACATTTGTGTATCACACAAACTTTTGTCCCGTGTGGGGTCGAACCCGTAACATTTTTCATACTGACAGTGACTACCCGAACTCTAAAATTAAGCTGGTGATACCCATAATATGCATAGACCCTTCAACTTTCATCACCCACAATTTGTTTAACATAACTCACCAAGTAACTCGCAAACATAACACATACAAAATTACCAAATAATTACTAAACATAACTGACAAACAGTTATCAAATAACATCCAAATGAAAAATCAACCACCGCACCTAATCCGCGATTATTATAAATCATGTTAGTATGAGTTATTATGATTCAACCGTAAAGTTTACAACGTGTTGGAAGACTATCTATTAATCACTAAGAAAATACTACACGTCAATAGAACTAAGCTGTAATAATAAATAATTAGCTAATCGTATACTGAGAGTTAATGCTAGCATCAAACTGTGAAGGTACAGTATATTATATTTTAGGGTTATAAAGATATAACGGGTTGAATGATTGGCATATAAATTATTTGAATTACCGTTGCTGTTAATTTTGAATTTTGAACATGACATACCTTAAGGCGGCTGTACACATTGGGCCAAGGTAGTGGGCCAGCATGTTGGGCCCACGTGTAGAGATTTACTTGGCTATATGTTGGTAGTTGGCTCTTAAATTGGCCGGCCAACCAAATATTGTCGGTTTTTCGTGCGCACATCAAAGGATCTTGGCGCGCTCCGATAACAGTGTTTACACGTTGGCGTCTTATTCAGTTCGTGCTCATTCACTAGTAAAGACAGTACTGTTGCGCTTTAGTGAAATTTACGTTCCCAAGTTACGATGGCGTGGCGTGGACAAGTAATGAGATTTTTGGTGCACTTTAAGAAAATAATTAAACGAACTGTACAAACAAATTGCCGCGGCTGCAAGAGATTCTACGTCCATCTTTATTAAAGAGCCAATTCAGAATATGGTACACCAATGTATAAACAGCGACATTTGCAATTCATTATTTTGGCCTGACATGCTGGCCCACTACGTTGGCCCAATGTGTACAGCTGCCTTTAGAGTTTTACTAATGAACCTCTTAATTCTTGGAATGTCAGATATAATTGAAAACCTATTGCGTCTGAACGCCGGTGTATTGATGCGACTCAAAAGGTTAAAGCTTTCTTTTATAAGATAGCTTACCTGAGGATTGTCTGCTCAAAAATGATTCATGCCTTATTTCAGTTTTCCTAGTAATTGAAACACGCGAGGCTTGGGCCTTGTTTCATAATTTCCAAGTATCGTAAAAGTCCATTAGATGAAAGTTGCTTATATTAACTTTGCTGCTGTTATAAAAAATACTACATCAAAGATACTACAAAATTACGATCCATACTACTAATACTATAATAGCAACGTAAATTACATTTTGTAATCTGTTCACGGTAAAAACTCCTGACTGCTGCTGTTGATTTTGATGAAATTCAGTATAGAGATAGCTTGAACACTAGAAAAAGACGCGAATGAATACACAAATAAAGATAAAATAAAAGTATGGTTAAATCATCATCAACATTATCCAATTAACTTAAAAGAAGATCTCTATACAGAAACAAATGCACTCTGATACACTCTACGCCATAGCAATTGGACTGCACGGATGGCATAGAAGTTTAAGTCTGACTTAGTGTTATGGGTTCGATCAACAAATGGTACAAAAAAATCTGTTATCCACAAATAGTTAATAATAATAATAATACTCTACCACATACACACAACACCATCTAGCCCAAACTAAGCAGAGCTAGTACTATGGGTTCTAGACAATGGATAAACATACATATATATTATGGATAAACATTCATATTATACATAGAAACACCCAGACTAAGACAAACATCCATGTTCATGCACACAAAAGTTTGACTTGTGCGGGAATCGAACCCGCGACCTCAGGCGTGGCAGTCGGTTACACTAACCACTACGCCATCGAGGCCGAGTTATTCCGAGTCTGGGAGTTGTTTGTGACCGTTGTTTGTATGAGTCTAAACGAAGACTTTAGACACGAACAAACGAAGGGCTTCGACGAGACAAAGTCGACAACGACGATTGGTTGAGCTACACAGGATTTATTGCCCAGTGCAGTCGTTAAAATAAAAAATAAATATCCTTTCAAATGTTTGATGCGATCAGAAAGATTTAACACTGGCTGCTTCTAAAAATGTTTGGAATGTTTTACAGTTTCACAGTCGGTAAGAATCAACATATATTTGAGGCAAATGAATGTAACCAAGATTAAGATATAAAAAACAGATAATATGGCAGATGACTAATATTTTCCTCGTCGTGAAGTATCCATGACATCATGTAAACCTTCGCTTTCAAAAGAAAGTAATGACTAAGTAAAATCTTAACAGTACATACAGTAGTGCCAGTATTCTTTCATTGACATCTGTAGTGATGATTTTCGTTTCTATAGAGTATAAAATCTTATTATCTCCAATATAAAACTACCAATGAGTTTAATAAAATAAATTTAGATATCAATCTTACTTATATTATAAATAGGAAATTTGATTATCCTTAAGAATATAATAAATGTGCATGTGAGTTTGTTTGTTTGTTACGGTTTCACGTCTCAACTACTCGACCGACCATCATGAAATTTCGCATACACGCTGTCACAGCAACAGAAAAATGTATAGGCTACCTTTCATCCAGATAAAAGTACTATTGCTAACATAATATAACCTAATCTAACGTACATTATGCAAGCGAAGCTGCGGGCAAAATCTAGATGAATAAACTCAGAAACCAAGAATTAGTCGGTTATAAAATTTTACATCGAATGTAATTACTTTTGAATTAGCCTTAGACGTAGAGGCATCGCGTGTACTGTTCCAGTAAAAACGTTCGTATCAATTCCATAGGCTAGAAAAATACTTTTAATCTAGTAATGGTAGAAGACAAACGTGGAAGTAGACTCCAGGATTTGAACCACCTTTATTATACTATCGTCTCAAAGTGATGACTCGTTATGGCCATGACCATTTAAAACCTACTTTATTTAGAAGTAAAGACAGGTACTGACTTACGAAATGTAACATGCAATCTAACACGCAATGAAAGAATTTGCCGTCCACATTGTCGCAATGTATCATGCAATATAACAGAACTCCCATAGTGTGGACGCGCATGAACCGTGCACACTACGCGCACAAACAGAGCATTTCAATTGTGCGCCCTGCGATCCACCATTTGTCGGTTTTTTGCCGAACACAAAGGGGCGCGCTGTGTGCACGGAGCGCCAGTGTGGACGGGTTGTGTGTGTCTGTACTGCGGAATGCGCGCCAAAAATGGAGGAAGAAGACACAGCAACAGCTACGCGCGCATGCCGGAAACAGATGCGAGTAGGTACATGCTCGGTTCGTGCGCGCGCTGCGTCCTCACTTATGAAATGCTCCTTTCATGTTACGTTGCATGTTACGTTACAGCAGTCTGTACCCGCCTTTACATCATGCTATGAGCCACGGGAGCGGCGCAGTAATTATATACATGGAGTAAACCGATAGGCACAGCTAGTATCCTTACTTTTTACTTAAAATTATTAATACGAATGTGATTTTGTTTGTTACGCTTTCACGTCTTAACTACTTAACCGATCGTTATGAAATTCGCATACTTGCATGTTGTCAAGGGTACAAAAAATGATATAGGTATATACATGCAGATTTTGTCAATCCCACTGCACACTGTGACTTTAAATCAAAAGAAAACAGGACACTCAGTTGTATCGAGTCTACGTGTTATTTGTGTCTGTTCTTGTTTGTTCTGTGTAGAATATTTGTGCCATGTATTGATCAACCTACAACAGTTGGCTGGTCACAACAGTCACTGGCAATCGCAAGATGACCACTTAATCCATCACGCTGCAGTTAAACTGATAGAGATAGTTGAAAATATCATTGGGCTATCATATCAACTAATTTTGACTCACATTGTCATATATGTACATATATGTATACAATCCACAATCAGATAAACATTCCGACAAGAACAAAAAACAAAACATTCCTTACCTGTCATCATTTATCCAAACAATTACTAACAAAAAACGAAACAATTTCATCCTCTTCAAAACTAAAGGCAAACAATAGAATTTGATAACGGATTGCCGTAGCGATAAGACGTAATACCGTGTAATGAGGTTGTATCGGCTGCAACAGAGAAGTTGCATCTACTGGCGGTACTTATCTCAATGCCAAACATGTTGAGTAGGGCTACCGCTTACTTTAATCTGAAATATATCGTGAGTTCGAACAAAGGAAAGCCTACGGCGAGTCCAGAAGAAATTGCACCTGCCTCTATGGACTTCGAAGTTGATTTGTGCTTGTAACACATACAATAATAGATGTTTATTTTATACCATAAGCTAAGGAAATTGCGGGTTTATTTTATCATAGACGTAGTGGGAAAAATCTATTAATTTTGCCAAGAAGAAGAATTTGGTGATGGTATTAGAGGATCACCCAGGTATGAATGATACTTACCGAAAATAAGCCTAAAAGTAATAAGACTGTTTCTGCGTTTCGCCTGGTAAGTGCTGGTAGTTCTGGTATTTCCGGCGATCATTTGCTACGGTGGCAGCTTAAAATCGAAGAGTCAAGCTAGTTTATCATCTTACGTATAAAAATGCCTTAAAAATATTCTAATAGACTGATAGTTTAAGTTATAATGAATTGCCTTATATATTACATAAAATATATACTTTTAAATCTGTCATATAATCAGAAGCAAAATATGTGTGTTTGGATTCATAAAAACGTAGTATCTCCCTTGAACAGGCAGTCATCAGAGTCTCTCTGTAGTAACAAGAGAGCCTTATCTGTTACTAAGACTGAATAGTCATTTGAATTTTAAGGCCACAAATACCGCCTGCATTAACCAAAAAAGCAGGATATACTTACTCAAAATTATACGAAACGATTCTCCAATCTGATCAATTATCAATACACAAAGACCGAACCGCACAAAAAGCAATACCGAATATGCAAGTAAAATAACAGCAAATGTTCAAAGTAATTAATAAGGAATAAGATGATGAATCAGATAAGAAAGTGAATTAATAACCGAACACATTTGAAGTGACGCGGGTCACCGGTCAAGATGTGTATGCGCAGATACGTAAGTTAATGCCGACGAGTAGATAATTACCGGAGTTATGGCTATGAATGAAGGCTGTATGTTCTTGATGGTTAATGGCAGTGCAGAAATTATTTTAATTAATAATATAATTTTCTTATTGATATCAATCATATCGTTAGTAAATATTTTAAAATAATTATTGGCAGTTGGATTCGTGTTTTGCTTGCTGCAGTATTGCTAATTGGTGAAGGAATTAATGACGTTTGTGATTTAATTGCTTGTTTGCTTTTTAATGCTTTTCGGGATATGATTACAGAAAAGTTTGGTATGGGGAATAATTTATCGATTTTAAAGTTAAGGTGTTCGTAACTTCAATGTTTGCGTAGACTACCTATGTACTTAGACGCTTTAATAATAAGTTGTAATCCATTTATTTAATACTCATCAATCGAGAGTATAGTATAGGTATATCTGATTAAATAATAGGGATATCTAATCAGATATAGCTATTATTTAAAATAGTGATTGAAATATTATTAATTAATAATTAATCATCAACATTAGAATAGCCATTTTTTCTAGAAAAATAAAAACTAATCAGATATACCTATTATTTAAAATAGTGATTGAAATATTATTAATTAATAATTAATCATCAACATTAGAATAGTCATTTTTCCTAGAAAATAAAAACTAATCAGATATACCTATTATTTAAAATACTGATTGAAATATTATTAATTAATAATTAATGATCAACATTAGAATAGCCATTTTTCTAGAAAACTAAAAACTAATCAGATATACCTATTATTTAAAATACTGATTGAAATAATATTAATGAATAATTAATCATCAACATTAGAATAGCCATTTTTTCTAGAAAAATGAAAACTAATCAGATATACCTATTATTTAAAATACTGATTGAAATATTATTAATTAATAATTAATCATCAACATTAGAACAGTCATTTTTCCTAGAAAAATAAGAACTATACGTACTCCATTGAATAGCATCTGTAATCATTGATTGTAAAATCCTGGATATACATACATGGGCGCTTGTCTCTATCTCTCTGTCGGATAAGATAAAATAGGTTTATTCTTATAGCATGCATGATGCTTTAAGAATAAACGTATTTTATCCAATCCTTCTAATAATTTACTTATTAATAAATACACACATATTACATACAATATATCTAACAAAATTACAGCCGCAACTACTTAAGAGATAAATTACAGTATCGTAACCCAATCAAATAAATCCTGATGCATAAGATATGCAGTTACTTGGTCAGCCCTGAGGCCACTCGAGTCTACCCGTCAGCCGTCCATTCCTACACGTCCTGCCAACATGTAATGGTTTGAGAAAGCCGTGTGAACCCCGCATATGACCCATTGTATACCACACGTACACCAACCACCTCAATTATCTACGAGACTTCGACTAATTATCCACCGGCACCGTTTAGAATACCAGTAGTTTCCTGCTAGCTAATCGTGGCAAATTGACTGCTTCTCCGTGATCGATTAGTTTCTTCTAACATAAAATGAGATAATTATAGTTTCCATCGGATGTTAGCGAATTTATGCTGAAGTGTAAAATAGGCTTCTGAAGAATTAGTCCTAATTAGATTAGTCGATTGATGGTTGTAACGAGTGATGACTAATAAGTTAATCCTAACGTTAAGTTAATATTATAAATGCGAATTTGATTTAGTTTGTTTGCTTACGCTATCACGCTTTATCTATCGATCACCATGAAATTTCGCATACACGTTGTCACGGGTACAAACAAGGACATACCTTACATACAGAAAACAAGTACTGTTCTCAGGCGAAGCAGCAGATAAAAGCTAGATTTATAATTATGCAGAGTATTTAATATATGATTTAAATTTAATATCTTAAGTTAACGATATTATAGGCTATATTCAGGACAGATTAAATATTTTTTACAAAAGAGTGGTGGTTTAAATGAGGTTGTTTGCAGTAGCTCATTCGAAATAACTCGAATATAGGTTCTGATGTCATCTTAGAAATGTTTGAATATAATATAGTAAACGTGGAATTTATAACGAGTCCGCTGTATCGATCTCGTGTACAATTTTCTCTCTAATAAACGTATTCCTTTGAAAACTTGGCTGAGTGCCTTCGTTAGCTTTCTTTGCGTGCATCTTAGTTCAGTTAACAGATTTCTCTAAGGTTACTAGTTTACAGGTTCAGAATGCAGTAGGGGCTGCAGTTGCAGTTTCCTATGAATAAAAGATTAGAGAGCTACAAACAATAAGAGTGGCCACGCGTGATCGGAATGATGGAAGTGTAACGGACTCAAATTTGCCTATCCACGGATTTTGTTGAATATGCAGATCTTATGACTAAGATGACTCTTCGTCGTGGAATGTTAACGGTCGGTATACTTCGACAATGAATCTTGTCACATAGGTTTTACTATCGAAAGTAATATGAATCCGGTTTGAGAGGACGTTCTTACGATCCGAGCTGTACATAAACATGTGAACACGTGAGCCGGAATAAATGCAGCTCAACATTTAGTGATAATTGAAAAGAGATTTTGTAATGTAAGTATATATTCATTAATGGAAATTTATTTTTTAGCAGCAATATTATTCAAATGTATCTTTTTTATTTAATAATGAAAATACCTTTCATTATAATATTTCGAACGTGGAGTTATGGATATTAAATTATATTGCCATTAAAGTTACTAATATAGAAGGTGGAAAAACTTCTCTAAAATTTTCAAGATATTAGTACTAATTTCCGATTCTGCACTAAATATAGTACGGTGGCAGTCAACGTATGAAGCTGACAAGGGCTACATGCACAAGTTACCAGCACAAGTTAGATACAGAAGCTACTTGCGCAAGCTATATGTATAAGCTACTGTGCATACACACGTAAGCTACCTGCAGGGGCTTTCGGTGCCTGGTAATCGTACGATTACCATGGGCTTTTTGATTATATGATTTACTACTGCAAATTGAAGGAAGGTCAGCTTAAAGTACAGCTGTTCTATTTAAAGAAATAAATGAATAAAAATGTAAAATTTCTTTTTTAATTATCTTATACTATTCATAAAAATTACCCATTTAACTCTTAGTTATACTTAACCTTTCTTCATACTGAAAATGTACAGTTACAGGCGTTTTCTCTAATGACATGCTGATCTTTGTGCCTTTTGTAATGAGGATAACGGTCGGTACAGGTAGTCTATGTTATTTCGGCGTGTTATTATTGTGGACATTTTCTGTAGCATAAAACTTTATTAGTGCAAGTGCAAGTCATGCTTAGTTGAACAATTTCTTCAGAATTATACTGAATGCTGTAGTTATGTTAGGTGTTAGGACATTGGCTAGTTCCGTGAATTAAACTAGGAGGTGTCGACATTAGGAATACTTCTAGTATTTTCCGGAATTTTCAATTTCTTTTTGTTAGTAGGTGCTCTAAAAACCTTTTGTAGAGGGATTTTTTAAGGCTTTGTATTTGAGCTTTTAATGATATAAAACTAGTGTGGTTGAAGCTTAGAAGGACACGATTTGTTAAAAAAGTGGGTCACCCGCATTTTGGTTTGCTATATACATAGAGTATCACGCATTTAGTATTACAACACAAATTTAATCTAATTCAGTTTTTATGATATCTATGAGTATTTTTGATGACAGTGAAAAATGTAAATAGCTTTATTTATAGGTATGTAATTTAGACATACGTGTGATACTTTTCTTTGGCATATCTTATATAAGAAAGGATATACCCTAGTTTTATACTTACTTATACTATTAAATACCAAATCTATAATTCAATTTCTCTGTATATTATACTGAAACCGCTCGAGTTCAATGCCGACTAAAGAACGATAAGGCTGTTAAAAGTAAGTACTACTAGAGCCTAATTGTTGTCGAGACTTTGCTTTCCTTTCTGTCAAGATTTTATCAGTGTATGTAGTGTTTTTCACACCTGCCGTAAATGCGGGGCCACACTCTGTTTATAGCTATCCACTTTGTTATCTTTCGAGCTAATGGTGTAGGCTTTAATTAGGATAATAAACTGGCTTCTCGAACGTAATTTTGTATTTAAATGTTCCGCTATGATCTGTTATTTTTTTTCTATTAGTACAGTTAGTGGTTGTATGATTAAGGGAAATATTTTTAGGGTTCTTTGATACCTGTCAATAAGGTATTGAATGAATGGTAACTAATATTTTTTATGCGAATTTAAGTTTGTTTGTAACGATTTTAGGTCTTAACTATGCGACCGATCATCCTGCAATTTCGAATACACTTTCTTAAGTATACAGAAAAGGACATAGGGTACCTATCATCTAGTAAAAATGTACTGTTCCGAAACAAAGCACGGGCAAAAGCTAATCAATTATATTTCATTCACACTTATTGATGTGTGTCAGAATGATTTGGACATTTATGTCTAGCAGTGAAAGTGTTCGTCTGATACCCGTTAAGTTAATGACATAGGTAGATGAATACATTTAATTATCGTACCGTGTGTAACTCTATCTCCATCTGTTCTTATTCTAAAGTCACAAGATAGTTGTATGGATCGGGTGGATTTACTTAAGTACTTTTATTGCATAAGTAAATCCACCCTTCTATTCTTGTATCAATTTGATGGTTAAATTTATTGTATTATAAAATTATTTACATAAAGAAAGCAACAATCATAATTTACAACTTAACTAATATTAACAAAACTAACCACTTATAAATAGAACAAAATGAAGAGTAACAAAATATGGGACTGTAAAAATTAATAAAAAAGGATGGCCGGTTTAGGCAGCGTCGTAAAATTCCTCAGCATCGCTGTCGATCGGGAGTGTGCCCAGAAGACTGGCAGCATTGCCACGCTGAATGGCAATGCTGATTCTTTGAACCAAAAAAAGTCCAGCTGATTAGCCAGTCGATTAGCCGCTTAGATATATCTCTAAAAAGCGCACGAGCGCCCGGATTCTATCAATTCATTCATAGGTTACTGTGATATATATAGATATCGATCCACTACTATCTTCTTAGACAGAGGTGCTAACTGACCAAGCTCAGGTCGATTACTTACGCACAATAATAGTCCAATAAAAATACCTATTTATTCGTAAAGCTTGCAATTCTTTCTCATGTGGCCATCGAACTCGCGTTCGAGATCAAGATATATGTTATTGGTGATGACATACCTATTACAAAGAGAATTGTAATAGGTATGTATAACATTATTTTAGTGACATTAATTGTAGTCATTTCTGTAAAGAAATAACACAGAATGAATGTCAATAAAATAATATTAAGTCGTTAAATAGTAATTTACTAGTTTTTAAAAGATATAACATATCAATTTTAAAAGTCACTTTGCTTAGTTACAGACAAAAACAGCATGAATTTTCATTGGATTATCTTTTTATCCAGTAAGAATACTGGATAAAAAGATAATCAAATGAAAGTTCATGCTGGTTAAGCAAAAAATTATATGACCTGTGTTAGTGTCGAGTAAGTACTAGACTGACACCTCATAATTTTCTAGAGTAACAATGTCAGATTACTCTTGGTTCTGATCTTTACTAGACTAGTACTATTAAAGTCATTGTTATCTTCACACATATACCTTGCTTTTTATTTTCATGGAAAATGAATTAGACGGGAAATATTATTGTAACGGGTTCGATTCCCGCACAAGTCAAAAATTTGTGTGCATGAACATGGATGTTTGTCTTGGTCTGGGTGTTTTTATTTATAATATGTATGTATTTACAAAAAAATAGTATATATGTATGTTTATCCATCGTCTAGTATCCATAGTACAAGCGCTGCTTAGTTTTGGCTAGATGGTGTTGTGTGTATGTGGTAGAATATCATTGTTATTATTATGAAGTGACAAGAAACGGTGAATCAGCTATAGAAGAAATTGTAAGCCATAGAGGAAAGGAAATTGCAAGGTTTGTAAAAAAACTTCTAAATTTCGGACTCCAGCCTGCTTAACCACTAAAAACAGTCATAATAAGCCAAGCATGTTATCCTATACTAGTAAGATTATCTGAATATAGTTTCTGAGTTCTATGCAAATAACCATGTTATATCTAAAGGAAATTTATAAGTTGAAGAAAATGTTACCTTTCACTTTGACATTTACCTAAATAGCGTAATTTGCAAACAATTATCGCGTTTAACGTGATGTATGTGAAGTGCTGAAAACAGGAAGTTATTATTTATCGACATATTACTAACTTGTCAATATATATTGCTATTGCTTCTTATCATTAGTGGTATAGTATGTATCTTATGTGGGGGCCAGTCAGTGCAGACCGGCGACACTTCGACCCAGTGGGATCTTTTGTGTCGACACTCTCCCAATAACGACTGCCATAGATGTTCATGACAGCCGGGACCGACGGCTTAACGTGCTCTCCGAGGCACGGAGCAGGCGATAATTGTCAATCAATACGCACATAATTTCGAAAAGTTATATAACTTCCGAAAGTCAGAGGTGCGCGACGTAGGTTCGAATCCGAGAACCTCCGCATTGCAGTCTGTTGGTCTCCCCACCGAGCTATCGCTGCTCACTAGTGGTATAGTAACTAACCAAGATTGCTGTGTCATTTTTTAATACACAAAATCATTTTATTTTATAGAATTATTTACTATATGTATGTGTTTCTAGGTGTTTGACTTGCAACTTACTAGCACATCTGCATGTACAAATCATTCTATCTATATCGGTATGCACTTAAATGACATCTTGCCCTTTGCAATTACTTACCAACGTCCGAATTGGGTGTACGAAGCTGGCGCATGCGACTAAGTGAGATCTGAACCCAAATTATTTTTTTTATTTTATTAAGCACACTATACAATTACAAATCTTCTTAAATATAAAGTGCGTATTATAACAGTAATCATACAAATGACAGGCATGTATGACAAGAAACTTACAGTCTAATTAATTACTGGTAAGATAATATTTAATAGGCACTATTTTGTGTAGATAGGTAAGTGCTAAATCCAAAAGTAGTTGTTACACAGATACACAATTACATAGTGCAGATAAGTTACGCAAGTCGGTAATTATTTATGACATAGGAGCAAAATAAATATTTAAAAAAAATTATATGCCATTGTATGCTAACTGTGCTGTATATTTGCGTATATTTCTATCTATCCTAGAATACTTTAGCATTTGCTTTGACAGCTTATTTGTGTATCAATTTTATAAACCAAACAATATGTTGGCCTCGATGGCGTAGTTGTTAGTGTAACCGACTGCCACACCTGAGGTCGCGGGTTCGATTCCCGCACAAGTCTAACTTTTGTGTGCATGAACATGATTGACTTGATCTGGGTGTTTCTACGTATAATAATTACGTATTTACAAAAATAAAATGTATTTATGTATGTTTATCCATTGTCTATTATCCATAGTACAAGCTCTGCTTAGTTTAGGCTAGATGGTTTTGTGTATGTGTAGAATATTATTATTATTATTATGTTATAAGCTTATCTCAATACATCACTAAAAACCACATTCAAATTGCTTCAGCCATTGTGCAGATTTGCCTACAAAAAGCACTGCCAAAAAATTTGTTTACGATTCTATTATAAGAATAAAAACAGATTGGTAATTTATTGAACAGAGCAAATAAAATAAATAACAGTCACTTTTAGAATTATCTCGTTTTGATAGTGGCTGACTGTGGGTGATTTTATTTCATTGTTCGATAACGCAATTAGTTTCTATCGTAGCGCTGATATTACTTCCATTATTCTTATAAAAATAAAACTAATATATTTACAATTAGTACTATTTTTATAATTTAAATGGAACTGTGGAATTGGTTTACTATTACAATGTTTCGATTCGTTTTTACGAGCACAGCTTCGACGATTTAATGAAGGAGGGAAATAACATGGTTCGGAATGTTACTATAAGCTGTAAAATAAAAGCCGTAAAATTGTACAAATGCTTAATATTATTGACTGGATGATAATTGCTCGAAGTGATTGCTTTTGCATGGGAAATGGCAATATACTTTAAGACTTTATAATTGGATGGGCGTTGTTAGTTAAGTACTTATAGGTGAAAAATACAGCTGGTTATTTCATTCTGTTCGGCGGCTTTCACAGGTGGCCGGTACTATCTTCTTAATAAATTTACTTGTAAATACAATCAAACACATTTATTGCATTAACAATGCATTTGTCTAGCAAATTTAATTATATTTTCACTAATATATATAAAAGAAATAAATACTTTTAATTAAGAAGCCAACTATTCAACTCTTTGGGCATCATAGAGTTTTCACAATCGTTTTGTTTAGTGCTAGAAGACTAATATCAATGCCACTTTGAATCGTAATAATAATAATAATAATAATAATAATCATTTTATTTCAGATAATAATCTATAATTTGTTAGTAGTACTTATAACTATGTTAGTAAACTTATTAATCAAATTATTATTTTATATTAAAAATTACGGGGCGAGATGCATGAATGAAATTCCAGTGTTTAACCACCGGACAATCCACTCTATGCAAGATAGTGCTTAGGAGGCCGCTGGTACTGTCCCGCACGCGACGCATCAGGGAAGCCACCCTTTTCCTAACTATCGTTCTAAAACAATCTGTATTGGCCTCTGCAAACATACCTGATGCGCTGCAAAATCGAGGCAGCCCCAGCAGCATCCTAAAACCATTATTGTATAGGACCCGCAGGGCACTGATAGATTTTTGCGTATACCTAACCCACAGGCTACAGGTGTAAAATGTCTGACAATAGGCCTTAAATAGATCTATTTTGACATCCCTTGTACACCTTGCAAACCTGCGAGCCAGCATATTGCACCTCACTGCCAATGCCCTACGTTCCCTCTCAATATCCAGGTCATCTGAAAGGTCCTCGGTGACCCAGTGTCCCAGGTACTTAAATTTGGTGACTCTCTGTAATGAAACTTCTCCCAGTTTGATCGGTGGAATTTCTTTATGTGACTTATTCCCAGCCTTAAAGATAAGTAGTTCACTTTTATTACAATTATACCTGAGACCATGTGCCCCCGCATAACCCTCACAAATTTCAATGAGCCTGTTAAGGGCCTTGACAGATGGGCTCAGCAGCACCATATCGTCCGCGTAACTAATGTTGTTGACACATACACCGTCTATTGAGCAACCAACTCCGGTGCTACTGAGCTCCTCTATCAGCCCATTTATGTATAGGTTGAAAAGCCGAGGTGAAGTCAGGCCTCCCTGCCTCACTCCACATTCCAACCCATACTCTGCTGAGTAAGATCCCGCCCACTTAACTTTATTAGTTTGATTGGCGTACCAATACTTAAGCAGATTTACAATTTCTGGCGGTGTGCTAGTTTCCCCTCTAAGCTTATTCCATAGAGTACTATATGATACCAGGTCAAATGCCTTCGACAAGTCCAAGAAACAGGCATAAATAGGCGTCTTTCTAGTTATATAGTACTGGACCGTATGCTTGAGCCTCAATATTGCAGTTTCCGTCGATTGTCCGGTTCTAAAACCAAATTGGGCCTCATGAAGGTCTATGTGTTTACTGAGCTGATAATCAAGCAAACCGTCCAGCACTTTTGCAACTACCGTAGCCAACGAGATCGGTCTGTAGTTGTTCTTGTCGGAGGCATCCCCTGTCTTATTTTTTACAATAGGAACAACGGTGGTTTTCATAAGCTCCCGGGGTAAATATGCATGTCCTATACACAAATTGAACAGCAAAGCAAGTACTCTTGGCAAGTGTACTCCAGCATGCTGCAAGTGCTCAATACTCAGGCTATCGTGTCCTGGAGACTTACCCCTGGACATGCCCTTAATAATACGCGCTACATCCTTCGCTGTACAAATGAACCGCTTACCCTGGACAACCTCAGCCTCGGACACCTGCCACACACAATTCTGTGGGGAGACCACTTTAAAATGTTCTCTGAATACTTCAGCAATCTGTTGTGGTTCATTCTTGCCATCAACGCTTACAGGTATGCATGTACCAGTCTCCAGCTTCTTCGTGTGCTTCCAAAAACGCTTGAAGTCCTTAGCTTTGTGGTGTGTAGCTAAGATGGTGTGTAGTAATGCTTATTCTCATATAATATAACTACATACTTAATTTAAAAAACATCTATATTTTTAACCGCATTTAATTTAAAAATATGTTTTGGATAAAATTATAATAAAGGAAAATCCAAGTTTATCTAATAAATTATGGTATTACGAAAAGCATATTACAAATCAGCACATACATTTTTTTTTCTGAAAAATTCGCACGTCTTCTATACTAACAACATAGCTAAGAAAGCTGTTAGTTACATAGTAAGTTCGTGTTTCCATCTCAGAGAACAGTTTACTTGATAATAACTCGCAAAAGTTAATGGCGTCGCTTGTGCAAATTATCGTGACAGTTTGACAAAATGTCGAACAAGTTTTCTTGCAAATGGAAATGGATCGTAAAGTTAGCCTTAAGAACATGTTTATTGATTCATTCATTACGATGTTTATTTTAAGTGAAGTTCTTTCGGAAATGGTTACCGCTATTACTAAATTGGATTACCGATAGTGAAAGGTCAACATTCTTATGAGTTAAAACAATAAATTTGGTTTTACCAAAGTCCAATCAAATTTTTGATTGAGTCATTTTTCTGAAGCTTGTTAAAATATTTAAGGACCTCCTTATTTTATGCACTTGTGTTGTTATCAGGTCAACTCGTTTGTAAAACATAGTATTGGCTTGAATGAGTCTTCTGATAAACAAATGTATCAATGTCATAATTTATAACGTATTAAATTTTATTATAATATAAGAATCAAAATCTTTATTTGTAAATATAGGTTACAGTCGTGTGAGATGTTATATTTGATTTTGCTTCTCTATATTTCACCAAAATACGACATACAAATATAATTATTGCATACTTATGTCTAAATAACATGTCATTATAATTTTGAGATGCATTCATTAGTAAACTTAAAATGTTTTTTAAAATTGATTTATTAGTAACACTTGAATACTTTAGGATCGTTTCGTTGATATAGTTACTACCAATATAGGTTTTAAGTCACAAGAAATGCATTTCAATTTACTTCTAAAAAAAACAAATGTTTCGAAGTAAATTTTATTTTTAATAACTTTTATGTCAATATAAAACAACTTTGCACACCACAATGGTAAAATATGGCATAAGCAACTACACATGTATCATCTAAAAATGTACCCATATTTGCAATAATTAATTGATTTGATTTGATTTGATTTGATAAATGAATTTGACATGTAAATACTTTTTTGTGTTGTTGAAACAATTAAGAACCGTTATTCCAATGGTGCTTTCGTATGTGGTATGAACATGATGTTCAAGTGGCGTATGCGTTCGCCTACTCATCCATTACAAGTACTATATATATTGTGATAGTTTGCAATCAGAAGTCGTAGCTGGGTCCTAATTAACTGAACCATTTAACACCTTAAGGGACTTCCTCATGTTCGTGTAGTATTTTATGACAATGCAAACTGTTAGTTTTAGTAAAAGCTGCTAGTTAGTTTTAACCATTACCTCGGTAAATTATTATTTCTTGATTGCTTTTGCAGTCGTTAGCGGGATGGGAAAAGATGGTACTTTTCATCTAAGCAGTTTTGTTTACTATATGTAAACAAAACTGCTTCATTTTAAGAATATAAATTTAATAGGTATGTCGCGTTTACTTTCATACGTCAAGTAAGTGGTTTTGTTTACTGGAATTTTATGAATATTTGTTAACGATGATTAAATATGCACCATTATTATTACAGTAAAATGTTTCAATTTATAGTTAATTGTCAGGGTTTATTTTAATAAGTATATCTCATTAATGCTACAAAATATTATAAATTATTAAATGGGTGAGCGTTGGACTGAGGTCTCGAATTATATACCAAGGCACCTCTGACTTTTTGAAGTTATATGCGTATTAGTTAGCTAATTATCGCTCGCTTAAAAGGTGAAGGAAAACATCTTAAGGCAACAGGCATGTCTAAGAGATCGCCAAAATGCTCTCGAGGATATGTAAAGTTTGCCAACCCGCACTAAGCCATTGTGTTGGAATATGGCCTAACACTTCTTATACTGAGAGGAGGCCGTGTCCAGTAGTGGAACCGTTTATATACTGAGCTGATATTGTTTATAAGGTACAGTCCACCACCTTAGCCCAATATAAGTTGGTAAACTTCGTACAACTTCACACATAATGAACAACTCTCAAATACGCAGATATCCTCACAATGATATTTTGTCGAGCGATAATTAACTATAAAGTACTAAATGCTATGCTAGCAATAATAAATTATTTAAAATGCACATAACTTCGAAAAGCCAGAGGTTTATGCTATGGGATAGAACTCATGACTGCTTGGCAGTTCAAGAACTATCACTAATTTCTAATTAAAAATAGGATTAAAATTCAATTATTAATATGATAAAATATTCATCGATTTATATTAGTTTTCATAATTAAGAAAGCACCAATATTTTCATCATAATTTAGTATCTATAGTATTAACTTACTTTTGCCTACGGCGTCGCTCGTTTTGGAACAGTAGGTACTTTTTTGTGAATGAACGATACCGTATGTCAAAATTTAAGTAAGTTTCGCATAAACGTTTTCTGAGGTACAGAGAACTATACCCCTGAAAAAGTTTATGCGAAATTTCATGATGATCGATCGAGTAGTTAAGGCGTGAAAGCGTCCCAAACTTAATAACACTTTGCTTAACCTGAAAATTTAATCCAAGACCTCACGCACGCAGAAATCAAATACTTAAAAACGTATTCCTAATCTCTGTCTGATGTCATCAATATTCACTATACAGTACAACTGCAAATAGATCATACCGACTAAAAAAATTAATTATGTTTTAATGTCTATGATTTAAATAACTACGTATAATTTTTGTGTTGTTTTAATTGGAAGTAGCCAACGGTAATTAGTATAAACAATTTTAATTAGTATAAAGGCAGCCCTTATTAAAATTGTATTGCTTATGTTTCATGTTCCGTCAATTCGTTCATCCGTGGTAGGCGATGCGTAATCATACGCCGTTTTAAAATTAACGTACAAATTAATAAAAGTATGTTAAATTAATACCATCTCGGTTTTACCCACGTTAATAATAATATTAAATGTTTATTTCGAACATTTAAAGTACACAGATAGGAACATAATATGAATAACATCACGCAACGACTCACAAGGGCGGCGCGGCAAAAACAAACCACCAACGCGGGCGACTCCGCGGGCACAACCAGTAATATTATATGGAGACAATACTGGCAGCTGGTTTATGGAGACTTAGCCAGTGTCTTCATGTACGCTGTTAATATCACCGGCTATAACAGCACTCGACGCATCAGGGATGCAGCTCTTTTACGCAAGATAGCATAAAAGTCATCCATGCGTGCAACAGCAAACATCCCCGACGCGCTACAGAAGCGAGACAGCCCCACTTATCCCCTGAAACCGTTATTGTATTGGATACGTAGGGCATTATATGTCTTCTGCGTATACTTGACCCACAGGCTACACGAGTAAAATGTCCGGTAGTACGACCAAAATAAAGTGGCTTTTACAGGAACTGTACATCGTGCAAACCTGCGAGCCACCATATTGCTTCTTACCGATAATGCCCTACATTCCCTTTCTATGTCTGTATCATCACACATAGTGTCTGCAACCCAATGACCCAGGTATTTAAATTCCTTAACCCAGAAAAGTGGAGTTCCCCTCAAGCTTGACTTGTGACACCGAGTAAGTTCGTTATCCGACTTGAAAATACACACTTACTAGCATTATACCTGAGTCCATGAGCTGCAGCATATGACTCACATACTTTTAGTAGTATATTTAAATCGTTAATGGATGGACTCAGCAAGACCATGTCATCCGCATAACTGATATTATTAAACACGTGACCATGGATGGAGCAACCTACGTTGGTTTAGTTGAGTTGAACGATCAGCTGATTAACATATAAATTGAATAATTTTGGTGAAATAATCCCTCCTTGTCTGAAACCACAATCTAACTTATACTCATCAGAATATGAGTCTGCCTATCTAACAACATTTATTTGTTTACTATACCAATACTTAAAGAGATGTACCAGTTATTTTGGCACGGTCGTCTCTGTCAATAACTTGTCCCACAAAATGTCATATGATACAAGCTCAAACGCCTTTCACAGGTCCAAGAAACAGGCGTATACGGGCGTATTTCTATTCGCATAGTACTGAAGTATGGTATAGATAGAAGTTAATGATTGCTGCTTCGCTCCCGTGGCTTGTAGCGTGATGTTATATAGTCGATACCTTCCTCGAGAAATGGGCTATCAAATGCAACAAGAATTATTCAGATCCGACTAATAGTTTAAGAGATTAGCCTGTTAAAACAAACAAACTCTTCAGCTTTATTATAATAGTAAGATAGATTTTATTAGTCACAAGACAGTTGTCAACGACGGGGTAGAACTAAACGGAGATAACGGGATGACATAGACCTCTTGAAAGGCACTGACAGGGGATGTCTTCAAACAGAAGAGATATTAGTCCAAGGATGAGGCTGTTGTCCAGCAGTGTGATATAACAAAAGGCCAATGAAGAAGAATGGATTATTGTTAATAATATTAATTTTGAGGCAGTATGCGAATTTCTGCAGTCGCTTTTTCTTACATTTTGGTATGCGAGCTTTCGATGAGGGAACTGGTAGGTTTGTAGGTTTACTCGTTCCAACGCAACTAAATTCTTGGCTTTTAATGCGTAGTATGCGTGCACTATGCTTGAGAAGCGTGTTAATGACGTGACATTAACACTTTTAAATTAGGTCGAGAGCGTGTTACTAAGTGCGTAAATAAATCTATCAAGTACCTTTATACCCACGTCTGATAAAATTTGACTTAAATCTTTGTATATGTTGTAGATAATATATGTAATTTTAAGTAAGTCGATCTATTTAAATAAATAAAATGGAAGTGTCTGTTTGTAATTTCAAAATAACAGTTTCTTACTAAATGCATATGAAAGTATATACGGTACCTATATAAAAAGAAAAATTTAGAATTTTTGGCTGTCTGTCTGTTCCGACTAATCTCTGAAATTGCTGGACCGATTTTGACAGGACTTTCACTGGCACATAGCTGATGTTAAGGAGTAGCTTATGATAGGTTTATTTTTAAAATTAGAATTACGCGGTATAAAAAATTCCACGCGGACGAAGTCGTGGAATAACAACATTGATGGACGGGTAACAGCACTTGGTAATTGTTAAATCCAGATTTCTGTCCATGGTATATAAATTTACAACAGGTCTAATGATTATGACCCACTGCACCCTATAGCTAGGTATATTCTCATTTAGTCTATTAGACTTAAATATACGGAAACAATGCATTTTCCAAGGCTCAACAACTTAACGTATACTTTGTAACATAAAATTATACAGCCAGGACCAAAATTGATGTCTTTTCCAACGTTGATAATCTCCTAAAGCAAAACAGTCTTAGGAACAAAGCAAGAAATTACTCAACGTCCGCCAATCATAGGGCCACTCCACAATAACAACTTATCCCAGGCCTTTGCTGCATTGTTATAAATGAAACCCGACCATCAATGAATGAACAACCTATAATAAATTCGATCATTGAAGTTCAGAGTCCGATATGTTCAAAGCCCCAATTTGTACATCATTATGAAACCAATACGTCGATAACATGGAATCCAACAGATGTCCGAACATCAACGTATAATTTATAACTCATAACCAAGTTTGGCGGCGTGGTATAAATAGAAGAAACTCAAAAACAGTACGATAATCACCAAATTGCCGGTTTGAAACGTGCGTTTAGGTGATATTTAGAAAGAAATTCGGTCAAGTGCATGTTGGCGCGCAAAAAAATGTTCCGTAACTTTTCTACTACCTATTAATTTTTTAACGACAAACGAGTTCGAATTACGGTCGTCGATGCGTGACGTCATATGGTGGGTCAGGCTACTTGGCTTTTATGTGTTTGTTCCGTTCGTTCACACTTCAAAGCATGAGGGAAATGTTAAAGTACTTGTTAATATGTTTCTACTACTGTTTTTATATTACAGTTACTTATTATTAGTCAATTAAAATAATGTGGTACAATTAAAAACAAAGTAATGATTTTTCTTGAATATAATTATACGAAAAATAAGAATATAATTGAAAAAGATTGTAATTATATTAAATATAAAAATAAACAAATTATCTGTATATATAAAACTCTTCCGTTTTTGAGTGACTGACAGACAACGCACAGTCGAAACTACTGAACGCAAGAAGCTGAAATTTGGCATGTATGTTCCTTGGAGAGTGTAGGGGAGCACTAAGAGAGGATTTTTGGAAATTCCACCCTGAAGGGGTGACTGGGGTGAAACCCGATATTTACACGGGAACGGGACTTACGCGGGTGAAACCGCGGGAAAACTACTAGTACATTATAATATTTAATTTACCATAGCAGTTTGTATTTTTTTTTACTACTTTAGTTCTTAGCTTTGTTGCATATGCAAGCAAATGTTATAGCTGAACACTTATCATATTTCTTGGTTCAATGATATAGATTGGAAATCTATACACTATACAGTAATAAATTTATTGGAATTTCCTTGAAAACTAAAATAAAATTTGTCCAACACAATATATACAAAATAAAATATGTGAGTCGGCGGCTTGTTCGCTATTAACTTTAATAGAGTGCGATGGATGCACGTACAAATTAACTAAAACGTTGGCCATGAAACTATTTTTCTATTATAAAGCTTTAAAAAGTCTATATCTATTAATATAATATTTCCAGTCAATTGAATGCCTTGCTCAGTAATTGTTAACTATCGCTAAAACCATTGCTTCATTAGAAATCAATCGTTCTAATCATTGACCGTTTTCTTACGACACCAGATAAAAGTTATTACTGTAGTTGAATCCAAATTATTTGTTAAACTGAGAATACAGACATTCCTACAAAGACTACGTTTGTAGGTAGCGTCGGAAGGCGTTTGCAAAGGATTACATTTAGTCAGCAACATTTTCGAGTCCTACCTAATAGGAAATGAGCTTGCTGCCGCGTTCCGTATGTGTTCAACATAATATATGGTTAGTAAAGTCTAATTCGTATAAATAAAATTATAATTTATAGAAAGAAACATTGTACGACAAAAGACTGATCAAGAAAGTATTTAAGGTGATTTGAATGATGGGACAACCAAAAAGACTTTGGTGAACATTCACTGATCATTTTGAAGACAATCTGTTGAAAAGTCAGGCTAAGCGTATTCTAAGCCAACGAGAGTGTATGAAGAAGATTTCAATAACAGTGGATGAAGCAAGAGAGATATGTCAGGATCGTATCCAGGGTAAATATGTACCCTCTATTTACACCTCCAAATAACAGACGGCCTATGTACCTAAGTATAAATTCTAAATACGCTGTTTCATTGCTATATGTAGGCCAAGCATTTTCAAAGTAAATGTTAGTTAAAACCACGGTAATGTTTAATTAAAATAATCAGATACGTTTATTAAGATAACAAATTGCTAGTTACCGAGTTATTAGAAATAACGTTTCGTGACAGGTGTTTGTTATTTAAATTAGGAGTAGCAGACACAGTGACTGTGCTGATTGTTTCGTTAGATTATGCAAACTCTTTAAGTTTAGATGACCTCATAAAAAGGCATGCTATTACCTACACGAGTATAAATCTTTGGGAAAGACTATAGATGTATACTCTTGTAGGTACATAATGAGTTCAACCCATATGTTCTCACGAGTTTCAGAATGTGGATACTTATTGGACGTAAGTAAAGTCATATTCCCGCTATATCCTAGTATAAATTGTAAAAAGTATTGAGTAGTGTTACTTTGCGACCCATCTGTTGTATTCAATCCCATAGAATCCACTTTTTGTTTTTGCAAGCCAAGTCGTAAGGTTTAAATATTTTTGTTGTATAGATAATATTCATTATTAATGATGCTCCTTTTTATTAATACTTTGTCGATAGGTTTAGGCTTGAAACTATTCAATGACACATTCGTCTCTTACTTTTTCTTGTAATCCTGTAATAGTAGGAAGAACAGCTATATGGTTCATGTTTCATTTTTTATACCTCGGCGAACAAGTAAAGCTTTTGGTTTCATCTGCTGCATCTAAACACTCAAAGGTATAGTTTCTACAAAGAAAATTGTTAATAGATCTTAACATCATGCTGTAAAATTAACTAACACTGTTTTTAAGGAGTTTTATAACTCACATAAACTCGTCTATCTACCACGAAGATAACAGAAACAAGAAGGAAAATCCAAAAGTTGTGTCTTGAAAAATGTTAGGTAAAATATTTTGAGAAGTTTACCACATTTTGATTTAGACTTGGCGGGTCCTCCACTGTGGTCTTTAATAAGTTGAAGGAACTAATTAATTTCATCGAAGTAACAATAAGCTCTTGCACGCCATAGTTCGGACACGCGATTTTTCATATTTAACAGTAAAATAATTATCCATGTTGTATTCAATTAACGTGGTGAGAAAATGACATGTCTATCGGTGGACTAACCCGTCATTATCATTATGGCACGGATATAGGCCGTGACTAGATGTGGTACGATGATAGTGGAATAGCAACGTTCCTACTTTATAGTGATTTTGTTTGATGCAAGATTTTGTATTGTGGAACGATTTTTTATATCTTTGGTGTTGTTATTTTTGACCTTTGTCTGAACTGATGATGTAGTGGTTTCAGTGATCGCCTCGCCACTACGCTGGGTGTTGTGGACTTGAATTTTACACGGTACAAAAAATATCTGATCCACAAATGGTTGTTACGAGGCGAGGTGTACTTTGTGGCTGTTGTTTTAACGTTTGTATACACCCCCGCGATACAGGAATTATAACTAAAGCTAGAATAATCAAGTAAAAAGATTTGTATATTATTATTTCGTTACCGTAAAGATATTTCAGCAACATTCCATCCATCAGTTTAATAAAAAAAAAAAAAAAAAAAAATTTTTTGTGTTTAATGTTAAAAAATTAATGTTTTATTTAATAAAAACTACTTTCAAATATAATAAATTAAACATAAATGCGTTCATCATAGAGTTCATAGACCAGTATTTGTGATATACCGCTGTAAACTATAAATAGTGGTCTAGAGTTCATGGACCATAAGGTATTTATATTATTGATCGACACATATTTGTCGTGATGTCACAATTTATAAAGATTACTTTTATATCTGGATCATATATGGATGAATATGAAAGGGAAAGGGGTAAATGATCAGATGACGGGTGACAGAGAAGTATGGAAGCGAAGGACATATTGCGCCGACCTCAAATAAATTGGGACCAGGGCAAGAGGGTGATGACCTTTATATCTGGATCAGGTAAGAGTACGGACAGAGGTCAGTCTGGCTTGTTGCACACAAATTCCAGGTTCCAATACCGACACAGTTATAATGTTTACTATTCATCGTTTACAATACGTGCATTTCACAGTATAATTAAGTTACTCGTAATAATTAAGTTTCGACTATAACGAATTTTACGACATTATTTGCTATGTTTACCGCTGCAAGATTGAGTCCAGCACATTTGCATTGTAGTGTAATTATTGCTGTATTTCCATCGCGTTACACTGCAAGCATAATTTAAGTTAACAGTGTAAAACCTCAATTACAAAAACCATCATGCATAATGAAGATGTAAACGCAATTACACATGGTTTCATGGTACAGGGATGTGTTAGACCGAGAGTGTTCTACCGTGTTAAATCGACAATTGCGGCCCTAATATTAAGTTCAAAATGTCTGCTTATACTGTACGCTGTAAAGATTTTAGTAGCGTGTAGATGCTAGTTGTGATAATAGTATATTACAAACTACAAATATTTAAATTGCACCCGTAATTTAAACCTTTCTGGACGTTCACTTGTCCCTCACAGACAATGTCAACATGACATCTGAATTATAAAAATAGTATTATCGCGCTCACTCATATTGGAAATAGTAAACTATCGTTCTCTATCAAGTAAATGAAATATGTGAGTTTACACTTATTAATATAGATACATACATTCTTGTGCGTTCTAAGTATGGTAAGACGTCATCTGCGATTTAAATCTTTGTCAAACTACGCCTATACACGTTCCGTTTTCTCTATTTCTTGGTCGGCTACCACCTGGCATGGTGCCATTGAACTGCCTAGTGAGTACGACATTGTGCCAAAGAACTTGATGTACTACATACTTATATGTATAACTTGTTCTTAATCGCTTCGAACTTTTAAATTCAGATAATCATGCATATTCGGGTAATGTAGTAACAGCTGATTTTTATAAATTATGGTATTTTTCTGATTAGCGAAATGATAGTTATTTGAAAGGTTTCATGTTTCAGAATGTGCAATGTAATTACGATTCTTAGTGATCTCACGTGATTCATAGCTAATGAAATATTGCGATGTGTGGTGATAGCTTCTGTCAGATGTGAAGATTATTATTAAGTGATGTTATCTACAGATAAAGTGGTTTAATAGAGTAAAAAACTATATAAGATATTCTAATAGCTGTATAAGACGACGGTAGGAAAAACTAAGTTGAGGTCGTAACATTAATTCAGCACTTGAGTACCGTTCAGTATTCAAGTTTTTAAAGTCTAGAAATTTTAAGGCTTGAGCATAATGACGTCACAACACAGCTGCTCGCAGGTGACCGAAAACATGCAAGTAGGTGTAAACTTGTAGCCTTTTTTGCGCATACACAACATTGCCGTTGTTGCTATGCCAGTGGGCGTTTATTTCCGTTTATTATAAATCATTTCACGTTAGATGTACCGCAGAGGCTTAAGTTGTCCAAAACTGGTTTTGCTTTACGTTATGATATCGTTATAATACCTATAGTTGATAAGCACTATGACCTGAGTTTGTGTTCGAAGCTTAAATACTTAAACATTTTTTGAGTATTATTAAAGTATCCTCGTATAATTTAGATTGGTCTACCCACAAATATATTTTTTGGATCAAACAAGAAAAATATTTGTGGGTAAAAGAGTCGGTAACTGTTAAAATTACCCTCACATTCAATTGCTTACAACCATTCACTTTTAGACAAAGAAACATATTGTGGCGTAATAAAAGTTTGACTGCAATATTTTCCTGGGACTTCTTTAAAATGTTTTCTGGTGCTGTGCGAAATCTAATAACCTTATTGTAAAAGAAATCATAAGTCATAAGTGTAATAGATTTTAGAGAGCGCGTATTCAAATATAAACTGTTAGTGTAAGTTTGAACACTCTAATATAGATTATACAGCGTGTCCCGTAAGTAGTAATCCACTAGGGTTTGGGTGACAAAGTAACTAAAAAATAAAAGAAAGGTAAAAACGGCGTGTTTTTTAAATATTTCTTATTGCTAATAATTGCGCTTGAATTTCGTTTTAATATGAAAGACTTATAGATTTTTAATTACATTAAAAAAGCAAATAGAATTTGTAAAGTTTTCATCAAACATCCAAACATCAAGTATTATTTTTAGATGTAAAATAAATATACTACCTTTTCTTTTAGCGAATAGTACCAAAAGCTGCCCACGCAGACTGTGTGCAGTAGGAACCACTGAACGGTGACATTCAATATATATATGATATTATAGTAATTGTTACTAATTATTTCAAACAAACAACTTCGAAAGATCAGAGGTGCGTTAAGTGGTTTCGAACTCAAGACCTCTATCATGCCCAATCAACGGACTCTCAACAATGAGACATTGTATAACCCTGATAACAATAAATAAGCCTGATATTGCCGGCGGTATATCAGCCTCGATGGCGTAGTGGTTAGTGTAACCGACTGCCACGCCTGAGGTCGCGGGTTCGATTCCCGCACAAGTCAAACTTGTGTGCATGAATATGGATGTTTGTCTTGGTCTGGGTGTTTCTATATATAATATGTATGTATTTACAAAAAAAAAGTATATATGTATGTTTGTCCATTGTCTAGAACCCATAGTACAAGCTCTGCTTAGTTTGGGGTAGATGGTGTTGTGTGTATGTGGTAGAATATTATATTATATTGCTCTAAAAGTCGTCTGAACTTTACCTTAATCTTTCTACTAACTATAAAAACCTAACCCTTCACATAATAAAAGCATTCATCCATTTTCTTACGTAACGCATTAATCTCTTTACAGCATTTACAGGTTGTCGAGAATTTTGCCCATGTCACATAGCACCATACACTATTAACATTTAAATACGCAATCAGTATGCACCGGCATGCCGATAGTCATCTTATTTAGTGAAAATAGATTTAAATGTTGATTACTTAACAATTGAGTGGTTCAGGTGGAATGTCGAATTCTTCACATACTTGTTGAAATCTCTTGGTAATGTTTATTAACAACAGTTTCGACGACTCTATCCCCAGATAGCAGTGTCGATTCTGTTGTTAATAAACTAAACTGATTTTGATCTTGCTCCGATATTTCTTTCTAATAACGTCTAAACGAAGAGGATGGAAGATTTTTGGTGCTGTCAAATTCTTTCTTTTCGTTAAGTCGACATGTTAAATACATCTGTATAGTTTGATGTCCACAATAAATATATTATGATCGTTGATAGTTTTACTTGTATGTTCTGTCGATTTATTTTGTATTAGTTAGAAAATATTGAAATTCTGTAATTAAATTTGTTTGACGATGATTATTTAATTACGAATATATAAGTACAACTAATCTTTAGTTTATTTATTTAGTTTTAAGAAAGCTTACAGACTAATATAAAAATAGTTATGTATAATCGACGAATTTTATTTATTTTTGCTTTTACCTACTGCCTAAGTTTTGTCTCAAGTAGTCTTATACCTACTACACAAAACATGTGTTAACCTTCTAAGTAGCAGCGGCACACCGGCGGCCTGGCACAATAGGTTTTTAATTTTGTCTGGTACTCCAACAATTGACAGGTTAAAGGCAAAATGTTTATTTTATTCAAAGTTTTTAATACCAATATTACAGATCAGTTAAGAATCTGTTTAGTCACCGTATTATTTTAGACTCGTTTCTGTACAGATTTTGTGTTAACATATAAATTTTGCTAAATATATTAGACAAATAAATTCCAACTAGTATGATGATGCGAACAACAGAATAGAGACCAATATACGTCCGTGTTTTACGAGTTACATTTCGCTTCTCTTAAACAACGCATTTCTTTCGCACGCTTGCAGTATTTCATTACAAAAGTCTGTTAAAACACTTCTAATAAGAATAACACACAGAGCCTTGTCGGTAATGAACGGCATATTTGGAATTTTTCCGACCCAACCCAAGCTATGATGTGAATGACACCGCCATCGTATGCTAATAGCCTATGAGTAATATTAACGTGAATGAAAAGGTGAAAGTGGGTTTAAGTTTGATTAGGAACTTTTTTAGAAACTCGACGTTGGACAATTATCGCGTTTGTGTATCGTCACCGCGGACCTCTGTGGTGACCTTAAACCTATACTTACTAAATGAGTACGGCTGTTTGTTTCTCTAAATGTATACTTAACTTATTCCAATGAAATTCTGAACCAACGAGAGATTGTATCATTCTTGCATATTCCAATGCAAGTTAACGACACAAGTATCGCAGTTTAAGTGCAGTTCTACCAGCTGCATTTATACGTTTTCAAAGCTGAAACGATGCCAATGAAAGTTATGATAATTTTGTACATAGAAGAGCAGTATTTGAATACACGATTGCAAGTTCATGACATGAGTACTAATGCTGTAACTGCATTCTAAATGGCTTGACCTAAACAACCTATTATTGGCGTAAATAGGCATTTAAATTATACTTCAGAGATGACTGCAGTCAGAATTAATTTGAAAATCGAAGCAGAAGAAAATTTGAGACCAAAAGATTGTCTATGGCAAAACCCTTAAAACGTTTACACGCAATATTTTTTTATTCACACTTTATGAGTTGTAACTATTTATGATGTTTGGAGTGTATATCGTTGATGGAGTGTTAAACTGACTGACAGGGTTCATTAACCTTTAATGTTCTGATCAAATTATAATTATTATGATGACTCTTGAAAACTATCATGCTTTTCATCATAAAGTATATTTTATAAACATATTGAATTTTTTTATGTATGCTCACCACTAAGTTCATCACAATTCATTTTTGTAGGTCAGCAAGTATTATGGTAGTAATAGCTCTTATATTTCATCTGTAACTAGTCTTGTTCTTTGAAAAATAATAACAAAGTATTAATATTCTAACAAAAGTACATCAAAAACATCATAAACGCCTGCTATACAAAGACCGTACCGTAATAAAAGCTATTTAACGCTTCCATTGGTAATAAATCTGAATGATTAATGTAAAACGATAAAAATGAAATATCAAGTAATCATTACTTGTTTACTGTTAACCTTTTGAACTACCTATTAACTAAAGCCAGCAAGTTATACTATTGGCATAAAATTCTCGTCCCAATGGCGATTATTATCTCGCTTCAACCCCGTAATAACTGAAAGTATTATTACTACATTCATTTGTAATTATGTTGGCTTTATTATCATATTGCTTAGCTACTCCGGGCTCTTGTGATAGTTAATTTGCGTGGTCAAATGTTCGTGGCAGCAATCTTTTTTATATTTGTATTATGACTGCGCCGAGCGTAAGACAGATAATGACAGAACTCGTGCGGCGCATATTCAAATCGGCGCGCGGCCGTCATAGTAAATTTGTATGCAGGATTTGAAATGCTTTTTTGATAAATATGTATCTTTATTGTTAACCAATAACGTAAATATTTGGGACGGACACATTGTAATATCGTGATATATATATAATGTTTCGTTTAAGCTGTAAAATAGGATATATTTCTACTGTTATAATCTAAAATCACGCAACATGCAAATTTACGTAATTTTGTAGGCGAAAATATTAATTATATTAAGTTTTTTACACGGAGTAATTGTAAACACATTCATTGTTATGGTAAATGTATATTTTATATTTGTATTAAACAAAAAGTGTTGATTTTATTCTCTTAACTGTGACCGCCTGTTTTGGCACATTTCGCTCGGCGCAGTCTTTAATATTCATTAAAAAGACAAAGAAGTTGCGCTCTAGGAGTATCCAGCGTCGCAGAGAACTTTACAAACATTTAAACAACGGACACAAAGAACACCCAGGCTTGTAAGAACTATATGTGGATTATATGGACTTTTGCTGTGTGGCAGTCAAACCGACAACACTCCGCACGGCGGCAATGTCAATGCATCCACTTGAGTCACTGCGCAATCAAATCCCATGTAACAGGGAGCCTTTGCGTACGCTTTCGGGTATCAGCATATCTATAGACATTCCTTTAATGTATTAAGTATTTAAATCTTAACCCTTTTCTAGAAGTATCCTTTAACAGATTTATCTTATAAACATATCAAATGTATGTGTGTATTACGGTAAAGTAAGGGAATTAAATTGTAAATTCTGTTGTCGAGATGGCAACGATGATAAGGTACGGGAAATTGTAATGCGGAGTCAAGTAACCCTGTTTTGAACCCACAGGTCTATGTTGCAATGAATGCATAAGATAAATTATTGGATAGTTTGTAATACATACTGATAAAGTGAAGAGTTATTTATAGTTAGTATCTTAGAGTACACATAATATTTGACGAAACCTTCTTGCACTAAGAAGAGGTTTCGAGCCGTTTCCAGCAGTACGACAGTTTCTATTCAGGGCTGATTTAATTATTATTTGCTTCTCTTTCACGGGTTTTCTCTAGTACGTTAGGAAATACCCGGCCCTCTGGGAAGTTTATAATGGGACTTGAGTCCAGCGAAGACTAGGAATAAAAAACAACATGTGCGCTGAATACTCTAATAGCATACGGATAGGATAATAATACGGATGGGTAGACGGTGACTCACCGACACATTGATGGGCCCCTAAACAGCCGCCATAGATATCTAAGCCTTAAAAGCAACACAGGGCAACACGTTGTTGAGCGGTCCGGCGTTGCTTGCGACATCACGGGTCTTGTGACATCGTAGACCCGGAGCAGAGAATTGACAGTCATACGGGTGGTCTTGAAGTTCTACCCCAGCCAACTAAAATAGACAAGCCAGTTGCAACTTAGCCGACTCTCTAAGGCTTTCAGGATCGCTGGCATATCATACATCAAAGTAGATCGCCTAGTTGCCGAGTGTGAGCTGCTGATGCGACTGTACCTCAAAAGAAAAGCCATTTTTTTATCATTTTGCTTTAAAATAATGCTTTTGTTAATTATTATGTCGGCCTTGATTGTGTAGTGGTTGGTGTAACCGACTGCCACGCCTGAGGTCGCGGGTTCGATTCCCGCACAAGTCAAACATTTGTGTGCATGAACATGGATGTTTGTCTTGGTTTGGGTGTTTCTATGTATAATATGTATGTATTTAAAAAAAGAAGTATATTTGTATGTTTATACATTGTCTAGTACCCATAGTACAAGCTCTGCTTAGTTTGGGCTAGATGGTGATGTGTGTATGTGGTAGAATATTATTATTTATTATTACTGCATATTTCGATTCGTATCTCTTAGACATAAAGTCAATACATTTTGCTATATTTTTTTAATTGGTTATGCCTTGGTTTTTATAATTTATGAATGTGTACGACTTAAACAAATACTAGGTAAACGTTACCAAAAGCGTTTCCTAATACATAACTGCAAACCGTATTGAAACTGGTTTAAACATTGTGGAGATTACTGTACACAAGCACACTAATAAACACAAGCACTATGAGTAGCATTTTATTATTTAGACTATGATGTATGAGGACTTAATGTTGTAACACACGGCAGTAACTCATTTCGTACATAACCCATTAGTTTATATTATATTCGTATTTTTGCTATGACTCATAAATTGCTAAGATAATTAATACCACCTAATCAATGAGTCATAGCAGTTAACGCTGAAAAGTCCCACGGTTGTAATACCGGCAGCAAATACATAACTGTTATGGTCCAGTACCATAAGCGTTTCTAGACGGAATCTGAAAATGTGCCCAATATGCTATTGTGTCTGTCCTTGCAATAAGTGTTTGCTCTCTTTAAATGTGGCAATAAGCTTATTACTCGGGAGACCTACAAAGTGTAGGACAAAATATATTGTTACGTCCTCTTCGTGTTCCTTCAGGGATCTACAGGTGTAAATCTGCATGGTTACTACTTTTAGATAAAATGTTATAGTCTATTAAGCACATGACCAGTTTACGTGCTACTACAGAGAGTATCCTAACAAAAAATCTGACTCAAGGATATAATATATGTGTACATAGACCAAATGATTATCTACAAACGAAAGTGTAAACGGACATAAAATGATATTTAGTTCTATTTAACTTATTTGTGTATGACGCGAAACGAGGTCAGTCTTTATTAGAGCTAACCCACTTGCTTTGGGTCTACGGCAAGATTATAAACCATTACAGGGCTCATCCAAAACTAGTTTTGATCCAAATATATTTTGACAACCACCAAACTTGTATTGCAACGTCACATTATATGATTTTTTTATCGATATAACCCGTGAAAGCAACTACCACAGCTCTATTTTTCAGGTTCCTTAAACCGCGGTGTTCTTGATCTAAATCCCAACTTTTCTAGCATCACAAATAACGGACGGTTTCACTAAAAGAAACGTGTATCTAATGGTACACATCTGTTACTAGTAATGACTGTCGATAGCAGCTGCTGATTACTGTATATTTTCTATACGAGCGCCATTACCGTAATGCTGTGCACGCGTCGTAGTGATGGGAAACACTAAGTAATTAGTCGATTTGAATTTATTGTTTCATTTTTTTTTGTTTGGTTTGTTGATTTTATCTATGTATGTTGCTTGTTACATTTAATTGATTTCAATTTTACTGTAGATTCTAATGTGATATGGATATTTATTAATGTAATTTAATGCAATTAATGAGATAAGTTAAGGCAGATTTGAGGACCATTTATCGATGGAAGTATAGACGTTGCTTAATGTATTTCTTTAGAACTTAGTCTTGTATATAACAGTCCTATGCTTTGGACACAGGAGTTTTGACCAAGTTTGATATTCGTTCTGGTAATACAAGTATATCTGCCATGGCGCCATTTGTGCTCATGCGTGTGCGCATAATAACGTGCAACACAAATAGTGACTACATGTCAATAACGTAATTTACTTAATACCAAGATTAATTATGATCGAGGTAACTGCTTACGAAGTGTTCTGGAAACGTCTATCAATATTGATAGAATATAATTTAACGAGTATGTATGAGTCGTTTTACATCAATTTGCTGATGAGTATTATATTGATGTATGTTATGATGGCTGCTATTACGATACAATATAATAAAGCTCTTGTAGTTTATTATAATTATAGAATTCTATTATTTAAATGATCTTTAATTTGTCTCTTATCATGAATAATAAAAAAATGGATTGTATACATATTCTCTTTAATATTAAAATGATTGGCATGCGTTTGTCACATGCAATTATATATTAATAATTAATCTAAAAAAATAAGCATCTATTATTTTTTTAATAATCCATCTGTCATAATCCCATCACTATTGACGTTCATATGTGTAACAGTCGCGTGCGCAGCCAACAACTGGACATTAGAAAATAATAGAAAAACAAATTGAATTAACAAGATTTTCTCCCACCACATAGGAATTATGTCGACCGCAACGCACATTGTTATTATGGTGATTTCGAATCGCTTGACGAGTTGTTGTTGAGTTATTAAAAAGGGTGATTATTACTTTTTCTTATGGTTTGTTGGTCGGCTCTAACCATGTTTTATTGAAAATCCAAAGAGATCTCTGGATATGTTTGGTACTAGTAATTACAATGTTTTTATTAAGAATGCATTTAAATATATACAGCATAAGCTGTTAGACCAATATAATCATGTAAAAATCTTATAGTTTTTATAATCCGCTTAATAATGACACAAGCATATTATTACTACGTCGAGTATTGTGGGTTAGTCCCCACACGCACCAAAAATTTGTATGATCCACATGTAGTTGTTCCGAGTCGAAAGAGTTGTTTGTGTCTGTTGTTTGAATTGTTCTGAAGTTACCTGTGACACAGAATACACTACTTTGGCAGTTCTCTTGAAAAAAGCAAGATAGGAAGTCAAAGAAAGTTCTTTTAATTTTCTACGTGTATTATTGCATATTTTCCGAATCCGTATCGCTGCTTTCTATTGACACAGCCCAATAACACATTATCTGTTTCAGAAACTGAACTCACGATACTTAAAATGTTTGAATTTTTATATACTTTGAGGTAAATCATTTACTTACACGCTATCAGACTGGCTTATGACATTAGAAAATGAATATAACAAAGCAGTTTATTGAGATAGTTAGACACAATAATTACAATAATATTAAAGAAGACTGCCTTCATAACGGATCGGTAGTGAATGTGACTGTTGTTTATGAGGTCCCAAGTTCGAATCCCAGGTCAAGGAAAGTATTATTGAGGTTTTTTGTCAAGAAATTATCAGTAGTTGCCCATGCGTCACTGTGCCCCTTAAGGCAATAGACTCTCCCAGTATGAGGGATTTAAAATCTAGAAGACAATATGTGGATTTGTTTATCCCTTCGGGATAGAGGGGTTAAGTATATATATGTATTTAAAAAAACACTATCTCAAATTGGGGTGTATTGCAACTACAGGGGTGAAAAAAATTTTTTTTTAAAGTTCTTTGTAATGACGAAATTTTACATTGTCTATAGTAAAAATTAATAAGGCAATATTTGGTTTTAATGTAAAATTTTAAGGATGGCAGTACTGAGTTACGTCATTTGATCAAATTCGCGCGTATTTAATGTGTTGTTTTTCACCCCAGTAGTTGCAATACACCCCAATTTACCGGTATAAATTATTTTCTTGTCTAAAGCTACTTAAGGTACATTATCTGCCACATTGCTAGTGGTTTTCTTACTAATAGTAGCCTAGTAGGAAAACCACAAGTTGATAGCTTGTAACAAAAAGACAATCTACGATTCACTTGCATATCACGTATACTTATTTATTCCTCTTTGGTTCACATTAGTTGTGACGGCGAGTCGTGAAAATTACATCATATTTTGATAACGTTTAAAATTCTGACGTTTATTGCGGCTACTTTAATCTGTCAAGTTTTAGATTCCAGACATAATTAACAATCTATTGTGACTGGTTTAAACACGAACTTAACGAGAACCTAGTGTAGTGTAGTCCTTGTACGCTACTAAAACTGATTAAATGTGAAGCATTAAACACGTAATGCACACTCATCTCTTTAGTACAATGGAAAGCTAACGACCCATTTAAAACATGTTATTACGATTCCTATCTATACAATATCTTTTAATGTTGGAAATACTATCGTATGAGCAATTATAGAACCCTTTTGTTGTCGGTCTTCAAAATCTCATATAAAAAACTGATTCCTCTATGATTGACTTTCCATTATCCTTATAAAGGTGCCTATCCATTTGATATATATTTTTTTTATAAGTTTAATCTATATATATAAAACTCTTACGTTACTGAGTGACTGACAGACAACGCACAGCCGAAACTACTGAATGCAAGAAGCTGAAATTTGGCATGTATGTTCCTTGGAGAGTGTGGGGGAGCACTAAGAGAGGATTTTTGGAAATTCCACCCTGAAGGGGGTGAAAGGGGTGAAACCCGATATTCACACGGGAACGGGACTTACGCGGGTGAAACCGCGGGAAAACTAGTAGTTTTATATAAGCTATTTTGCTTCTGTGCATTCGATGATTTGGCATCGGTATTCGAAACTTAATGATACTTTGGCAATATTAATAAGAAGTATTTCGTCTTGCTATGATTTCCAATTATTAACTTTAATTGAATTGAATTAGAATTAAATTATTGTTCGCTCTATTTATCGACATCATGTACACTATAACATAAAATAATATTGTTTTTAGTGTTGACAAATAAAGTTACAATCAAGCGACAGGCATTAGGTCTTATTCATGATTGCCAATTTAGTGATCGGTTAGCCTACAGCCTATGATTAGTTACAATTCTGTCAGATCCTGGGCCAAACAAATTAAAGATGGGATGTCAGGAAAGGAATACGTGAACTAGGTAGCTATGTAAGCCTCCAGAACTTTTACTTACCGGGCGAGAAGGATTAACAGTATTTGTTACAACTCTTCACCCGATTTTCCTGTTATAAGAAGAATTTTTCGAGTGAGTCAACTAATCAGCGAATTATTATAAGCCACTGAAGATAATCACTATGGGTTCCTTAAAGCAATCTTACTTTATCTTATAGATTTACTATTATGATTGATTACCATGTTATTGCTACAAGAGCACCTTACACCGGCGAGCGAGCATGGGAATGTTATGAATGAAGCTAGAGAAGTGTGTCAGGATAGTAGCAAAAGGGAAATCTGTAGTCTCTGCCTACCCCTGTGGAAAATAGGCGGGAATCTATGTATGTATGTTATTGCTATATAAGAAATACCATATCATTGTAATATATTTGACATAAGTCCAGAGCGATTTCAGAGGAATCTTCTCGTAATGAAATTAAATGCTCCGACTGTGTTATGAAATGAAATGACATTTTAGCGGAATAGACTGTAAGGGAGGCGTAGTGGTTTAAGTGATCGCCTCACCACTGCCGCCGCTCCGATTGTTGTGGGTTCGATCCCCACACGGGACAAAACTTTGTGCGGTGGCAAATTGTTGCTCCGAATCCGAGTGTTTATTGTGTCCCTTGTATGAATGTTTGGAAAGTCACCCGCGACACAGGATTTAAAACTAGTGCGGGAGTTATCTTAAAAAAAATACTGCAGTATGGGATTCTTCGTGAAGGAGCTAAATAGGTTTCTTTGGTGGTTCTGGCCGGCAATAGCCTGCGTTAACGGCTTCAATTCGTTCGTAAATTTGTTTGCCACCATTGTAGTATAAAAATGTAGCATCGCGCAAGTGTATACGCAACCTAACACACGCACCGAGGATAATCCCAAGGTGTTATTAACTGCGTATATCGCCGGAGATCCTATTATTTTCAAATACATTCTCATGCATTCTCTAAAGATATTTAATTTTAATACGCTTTACTATGATGGAAGATATAAAATAACGAGAAAGTATAGGCTTTCTGTAATTGGTTTGATGAATGATCTTAGTAACTACGGCTAAATTATTATATACGTAGAGGCTTTAAGAGCCGAGGATAGTTTAGGATGGTAACTTCAACCATTATTAGATTAACCTTTTGAACGCCAACGTCGTCTATACTCGACAAAACTGTTTTTTGTCGGTTCACAGAAAAATACAAAATAAACGTATTAAATCATTAGTTTTCTGTGTTTTAGTGATACAACTTAAAAATTGAATCCCCAATTATTACTTAATTGTATACAGCAAACGAAATTGTTATTAGTTATTGAAATATTTGATCATAAAAAACAATATATAATATATCGATTTTCGGGCTTGGCGTACAGGACATGGAGGTGCCGTTATGGCGTGGCGTTCAAAACGTTAACTATATGCCGACTCAATACTCTTCAAATTTTGCTGGCAATCATGGCATCAGCTATCTTTTTAATAGTACCTACTTGTAGTTTTTATTGGCTAGTTGTTGGATGTTTGCAATCGGTAATTATCGAGTTGGTCAGGTCATTAATACTAATTACTATACGATCTTTAAACACAGTCGGCCTCAATGGCGTTGTGGTTAGTGTAACCGACTGCCACGCCTGAGGTGGCGGGGTCGATCCCCGCACAAGTCAAACATTTGTGTGTATGAACTTTTATCTTGATTTGGGTGTTTCTATGTATAATATGTATGTATTTACAAAAATAAAGTATACATGTATGTTTATCTATTGTCTAGTACCCATAGTACAAGCTCTGCTTAGTTTGGGCTAGATGGTGTTGTGTGTATGTGGTAGAATATTATTATTATATTACAGTAAACCTGTACATACATACATATATTCCTATATGGTTTTGTAAGTGGGTATGGTAAGGTATATTGGTGCTTTGCGAATTAGGCGTTACAGTTGCTGCATAAGGAAGAGAAAAACATAGTCATAATAGACTCCACTTCTAATGCTACCATACTGCCAGGTTTCTTATTAATGTATGTAACATTGTAGGAATACAACGTTATTTGATCATTTTATAACATGGAGATATTTTACAAGTCACATTAAAATATGTCACAGGCGGCAAACGATTCTCGCGCACGTTTGAAATCATCACAATGAATATGATAATCACTTAGGCCGCTGAAATACTGATTATATCCAAAGCCAATAAGGTAATCGTGCATGAACATGAATTTATTTATTGTTGTAAATTAATGCAGTATAAACATTTTAATCCTCTACCGGTTATAAATAAAAATTAATCTATATTTTTACTTCCACGGTACAAAAAGTTTGATAAATTTTTATTTATTACCGGTATAGAATTTATTGATACAGACTTACTTATAGAATACCGTTATGCCAACAGATCTAATTCATTAATTAATATAATTATAGTTTATGAAATTTATCGTCACTTTCACTTATACGAAAACATTCGAGATACCAACTAATGAATACGTAATAAACTTCCAATGGCTGTCCAATCACGTCATTAACAATTATTGCAAGAGAAATTCTCATAGATATAATTAGAACAATATTTATTTAACCTCAGGTCTTCGAATACCAGATTTAATTAAAAACCTATTGTCTGATCGCCGGTGTGCCGCTGCAACTCTATAGATTAAAACGATCCATAGGTATCCTCCAAACAGTACTTTTTCTGGATGAAAGGTATCCTGTGTCTTTTCTGTACCCCTGACAACATGTATGCGAAATTTCATCATATTCGACCAAGAAGTAAAGGCGTAAAGGGTAACAATCAAACAAAATACTCACATTCACATCTATAACATTAATATTAAGAGGAACTGATAATCTATTAGTTCTATTTTCGTTAAGTTAGGCTGGACTAGAAACAGTGTATCTTCTAAATATGATAAAAAATATCTATTGATCCTTTCTCCTTTATAATCTAACACATTAATCACAGGCTGTCAAAACGATGGCATAATTACACGAAATACCATTAACATAAAAAAACAAATTAAAAACCACAAAAGCATTCGATTTTTGAACGCAAAAATGTAAATTACGAAGTGTACGAAAATCTAAATGTTGTTCTCTCGTTCGTTCTTGCCAGTTTGTGCATACGGCTGTCTCGGTTCGCGAATTCCTTATTGACGCGTGGGAACGAAATGAGCTTGCACTGCTGTTCCTGGAACGTGCGCTCGCGATTCATCAAATCGTTTTTGTACATAGATTAGCGAATGAACGAGTTCAGATGGGACATCATCAGTTTTATACTTAAGTCGATAAAACAAAGTACCTAAGTATTTTATGGTTGAATCTGGCTTCTTATTTTAACGTACGTCTTGGTACGGTATTGATGGTGTTGTATTCAGGAGAAACAAATGACTAAGCCGATCATAATGTCTTGAGAATATGCATTGAATAATGCATTGTAAATAGCCTACTAATGAGAGAGTTTTATAAGGCGTGTACGCTTTTTGTACGTTATCTAGTGTAGTGCGACGACATGTAAAGGAAATTCTTTTTTGTCACCATTATGTGATATACTTACCTACAAATTTATTTTTATCTCGGGTTAGGTGTTGTCTATACTAATATAATAATAAGGCAAAATTTGTTTGCTTCTTTGTATTCAATAAACTCTTGAACTACTGAATCAATTTTAATCATTCTTTCACCATTAGAAGCTACTTTATCCAGAAATAACATAGGTATCATAACATCTCGCTACGAGTCATGGAAGCAGCATAGTCAACTCATCATAAACGTGGGTGAAACCGCAGTGGACAACTGTGTATAATAAAGTAACTAATTTCATAACAATATATTTACGTATTTTATACAGTAATAATAGCTATAGAAATGATAATCATAACAGGCACGTTAAATTTATTATGGCGGTTGTTTGCTATGGCTATATATTTAACCATAAAAATATTGGTTTAGACGTATAAAGGTGTCTGATTGAATTACATTCGTTTAAAACTTATATAATACTAGTAGTTTTCCCGCGGTTTCACCCGCGTAAGTCCCGTTACCGTGTGAATATCGGGTTTCACCCCTTTCACCCCCTTCAGGGTGGTATTTCCAAAAATCCTCTCTAAGTGCTCCCCTACACTCTCCAAGAAACATACATGCCAAATTTCAGCTTCTTGCGTTTAGTAGCTTCGGCTGTGCGTTGTCTGTCAGTCACTCAGTAACGGAAGAGTTTTATATATATAGATTAATAGTAGTGCTAAATCACTATACTATAGGATTGTCGGTAGAATTAATATTTAGACGTGTCTGTTTTTTAATATATTCTTTGACATGCGTTATCGTGCGCCAAGTCGCCAATCATCCAATTTTGGAGTAAACGTACCGTTAAAAAATTATTCTTTGCCCATTTATTATGTTTACACTGTTCTCCTTCTCAGAAACCTCTCGTTACCCGTCTGTATCTCGTTGGGAACTGTACAGGAAATACTTAGTAACATTTGCCATTTAAAGATACAATGGCAAGCAATTATCACCCGTGGTCACATGGTGTAAGGTGCATGATGGAGTTTGTGGTTTGCAAAATATGTATGCATCTATGAAAGGAATAATTATTCGCTTTTTACATAAAGCTCTTAATTGATGTTGACGGAAAATGTTATTGTTTTATTTCTTCTTGTCATGAACATTGAATGTGCATACTTGGAAACTTAACATTAGTTGGAAATCTTAGATGCATAGGTACAGAATTATTTTCTCTGTTATAAATGTTATAATATATTGTTTCTATTGCTGTCAAAAACTTTGATGGTAAATGACTGCTACTGCACCATTTATCCACCATAATAAGGGCCTTCTGCATGAGACTAGATATATACTCTTTGCTACGAATGAAAAGATTTCCTACAGAAAAATGAAGGTCGGTAAAAATAATAATAGTAATAATAGCAGTATAATAGGAACAACAACAACAACTAAAGAGCAACTAGAAGAATATTGGTGACACATATGGGAAAAGGAAAGCGTACATAATGAAAAAGCAGCATGGATAAAAGAAGAAGACAGGTGGACAGAAATAGAAGAAATTGATTTTTTTGAGATACAAGAGGCTGATTTAAAAATAGTTACTGCTAAACTTCATAACTGGAAATCTCCGGGTATCAATAGAATACATAACTTCTGGTTTAAACACTTACACACACTACACAAATCACTAGCTAACTGTTTCATCGATATAATACTAAAAAAGCAACCTATACCACAATTTTTAGCCAAAGGATTCACTTATATGATACCAAAAAGTATTAACGACCCGTCACAATATCGACCAATCATATGTTTTACAATATTTTAACAGCTACTATCGCCAATAGAATTAACGCACATATTGATACAAACAATATATTATGAGAAGAACAGAAAGGGTGCAGACGGCATCACATGGGATGCAAAAAACAATTAATCATAGATTCTACAATACACAGACATGCACACACAAAAAAAAAGTAATTTACATTGCACTTATATAGATTAAGCAGAAGCATTTGACAGTATACCGCACACTTGGTTATTAAAAACATTAAGTATGTACAAAATTAAACCCAATTTAATTAGCTTTTTACGACAAATAATGTCATTCTGGAAATCTGAAATGCACCTACGTAGCACACATATTTCTGTTATAACTAGAGAAATTAATATCAAGAAAGGGATATATCAAGGTGACTCTCTTAGTCCTTTGTGGTTCTGCCTCGTCTTTAAACCCATTGTCATTTATGATTAATAAAAAAAAAATGGGCTACTGTTTAAATCATACTGAAAAGTCTATAGTCCACCTAATCTACATGGATGATATAAAGCTCTGTAGTAGTACTGTGAAAAATATTAAAACACTTATAGACACCACAGCTTAATTAAGTAAAGACATTAAAATGCAATTTGGATTAGATGAGGACAAAATTTTAAATATTAAAAATAAACATAGAGCACGGAGATCATACATTACAAAGACAAACTATAACAGCCATGGACACAGATGACGTATATAATTACTTGAGATACCAACAGTCAAAATTATTAGATCATTCAACTATAAAGAAAATACTTTTGGAAGAATATAAAACTCAGCTTACAGGCAAAAGATTAATTAAAGCTATAAATACCTACGCAATCCCCATGTTAACCTACTCATTCGGAATAATTAAGTGGTCTAAAACAGATTGAAATAGCCTTGAAATCAAAACTCGCACTATACTTACTAGAAATAACTTTTTACACCCTAAGTCAGCAATAGAAAGAATGTCTCTCAATCGAATAAAAGGTGGTAGAGGCCTTACAGATATAACTTGGCTGTGGAAAAGACAAATCCGTAACTTAAGATCATTCTTTCATCGTAAAGCAGCTACTAGTGATTTGCACCGAATTATAGTTAATCATGATATAAAATTCACTCCGCTTAATTTAGCAGAAACAATCAATGACTTATAAACATCAAATATAAAATCAGATATTGAAAACCATAAATTACACCAATGGAAAAGCAAAACACTACATGGACGTCATCCTCACGATTTGCAACAACCACATATCGACTCAGAGGCATCTGATAGGTGGCTCACTAGCGGCTATCTGTTTCCAGAAACTGAGGGTTTCATTATGCCTATACACGACTAAGTAATTAATACCAGAAATTACAGGAAACATATAATAAAAGATCCCACTGCAATAGACGATAAATGCCATAAATGGCACAGACAACCGGCAACAATACAACATATAACAGGAGCTTGCTTACGTACTTACACAAACTGACTACATACATCGTCATAATCAAATAGTAAATATCATCACCAAAAACTAGGTATCAAGTATAAACTCATCCAAGACACACACACACACACCCTACTATAAATATCACCCTAAGCCCGTATTACAAAACAACACCCACAAAATGTATTACGACCGAACTATTTTCACCGATAGGACCATTTATTTTAATAGACCTGATATTACAGTACACAATAAACCTGACAATACAGTATATATTATTGATATAGCCGTTCCAAATACCCACAACCTTCTAAAAACGATAACGAAAAAATTAACAAATACACAGAACTCAAAGGAGAAATAGCAAGAATCTGGAAAGCCAACAAAGTCATGTTGTACCAATTGTAATATCCATCACAGGAGTTATTCCCAAATATTTACACCAAAACATAAAACTACTTGAACTATCGCCAAATACGTTTATTAATATACAAAAAGCAGCAATACTAAATACATGTAGGATTATCCGAAAATATATGCAGATTGACGAAAGTGAAACATTTAATATAGAACAAAATCTCCCAACTCTATCTTAGATGACGATTACTTGGTTTCTACCCGTAAACGTCATTAAAACACCGGCTATTCGCTGAGTATAAAAACACAAAACAAATAATTATAATAATAATTAGCCGGAATAACCGGAAAATCCTAAGCGTTGGTCGATATATTGCTAGTAATGTCAATAATAATAATTAAGTTATTTCAATGTCATTCCTAGACTTATTACAATACATTAATCGATTCTTTATTTATTTAACCGATATATAATTGTTCTATTACTTGATGTAACATGTTGATTTTGAGAGGTCTAAGATAAGCAGTGGGCTATAGGTTAATTAATATAGGCACTAGTCCCACCCTCTTCTCCTACTACTGTAACCAGTGAAGCCAGGTTCAGCAGTGCCGACCATAGAAAACACCAAGTTTTAACACTTTCGGGGCAAGTTAAACTGTCCTGGGACTTGCGCCAAATTTATGTATATAAAAGAACGCCATTATGCTTATTGATATTTTGATTATACAATTTACTTAAAGAGTATAATTTTGTTGGCAGACGCGGGTAAGAGCGGGCGAACTATGGCCGATGGACAGGCCAGACGGCATGCCAGTCATACAGTCCCTAGAAGTAATGTGCGGGAAGGACCACATGGATGTGCACCTCACCTTCTCACATCCCTTCGAAGGCATCGTCTCTTCCAAAGGTATGTTCAACTATTAAAATAATAACATGATCAAATATTGCTATTCAACGTGGCAACACTGCCAGTTTTCTAGTCACACTTCTAACTGGCTGTGCTGCGGAGGAATTCTATGTCGCCGTAGAGAATATTACTTTAAAAAATAGTTATAATAATTTAGGTATAAGTTTGTTCTAGAGAATAATTTTTAAAGATCATAAATTCATCTATGAATGTAATATTAAAATATTTAGTATCTACTATGAATGATGCTATGAAGCTTCACGTGTTGACGTGTTTTCTATAGTATTTAGATACGATTGTTAAAATCCCATGTGATTTGGTATAAGCTAATAGCCTATTATAATATTTTCTTAATGTTATAGTAAATTATATATTCTTCTCCCTTAGCCTTTATTATTCCCAAGTCACTTGGGGTCGGCTTTTTCTGGTCTAACCAGATTTGACTGGATATCAGTTTTTACACGGAGCGGCTGCCACCTGACCTCCGCAACACGAAGGCTAACGATACCCTAAAGCTAGACCAGTGTCAGGATATTAGAGGGTACTGACTTTCCCAATAACGACTGCCATAGATGTTCATGGCAGCCGGGACCAACGGCTTAACGTGCTCTCCGAGGCACGGAGCAGGCGATAATTGTCAATCAATACGCACATAATTTCGAAAAGTCATATAACTTCCGAAAGTCAGAGATCCGCGACGTGGGTTAGAATCCGAGACCCCTCTGCATTGCAGTCTATTGGTCTCCTCACTGAGCTATCGCTGCTATATAGAAATGTATAGTAAATTATGTCATACTCGTATAATGTGTTAGGTTTCAGTTCTTACAAATAATATGCTACCTATTTAATACAGTACTTAGAACTAGTCGAGATTTAAGAGATCACGGCCTCTCGAATGTACTTAGTAAAACTACATTAAGTTCGATCATACAATAAGCTGCTTCAGAACAAATTCTTGTTCAAAAAGTTTAAAATTAAACTGGACGCTTTACTTACCCGGTAACACAATATTGTCTTCTGTTTACGCGAATGTTATTCATTGAAATTAAACTACTATATACGGATTTTATCGCGTTGTTTATTTTACACTTTATTACATAATTTAGAAACTGTTACACTACTACTAGGTAATATTAAATTTTCAAACTACTACTTTGAAATAACTACACTGGCAAATTGAGACAATTACCATCTTAGTCTCCCCGTGACCATGGCTGCTGAAAAGCAACCGAATCGTCGGGGAAAGTGTTAACTTAATTATAAATAGTTTCAATAGTTTTAATAATTTAATTAGCTTAAAAAATAGTAAAATTTAATAGTACCTAGTAGTAGTGTAACAGTTTCTAAATTATGTAATAAAGTGTAAAATAAACATCGCGATAAAATCCGTATATAGTAGTTTAATTTCAACCATGTAAAAAAACAACAACAAAAAACATACTGCCGAATTGAGAACCTCCTCCTTTTTGAAGTCGGTTAAAATTACACACTTCAGAAATCTGCCAATAGCACATTTTATATTCACGATCGGGTAATAAATTCACAGTACTAGACTAAATCTGTAAGCTTAGTAGTGTACAAAATACAAGCTGACGTATCACCTAGATAAGCACTCAAAATAGTGATAAGCACGTATTACAAGGAAAATGTTAGAAACTAACGAGTATTCAGACCTGCACTAATTGTCGTAAGTAATTGCTAAGGTTTCACTCACAATTATGACGGATACATACTTAGTGAATTATTAATGACGCACGCTCCAGTTGTTGAGCTTTTAGCTCTGTGTATACTGTTATATACACCAGTTTACTAAGTTTTGTTTAAGTAATTTAAATTTGTGACCATGCTGTTCTTTTTATTCCTGCCCTGTGGTTTATGCGTTGCTAGTACGCTTGTGGTAAGCTAAATATTTGTGCTGAGTGTGGATTCTCGTTGATGATTTAATCCGTGGAATTTTTCTTTTTTTACTTATTTTATTGCAGTTCTATATAATTATGTGTACGTAGTAAGCGACATTAGTAAAAAGATGAATAAAATCGTGAAACCACTTCATGAATTGTTCGTTTTAAAAAGATAACTCCCGCGCTAGTGATCAAGCCCTATGTTACGAGGTCTTTTTATACATTAGTGCATTACAAATACAGTATGTATAGATGCCTCAAATACAATTTGGACTTATTTCACGTTGATGTTTATGTAGCGAGGTCATGAAAATAAAATATTTTGTTGATTTACTTTAAATAGAAAAAAATATAAGTATACATATAGGCTGATTTATTACATTATACAGAACTATTACCAGCTTTTCTTCAAAAAGCAACGTTATTTTATTATCTTTTAACGTATTGTAATTAAACAAGTTATAACTGTCTTGTGCCTAACCTTAATCTTTGCCACAGGAGACCTTACCTTTATTACTCCTCACAAATGTTTATCAATTTTATATCCAACACACAACTACTAATTAATAATTCACATGGACACGTTAAAACATATCTTATAAATAGTAAGACGCCCACGTATTGCGTTCTTGTGTCATCTCGACCACCTGCGACAAAACTATGAATCGTAAATACTATTGTCGTCAAAATTTTGTTATGCAAGTGTGAAGTTTTCTTCACTATATGCCGTAGTGAATGCAAGGAATGTACGGATATTTTATTCATGGTAGCACTTTATTCAGTTACTTGTGTGCGTAGAGAGCACATATTTTCAGTCTGTTGTGTGCATGTGTGTGTGTATTGTATATGGTAGTACTGACACGCAAAGATTGTTATATGTGCAATGAAAGAGGCAATTAAAGCGATAAATCGTATTCTTTGAGCAATACTCAATGGTCTTTTGAAACAATTGATGATTTCTTTGATGAAATTTCAATCATGTTTTCTTGATCGACCACCCATCACTATATAGTCAATCGTATAACCTTCAAAACAATCTTAATACTTATAACTTTTTGATTCTTAAATGGGAAAAAGAAATAAAATTATTTGTATCTTCGCGATAGTGACTGAATTTTTTAGGAAACTAATATGGCACATATATGTACAGTCTTTGTTTGGTAAGAGATCAGCGTAACTTAAAAATGTTTACAACTCCAGACTTATGATAAGCTAGCCCAAAATAGAAAGACATTGCAGCATTACCAAAACATTATGAATGGATAAATCCCTTATTCACTTACTGTTAGGGCAGAGTCACTTAAAAGTTTCGCACTAAGAATTATTACTGTGAGGACTATTTGCGGACACAATTTAGATCGTTAAGTGAAGTCAAGGAATTATGCCCAGCTTAGAAGACTGATAGCAGTCAACTACTAACCAGATAATATTAAGGCAGTGTCATGGATTAAAAGTCTACCCCATTGAGCTGGCTTAAGTTTGTTCTTATGTTTATGTCTCGTCCCGATCTATTACCGGATCAAGCAAATTATTGGATTTCTGCCAGGAAATTTTGAGAATGTTGTCGGAAAATATGGCACGTGGATCATATAGTACAGAATATATAGCTGGCAAAGTGTGTTTACGCGACTATAGGCAATAGTCTATGCTTACAAATCATGGAAATAGAAAAATAGGATATCTATGCAAATTAAAGATTGATACATATAACTAAAAGGTATATCACGATATAACGTTACCAAATTCCAGAAACAATAAGGAACTGGATATTTTCTTTGATCTTCATCTTTTAAAGACGACTGTAGTCCCAGACATCGTATTGAGAAATCTGGACGCAATAGCTTGTCAGATTTGGCTACTTATTTCACTGTTATTTTTACGACAAAATATATGTTGTTAAAGTAGCGGAAGCTTTTGCGGTTAGTACCGTGCTACACGGCATTCTTTCGCGTGCTAATCTTGGAAAAAGAGTAATGTGTAATAGGTATACCTGTACAGGTATAGCGAAAGGTCGTGTGAATCTTTTATAAAAATTCAGCTTTCGTATGTTTGTGTCTTCAAAATACGTTAAGTTGTGAATGGATTGACATGAAATTTTTACACAACGTTGCATTTGTATTTATATATTATGTTTGTTCATCTTTTACGAAGAAAATGAGTAACGGATAGATTAATTTATTGACTCAAATCAAATCAAAATAAGTTTATTCATGTAGGGCACAAAGTAACACATAAGAACGACAAAGTTACACTTATCAATGTGAATTTACGTTTACATTTACCTGTTGCCATGTCAGTACATGTATAGAAATAGTTTAGGTCGGAAAGTAAGAGTACCTTTTATGCTAAAAATATGTACGTCGGCGTCCAGAACTGAGGGTATGAATTAGTTTTTTATAAGTAAAGCATAAACAGGCCATACCCTTATAAAACATTAGGTCGGGCGTCATTATTACAATTTGCGTAATAAATTCATTTATTCGTTATAGTACATTAGACCGGTCAAAGTGTTATCCACAGAACACAATAAATATGTTCTTTGGTGTTATCAAATTTGTTTGTTAGGAAACTGTCAGTAGTAACATAGAGTTAGTAAATGTGCTCAGATAGAGTTCCCAACCATAGTGTTAAAACCGTATTATACTTTTTTCGATCGTTAATAATTCTTCTTACGGTTCTATGAAAAAAAGTATACAAAATACTGTTTTCATGACCGCTGGTATTCGGAACTATAATTAAATTTGAAATTGTGGAGAAGATTGTGAATATTTTGAAAATAATAATAAAATGTTAAATTAAGCAAGACACTGCAAAGATATTATACTAGATATTAATAAGGTCGCCGTCTATAAGAGAAACAGGAACATGTTACGAGTTTATGTATTTACCTACGTATAGCCAAAATCAAAAGAAGTGCTATTCGCCTATAAGTGCGGTATTGTAACTCATTACTCCAGTATTTACTTTATTAAATTCGTAGTAACGGGTGTAATGGTGTTGTATGTAGAATTAACTCGGCTAATTAGCAATTAACATAAACATCAGGTGTTCATTGTATGTAGTAAAGTGCACTTAGTGCATCGCTTTCTACGTGTTTATAGGCACGTAAAGTAGCACACTCTCGTTTGGTTTTGATAAAAACGTTAAAGCTCTTGTTTGAATAAGATTACACTGGGGAACAGTTATTTTGCGGCATGGTAAGTTGAAGTAAATTTTGTGTAAGTTCAGTATGCTGAATACGAGAAAAATATCAGATTTGTTAAATTGACTCTAGTTTATGAGATAAGACTTTATAACTATATGACTGACAGAAGGTCGAAATAAAAATACAATTACATATTAAATATATATTTTTGAAGCGGCTATATAATAACGACAAGAAAATTTAATACATATGCTATTAACAAAAAATCATAAAAAAATTATTTGAAAACTTTATCTGTAAGCTTTTCTATTACGTTTATGTTCAGGACAATTCCTTATTAAACTCAAGCAATAGTCTGCCATTATAATATGCCTGTTCCATCGGCCTTGGTATCTTTATTTCATTGTTCTAATGTCCTGATATAACCGTTCTTTATGTTGAATATCTCAAGAACCAGAGTCAATCCATACAAAGTAAATACATTTCGAGTATGACTGATGAAGGTGTTTATTAAAACCAGTAAGAAAATTAATACCGTTGAAAATATATATATTTTTTGTTGCCCAGTGTTATCAGTATGCTGAAATGAGAACACACATGGAACTATTAAGAATCCTTACAAATATTGTCTTAAGCTTACGCGTATGTTATTTATTGAAATTGAACTATTTTATACAGATTTTATAGTCATTGAAATTAGACTACTATGTACGGATTTTATCGCGTTGTTTATTTGATACTTTTTTACATAATTTAGAAATTACTACTATTAAACTTTACTAATTTTTAAGCTAATTAAATTATGAGAACTATGATTAAATTATATTCGGGTACTTTGAAATAACTACACTGGAACATTGAGACAACTACCATCTTAGTCTCCCCGTAACCATGGCTGCTGAAAAGCAACCGAAACGTCCGGGAAAGTGTAAACTTAAATATAAATAGTTTTAATAATTTAATTAGCTTAAAAATTAGTAAAGTTTAATAGTAGTAGTTTCTAAATTAGGTAAAAAAGTGTCAAATAAACAACGCGATAAAATCCGTACATAGTTATCTAATTTCAATAAATAACATTCGCGTAAACAGAAGACAATATTAGATTTTATAGTCGTTTGTTTTAATCTAACATACATGCGTAGCCTCACGCTTATATCCGCCAAGGATAGGCTGAGGTGTTTTAAACACCTACATTTCTCCAGATATGGTTTTACGTCCCACCGAATAGAAGGTTATTTATTATTATTACGGCTATTAAGGGCTTATTGCCGTTTCCCGGGCGCAGGTCTAGCCTCCATGCAGCAGCATGCCATTCTTATTTGCCGCTTAGGTAGCAACCTAAGCGGCAAATAAGAATGGCACGTCTTATATTATGCATAATTTATTTTAGACTATTATCGTTGCACCTTTGCCAACCTCTGGACTACATACAAGCTTCTCAAAGGACCTGAAAGCCTGTAGTGAACAGGGACATAATATTAAATAGCTGCCATCTTTTCCAGTCAGACATAATATATGCCCATGAATATAAAAAGATTGTAAATATACTTAAAATAATAAAGCTGAAGATTGTTCGTTTTTTGTTAGAACTCTGGAACTACCAGTCGTATTTTAAACTTCTTTTTGAATTTGATAGCCCAATTCTTGAAGGTTATAGGCTATATAATTTTATTTCATTACGCTATAAGCAAAAGGAGTGAAGCAGTGATCCTAATTATGGTTAAAACCGCGAAGGACAATTAGTTTAACTGAAAATAGCTGTCGATAATGACTTTATCAAAACGTTTTTGAACTCCTACTTATACGATTACTAGTAATAATATATCTAATGTTATTTGTGTGACGTCCACAGGTCAACACGGTGACCCGCGCTGCGTGTACGTGCCTCCTTCAACTGGGCAGACGTACTTCTCGTTTCGGATCGCGTACGCCAAGTGTGGGACTAAACCAGGTATGTAAATCATTGAAGTTATATTTATTTGAGAACGTTGGTTACACCGGCCCGTGAACACGACCTGTGTAACCTGGTCGAGGTGAAGTGAACCTGGTAGGAGTCTGCCTCTTTTATATTTTGGTTTTGTTTTTAAACTCAGACTAGACTTTTAAAATTATATATTTATATCATGCAAGGATGAAATTTAAAGTAAGTAATTGTTAGATTGCTTGTCAATATTTAACTTAAAGGGTTTTAAATATATATACTATTTACAAGTACCTCGTGGTGGATCCCAAATAGCTGGAAAAGTCAAAACGGAAGAAAATAGCGAGGTGAGCTAGACGTCCATAAAAGAGATAAGACTCATAAAGGTGCAGATCCAGTGCGGAACTAGTGACAATTTATTCAGAGGATATCTCAATAAGATTATGTCCGAGCTGGAAATCGAACTCACAGCAATTAATGTAAGACGCTAACTTATGCCATGCCATGGGTTTAATATTTCTATACCAATTTCGGCAAATAAAAAAAACTAAAAGTTATTTGATAAAATTGGTATCCCATTAAAACTACACTGCTGTATCAAACATAAGTTATACCATCCAACAAAATACAATAGGGCAGAATACAATAAAGGAAATAGCTGTACAAAAATGTAGGTAAATACATCCAAAATCAATACCGAATCGAATCAAAACAACCCAATGTCTAAAACCGTTTTAGTTCGTAAGATGAATAAGAAGAATATACGGTAAAGGATCAATTAAAAGAAAGTAACGTGAAAACTATGCAATAAAATCAACACAGTACAATTAAATCACGTCGCGGTTCAACAACAGCAAATGGACCGTGAGCTCCGCTGTGAAATCAATAAATATATCCGATACCTAATGATGCGAACTTGCGCAATTACTCGATATAATAAATCGTTTAAGCTAATCGATTTATCGTATATCGTTCTGTGATTCTTCATGCACGTCCTTAACAGCTTTTTGTGTGTTGTGCTGTGTTAAACGGCAACTGTATTTTGCTTTAAAATTGTTTGTAATGTTTTGACCTCGTGACTGATAAAATTTAGAATATAGGTTAGTTTTTATACTTAGAATCTAAAGCGGCTAAACCTAAATAGATACGTTTATTAAAACTAAGATTCTACAGTATACTTACATGTAACATGTATTTGGTTGGCGTTTTAAATAAACGTTGTTGTAAGTTACTCAAGAGTGCTATTTCTTCGGGCACGCCACGATCGTGGCGGTAAGTCCCGTGTTTGAGGAGTGGCTGAAGAGGCGGCATGGCGCCCTCACCTTCCGACTGGCACAGGTAATGACTGGCCACGGTTGTTTTGGCCAGTTCCTGTGTCGTATACGCCGGCAAGAGACGCCCGGTTGTCACCACTGCGGCGACTGCCGCGACGTTGTTGTGGACACGGCGCTGCACATTTTGGCGGATTGCCCCGCCTGGGCATCGCAGCGCCGTGAGTTGATCGCGGCAGTCGGATTGGTTGCCCTCTCGCTCCCAGCCGTAGTTCAGTCTATGGTCCGGAGTGAGAGGTCGTGGAACGCCGTCACCTCCTTTTGTGAGGAAGTCATTTCTATCAAGGAGACGGCGGAGCGGGAGAGGGAGCGATTAAACCCTCTCCCCAACCGCAGAGCCGGGCGCCGGAGGCCGCGTGATGACCTCCAGCCACCCTGAGGTTTGACCTGGGGGTGGTGGGTGTTGTGGGCCTGCCCACCACCCGTTCAGCACCAGAACCGAGAGGCGGCGTTCCCACGCGCGCCTCTGTTTCGAGTCCGTCTTCCCTCTAGGGGGAGACAGTAGGGTTTGGTGGGAGTTTTGTCTAATAGGTAGGCCTCTTCGTGTAGTGGCCTGCCGTTTCATACGGCGGGCCGAAACCTCGGCGGGGTCGCGACCGCATGCGCAAGTGATTCGCGCCGCCCCGTCGATAGTGGTTTTGTCGAGAAACACCGTGGTAGGTTTAGTCGGTATTCCGGGAGGTCCATTATCATCTTTACAATCTTTCTTTTACCCCGGCGAGTCCAACATAACCCCTCCGCCCGCCCCCGCGGAGGGGAACGCGGCATGCATTCACCCAGGAAAAAATAAAAGATTGCTATTTCTCGACAGTTCAATAATTTTGTTTGATCGTTATATTTTTGTCTCTTGGGGAGTGAAGAATGAATAAAATTGTTCAAAAGTATTTTCCAAATTGGAAAATTTATATAATCGTTGTCATAACCTGCGATTATTAGAAAAAGTGCGTCACCTTGGCGCCCGTTTAGATCTCAACTCTTTTGTCGCCAACACAGTCAACCCTTGGCGTCATGCCGAACTTGACCCCATTTTCACTTTTTTTTTGACTCTCATTACAATATTACTTTCGTTGTTTATGCGTATGCCATACCTTTTAAGCTAAACACATAACAACTTATAATGCTAGTTATATATTCGGTTTTAATCATAACCCTATAAGTCTGTCGTACGATCAACTTAAGATACGGGTTTGACCCCACGTCGCGCACCTCTGACTTTCGGAAGTTATATGACTTATCGAAATTATGTGCGTATTGATTGACAATTATCGCCTGCTCCGTGCCTCGGAGAGCACGGTAAGCCGTCGGTCCCGGCTGCCATGAACATCTATGGCAGTCGTTATTGGGAGAGTGTCGAAACAAAAGATCCCACTGGGTCGAAGTGTCGCCGGTCTGCACTGACTGGCCCCCACATAAGATACATAAGATATTAGTTATGCAATTCTTTATTCCCTAGGAAAGTACTAAAACCGTAAGTTCCAGCTATCGTTAAGATCTGTGACATTCGATGAGGGCAGTTAGTCCCCATACATGCCTTATAAGCCATGCTGTTCTTAGAATATCGTTGTCCGCTTAGTTTACGGAGTCCTTTGTAAATAAAGCTTGTCAATTATTTAAGCTAGATTACAATAGTTTTTTGTTTATAATCTAGCCTATATATTTGTTAAGTTTCAAGTACATCCTAGTAAGATTTGACTGGCTTATCAAATTGGAAGAATGATAGCGTAAGTTGCGCGTTCCGACCTTGCAATGAAAAGCAGTTGCTATGTTTTTGTATGTATGTGTTGTTATTGCAAATAATAGTTCACCTGCCATATCGCGACCTCTTTACGGTTCTTTGAAAATCTTACCCAGATATAATAATATAATATAATATTCTACCACATACACGCAACATCACCTAGCCCAAACTAAGCAGAGCTTGTACTATGGGTACTAGACAATGGATAAACATACATATGTATATACATTTTTTTTTGTAAATACATACATATTATATTTAGAAACACCCAGACCAAGGCAAACATCCATGTTCATGGACACAAATGTTTGACTTGTGCGGGAATCGAACCCGCGACCTCAGGCGTAGCAGTCGGTTACACTAACCACTACGCCATTGAAGCCGACAAAGAAGAGACACAACACACGTTTCAAAGGCTGTTTTTTTATATCTCTTTTTTATAGTACACTTACCCAGGTAATCTGACCTAAGTCCCAGAGGTTTAATATAGAACTTTAAAATTTTTAATTTACCTCTTGATGAAGCTTTTTAATGTCCAGCATTTTATAAATACAAATTTCTATAAAATCGCTTTACAATCGTCTGTAGACGTTTTACGACTTCCATAAATAAGTTTTATGTGTATTCAACAGAATTTTATTTATATTTTAAATTTATTGACTTATTGATATGCAACATCAGTGTATTTTTAATAATAATTGCAGAGCTTTCGAAAGAATCGATGTATAATGACAATTGTTTATTGAATTCATTAATTTTATTACTAGAATATTGTTGTACTTTCTTTTTCAATTAATTTTATTCATTTTTATATTTCGTTCTTTCGATTTCGGTCTTTACAAGTATAGTTAAAAATAAGTCGGTATTAATATTACTTCTGTCAATGAAGATCGAATTCAAACACAGTTTCGACTTTGCAGACTAACATTTAAATTTTATAGTCACTATTTTATCACATTGTTTGTCCTTTTATAAATAATTTAAGTAATCCTAACGAAGTTATGCTATGCAACAGTTACTTGGTTTAATCTAATACCTAATTTTTAACAAACGTGGCAAATTAAATAGACTTGGTACAGCCCATTGTATCATGTGATAGGTTATCCCCTTATCTAAAGAACTACTACCTACAGAAACTTTTTACGTCAAGCATTAGCTACTACTAATGGGCACTTACAACAACTATATGAACCAATACTAAAAATAAACTTTATTAATCATACAAAATTTGAAGCTGGCGTCGAACCCACATGACCTAAAGCAAGGCAATATGATTACAGCATATTATCTTTGTTAAGTTTACCGCGCGTTAACAACATATCTTTAAAACTTCGTTTGAATTAGCCACGCGTTAAGATTATTGTGGGAAATAATCAAAACAGTTATTTACCAATAACAAACTTACGGCCACAGTAATTGCAAATGATTATGTTTCCTAAAAAGGTAGAAATACGAAGTATTTAAAGACTTCAACAAAAATGATTTTACGTCTTAAATGTAATCGATTAATTGTCTTGCGGGATTCCAGCCCGTCACGCCATTTGAGGGAAAACTCATAATATCAGTAAATCATCTAAAACTGTGATGCGTATCTGTTCACACTGATCTGATTATAGTGGATATTTACAGCAAAGCAAACTAGCATATACGAGACCCTATTATAAACAGACTAAGGCATAACTCAAAAGCCCGATTCCTACATTCAAAAAGCGAGCGTTTTATCCATGGATAGTAAATTTTGACACATATTCTATAAACATATTTCAAAATTTAACTGTCCGAAGCTAAAACGACTCGTTTCTTGAGGTACCGGACTTCTTTGATAGCGGTATCCTCGACCAAACTGTTTACAGAAATAATTCTAACTAAATAAAATTGAGGATAGGCTTTCAGGGCTTCTAAATGGAGCGTTGTGTTCGCAAAATACGGGTATCCTACACGTTGTGTTTGGTATGTCCCTCACATTAACAGGGTCGGTATTACTATTTTGCCGAATCAGCAACATTGTAGAGATACCCCTGATATTGAGTTCGGTCAACGCTTAAGCCATGGTTAAATATCATTTTTGGACTTGAGTCACAAAGTAATACTTCAACGTCATAGTTTATTTCTTTGTAAGCTTTTATTAGGTAATAATTTTTAATTTATGTTAGTTCTTAGGTTTGGGCTAAGGTTGAGCTTATTAGATGGTATTGGTATGTATTTTTGCACGTCGCTAGAATAAAACAATTACTTTAGAGGAATATACAAAGAACCGCCTTCTGTAAATTCATAATTTAAAAAATTATAATGTATTCTATTCTCTCTTCAAAGATAAATGTGATGAACACCCACACGTTTGTGATGAAAGGATTGCCAAATAAAAAGTTTTACGGCCATTGACCTCAAGGACATAAATCTGTACTACAATTGATTCATTCTTCTACTGCTATAAATTCAGCCTAAAGTGTAATTTGAACTCAAGCCGCAACATCAATTCAGTGCTGTTCCATCCAGGTGACAGGAACTTCTAACATCGTAACATGGTCGTAACTTGTGGGTACAATGTAATTTGACCTATGCTGTCTTACACGATCTTTTGAAATGTCCCTACCGAGCTCATGGCTGCGGTAATCGAGACGATTATTGCGTCGTTGCAGTCACGTAGGCACGTGTTTTGTATGCTATTTTCGTTCATAATATTCCCTTATTAGATTTGGTTTCGCTCGTCTGAATCCTATGAGAACGCATACCGAGAAAAACAACTTCTTCGATAAAACATTTTACAATATCGTTCTCTATAATCTCTATTTTAAATGTAATGTGCAAGCTCTCTTTTCTTAGTGTGGTTATTTATTCGTGTGATCTTAGAATAGTAAGTCAAGTCAAGTAATATGTTATTATCTAATAAAACGTCGTCTTACATTCTTCCGCGTCATAAGAAGTTAGCCAAAGGCTCGTAACATCAATGATAGTTCTAAGCACAAATCTTAGTTTAAGCTGCCTATTCTCACGTCAAAATTGACATTGCTAAAATCTCAGTGTGAAAAGGGTTAAGCAATAGTCCACCATGCTGGCCCAATGCAGTTTAGCAGACTTCACATATCTTCGAAGACATTATGAACTCTTAGATATTCAGGTTTCCTTATGAGATATTCCTTCACCGTTAAATCAAGCGGTAGTTAACTAGGTCTCGATCGCATTCGAGACTTGGTAATACCAATAGTTTTGTCTTTAAATATGGTGAAGTACATGTTCCCCTGGAAATTGTTTACGTCAGAGTGATGAATATCATAAATCTATTAAACGATGAATTATTTGGTGGTTTCCATAGTTGTTATTCAACCTTTTTACCTACAAATAAACACTCAGCAATAATTGCATTAAAATAACGCACAATATTATTCGAATAAGTTAAACCCCCGAATAATTCGAATGTATTCTAGTCATCGCATACTGATGGCTAGGAACATGTTACAGACATATTACGTCATAGCTTTCATAACGAATCAGTTCTAATATACATGTATAAATAATATAAAAACGTATTCAACTCAATGAAAGTTCTATATGACTAAAGCAGTGGCTTATTAAAACTTAATGACAAATTGATTGATATTGATTATTGCATGTTGAATAGCAGTAATAAGAGTAATCTTAGAGTTATTATTATATTACTTGTATAATAACAAACCATTTATCTTAGACTTGTATGGAATGACATGCACCTTTATGTTAGAATAGGCTTGCTGTATCGGTATACGATGCGTTGTATTGTAAGTGATTCTATTCAGTTCAGTGTAAAATAATATATGTATGTGATATTCTTGCTGGTCAAATCGCGTGTATGTGCACAGATGCACTGTTATCGACGGTCCCAGGTTAGGATAAGTGGTGTAGGTTAGGTTAGGGGGGTACTGTCGCAAAATTCTCAATTACAAGTATCTAAACCTTTGTCGAATATATTTGAGCAAAAATTATATCTTGGTCTGTTCTCTTAATAGTCTGTTAAATAATATATGTGACAGTGTGGTTGGCCTGATGATGTAAGTAACGTACCGATTGTGTGAGTGTGCATTGAATTCCCGGATTTAGCGAAAGTGTAATATGTGTTTCAATATTCAAAATAAATTTATTCAGATTAGGTTACAAGGTAACACTTATGAATGTCTATTTTTTTTATACTGCTGAGGTGGCAAACAAGCATACGGCCCACCTGATGGTAAGTGGTCACCGTAGCCTATGGACGCCTGCAACACCAGAGGCATCACTTGCGCGTTGCCGATCTTTTAGGAAAGGAAGTGGGAAGGAGAAGGAGCGGTAAGGGGTAAGAGAGTGATTGGGCCTCCGGTAATCTCACACACCGAACGAAACACAACAGTAGGAATACTGCTATTTCACGTGGATATTCTGTGAGAGGGTAGTCCTTCCCCGGTCGAGCCGGCCCATTCATGCTGAAAACAGCGAGGTTCTACTACAAAGCCAAAGGCTCTACTGTCAAGTTATACAAATTTTTTTCTGTGAGTTTGTATTTACTGCCAAAAACACACACCCTTGCTTTGCTAAACAAAGCAAGTGTGTTTTTGTCAATAGCCAGAAATCGATACAGAGTCCAGTACATTTTGTTATTTGTTATGTGGTCCACAGATTCGAACCCTATAACATGGGTTGTAAACATGGATAGTCAACTGTGATCGTAAATCATGTGAGATATAAATTGCTGAAGATATGCTGTCTACTTTAATAGACCAATATCGATATGAAGCAAAGTTTTAAATCAAGTGACGCTAATAAAACATCGATTGTAATTAAACACTTTACTTTACAACAAAGCCATTATACACTATTCATATTGCCTCATATTTTAATCGACTGAATTGTCCGTAGTAATACGTTATCTATGATTTATTATAATTAAACAATTGAGTCGCAGCGGGACACCGGCGGCCAGTAAGTAGTGTTACTTTTTCATTTTTTACTAAAATTCCAACAATTGACAGGTTAAATGTAAATAATGTGAATGATTCTGTTAGAAGGCGAAGATTAAGGCGTGATCGCAACCGTGCTCGGATCAAATCGAACAAATTCTGGAGAATGGCCAGGTAAAGAATACTCCAAAATTTCGACAAGCTTGTAAGATCACATTGTAAGAATAAAGAGCGATATGCCAGGATCCTAAAAAGCAGAAATTCATCTCTGTCTGCCTCTTTATGGAGTAGGTAGATATACATAGCTAAATAACAATTGTTCATATACATGTATTTGTTTACAATTTATAGACATCAATAATGACTCTGCTAAGAATTAAAGTCTTTCAATGTAGAGTTGTTAATGTTGTAAGTAGTAAGAGTAGGTATCCAGAAATTTGGCAGCTGTCCACTTCAATAACGCAGGATTAGGACAACGTTTTCTAACAATTACTGCGGCCTAAAACCTCTTGCAACATCGGGTGGTTGGGTCACTGTGGCGCAAAAGATAAATGAATTAGGGAGGCGTTGTATTTCACTAAGGGACCTAGATAACCCTTATTTAAAACGCAGCATTTTCCTAATTCCTCCATTGGCGTTCGGTCGCCGCACGCCGCCGATCAAGTCTCGATATGGCAGGCACATAACACAAGGTTCTTCGTTTGCAATCTGCCGTATGGTACCACCTACCGGGCTTCTTAAGTGGCTGTAAATGCCCAATCTAAGGCAAGGCGTCGCATAAATCATAAACTATAGAGATATAAATGGATAGTGATATAGAGATTAAATTCTTAATCGGCATCGATATGCTATGAATAGTGATATATTATTATAAAGTTAATCAGTCTTAACGCTTTCTATCGAACGCATTTAACGACACCAAAGGTGAAGCTAATAAATATTGAAGTGACAGAGAACTTTATGACCTCATAATGTTTTTTCTTATATTAGAGAAGCCTCATGCCGACGAGTCCTCCATTTATATAATGTGATGTTAAAATAATATTAGAAAGATCTTTACATTCACAATTTATGGTACTATAAAATCAGGGCTCGTCGTAATTCTGTTAATGTGAACGCAAGCTCCGATGATCACTATGTTAGGCTACAGATTACCATATATCGTAAAACTCGATCGTGTATCGCATTTAGATTCGCAGTAACTATCGGTAATTCGTAACAATTTCGCAATAAATCGCCAGCATTCAAGTTTTACGGCACATCGGTCCCATTTCAACAAAGTCAGTGAGTTTTTCTCATGCCGATTCCTAGTCGCGTCCACTATGGCTAGTATGGAGTAACGGACGGCGCATGCGTCCCGCTCCTTCTGCGAACATCGCGCGCGCATTGTTTCTCGGAATCGCCACCCGCCCGACCACATAGCATTGCACATAAAGCTCATTTTCCCTGGCAAGCCCGACTCCGAGACGCCATCCCTCAATCTACTACTTTCAAGTGTATTTCCTTCCAGCTATGATGCAGTAATTTCAACTTTAAGTGTTCTGAGCGAAAAGTATTCCGGGTGACAATGTGAAAAAGATTTTAAACCGTATGACATAGAGTCTGAATATGTCAGACGCGTGTAAACTTGGAAGATTAATGGCCTAATGGGTTGCTGTACTAAAAGGGAGTTAGCTAGAAGTCTTTAGTGGTCAGTTTTGCTTGTGCGATGTCGACCTGAGACCACTGGCTCGATCCGCGTTCTTCGGGCGACTTCCACTTTTTGCGTGAGTACATCCGCGTAGGTACAGCCCTAGCAAATAATAAGGATTTAAGAATTAAAACTGTTAATGCTTCTTATTTCTAAAAATTAAGGCGTATGTGTAGCGTTAGGTATTAATTTTCTAATTTGTTAAATTTCTCTCAAATACATTATAAGCAAATACAGTAAATGGTTTGTTCTTACAATTAGGAACAGTGAACACATTTGTTCAAATAAAACATCTTATACGTTAATACGCAAATAAAAATATAACATGTTGTATTATTAATATTATTATGTTTCACTTTCTTCCCACGTAAAATCATTCATATTTATTCGAGACAAGTGTTCCTTTTCATTGCAAGTCACTTTAGTATATCTTTTGATGTCGATTTACTTTTAATATTTGCAGTTATGTATCCTTAGGGTTAAATAATTATGGTATAATAAATACGAGTACATATTAAAATAAAGATTCTTAAAGCTGCGTTTAAAGCTCATAAAACTACTTCAATTATTATTATTATCAATTTTATTAATAGGGTATGATTTCTGTTGCCTTTAGCGACGTCTGTCACAACTCACAAAGTGTATGAACAGAAAGGCTTTTGAAATCCCACGTTTTAGAAATGTAAATGCGTAGTAACTAAAGCTAGATATAACGTTAGCTTATATACGACTAAAAGTCTTATAAATTAATTAATAACGTATTACTTAGTACGCCTTACGTTAAAGGGAATTTTATCTATTGAAATTCCATAGTCACAACAAATTTAATCGGGGTTTATTTTGAATAAGAACTTTTAAAATAATTTATATTTATACTTTCTCTGACGTTTCAAATGCTTTTTAACAGCCATGGTCAGGGGTTTCACCTGACTATTACTGCTGAACACTATTTGGACACTTCCACTTGAAATTCGACGCTCTAATATTTTTGAATAATGACATCTGTGCGTAACATTCCCTAGATAAAAATAAATAATTGACAGACAATTTTTAGTAATTCTGAGAAGTTTTATATTCAACTGGAACTAATTGTTATACGTCTCTTGTTAACAGGCAGTCACTGTTGAAGATCATAAACTTATTTTCTTATTTTTCCAAGGAATAATATAAAGGGTATCAAAGAAATAGAAAGAATCTTGTTTTGCGATTTAAACTTGAATTGAAATTGAAACACATAAGTTATGTGTTTTCTTCTCTGAATGAACCGTATATTTACCCAAATCTCTCATGTTTCAGACCTCCATGGCCAGTTCTACGAGAACACGGTGGTGGTTCAGTACGACAAGGATCTCTTAGAAGTGTGGGACGAAGCCAAAAGACTCCGCTGCGAGTGGTTTAACGACTATGAGAAGACTGCCTCCAAACCACCTATGGTCATCGCCGATTTGGATGTTGTGCAATTAGATTTTAGAGGTAAGGTCAATATGTTACAAATAGTATGATTCGAGGCGCCTTGTAATAGTACTTTATTACAATACTGTGATTTAATATATCAATTGATCCACCTGGTTAACCAACGTTGCTACCATAACACTCATATTTGGCGGACCATTTTTATAAAGTCACCCCGCATCATGCTCGTAATACTATAGTTTTAGGCTGACATTAACATCTTTTATAGTCGCAAGGGGGAATAAGTATCCTGAGATGTGCGTTAAGCTCAATAGCGGTCGCTCCGTAGAAAAGTGTAATTTCGCCAAAACTAAACAGAATAAATATCTATGAAATCAGTCGAAATGGGGCTAGTATGATAATGTTATTAGTGTTGGTGTAGCACATAATTACATTCAAAATAAAAAATCAGAATTGTATTCAAACTTATAAATTCGAATGATATTCGAATTCAGAAACATACATGAAATTCGTATTAGGATGGTCAAGGTCGTAGCGCACGTCCTATAAATATTGCTTTTGCAAATGCTGTTATACAAACAGCTTATATGATTATTCATATTTTTATTATCATATGCCACTATTAGGTTCAAATAACCTTAATTCTCTTAAGAACAATAAACAATTTACTTACATGAGATAACGGCATGCCTTTTAGTATAATTTTATAATGAAAGCTGACAAGATTTTTTATCAAAAGTCTTTATCTGGACTGAATACCGTTTTCAATATCTGAGATAACATTTTTATAGAAAACTCGTTGTTATTCCTTACTCTATTGACTGCAAAGAAAGCTTATGTAGATTTGATTTATTACAAATCGCCAAATATTTTTAATATGCGAACGCATGCCCTGTTCGCGGTTTAACAACAAACGATACGACTACGACTTGTTTATAAGAATAATATCATCACAAATATATATGTACTAGTATTCTAAAGAGACATTCTGTTATTAAAATCTCTTCAAGAATAAAAAGAACTATGTATGTAATTAGAGCAGCGATAGCTCAGTGGGGAGACCAACAGACTGCAATGCAGAGGGTCTCGGGTGCAGAGTGTCATGAGTGACATTCTCCCAATAACGATTGCCATCGATGTTCATGGCAGCCGGGACCGACGGCTTAACGTGCTCTCCGAGGCACGGAGCAGGCGATAATTATCAATCAATACGCACATCATTTCGAAAAGTCATATAATTTCCGAAAGTCAGAGGTGCGCGACGTGGGTTCGAACCCGAGACCCTCTGCATTGCAGTCTGTTGGTCTCCCCACTGAGCTATCGCTGCTCTATGTATGTACTTTCAACCACATTTTGCAAATACATATAATATAAAAAGTATACCGTATTTAATGTTAGAATAATAATTAATATAAATAAATGAAAGAAATGTTTCAGATTAAAACAATCTAAAACACTTTTTCCAAAGTTCAACGGAGTTCTTGTGATTCAGTAACAGCTATCCAAATATCTCTACAAAGTACTACATTAATAATATTAGTGGGATGAATTGCCCAAATTCTGCAAATCTCCTACCTACTTACCTCCTTGTGCCCTTATCTGTGGAGTCTCCATCCAAAGAAACCTTCTTTGCCCTCTTGGTGCTAGTAAAACAACTTAAACTTAAAGCTTTTGTAGCCGTGCAGCTAAGTGCAAAGGTTTATTTGTGATCAAAGGTTAACAGCTAAAAACGTTTATAGCTCTCAGCCGGCGATCACTGGCTTCAATATTAGTTTAGTTACTGCAAACATCTTTATTGTGGCTACATGTATTGTTATTTTGTTATAGGAGATAACGTGGATTGTTGGATGGAGATACAAGCGGGGAAGGGTCCATGGGCGCCGCCGGTTTCTGGCATCGTCCCTTTAGGGTCCACCCTAACGCTAGTTGTAGCTATCAACGATTATCGAGGTAAGAATGATTGAATATTGCTTTATTATTAAATTTAATATTTTGAATGTAAATTAGGAATTTTTTGAAGAGTGTACCAGCTTATTATCAAAATGATGAGACGCGATCGATTTTACAACGTCGATGTGCCGTTCCTATTGATTGGCTGCTAACTACTTTGACTAAGGGTTCCTATATTAAAAAAACGGGTCGTTTTACTCATGGACAGTTAATATTCGATATAAATTCTAAAACATTTCAAAATTTAACTATCCGAAGCTAAAACGACTCATTTCTTAAATATAGGAAATGAGTCTAGGTCATTTGTCTACCAAGTGCGTTTCGTTTCGATTAGGACAAGGTTTTAAAATAATGGATTGGATTAGGATTTTTTTAAAGAGCTGTACATACGTAAAAGTTATTTTATATTTGAAAAGTGTTTTAAAATGTATTTGTTATATAAAAAGTTTACTTAAAAGGGCTTACGAAAGTACTCACCATATTGCTAGTGGTTAAAGTGAAACACAAACTGATAGTATATTAGTTGGTTTTATAAACGCACTTAAATAGTTGAATTGATATCATAATCTTTATGTTCCCAAACAGTTAATAATTAGACTGTGGTACTTTTTATTACAATAAATGTGTGCTAGCATATTGTCTTACCTAATTCTACTCAAGACTTCATCTTGCAAATTGTAATCATACAACGTTGAGCTAAATACATAATTCAAATTACAATGAATCGACTCATTCATACATTTAAAGAAACTCACAAAGAAAGCTTCCAATGCCACCGTAGTTAATCATTAAAATAATAGTACTGTTACTTGCACTTTAAGAAGCTTAAATCTTTATAATTACTATAGTGAAGGTACAGCCTACAAAATTACCTATTGTATTCTTTGGACACGCGAATATTATATCTACGTGTGTGTATACATCAATTTTTTATTGCTTTCGTATCCGTGGAACTTTTTCTCGTTAGCTTTATTATGTGGGATTTGATTTCGGTTTATCTTTGTAATTTTCTACAAATAACGTTGATGAATTGTGTTGTTTTACGTTTATTCGCGCCTAGTTTGGCGTTCTAATCATGTTTGATCGCTGGATGAGTTGATTTATTGATTGTCTAGTCTTATGTTAGATGATAATATAAATACCTATAAATCTTTCTGTTTGAATAAGAATGAATCGTAAAAGCAAAGGTTATCTAATGTTTATTTTTAATTGGATTTTTGACCATTTACAGAAATATATTTATAGATAAAGTACAAATTAGCCATACGTTTTTATTTAAGATTTGATTATTCTCGCGCATAAATGATATAAAATTGGTTTAACAATTTTGAATTTTATAACGTGCTTTATTTTAATTATGTCCAGGTATCAAATTCCAAGCTTGTTATTTCATAAAATGTTATCAGATTTTGTTGTCTGGAATACGGCATTAAATAATAATGAGACGAAAGCTATAATGATCATTAAAATTATTTCATATTTTACAACCTAACTTGTAAAAATATTTATGTGAATGATACCATTCAACATTTATGGGGGACATTAAAATCGCCCACATTCTCAAGTTATGAGTTACAACTCATAACTTCAGAATTAATAAATCTTCCGTATGAATGATATAGTATGCACTACAGTGCATACTATATCATTCATACGTAAGATTTATTATCAAAGGTTTTAAAAGTTGAACCCATATTCACACATAGGTAAAGAAAAGATATTTGACTTTTAGTGACATAAATAAATAATAACCATTGAATTTTACTAAACTGATAGGCTTTTAGTAAGTTCTTTAAAATAAAACAGCTTACGCATTACAAGACGTGTTTTAAATAGCTAAAATAGCTGTTGTGATACTAAGACTGATTTAAATTAAACCAACATTCAAACAAAGGAGTCTCATTCAAGTCGGTTCATCCGTTTGTAAGCTGTAATCTATACTAATATTATAAAGCTGAAGAATTTGTTTGTTTGTTTGTTTGAAATAATCTCAGGAACTACTGGACGGAATTGATAAATTATTTTAGTGTTGGATAGCTCATTTATTGAGGAAGGCTATAGGCTATATAACATCAGGCTACGACCCACGGGGGCGGCGCAGTTATCATAAACACGGGTGAAACCGCAGGCACATCTATATTTCATACGGGCAGACAAACAAATATGAACATTAAAGATACGATACGAACACAAGGTATTATTTCGACGGTTAAAAATAACACACTATAGAATTATAGATAATTATTACGTTTTTATGGATAAAAATAACCAATCTGTTTATACCTTAATGACTGATAACTCATGATGTCTATAATGCTATAATGGTTACTGGTGATGAAATTTTATTATGTCTTTTATATTTACTAATTTCTTTTAATGCGTGTGTGTGTGTGTGTGTGTGTGTGTGTGGTGTGTGTGGTGTATTGACGTTATTACAGCTATCGATAGTTGCAATGATCAAACAACAATTAACTCTGTGTTGAATACTTTTACAAAAGTCGTTCCGTAATCCAAATCTAAAAATATGTGTTGCTATAAATCTACAGATATCTACGAGAGAAATTAGAACAGAAATATATGATATAAATACAATACTACATAACGATTACTAATCGCAATTAATTTAAAACAATGACAATTATCGGTATACTTCAATTGCTGAAATGCTCGACTAAATTCAAAATGGAAAGGACCAAATTTAAAAAAAATCTTGTATTTTCGGCGTCAGTAGTAGAATATTGGTCTCCTTTTCAGAATGATATTTGGGTAATGTTTTAAATATATTCTATAATCTTAAAATATTACTAAATTAGAGTTTAATTCTAATATTAGGTCTTTAACAATTAAATTGCTGTTTATGTCCTAAAACTTATTTCGTGGCTTCTAAATAAAATGCAATAGCCTATTTAAAACTAATTTATACTTCTATAACAGACTATATATGTTATGAGCAGCGATAGCTAAGTGGGGAGACCAACAGACTGCAATGTAGAGGGTCTCGGATTCGAACCCACGTCACGCACTTCTGACTTTCGGAAGTTATATGACGTTTCGAAATTATGTGCGTATTGATTAACAATTATCGCCTGCTCCGTGCCTCGGAGAGCACGTTAAGCCGTCGGTCCCAGCTGCCATGAACATCTATGGCAGTCGTTATTGGGAGAGTGTCGACACAAAAGATCCCACTGGGTCGAAGTGTCGCCGGTCTGCACTGACTGGCCCCCACATATGATACATATATGTTATTATTAATAATAAATAATAATAACCTTTTATACAATCTGTATTTAAAATTATATCGCGTAGTGTCTGCCTATATTCGTTTTTTCAATTCGCTATAATTATATGATAGTCTTTATTTATTTAAGACAAACCATAGTGGCCTAATTGCAACCAACAAAACATGGAAAAATATAGAATTCGAATTGGCCATTCAATAAATGGCGCTAATAGCCAGTTGCACTCACTGATCGGTAAACGATTAGCGAGGTTAAGCAACGTTGGGTGCGATCAGTCTATAGATGGGTGACCGCTTCGTGGTATTTCATCTGAGCGTCTCCGTGCTTCGGAGGGCACGTAAAAAGTCGGTCCCGGTTGTTGTCAAATTGACAGCAGTCGTTAAGCCATGTCAGAGGCCTACGGGCGGCTTGAACAACTCTTGACAACAGGCTGGCCACTAACCACACGAAAAGGAAAGGAAGGAATAAATATTAATAAAATAGTATGAGAATCACAACGTTACCGATTTTATTCATACAAAGCGGCAGCTTTATTCCTAAAAGCCTATTGTTAATAAAAACTAAAACTGAACTGCTCGTGCTAAAAGTGTTGAAGCATCAAAATGAAAAATTTATTGTTCTTTATTAAATAGTGATGTCATTTATTATACCTAATATAATAGAGTTTTTAAAGAGGATTCAACCAAATCCTAACGCCGATTATTTAGACGCCAACGCACGCTATAACAAAAATCGTAAACTATAGTAATTTTTTGTTTTGTGATTATAATACTATGATTATTCAAAAACATATTCATTTGACCGCTTTATTAGTCTTGCGATATGGCATTTATGTTTGTGGAATAACATGAGGCTCTAAGTTCGTGTCTTGGGTTAGGATATTCATTGTACGGTCCGACGCCCTCTGTAATGCCGGGGCGTCGTCCAGGAGTCGTAGTCTGCTAGGTGGGTCGCTGAGGTAGTTTCTTTATCAGCGGCCCATCCACTATACAAGGCAGCGAAGGGGCACACCGTGGAGTTTTCGTCCGTATGCCCGAAATACGGAAGAACGGGACATAACCCTCTCGCCTCCCCTTGTGGCGAGGGGGTATGCATGAGGTGCTTTTCCCCAGGTGAAAAAAAATCCATTGTAGCAGTACAGGAAATGTGCCTGGTAAATAGCTATAGAGTTGGTTTTTAATCTTCTATGGACTTAAAATATAACAGACCAAATGAAAAAGTAAAATATCTGTGCTTATCTCCCCCAAGGCGTAATGCTATGTACGTGCATTCATCGTTTAATAAATGGCACGCATTTTTTTTTGTATCTCTCCTGACCCTAAACCGCTACCACTTACATAATATCTTTGTAACACAACCCATATTTATCTACAAAACAATTAAAAAACTAAACTTGACAAAACAAATTTCCTTCACAGCGAAACTCGTAAAATCACTAGCAGGGTAATGACAGTGTTTACACGCGATAACGGTACACGGTAATTGTAAAAAGTGAACTGAACAAATATGTACGATGGAGTTTGCTTAACGGGCCTGCGACTATGGGACTCGGGGTCAGAACAACCACATGGATCACTTTTAAAGACGTGCCGGTTTATATAAGACTAGTTGGCGTACGCAACTTTGTTTTATGAAAATTAAAATCCAATAATATAGCACGCTATCTACAGTTCCATGTATTTTTGGCGTGGAAGTCAAAGTCAGAAATCAATAACTAGTTTATGTCACTCAGTAACAACTTGATAGAAGTGCGTGTACATTCTGTTTAGCAGTTACCAATTTATTAACAAATCACTTTCTTTTGTTGCTTGTTGCTTCCGTTGACGAAGGACTAAGTGTTGTACACTCGATCCGTTTTATATATTCTCCACTAATAGTTTTAAAAAAAATCCAGTTTGTTTTTAAGTCCATTGTTTTATTGAAATTAAACTACTATATACGGATTTTATCGCGTTGTTTATTTGACACTTTATTACATAATTTTGAAAACTGTTACAGTACTTTTACTTTTAAACTTTACTAATTTTTAAGCTAATTAAATTATTATTATAACTATTAAAACTATTTAGATTTAATTTAATTTTACACTTTCCCTGACGTTTGAGACAACCACCATCTTAGTCTCCCCGTGACCATGGCTGCTGAAAAGCAACCGAAACGTCGGGAAAAATGTAAATTAAATTAAATCTAAATACTTTTAATAGTTATAATAATAATTTAATTAGCTTAAAAATTAGTAAAGTTTAAAAGTAAAAGTAGTGTAACAGTTTTCAAAATTATGTAATAAAATGTCAAATAAACAACGCGATAAAATCCGTATATAGTAGTTTAATTTCAATTAATAATATTCGCGTAAACAGAAGACAATATTATCCATTGTTTTAGTATATTTGTTATTATTTTGCGATGCGCGGTTAAATACCTTGCTATAAAATAATAACTATTAAAAAAATCTAGTTACGTGACATAATTTAGAACAATATAATATGTAACAGAAATGGGTACTCGTAGTAATCATAGATTAGTGTAGCAGAAACTCTATATTATAGATAAAAATAACACAGGGCCGGGTAATAATAATAATAATATAGGATTAATTATGATTTTAATGATTTTCACTTCTAAACGGAAAAGTTGACCATAAACTTTAGTAGGCACTAAGTGTTCTTGCACTTGACTTGCGACTTCTTTAGAATCTTACTCTTAGTTTAAACGTTGGTAGCGTGGGTGTGGGTACGCCGTTTTAATTTAGATTTTGAACTGGGTAATTGTTGCGGCATTTTACTTAGAACACTGATGTATTGAGAACCTATGTTTTAAGCACTTGAGTGAGAGTTGAGATTCTACTTAGAACTAGGTTTCTTTGTACCAGGTTTTTGGATGAAATCGTTACGTGCAGACTTTTGCTGTTGAATTAATAAATAATATTAATATTATACTAACTAAATTAATGTAATTTATAACGATTTATACAAAATCGTTATCAATTTCAATGTTTAATGGTAATCCTGGTAATTTTTTGCATCATATGTCCCTTGCCGACCCTTGAGAGATCGGTCACATAGTCTATTGTGATTTGTTCACAATATATACATATTTATAGACTAGATGTGCCCGCGGTTTCACCCGCGTTTATGATTACTGCGCCGCCCCCGTGGGTCGTGGCGTGATGTTATATAGCCGATAGCCTTCCTCGATAAATAAGCTACCCAACACTAAAATAATTTTTCAATTCGGACCAGTAGTTCCTGTGATTAGCGCGTTCAAACAAACAAACTCTTCAGCTGTATAATATTAGTATAGATTTAATATTGTTAGGAATAATGTTAATTCCTCGCAACTTTTCGACAATAAAAGAAAATCACAATCAGCATCCCAATTGTGATTCTCTTTTTAGCAAAAGCCATCAACCATAAATGTATCCTCCAAAATCAGCTGTAACACACTTATCAATACCACTATCTTAGAAAAACAATATCTATAGTTTTCAACGCGCTTTATCGATTAATTCGATTATCGATACTTTTCCCGCATCTCAAATAATGAACAATGGATTTCTCAATAGAAAAATACAATTAATTATGCTTCAATCGATTCAACAGGCGTTTGCAATTATGCGTTATAACTTATAAGTTATTTATCGATTGTACTGCCACTAATGGATTTATTGAGGACGATATTGTTGCACGAATAGAGTTTCAGCTTTGTTTGCTATTCATATTAATATCTTTGTAAAAAGCATGAATGAAGTTATCTTTCTGAGATATTGTTCTTCAATTACCGCTCAGTTTATAATTTCATTTATTGGTATTTTTATCTTGCATGTCTATCTAAAAGTATTATGTTTAGAATAATGGTGAAATGGTTTGATTATTCAGATGTTCAAATATTTAATTATTGCGTCGACTATCGCATATCGATTAAAGGGTTTAAGTATTTAGATAAAATATGTCTAAAAGTTTCCATTTGTGTTTTACTTTATAGAACTCTCTCTCCAATGGATCAATTTACTAAATATATTTATAAACCATACCGACATTGTATCTATATTGGCAACTCTTTATTTTAATTACACAAACTGTTTATTAGTACTCGATGGCGTAGTGGTTAGTGAAACCGACTGCAACGCCTGAGGTCGCGGGTTCGATTCCCGCACAAGTCAAACATTTGTGTGCATGAACATGGATGTTGGTCTTGGTCTGGGTGTTTCTATATATAATATGTGCGTATTTACAAAAAAAAAAGTATATGTATATGTATGTTTATACATTGTCTAGTACCTATAGTACAAGCTCTGCCTAGTTTGGGCTAGATGGTGTTGTGTGTATGTGGTAGAATATTATTATTATTATATTACTATTATTCTCTTTATTACTCTTTTTTTTCTAATAATTACATTTTTAAATATAAATATAAAAACTATACATATTTAAAAATATAAAAACTGAAATGACCCACCGACATCGGGAACAGGGTCCAAGCTGCCGATGGTTAGGGCCCCAGAGAGAGGAATCTCCTCACAATACGCGCCGTGTCGAGTAGTACTGCCTTTTGCATCAAGGACTTGATCCAGCCATCTAACGCGAGCCTCTGCAGGTGGTGGTCGAGGCTCTTAGGTATTAAACCATTGACTGTAATGACTATCGGCACAATGATCGCCGAGTCCACACGCCACGTCATGTCGACAATCTCGTGAGCTAGGTCCAAGTATTTCAACTCTTTTTCTTTTTATTATTAACCATTACTTAATAGAATAATATCCGCTTATGAGAAAATAATACATTGCAGATACTTCTACAACGCTTAAGCCCAATCTCAGGCTATAATTAATATGGCTCACTGCAAGTGTTCGGCAACTTTAAGTGCAGTGAGCAGTTAATGCAAATAAATAAATAAATACCGCAACAACGACCATGTCAGTTACTTATCTTTTATTAACCATAAAGTTTCTAAGTAAAATGTTACTATTTAACCGTACATTACAAAGACCAGGCAAAGTCACTGCGTAATAAATAATGCAACATTGTATTTTACATAGAAGTATCTTGTTCTAAGATTTAGTGTCTATGGAAAAGGCTATCGTTCAGAACCATTAGGTGTGAAGTACTATATTTCTGTTATTTTGTGTACGTTACACACTTCATAATGTGGATATTCTGTATATAATATGGCGTAAGTACTTTAAGAGTATGGACGCAAAATACACGATGGAGCTGATCTATTATATGTATAAACATTGGCGATTGCTTCGAAGTATGCGATTAATTGACAATTAATGTATTTTAAAGTTTACATATACTAGAAGAAATCCTCCTTATGTTAATTTCTTATAATATCTTACATAGATGTTTGCTTATTTAGTTATCTCTTACGAATTGAAATCCATTACAAATTAAATCAGCAAAGTCTTCGAATACCAGACATAAAAATAATTTGTATTCTGTCTAGCCACCGGTGTGCCGTTGCGACTTAATAGGTCAATACAAAAACAAATTTTATCGACATATTATATATACATTTGTACCCCTTTTTACGAAAATTGCGCAGACGCATGGAGGAGTATGAAGTTTGGCACAGTTAAAATTTATATAGAGAAGGAGGGGCGAATCCTAAGATTTTTATAAAATATGCATTAGAAATATTTACATTAAATTAATGAAAAAAACACTACACGCACACAACCATGCATTTGACTCACGCAGTCCAATCGCGATCGTAGTATTTTGACATTGTTCGTCTGACGTCATACTATTATTTGTAACTATGGTTACCTATACCTTATTTATATGTAATTGAAAAAACAGAAAACAAAGTAAGCCTAAGAATTTTGGTCGAATTTTGACCACTAGGCGACCGCTAGTACTATAAAATACACATTCGATTAGTGATTTGATTTCCATACATTGTACGTGTTTTACTAAGCACATTTTAATTGTCCCTTGTCACAAGATTTTCTTATACGGAAGTTATCATGTTGTACTTACATAAATTAATATAATGTGTTTACTATATTAGTTATGTTTAATTATAAAACAAGATAATTCCCGAAAAACTGCAGTCTTATGTCCTAGGGAACTGCCGCCTGCCTTTAGCTCTCACGAATTTATATCCTATTTTTTGGATCCGATTTATATTCGCTTTAGACTTAAACCGTGTGATATTGGTATTTAATATCAATTTCAGTTCATACACGCCGCTTATTATAGTTAGCCGATATTGATATGAAATACCAATATCACACAGTTTCAATCTAAAGCTAATAAAAATAGAATGCCGTACACACGGGTACATTATTATCACTTAACGCGTTGGTCATCTACGCTCCAAATTAGGCGCTAAGATAACTCTTAGCACATAATATAATCTGATAATCATATACAACCTCTTCATAAAAAGAAAATATTATAAATAAGCTGACTTTACGAGTAATTTACTTTCTACTTATCAATTACCCTTAAGTCAGACAAAACAAAAGCTAATTGTGCCTAGGTCCTGGACTCGGAACATTTTGGCCAAAAGATTAAAGAACCTCTGCACCCGCTTCAAGAGTATTAAATAATGTACACAAAGAACAGTCAGACTTAGAACAATATTTTATCCAAAAGTTTGGTTGTTCTAAGTCAGCAACATCACCAATATCAAGTCCTACATTGATACTTGACCATTTTTATTAACCTATTGAGTCGCACACAGGCTAGGCACAATAGGTTTTCTATTATATCTGGCATTTTAACAATTGTCAGGTTAATGAACCAAAATATGGTTGGCATGTGAGATAATTCAATGCCATTCATCATATTCTCCATTAAACGTACATTTCGAAATATTCATAAGTACACATTCACAAAAGCAAGTAGGTACTTCGAAGGTGTGGTGCCTCAGCGGTCACGTGCGATAGCTTTCTTTAATGGTATATCTGTTTACTTGACTTGAGTGTTTGTCCATCCTTTATGTTAAACGATCTGTTTATGTTCGCTGTTTAGTTTCTACTTAGGCGCAATAATATTGGGAATACGCTTATTTGTGTTTTGGTGTCGCATTGTTAGTACTTCGTCAATTGTGAGGTTGTATGTTGTTTGTTGTAAATGATATTGTTTGGAATCAATTGGTAGGGTGCTATTTGAAATGGAAGTTATGATCCTTATTAGCTCTGCAATAGCCATTATTGTCGTAATTGTTCATAAACTATGTTGTAATTGTAATGAAATGACTTATACGCCAGTTTGAAATAAAATTTCTTATATTTTCCTCGTTGAGAAGCATATTTGTTAACCAAGCAACTCCCACGTCTTTAACTCTCTATATTTAAATATGCGATATTATGCATAAATTTACAACTATTGCTTAGATTTTTTAATATGGAAGCATATGTTTTGAAAGTGTTGTTTATATTGAATAAATATGCATAATTTAAAATTTTTTACTTCTTTTGTTTGTATTGTCTGTCGATCGATATATTGTCTAGAGCAGTCTCCACATAAAATACAAGGCACAGTATGAATACACAGATCTGGACGTACTATTTTAGACCATGAAACTTTTTCTATGTCTTAATCTTAATCAAGGACCACCAAATCTTTCAAGTATATTTTAATGTTCATAAACTTTATTCTCAAGGTTTTTATTTTGTTTTCCAGGTGAATTCGACATGCGAGTGAAGTCATGCGCTGCTTCAGATGGCTCCGGGCATGTGATTCAACTGTCAGATGAATATGGATGCGTTCTGCGACCTAAGATGATATCAAGGTACGCCGCAAATATATAAAGGCCCCATTCACACTATCAAACCGGTCATGATGTACCGTATTCGTTTCGGTCAAGCATTTCTCACCAAAAAAGACTTTTAGACGTAGATTACCTAAAACTGTTAGAAATTTCTACAGCCATCACGACTCGAATAATCAAATAGATCGCTTCCTAGAGATTGCGTAGAAAATGTGTGCTAGATTTAAATATTTTAGAAGCACTTAGAATAGCTAAGTAAATATTTAATCAAGCTGTTACTGTTACTACAACAACGACTGATAATGCAAAAGTATATATAAATACATTATGGGTCTCGAATCAAAACCACTACGTGAGCGGCACTTTAGAGTGGATCTGGTCCTACGCTTATTATCTACTTTATATAACCCGGGGAGATTGTAGATAGATTAAAGGTACTTAAGCATCTCGTTGGCAATTCTGATTGATGAATAGCCCTACGTAAAATATGAATCCGCTTTGACACTACTAACAAGCGAGTAATTCTTTGATTAAAACTAGTTGTATACTAACGAATAGATATGGATGATTGATTAATGGATTGAAATACTCGAGGCACTAAAACTATAAATTATTATCTACTTATTAATGTATTTATCATTCTGAATAAAAATATTACCTTGTCTTATAAATGTAAAAGTAAAAATTAATAAAGATGTCGTTACTGTACAGAATCATAGTTACGAATAAAATTAATTCTGGTATACCACACAATACTAATATTGTGTGGTATACCAAAAAGGAGATAGCCGAAGGCACTATTGCATTATTTTTTGTTATAAAGTATATTATTATGTAGTACATTCAAAACTTTAATTCTTTTCCAGGTTTCTAAAAGCGAAAGCTGCTGATGAACGAGCTACTGTCATCACCTACGCGTTCTTCCATGCATTTAAGTTCCCGGATGCTCTGAGCGTGCACATCAGGTGTAAGGTGGAAATTTGCAGGCACGGCTGTCTTGACCATTGTCAATTGGCAGGAGTGACACCCCAAAGGCATGGCGCTTTGGACAGAAAAGATGATAGAACTCATCAAGATCACAATGATATCAAGTAAGTTGTCTTGGCCTAAATGTGCTTTATAATGAATAATTAGTGTCAATTGATGACTGTTATAGCAGATTAAGTAACGACGCTATAGACTAAAGTTAACTTTTGAATTTTCAGTGAGTCCTCAGCAGAAGACGGCGATCTCTCAGACGAGCTCCGTCTCCCTCTAGAGGAAGCATTCGGTGATGAAGTATCCGGTGACGTAGTTCCAGCGCCTGCTCCTCTGCCGCAAAGAGCCCCAGCACCAGTTATCGAGCCTGATACTGATCATATGTCCGCTGTTGAAGAATTAGTGGAAGCTCTTGCAAGGCCTTTTACTGTAAGTCATTTGTTACCATATAAATAGTAGCACCAATGCAAAATTATGACATAATAATGGGGTTAGGCACTGTTTACCAAAGTGAATTTGACATAATTGGAAAATATTGCTTATACATTTTACACTATATCATGAAAATAAAACAGACTAATAAAGAAGTTATGTAATTTCAATTACCGTGATTTAACTAAATATATCCTATATTTTTCAGGAACGTCCTACAAACCTAGTAGACCGTGATAGATTCCCGCACGGACCCCGTAACTTTGGTACCAATGTGAAGCCTAAACCATCTGGCGAAGGAATAGTCCCGGCCAAACCTATGGGCCCTGCAGTAGCTGGTCCTAGATCATTGCGTAAGCGACGAACTGTACGAGAAGGAAGGTCTGCTGATGTTGGCGTTTCGGGAATATATGAAGTAGTGTCGGAAGCTGATCTCGCTTTTGGACCATCCAGGGAGCCTGTGACTGTTTTTAGTGGAAGGATTCGAGAAGAGGTAAGCCGAAAAATCTTGCAGTACCATTTCATTTATTAAAAATCTTTTTCAAGAGCTACTTTTCTAAAATGTAGTATGCAATTCTAAAGTTGATATTTTCTGACTTAGGTCGTCTACGGAATCTGTATGGGCGCAGTAAGCTTCGGTGCTCTCTTCGCTTCAGCAGCAGGAGCCGCGGCAGGCGCAGCGTTGGCTGCAGCAGTTTTGCTTCAGAAACTACGATCACGAATGGCAGCTCAGCCGCCGCCTCCAGTGTCACCGGCCCCAGCCTCACATTCGCTTGCAGCGTGGATGGCTCTTAGACTCTTAGGTTCCCAAGCTCACCCACATCATTCTCGTGACGGTTGACCTAACATCATATACAAAATCCTACCGAAGACTGTTCTTAGATGCTAAATATTCATATCGTAGCTGTTCATTAACTGCATCTTCTCTCTTTTGTGTATAATATAGGAGAAATAATAATTTCTTCCGAATTAGAGTTAGATACCTGATAAAATTTAGAAATTTACTCTTTATTGGTCAGTTGCATCCATTAGATGTTAGACTCGCAGAAATCTATATAATATGCTTATAATTTATGATAGATGTAAGTAATGTTTCTAGATCGCCTTAAATAATGGTGCTAGGTCGTGCTACGGACGAAGTCCTAAGAAACCTGATATTGAATTTTCACTTTTGTGAATATTATACATTTTTATATCGATAAGTTTTGTACAGAATTTTTCTACGTTTTTATTAACTAACTTATTATCATTGTCGTATTCTTTAGTATCTAGAGGATAAGAATAAACGTCGAGTCATGCCATTAGTGTAAGTTTTAGTTAATTCAAATGTTCGCGAGTTTCATTCACTTTAGCTCAATTACATTTCATAGTGAAATGATCACTCAGATTAAAAATAACATTGATTTCGTCTATTTCAGAATCAGTGTTATTTGTTTTGATATCTTTAGATTGTATAACTTTTGAGGCTTTTAGGCATACTTAATTGGTATGTACCTGCTCAATGTTTATATGTTATTTAATCAGAAATCGGTTTCATATATTTACATACATTTTATATAAGTACGTTTGTTAACTTATAAATTAAAGTTACTCATAGGTAAATAATTCAAAATCTAATTTATTTGTAAAATACAACAAATATATGAATATTAACCTTGTATAATTAAATATTTTTATGCTCACTGCAATGTTTAAGTCTTAAAATAGCCAAACTTTTAATAGTCTTTTTAAATAATAACCGTCAATAACATTATATCATTGCAATCAAAAGTTGTTAAAACTGATGTATTTAGTAATTATGTTATTTTATTTTATATTTAATAATTTCAGTTAGGAGTATTTTTATAAAAATACAAATGTATCATACGAATGTTGAAACACCAATGAGTTTTAAGTAATAGATTCTTCATTTCACGAGAATAAAAACGCGTTTATTTACTATGCATTTATATTTAAATTGCTCAATATATTTTGTATCCATCTTTTTAATTGCTATGAATAGGTAGGTTTAGTTAAGTTTTGTAGCTAGATTGAAAAATGGTTTGATAGATCGACAGAACTACTCGTTCTATAAACACCGATGACATATATTTGATGTAGCCCTGTCTATGAGTGCCTTTTTAGAAGTCACGAACGCATTAGCTTTGTCATTCAAGCGTATGATAATGCTCGTGATAATACCTGTGACACAGTTAATAAATGCGACTGAAATTGATTAGTAGTTATTGTGCAATATTATCTAGCTTCAAGGTATTTGTTGAAATATAATCCTTATTATTAATTTCGAAGCCGATTTGACAAAAATAAAACAATTTATAAAAATGAAAATAATAAATATAAACAATGTCGATCGCTCAACCATACTAAAATATGACACGCCACCCAAAAATCTTGCATTTATCATAGAAGAACTATTATTATATAAGTTAAATAGAGTTTTCTTATGAAAACTGTCTCCCTAAGTGCAATTTTACTTTTTATTAATTAATTAAATGTATTCTATTGTAACTCTTTATTCGAGATAATTTATTTTTCTGAGGTTATGGTTCTTTTGGTGTTGAGTCTTGTGGCACTATTTCTTTTATAAATAATGTTCTGGGGAGTATTTATGTACTTGTAAACAAAATGTTTTAAGTTTCTCTGTACGGATGCGGTGACGAAATGTGTTTAACGCGTAAGCACCTGTTAATTTGTTTAATGGATTAAAAATTATGTTGAAACATAGTGTTGACTGTTTTTCCCCATGATATATTTTCAGTACAAGCATGTCATAAGATCATATACACGAATGCGTATACTCGAAGGGTTAGGGAAAGCTATTTTACCCGCAATTCGACTATTCTGGTGACTTAAACTATTCCGGTGACACAGCGGTAGTGAATGTGACATGAGGTATTAAACCTGGATAAAAAAAATCTAGTACCAGCACTGAATCTTCCATCTCACTATGAGACGAGGCCCGTGTCCAGCAGTGGGACAGTTTTATACAAGGCTGATAATAATATTATTATATTAAATCCTGGCCTTTACCCTGAAGATGGCAATAGGCTATAATATCATACCTGTCGAAATGTGCCATGTCATGCTCCTCTTCGCGCCTTTGGTGATAGGCGTAGGCCTAGTGTTTTATAGTAATTTTATACAGAGATGCCATTCATTTTGATTAGTTCATTGAGTTTCCGCTAGAGGCGATTATGGAAAATGTACGACAAGAAATAAGAAAGAGATGAAACGCGGCGAGATGGCCGAGAATAGGTGAATGAGGGTATGTGACAAGTTTTTTTAAATATTTATGTCAAATAGTTACATTACCTAAACTCTGAAAACGACTGCGTATCAAATCTGGTCGTAGGGATAAGTATCAAATAACAAAAAAAAGAAAACTGTGACGTAACCGGTATTTAAATGCACCTGTTCTAGGGAGATAGCGAGATATCTCCACTACACTATTTCTTAAATACAAATTTTAAATATAAATCACTCCTTTATTTTGTAAACAATTTTGATACTATTCGTACAAAGAAGATTGTTGTGTGTATAATAATGTACAAACTTAAGGTAATTATTATGATAACTCATATCCACATGAAGTCTCACCTTTTATGGTTTAGTAGGTACTGTTGCTAGGGCATGTTATCTAGTAAGCGTAATCTTTTCAGTCAATCGTTGTCATGTTCACTATATTCTGTTTTCTATTACTCGCTCAATTCCAAAATCAATGTTCCTTCAATAAGAATCAAGGGGATGTATTCTTCTAAAATGCCAATCCATTTTTATTATCTTTTTAATCCTTTTTGGGTCCGTTAATCTTCCAGTGTTGTTATTATTATATTGTTGTCTTTATCGTACTGTAATGTTGTAATAGCTTCAGGTCACCACAACTTAGTCCTTCTTACTTCATATACCTTTAAGGGTGACCTGCGCAAATGTTTTATCTTTGAATACCAATAGGAAACCTTTCATTATTTAATTCTTATCAAAGTCCGTTTACTTAGACTAACTTTTATAAATTTTTGTAAACCTTTTGTGTAAATAAGGAGTTGAGCAAAGACTTTAGATATGCGAAGAGTTTAACAACAATACATGAGTATAAATACATAATAATAATAATAATATATTTTTATAATTTGTGTTACAAATTTTCTCTTAATGTATTATAATTAAAACCAGACATTAGTTGAATTTATAATAAGAGGTTGCCGTTGACGACCGTACTAATATTAATTGTGTTACAGTCGTCAGCGTCTTCCACCCTAATACAAATGGTTTCATATTGAAAAATGATTACATATTGGAATACATGGTTGTAGGTTACTGTTAGTTGTTTAACTTTTGAAGGCAGCCACTGCATGCACCAATAGAGCTAAAGAGCAGAAGAGTAGAAACCGAAATGAGTTTACTTTATGACAATATATTTAAATATCTAGATATACATTTTGTAAGTATCAAAAAGGTTAATCGCGCCGAATAGATTTGACAAAATAATAATGATAGAAATTGAACTACTATATACGGATTTTATCGCGTAGTGTAACAGTTTTTCAAAATGATGTAATAAAGTGTCAAATAAACAACGCTATAAAATCCGTATATAGTAGTTTAATTTCAATGAATAATATTCGCGTAAACAGAAGACAATATTATAATAATGATAGTATAAAAAAAAATTATGTTGCCTTTGACATTTATTTTTATTTAGGAGAATACCACAAATAATATTTATGATACTGAGATTATCGGAAATCTATGTTGAACAGTTTTTAAATGTAAATAATCAATGGAACATAAGTTATTATTACGTTTAGAAGCAATTATAAACACTTCCACGTTGAAGAGAAGTATTACGGTAAACCATGAAACTTACTGCGAAAGTTACCAATTATGGCAACTTTCAATGACTTCGTCGAAAACAGGGCGCCATGTTAAAACACTATAGTTTTTATATAGCTATTTCTTTGATTCACGAAATTTTGTTCATGCTTTTTTACTACATAAGTACACTTTGAGCATCAGCTTTTTATACATTTTCTTAAAGCATCTTCGGTTGAAACCTACGTGAACTGATTGAAATATATAAAAATACCGATGATGGTCTTATCGTTGGGTATTTATTTGGATCATAAGCTAACCTAGTGTTACACCCAAGTACGTCATATATACGGCCACATAGTGGCACGATACGACTTTATAAAATTTCTTGTCTTAAGCGATCAACCTTGAAGCGACTGCTTACACGATCATAATGCTTATCTATGCGTTCTTGGATTCCATTCCCAGATCGGACTAAGCGATATCGAGTTCTTTTTTTAAGAAATATACAGTAGCAGAACTAAACTGAACCCAACAATTGGCTCGGCGCCTATTACGTGAAACCCTCAAAATCATAGTTGGAGAAATGGCGATATAATACATCTCTGCCTACCTCTTCAATGATAGAGGCGTGAGACTATGTGTAAATAACACTAAAAAAACAGCACAATTAAGAATGATAAAGCGTAATATGTTTATTGTATATTGGTGTGCAGTTTCATTTATTATCGCTGAAACCCAAAAAATGCTAAAACGTCGGAATAGTTTTCTCTACACCATACCTACCAGTGCCAGTAACGCTCTTAAGGACAGACCCTTCCTCTACAGGCTACTCAAGTTTATGTTAAAGCGTTCCCACTCACCAACCTTTCGGTATATAGTGAGGGACGCTGTACCTTCCAGTGCCCGAAAGCACCTTCAGGGGTCCCTGAAGGTGCTTTCGGGCACTGGAGTTATAGACAGGTCTTGTCCCCAAATCCTGAGACCCAGTTCTTGTAATAGCGAGCTACCTCGTGCCCAAGTGGCACTACCTACTGTCTAGATAGGTACCGGAGCAATAAAGCCGTTCACCACTCGCGAACTCTAAGAGCTGCTAACGATATCCTCGCTGAGGCCGACGGAGAAGCCGCCTCCCATATCTCCAATATGGTGCCGGAGCTGTATAAGGCACGCTCACTTCCCGATGTACATTCATACGTCTACCCATTTTGGCCTTCAAGCCGGGTACTACCCGAGTCACTCTAGCTATGACTCTTACTTGCTGAGCAGGCAAGCGCCCGAGATACGTTGTGGCAGTGAAACCACACTGCCACTTCGCAAAAGACAACCCCGTGCCTCGCGCGACCGACTGGTTCGCACTAGCCGCACATGAGTCCGACGCTCAAAAGCCACGTGCTTACCGAGTAACAAACATGTCGTCCTCTACAGCTAACCACATAGCCACTACGAGTCCAACCACAATGTCAGGCAACGCGCATTCTAATCGGCGGCCGATAGAACACGCCTTTCGAGGCGCAGTGGGCTAGCCTGACCCCGTAGTACCCTGATCCTAAGGGGGAGGCCCGTAGTTGCTCCCCCCGAAACCCTATCTACTCGGGTACTGAAGATAGGGAGGCTCCTAAGAACAGAGTAAAATTGTGGTGTAACAAATTCTCCATCCCTACCTTCATCCCACCGGCAGAAAAGTTACCTTCGGGATATAAACTTTCACGGCCAACCTGGAAGGCACTAAACAGGTTACGTATCTAGGTTGGCAGATCTAAAGATAATATGTCAAGGTGGGGGGGTTATATCGACCCAAGTGCAAACAAGTGCGACTGCGGTGCATCCCTACAGATAATGGGTCATTTGCTGACGTGCGTCACGAGCCCAGAATTGTGCACGCTTAATGAAATATACTAAGCAATGCCTAATGCGATTCGCGTTGCCGAGCCCTGGGCTAAAACCATTAAAACTGTTGCTATCGACACGATAAGAAGAAGAAGCTGATACCCATTTTCAAGTCATTGCCATATTAACCTATTGAGTCGCGGCGGCTCACCGGCGGCTAGACATAACAGGTTTTATTTATGTCTGGTATTCTAAAACCTTGACAATTATCGCCTGCTCCGTGCCTCGGAGAGCACGTTAAGCCGTTGGTCCCGGCTGCCATGAACATCTATGGCAGTCGTTATTGGGAAAGTCAGTACCCTCTAATATCCTGACACTGGTCTAGCCTTAGGGTATCGTTAGCCTTCGGGTTGCGGAGGTCAGGTGGCAGCCGTTCCGTGTAAAAACTGATATCCAGTCAAATCCAGTTAGACCAGAAAAGCTGACCCCGAGTGACTTGGGAATAATAAAGGCTAAGAGAGAAGATTCTAAAACTTGTTATATTAATAGGAAAACGTCAATGGAATTATGTATGTACAAGAATATTCAAGAAATCAGTTACCATACATTAAAATTGAATATACAATGACATACATATGCGTCGAATATACAATAACCTCATTTTTTTTCAGAAGTATAATTGAAATTTTATTTATTTATTTAATCTTAGGAACTCCAACAAAGGATACACAGTACAAGCAATAATTTAAAAAAAGTTGTTTGGTAGTTGTTTGATGATTTGTGCTCCTTCAATTACAAGAGAACACGTCGTGAGTACATCATTTCAAATTATTTACAAAAAAAAATTATAATATAATATACAGTTTGGTAAATTGACACGAATACAAATACAAATTCAACAAAACACAGTTAAATTTAAAAAATTAAAACTAATTAGAAATTTAACAAAAATAAACTCTAAATAAAAACAGAACATAAGGCAAAAAATAGAAAATAGGAACTATAAACATCTGTCTAAGAACTAATCCTTAAGACTGCGCCGAGCGAAAATATGCCAAAACAGGCGGTCACAGTTAAGTGAATAAAATCAACACTTTTTGTTTAATACAAATATGAAATATACATTTACCATAACAATAAATGTGTTGACAATTACTCCGTGTAAAAAACTTAAAATAATTAATATTTTCGCCTACAAAATTACGTAAATGTGCACGAAAAATGCAAAAACATAAGCTCGTGTTACGTGATTTCTAGATTATAACAGTAGAAATCTATTCTATTTTACAGCTTAAACGAAACATAAATAGTTATATTACAATTTGTCCGTCCCAAATATTTAAGTTATTGGTTGACAATAAAGATACATATTTATCAAAAAAGCACTTCAAATCCTACATACAATTAATAAATAATAAACTATGGCGACCGTACGCCGATTTGAATATGCGCCGCACGAGCTCTGTCATTATCTGTCTTACACTCGGCGCAGTCTTAACTGATCATACAGTTTATTTTTGAATTTCTCCAAACCATTGCTGAAGACGTCTAAATAAACGCTTTACTTATACTTGTCGCTATAAACATCTCCTTTAATTATACCTAGCGACACATTGTTACAATGAACTACTTTATATTTATTATATTTATTACTTTAAATACTTTTACTGAGGAATTTTACGACGCTGCCTAAACCGGCCATCCATTTTTATTAATTTTTACAGTCCCATATTTTGTTACTCTTCATTTTGTTCTATTTATAAGTGGTTAGTTTTGTTAATATTAGTTAAGTCGTAAATTATGATTGTTGCTTTCTTTATGTAAATAATTTTCTAATACAATAAATAAACCCCTTTATTGCCGCATAAAAATAACTCGGCTATTCATCTTAGAAAATATTTTATCTGATGTGCAATATCGTATTTTCCGGTCTAGTATTCCAGATGTGTTTTCTTTAATCTCTTAACTTAAATTGTAAGCTCTGACCAGAATAACATGTCAATGTATACTTTGTACACAAAGTCTTACCTTACTTAAGCTTGCATTAAGTGACTGCAAGGATTTAAACCCTCTTCCCAACCGCAGAACCGGGCGCCGGAGGGCGCGAGATGACCTCCAGCCATCTTGAAGTTTGACCTGGGGGTGGTGGGCTGCGTGGGCCTGCTCGACACCCGAGCAGCACCAGGTCCGAGAGGCGGCGTGCGTGTTCCCACGTGCGCCTCTGTATCGTGTCTTTGTACCCCCCGCTCAGGAGGATGGTGGAGGAAATATTCTATGTGCAGTGGCCTGCCGTTTCACACGGCGGGCCGAAACCACGGCGGGATCGCGATTGCATGTGAAAGCGATTCGCGCGGCCTCGCCGTCTATGGTTATGTCGAGGAACATCGTGGTAGGTTTAGTCGGTATTACCGGGGTATCTTTTTCCCGGTGAGCCCGACATAATCTCTCCGTCGCCCCGCGGAGAGGTATGCGTTAAAGCAATAGCCCAGGTAAAAAAAAAAAAAAAAAAAGTGACTGCATGTATAGCGTAATGGATTAAGTTGTCGCTTCGCCGCTACCACTGCGCCTAGTGCTATGTGTTAAAATCCCACACGGGACAAAAAATTGTGTGATCCACAAATGGTTGTTCCGAGTCTGGGTTTTCTTTTTAATTTGTTGTTTGAATGTTTAGAAAGTTCCCCGCGACACAGGAAGTATCCTTATTGCGGGAAATATTGGAACTCTCAGGATTCTTTCTGAGAGTCCCAAATATGTTCGATTGCATATTGAATGCAAAGATGGCATAGTTACAATGGTAATTTTGTTACTGGCAGCACTCCAAATATTCAATGCCCGATGAACCGAAATTTGTCTGATCCATTAGTAGTTGTACCGAATCTGTGTGTTCTATGTATAAGTCGTTTGAAGAAGGTTGTTTTCTACTATACCTATATTTTAGGATAGCTTCCCTTCGTTCCGTAGCCGGGTTTTATTACCATTTTAGTCGTATTGCGCAAGGGCTATTGCCAAAATTTTAAATAGCCGCACATATATGTCGGCCTCGGTGGCGTAGTGGTTAGTGTAACCGACACATTCCCACACAAGTCAAACATTTTTGTGCAAGAACATGGATGTATGTCTTGGTCTGGGTATTTCTATTAATAATATTATGAATGTGTATACAAAAAAAAGTATATATGTATGTTTATCCATTGTCTAGTATAATAGTACCCATAGTACAAGCTCTGCTTAGTTTGAGCTAGATGGTGTTGTGTGTATGTGATAGAATATTATTATTATTATTATAATCTGGCAATGTGTTTGGTAAATTGTCATTTTCCTTATACTTATTACGTAGGACTCAAATACCTACTCAGATTTCGTCAACTATGACTTAATAAAATAGTTGGCAAAATGCGCGTAATACAATATTACTTTGGAGCCGTGCTGGCATGACTCAATACATTTATTCATTGTAAGAATGATATAGTAACGAGGAACCACCCTCTACGGATACTTGAAATACCAACGATATTACTTATGCGTTGATGACTTTAGTAACTTGTATAAGCACTACTTGCCGATCTCCTAATAGTACAGCGCCTAATAAAAGAGCTCTTCAAATTTTACTTACCGCATAAGGCTATTTATAATATTTGAAAACACGACTTTTTGTGTTAAATTCGCACTTCGATTAGCTAAACTTTCTCCTTTCGTGACTCATAGAAGGTAACGGTATAATATTTGAATATAACTGTTTTGTAGAACTCTGCTAGTCTCTAACCTTTAACATAAGGACAGAAAATAATAAAAGTACTTTCGTGTTTGTCTTAAACGCTGTCATTATAAGCATCAGTTCTTCCTTAGACTACAATTCATTTCTACTTGCAAAAACTGTATATTATTTAGGATTAAACTGTAGCATTATTTAGGATATAAGAATATGGATGGATGTGCTCAAAATCACATGTGTCGCTGGTCATTTTTAACGAAGATACGCAATTCGAAATACTAATTTCATTTTACTCTGTTGCTCTTTTATTAGACTTACATTAAATCGACCATGACGTCAAACGGCAGCCGAAGTCGTCCAAGGTTGGCAAACGATCCAATGTAAATGAGCCATAAATATCAGTAACGATAATCACAAGGTGTTCTTAGCAACCTTAAATTAAAATTACACCTTATTAATACAAGCTGAAAAGATGAGATTGATGATGATAACTAGTATTTTAAAAATAATATATTATATAATATAATAATATTCTACCACATACACACAACAGCATCTAGCTCAAACTAAACAGAGCTTGTACTAAAAATAAAACAATGTTGATTTTCCATCATAAGTTTAATTTTCAAATTTAGAAACTGTTACAAAATTGCATAATTGTTATAAAATTATTATGGTACAACCTCGATTTTAACAATTCAACTCTTCATAAAATTAGTTAAATACGAACATTTGTATTTCAATTTAACAATTAATAAACTTTAATAATAATGGAAGGAAAAATAATAAAATAAGAAGAAGAGGTACTCAGGTGGTATAACATAAATAAATCGCTATACGAACTCTTAGTAATGACTAACACTTAACTAAAATAAATATTATTAATACTAATGACAAGTTATTTTAAATTACAATCTAGCGGTTCACCTAAATTGATATACCGTATTTATATATATATTTTCCGTTGCCCCTACTTCAAACAGATGTTCAAAGAGAGGTAACAGAAGATTGTACTTATTATATTTTAATACTACAATTTGTGTTTATAATTTGTTCTAACAATATTGCGTAAACAGCGATGGAAATAACAACAGTCAACTCTTTATTTAACAGAATATTAATAACAACTCGATTAAATTAATTCTCCCTCTTTCATTCTTGATACTGACACAACAGAAAATAATAATAATTGTGATTTTTCACTGGAGTCATCGGTATGTCTTCGGCAAAGTACCTGTCATCAGTTACTCTAATTTATGTCATTGATTGAATTAAATGTTAATACAAAAGTTTCAAAATAGGAATCAACACGATTTAACTGAAGTTTACGGGTCCGATAATCTAAATATAAATTAAATTAATACTAAGTTTTCCAGATTAACTACATTCATTTGAGCACTCAGATAACACGCAAATAAATAATTGGCATGGTCTATATACTTCAGTCTCATCACACTAATATGTACAAATTATGTTATTATATACGCTCTGTTACGAGTAGAAGCGACTTTTTGAAATTACATGCGCTGTCGGCGGGTGCGGTCGAGCTATCGTCGTCACAGCGGCGGTCTTCTTTTTCAGGTTAGTGATCGGCCTTAACTTTAAAAATAGAACCGCTGATACGGCACAAGAACATAATAGAGTTGCAAGGAGAGCACCCAGAGTAGCAGCAAATCCGGGCGTGGTCATACACACAAGTCCTGGTGTAGGTATTACTTTTGGTGGTGTACTTTCTTCTGAAGTGTCCAAATTTAAGTCACCAGCTGATACCACACGAATAACTCTATTGACACCTACTTCTTTCTCAGGAGAAGTAGCTCTCTTTTGCCTTCTCACTCTCCTTTCATCACGTCGCGCTTCAATACCAACAGGGTACGCGTCAATCTGAGGAGGTCCGTATTCAGCGTGTGGTGCAATCACATTAGGGCTTCCATCTGAACATTGTTCTGGACATCTGTATCTGCAGATCTGAATAGTACATTGGAAGTGAACTTCCATTGAATCGGGGAATTTGAAAGCTTGGAAGTGCGCGTATGAGAGAACACTAGCGCTTGCTCCAAAGTTCTTGATCTTTGTAAATCGCGACATCAGTTTCGGTCTTGTTACACAGCCTCGCCTATCGACTAATTGTATAGGAGCGCGTTGACCGTCATGGGCTACGCAATCACGGACTAACATATCGAATTTCGCATCATCATCCTTGATTGCAAGAACCATAGTCATTGTTTGTCCAATTTTAACTAGGCCTGATACTTCCGAAGCCCAAGGTCCCTTGCCAACTTGAATCTGCATCCAGCAACCAACGTTGTCACCGGCGAAGTCAGCTCGTACAACATCCAACATATCAACAGGGAATGGCCTAAATGTGACTGCCTTTTCGTACTGGTCGTGCCATGTGCATCGTAGTTTTCGAGCTTGATCCCAAACTTCCTGCACTTGAGGATCGTATTGGATCACAATAACATTTTCGAAGTAAGTTCCAGCAGCTGCGACGTCTCCTCGGTACCTAGGGTCTCCGCTGCCAGCGGTTCCACATGCATGAGCGCCAATTTCGAATGAAGCTGATGTTCTGCCAAGATTAGGATGAAGATGTACGCATTGATGGTTTGAATAATGTCCTTTGGAGAATACAATACCGAAGAAAGGTTTATCGAAGCTCAGGAATACTCTCATAGCGTTTTTCTCACATTTGACGTCTAAGGACACAATTTTCGGCATATCTGGTGCGGGGGCTGGCCAAACATCGCCTGCTCCACTGAATACTTTGTCACTGGCAGCAGGTTGCGAGTCTGCGGGAGGCGCAGGTGGTGGTGGTGGTCCTCGGAATCCAGGTCCGACGTCATTTTTGTGATGGTTTACTGGAGGTCCTAACGCGAAGGGTTTTGAGTGGATCTGATGATGATTAGGGATTCTTGGCATACCTGAAACGTGACAAACATTTTGTTAGGCTTCCTTAAGGTTTCAGAGAGGCTTTATAAATTAATGTTCTGTCTTACCTAAGGGATGATGTGCCTGATGGTGCGGTGGGTTTTGCCTCCTGTTGTGCGGTGGTGGTGCTGGTGGCGGTGGACCGTTGTAGGCATGGCTCGGGGTGTCTCTCTCAGAAGATTCCATTGCAAGCTGGTCTGCAGATGGCTCTGCGGCATTGCTGGCATCAGAGCCCGCGCCTCCGCCGCCGCCCCCGCTCTCGTTCGATGTCTGATCACTGAGAGTGCCACTCTGAAAATAATAAAATGATAATAATAAGTTTTGTAATCCAACCATAAAAATATTAGATCTATTTTTCTAAAAGTATTATTTGTTTTGAAACCGCGACAAAGTCGTCTTTCAAGGTATAATTTTAGGTGACGTTAAGTATATCAAGTTTGTTTATCGTCTCAGCTTCATAAACAAAGTAGCTCGTAACGTAAAACTAGTGAGCATGTTAACCACAGACATGTGGGCACTTTTCAAATCTCATAACTTATTCTGACACGGAAAATTTCTCGTTTTCGTTCACTCAGCTTTCACTACAACATAGCATTATTTAAAATGTTATTTAATATGACACGGTGACCGTTTTCCATCGTATCAAAGGTTATGGGCATGTTTGATATTCGAGGTCGATCGACATGTAATATGCAAAAGAAAGCCCATTATAGTTTATCTCAATGGATTAATGTTAATACATTATTTCTACTAGTTGAGATATTCAGAATTTAAACATTTCTAGTAAAGTTAATACTTAGGCATGGTACAATATACTAGTATTGTACAATGCTTTGGTATTACTTTTATTTATGGTTTAATTCAAATGAATATCAAGATTATTAAATGATGATATTCAATTCATTTGTATTATGGTAAAGACTTTAAATGAATTGAACCGTTTATTAATTGCTATAATTATATTTAAAACAAAATGTGTTAAGGTAGAGTAAAATGTATCCAATCTCATTCCATACATAATACTACGTGTATAAGCAAAACTAATATGGATATGGTAATGATTATTTGTTTCAATATTGCAAAGAAGAATAAAATTGATTACTCGTAGTTAGTTGTTTATCACTAAGAAATCGTAGGTGTTCTTTTATTATCGTCACCTTATAGCCGCAATCAAATATTATTGCTTCAATAATAAATAAATGATATATTAGACAACTTTCGCATTAATTTAACAACTATCCCGTAGATGCAGTTTGTTTTGTGTTTACATTTGCTCGACTAAAAATGTACAAAGATGGTATTGAATCGTCTTTAAAATTACATATATTTTTATTATTGACGCTAATAACTACAAGAAAATGTGTTTTTAGTCATTAGCCCTTCGCTACTGCATACACGGAAAAGGACGAAAGGTTAGTTGTTACTAACCTTATTGAACCTATACTTACGCGATCGAATCCGCGGGCGAAATCTAGTACGTTCTAAATATTATATTCACTTAATGGGTTGTACAAAGTTTCCTCAATTTAGATACAGGTAGTATGTACGAATTTGGATTATTCACATGAAACTTTTACAATATCCGGGGTTCTATTACATGTGAAAGTTGTCCCATCATTTGGTTCCCGTTTGTCTTAAATCATGACAACGCTCCGGTTTTCAAATATTTTCCATACCAACAGGTTTCGGAAATTAGACGAACCGGCTCTTCGACATTTCTTATATTAATTGTGACTTTTTAGACTGCCGTTTTGTTTGAGGTGCGGCTTCTAGTTTATTAGGTCTGTAGGTTGTATATTTTAGCAATTTTTAATGATAAAATACGTATTTTCGTGTATTTATGCAGTCAAGGTTAAAAGAAAAGGTGGTTGCTATTATAGTTGAAATGACGTCTAGATGTTTTGGAATACGTTATCTTTTTAGTATAATTATACAGTTAGAACCGTTCTAGTCATAAAGTCATCTGACGTTCGGTCAACTCGATTGAACTAAAACCTATACATTTATTTTTGTTGAGTCGATTAAACAGTGAAACAATAAAAAAATATAGACATAATATAACCTCATTGTTCTATTGGCAAAAGTGTGAGTTTGTAGCTCGTAGTGCTGATAATAGGGTTCCTTATTTCATAAAAGGCCTTTTTTGATAGTATATTCTTAAAATAAGTTAGTCTTTATGTCCCAGTGAATGACCTCTCCGTCAGAGATATACAAGCTAAAAATTATCTAAATAAAAATGTATTGATAAGCATTTTTATATAAAACTTGTCGTCGATTTCAAAAATTGTGAATTAAAAACGATCGTAGCCACCTATGCACTTAACTGGTACCGACACCGCATTTTATTGGTTGAACATCAACAATTTTATAACTCTCATTTGTTTAGCCCCTAGCTATGAAATTAGAAAGTATTGGCCTCCACGTTTAGAAATGTTTTCGATAGAGATTTATACGAGGGCTTATGGCAAGTGAATCCAGCAATTATGTTTGAATGGGATAACATGGGTTAAAGATTGATACACATTACGTAATTCGAGAGAAAGTTTTTCCTGAGATTTTTATCGGCTTATAGATTAGAAGTGCGTAACATGTAATTTATTTACCAAGGTAAAGATTGAAGTCGGTTTATCGATAAATTGTATGTTTTATTCAAATCTGACGTTTACATTACAATGTACCTAATGCATTTTTTTAATAGTGGAGTGAATGGAATATGCTGCTTTGCTTGGCGCAACGTTATTATATTTACAACCTACTCGTTTCTATCAACGGTTTCGCCCGAGTAAATCCCATAAAACACATACTGGGACAAAAACTATCCCATTTATCAATCCAGGACATTTTATATCTGTGTGCCAAGTTTTAGCGCAATGGTTTATGCGTGTGAGTAACAAACATCCAAACATCTTTGGAAACTTTCACAATTATAATTTTAAGTAGGATAAAAGTAAGTAAAATAGAAAGCGTCGATGGTTTAGATTGACTCGTTGGTCAGGTGGCATAAGTTTATGATCATGCCTGCGATCCCCGAATTACATTACCCTTGAATAAATAGTAGGTACGTAGAACATTTATTCCGAATTTAGTGAATGGAAGACTAATGACAGTGAAGTTAAAACTAAGCTTAGAACTCGACTCACGTAAATGCAATGACTTATCGTTGCTATGTGAGTAACCACTACTCGGTTTAACGGCGATGGAACGATCGTGAGGAAACATGCTCGTCTGAGAGATTTACGTGATGTGTTAGCTGGGTGAAGTTTGCTAACCCATACGCTGTGGACGTGGTAATCTGTTCTTACAATTTGCACTGTGAGAGAGGCACGTGCTTAGTGAGACTACTTACTTTATTAGATATTTTTGTGAGTGGCCATTATTAACGTCCTCGCTATAACATATTAAATTGTGGCCGGACAGATCATACTGACATTATAAATATAAAAATCCTTTGTACGCCTATTGAAATCGGTTTAGCCTTTTGCCGTAAAAGGTTTTGTACCGCTTTGCCAGCAAAAACACAAAATCAAGTTTTACGACATTTTGACTATAGCAGGAAACTATAAATAGATATTTTTGTACCTATGTTTTTTTTAGATACATACTATGCTGTGCTATCGACTTAATAAATTTGTATTTGGCGACTTATTTTTTTAGGATAAAGATTCTTTAAGTTTAAGTGCCTATTGGACTTGTTACGTTTTAGCATGTGTGTTTAAAAATTATACCTGGAAAGTATTTTTGTCAAGAATATTCCGCGTTGCCGCCACCGCACCTTAAGTTTCTATAGTAAGTAGATTTCCTATCTTATACTAAAGCTGCTTATAATAAAGGACATATCGAATGTCATATTTCATAAAAATTGCAGTCTACCTTTAATACTCGTAGGAATATAGCAGGACAAGATTGCACATTTTATGGATATTAAGCATTAGATATCCTCGGGGAGATTGGATTTATACGAGGATACATTATTCAACTATTTGTATGGAACTGACGAAGGGTATCTATCGGATGAAATAAATAAACAACGCACTTTCAAAGGGCTTTGAGGAAAATCTTCTGTGGCGGACGTATTTCCGAAGTTTGTAGCCAGTTATATCGATTCTATATATGGATTCTGATATTTTGACTATAGTTTCTTTTTGTATATTTTTTTGTTGTTTATATATTTTTTAGATTAAAATATATATTTAAGCAGCGATAGCTCAATGAGGAGACCAACAGACTGCAATGCAGAGGATCTCGGGTTTGAACCCACGTCTCGCACCTACGACTTTCGGAAGTTATATGACTTTTCGAAATTATGTGCGTATTGATTAACAATTATCGCCTGCTCCGTGCCTCGGAGAGCACGTTAAGTCGTCGGTCCCGGCTGCCATGAATATCTATGACAGTCGTTATTGGGAAATCAGTGCCCTATAATATCCTGACCCTGGTCTAACCTTAGGGTATCGTTAGCCTTCGGGTTGCGGAGGTCAGGTTGTAGCCGTTCCGTGTAAAAACTGATATCCAGTCAAATCCGGTTAGACCAGAAAAGCCGACCCCAAGTGACTTGGGAGTAATAAAGGCTAGGGAGAAGAAGATTAAAATATATATTTAACATGGCTGCTGTCGCTTAATGAGCATAAAACAAAATATACAAAAAGAAATTGAAGCATTCACAATGGTCAGTGAATGGATCCTAGCCATAATCTAATCACTTAAAAACTGCGTAATCTGTACAGTTTTGTAACTACGATGTATGTAATTAATTAATTACATGCTTTGCTCTTTTTTGCTGACTAATTTATTGGCAATACTTCATACCGAGTTTTCATTATTCATTTATGCAGAATAATATAGAAATCAGTTTACATATCAATAATGTTATATCATTTCATTTTAAATACAATGTAATTAATATTTTTAAAGGCAACGTAGCGCATAGAACCTTTGCTATTTGTCACTCTTGTTTCACGTCAAACAAACATTCAAAGAATGAACCCAAAGAACACCCAGACTCGAAACAACTATTAGTGGATTGCACAATGTTATATCCCCTATGAAATATGAACCACCAACACTCAGCGTAGTGGCAATGACAAGGCAACCACTTAAATCACTACGCTAACCGTGCACTCATAGTCATATAAATAATATATCTAATATATGTATTTCTTAGTAACAGGTGTAAGTATATAACCATCAGATAAATACCTCTGCAGACAACTTGAACTTTGAAAGCTTTATCGAAGTTCGCATGCTCGTACATATTGAAACAAGTTGGGACTCCAAGGAGTCCGTAAACTGTTAAACCGACAGCATTACGGTCATAAAGATGTTTGGACTTTACGAGGAAATAAAACGACTGAAATGAATAAAACATGTGGAAACACTTCTGCACAACTCTTTTGTATTAGCTAAAGAATGGTAACAACATAATTATTGCAGTAGTAATAAACAAACGTAAGGCGTAGTTATATATATTAAGATACACATAGCCTCATATTTATATTCTTACCTGAAGGAGTATGCAGAGCTTGTGTATGTTCGATTCCTCCCGTAATAAAATGACAGCCTATTGCTATGTATTAACCTGTGGTATGCCGGAACGTGGATCTACGCGAGACACAATGCTTTTTCTATTATGTCTGGTATTCCGGCATACAAGAGGTTAAAGAGTCTCACAATGTATGGCGGCAAGCACGGTGGTCAAAGTTAAAATTTTTTTGAAGTTATTTAACATAACATATTAATTGATTACACAGACACGTGTAGTGGTTTTAGCAGTCAATCGTTAACTCATTATTTCTCTGTGAATGATGTGAAGAAAGTGTGTTCCGCAAATCGTTGTTCTAAGGCTACGTGTTCTTTGTATTTCTAAAATTCGCCACGGTGCTAGGTTTGTGCCCAGTGCGGGAATCGTCATTTTCAAACCATAACAACCGAAATACGCTACTGTACCCGGTAATAATACGATTGGTAATGCATAAGCGCATATATATTTAATTACACTATAATTAAATTACAAACAAATAAACATCAAAAATGTTATAATGTTAATGCCATGCTTGAATGTAATTATAGTTCATTAACATTACCACATATAATAGTAACACTTTTAAAAGAAATCTCCCTGTGCAAAATGTAGGTAGGCGTTATGATCGAGGGGTGAGGCGCGGTGCGCAGGCGCGTCGAGTGCAGTGTGTCAGCGCGGGCGTTGATCTCGGACTAATTTTACTTTCATTAGCCGTCTCCGTCCGTCCGTCTAACAACTCTTAGTGCTACTGATCTGATTTTTACGATTGTTTTATGTGAGATTTATTAGATAAGAATATATTGCACGAATTATTGTTTACGTGTGATTGAGTATACGCTTTTTGTACTTACATATGCACATGTTTAGTAATTTAGAGACATTTTTAATAGCTAATGATTAAACCTCAAGTAGCATACGAACAGGATCAGCTTACAAAATATTTAATTGGCTTTACTTTTTATGATATTTGTATTTATCTATACTGTAGCATTATCTCACATCTATATATCCAAAGGTGTTAGCAGTAACGCCTTTGCTGCACCCAAAATTCGGTTGTTAAAGGATTTTGAGTCCCTCCTAATAGAGGGCAAGCCTATGGCATAGTTCCAGACCTTGTGTTGCTACTAAGAATTTCATGCCAGGAAAGCTCCATAACATTTCGCACGATCCGGGCATCGCATCCGAGCATGCACAGCAGTTTCATTCACCACCATAGGTTAGTAAGCTGATAAAATTAAAGATTGGACTAGATCTAAACTTTTAATTGCCATATGACTATTAATTTTTGCATCCAGCCAAAGGAATCGTTGACAGATTAATAGATACTAGAGATCGCCTAGTGCTTGAAATTTGACCAAAGTTTGTCTGTAAGATATTGCTGATATGTCATTATATATTGATGTATGTAACCATAGTTACGCGCTTCGACTGCGTATGTCAAATGCATGGTTGTGTGCGTGCAGTGTTTTTTTATTAATTTAATGTATTTCTAATGTAATTTAAAGAATTTCTAATTATATATAAGTATTAGGATTCACCCCTCCTTCTCCATATAAACTTTAACTGTGCCAAATTTCATACTCCTCCGTCCGCGCAATTTTCGTAAAAAGGGGTACAAAGGTTTTGCTTCACGTATTAATATATAGATTATTACAGAAATTGACAGTTAAGCCATTTGAATAACTACATATCAATATTTTAAATGAATTCGAATTATTTAAACAATCGAATGATTTCAATAGGTATTTAATCGATAATTGCAAATCTAATCTGTAACTTCTAACTATTTGTTAGTAGACAGCCATTTTCATCTATTTTACGAATAGTTTTAATAGAAAAAATACGTATCTGGCCCGGTTTAGTAAATAAAAACTAAGTAGCACATTTTGTCATAACAAAAATCTGCCATAATTCGTCGCATCGCCATCACCCATAAAATTAAAAACATTATCAGCTACATGAAACAACGCTTCTAAGTTAAACGAAAACTTGGCTCAACTAAGTCGGTGTACATACATATAACACGTAGTTAAACTCATAAACAACAAATCGTCACATAAAACAAAACCAAGCAGGATTTCAAGTGCGATGTGTGTCGTCGCTGCAGGCCGCAATGTGACCGGCGCGGCGGCGCGCGCGCATGCCGGGAAAGCAGCTTTTACTCTTTCCACGACACCTGTCTATTGTCATAAACAGTCATGAACACTGTACATTTCATTACTGCGTCTATCTAAACATCTTTAAATTTTCGTTTTTAGGGTCAGGTCATGTTTCCTTTACGTAATTATCATATTCAATTTAACTTTCGAAGGTTTACTTTTTTATTTGTTTTTATTATGTGTCATGTATTAATGTCATTTTAATATAAACTATTTCTTTTATCTGTATGTGTCATTATACATATATGTCATCTTAATAACATAGAAATAATGTTCTTTTTTAATCTGTTCTTTTAAATGTCGGGCATAGCTTATGTCTAATTTAAGCGTAGGTAACTTAAAGATATAAATTGCCATGTTGATTCCATTTGAACGTTTATTAGTTAAAACTATAATAAATCATTATATATGCATACAATAGTTGTATAGCACGCAAATTAAATTCTAACGTTATGAAAACATTACTCTATATTGGAATAAAGGTTGTGATTCATTAATCTTTAAATAATTTTCAAGCAAATATGTATATTTGTATGTATACAGAAATGTGTGACATTAAAACAGATAGGTATGTATTTTCAAACTATGGCAGCAGTAAGAATGTAATAATTATTTTATTATTAATAATTACAACAATACTCCTTGCAATTAATTTATAATACTTAAAAAAGCTAAAATCCGAAACTTCGGACGATAAACTTCAAATCAAACCAGCAATTATTAACCACAAAAAAAGATTGAACACTTTATCAAGTAATGGCTAATCCGTTTAGTGCTATACCGTACAACTTACAATGTTTGTTTTGTGATGTGGTTCATTAGCCTTCTTACTTTCCACAGTAGGGTAAACAGGTAAATAGTGAGCATAGACGGAACTGCCACGTCCGTCAGCCGAGTGGGTCGACGCGTCCGTATTTGGCAGTTCTACCCGACGACCGTATTAGATTCTAGGCTTTCCGATATTGTTGTGATATACTGGTCTGATTTTAACATTGCTTTAAGATAGCTGTAACGATGTAGTTCGAATCTATCAATCACTGGTCTGTTTTCCTTTAAATCTGTTACCACATACAATGTAACACTTGTACATTGATTGATTTATGTTTGTCTCTCTATACGATATGTAGTGTACAAATTAGAAGAGGAAATTGGCCTAACAATTAAAGTTAAAGCCATTTGTACCAATAACTTAAAAAATTAAATTTCGATATCTTGTCAATCGTGATTTACTTTTAAATTACGATTTTTCGAAGTCTGATAATTTCTAAACCAAGTGACTTATTTTATCTCAGTAGATGATACTAACTGCTAGCAAATAAAGCAGCGATAGCTCAGTGGGGAGACCAACAGACTGCAATGCAGAGGGTCTCGGGTTCAAGCCCACGTCGCGCACCTCTGACTTTCGGAAGTTATATGACTTTTCGAAATTATGTGCGTATTGATTGACAATTATCGCCTGCTCCGTGCCTCGGAGAGCACGTTAAGCCGTTGGTCCCGGCTGCCATGAACATCTATGGCGGTCGTTATTGGGAAAGGCAGTACCCTCTAATATCTTGACACTGGTCTAGCCTTAGGGTATCGTTAGCCTTCGGGTTGCGGAGGTCAGGTGGCAGCCGCTCCGTGTAAAAACTGATATCCAGTCAAATCCGGTTAGACCAGAAAAGCCGACCCCAAGTGACTTGGGAATAATAAAGGCTAAGAGAGAAGAGATGATACTAACTGCTGCCATCGGCATCACACGTGGCTTAGCCAGAGAATCTTGTAGCTGTGAGAAAACATATGGTGCTTGCTTTTTAGACAATATATAATATAATAATCAAGTGGTAATCGTTAGCTATATATTATCATAGTTCATTTATTAAGTACTTTAGAAACAACCAACGATAGAAGTCCCTATAGGGTAAAAATAGACAAGACCTCTTATAATACTAGTTTGAACATCCACTGGTAGTAATTTGACCTATTACATATCGCATCCTTAATAAAACAGAGACTTATCTCAGTATTTTTGATTAAACAAATTTGAACTCTATTGAAAAGATTTAACACAAATATAATATTAGAATTTAATATATACAATTAGAGTTCAAATTGGCTTACTTTCAAATTTCGAGTTAAGTCGCTGTTATATTAAGAATGCGATATATTGATAGGTCAAATACATTAATATCTCTAGTTGGTACACATGCATCATTATGATAGATAGATATAATAATAACCATACGTCAATAGCATTCATCATTCAAACGAGCAATAACTAGAAAACCGTTCACATTAAACTAAACGGTTCAAACAAATTATAGCAATTTTTGTGAAAATAGGAAAGACAAACACTCGATACGGTGATTTCTAGTCGGTGGCTAGTGATGTCCATAAGCGCTGTGTCGATTAAATTAATTAACTTTCTAAGTATGCTGTAAAAAATATACTTGTGATATGGTTGTCGATAACTATTTCGTTACGCTGTATTAATATAGCGTAACCGTTGATTCTTTCATAACAAAATTTGAGAATGTATATTATTCGTATAAGATTATGATGAAATTTTTTTATTGTTTTATTATTTCTATTGTTGGATTTTAAGTGCAAATTATTTAAGTGTCTATAAGTTAGTGTATAGCTGTTAGTAGCAGCTTGAATGTAACAATACACGAAGAGTATTATTTACGACTCATCTAAACGATATAGTTTCATGTATGTACATCGGTATCTCCTTACATTTCATAGTAATATGAATACTGAAATTACTTGGCTTTTCAAATTCATTATATTCCTTCTTCTCCCTTAGCCTTTATTATTCCCAAGTCACTTGGGGTCAGCTTTTCTAGTCTAACCGGATTTGACTGAATATCAGTTTTTACACGGAGCGGCTGCCACCTGACCTCCGCAACCCGAAGGCTAACGATACCGTAAGGCTAGACCAGTGTCAGGATATTAGAGGGTACTGACTTTCCCAATAACGACTGCCATAGATGTTCATGGCAGCCGGGACCGACGGCTTAACGTGCTCTTCGAGGCACGGAGCAGGCGATAATTGTCAATCAATACGCACATAATTTCGAAAAGTCATATAACTTCCGAAAGTCAGAGGTGCGCGACGTTTGTTCGAACTCGAGGCCCTCTGCATTGCAGTCTGTTGGTCTCCCCACTGAGCTATCTCTGCTTAGTTTCAAATTCATTATATAACAGTACTATTATCATCATATATAATAATTTTATAACAAAAATTAAACATAGGTAAATAAAATATCGCCCCATATTCTAAATAAAACAAATATTGTACTTCGATTGTAATAGCCAATGTTTTCTATTAACATTATGGTCTTTTATTAACCATAAATACTTTAAATAACCTAACTTAAGTATGTTTTAAAAGTAATAACAAATACTATACATGGATCTTACTTATTCATTCCATATGAAGAAAATCGTTCAAATGTTTATAGTTTACTCCGAAACGCGTAAAGCGACGCTGTGTACTTTCAAAATAAGCGCTCTGTTTCACTCACTGTATACAATTTACTGTTCTAATTTGTGTATTTGAAGCAATTAAAACACTTTTGTAGTATTATGAACTTACGTTAAGTTAGTATGGAGTTTATTCTCATTTTATTACAAAAGTTTCTCTCACTTTTCCTTTGTGGTATTGATATAAAATCTTACACGTGACTGCGTATTATTACAGCGTTTATGTTTACACAGCGTAGTTTAGTACATGCTATTTATTTCATATGTCCTATGTCGATGATATAGTTTCCGATTTCAACGTTTTCTACCCAGTTGTGCGTGACAGAATATAATTTGTAGTGACCGGCTTGAAATTAAATTTCTTTTAATATGTATATAGTAATATATAATAAGCAGTGTAGCGAGAATTTAATTAAAAAAGGAATTTCGCTTAAATAAACTTGCTCATCGTAAAATAATAGAAAATAGCTCCAGGCTAGGTATAATAAAAATTATGGTATGATTATTTATAATATTGCTATATCAAAATTACAAATTAAAGGCCCGAAGAATCATCACGTTGTGATGTAATAGGCTACATAATTGGAAACTAAATCATACATTAGATGTTTTCAATTTTCTATTACACGAAAAAGAAATAGATCTCCGAAAACAATGAATCAACAATATTTTTTATGTATGTCCATAAACTGCCACCGACGCGGTCCAATTAAGCTCCAATAATCCAACCAATCTTACATGGTCTGTTAATTACTGCTAATCATCAATATGAACTCTATATATATTCTGAAATCGTCCATGCAAGATAAAGAGGACTAGATAAAATTGCTGAGATGCATACAGTAAGGCGATCACAGTAACAATCAGAAACACTATTATGCTAAAGGAGAGAAATATAATAATAATATAATTAAATTGGATAAAGAATATTCATTGAAATACTTTATAACGAAATTGATGTTGAAATTAAAAGCAATTTGAATTGGAAAGAAAGAAATAATATTTATTAACACAGATGCGCTTCCATACATATTGTAATTATTGTTTTATATTACAATAATAATGTATAACCATGATAGAAAGTGTTAATAATTTTTTTTAAATAAATAATTTATGTGTCTAATATAACTCCTATAAACTAGTAAAAGTCTTTGAAAACTGTTAATCTGGCGCTTTATATATACTAACAGCAGTTTAAAATAAATGTATTACAACGGTAATACATTTATTTTAAACTAAAACTAACTAAAACTAAAATCAAACTCGTGGTTATCAAAGTGTCCAACGGGACACTTTGATAAATACCACGAGTTTGATTTACTAAGCAGTACTGTTCTACTGCTTTGATACAATAGCATTTATACGGTTTATCGATAAAACTGTTTGTTGGAAGTGTAACGAACATCCCTAGGCTTAAGCTGGACATAAATAAGCATTAATTCCAATGGTGAAAATGTTGTTTATTTGTTGTTTTTTTCAGGAAAATGTTGTCCTTACCTATTTTGGATGGACTTAAAACCAAATTAAATATCATTATTATGATTGGACTTAATTTATGACCAAATTAAATATAATTATTTTGTTTCGACTTTACTGGCAACTGAATTATATATAATTATTTTGTATCGACATAAAATGGATGCGAGAATATTCGAAGCATCGTTATTTTGCCGAACTGAGTCCACTCAACTCAATAGTAAACAGTTGTGCAGTGGCATCAAAAGTTTGCAACTTCATTTCTGTCCTATTTGGACGCAAAGTTGGAACACAAAGCCGATAGGTAAGTGTATATAATAAATAATAATATTATTACATGAAGTTTGGCAATGATAACTGTAGAGGATATAAAAGAGGGTTGTTTTCCATTAATGGATAAGAGAAAATGTTTTTGACGAATGTTATGACTGGAAATGGCATACAAAAACACCGAATTGGGTAAATTTGTTGAATTATTTACAATAAGACATGGCTAGAAATGGAATCAATACTAGACTGAGATCCCAGAGCTGCCAGATTATTTTGGTTTAAGTGTAATCTCAATGAATGCATATTAATTTAAAAGTAGACTGCTTTTATTATTATTTTTATTTAATTCCTTAGCATTGATAAGCCTTTTGGATCTATTTGTCCACTTATAAATAGATATCATTTCAAAACCTATATTCAAACTTGCTAATAAGCATACGTCACCACTACGTACTATCTTATCTTATGTGGGGGCCAGTCAGTGCAGACCGGCGACACTTCGACCCAGTGGGATCTTTTGTGTCGACACTCTCCCAATAACGACTGCCATAGATGTTCATAGCAGCCGGGACCGATGGCTTAACGTGCTCTCCGAGGCACGGAGCAGGCGATAATTGTCAATCAATACGGACATAATTTCGAAAAGTCATATAACTTCCGAAAGTCAGAGGTGCGCGGCGTGGGTTCGAACCCGAGACTCTCTGCATTGCAGTCTGTTGGTCTCCCCACTGAGCTATCGCTGCTGCATCACCACTACGTATTAAAGATATATTGTAATAAATTCAGCTATGCTAAATGCCTTAGGTCTAGTGGATCTTGTACTAAACCCAAGTGACAGCTGAAACATATGAACAGCAGAATACAAATTAGACGGAACCCAAGCAATATAGGCGATTTAGCGTAATTTTATGTTAGTTTAACAGTTTTGAAATGGGAGGGCCACCTGCCCCGCCCTAACAATGACAAATTAGCATTAACAAACCCACAGTCCTAAAATATTATAATTATTCATAACCATAAACAACAGTAGTTGAATAAACAATGGCGTGTTCTTTCTACCTTTCTATTGGCTGAATTAATTGCTGGAATATACGTGACCAGATTTTTATTATAAACAATATTTTTCATTGGCTCTTTTGTTGTCATACCTCTGAGTGCCTCTGACTATCCTAAAATAGGATTAATAATAAATTATATTGGCACATAAATTTTAAAAGTTTTGTAGTCTTAGTCAATCGAAAGCAAATGGACAGGTTTTTATATATATTATTAACCTTCCTATTTGGTTTCGATTGAGTGATAGAATCTAATGAATAGATAAAACTCATTATTAAGATGCAGCAGGAAGATACATGAATTAATTTTAATAATTGTATATACTAACATGGTTTTTAAGTATTTGTAACTAATAAAAATATGGATGAAAATATCTGAAATAAATGTTAATTATTATTATTATTACTGCTTCACATAAAATAAGAGAGAATATTAACTCCTAATAAGGGTTAGAATGCTAACCCACTCGTAAGGGATTCAATACATCGGTACCAATTCTATTGTAATTTTCACTAAACTATAATAAGTCAAAAATTCTCTTATTTTAGTTTAGAGATTTGTGTAGGGTATTCTGCTGTTCCAACGAACTAAATTTAGAATTCGTTAAGATAGCACCAAGTTCGATTTTTAAATATTATCGTTATCACTGCCTCAGTTAAATATTTTAACTGAAGCAGTGGTACCAGTACTTAAAATACTTAATACTACAGAATGAATGTCAAAGAGTGATTGAAGAAAATAAATATAAAATAATATTTTTTAAACTTTATGAAGTGTATGAAAATATTTGGTAATACATATTATATAGGGTAAGGATTATGTTGCTTTTCTTGTTAACTGCAATAAACTCTGCGCAATGAGTACCTTTACCTGGCAACTCACCTCATAGTTTTGATTTTTTATGTTATCTATGCGAGTATATTTGACATGTAGACAAGGACACACAAAAACAAAGAGTATAACTCTTTACGTTGACATTTAATGTCAACTATACTGCCTTGGAGCTAGGAACAGTAATTGGAGTAAGCAACAGACCAACGCTGAAAATTACCGACCTTAAGATTGTTTCCCCAATAATGGTGGATCCGAAGTAAGCACAATCTAGCTTAAGAACAGAAACGTAAATAGACATTGACTTTACAATAACTCTAAACCCAAAGTTATAGCTATTAGCTGTCCATGTCTATGCAACAAAATTGAAGATTTATTCTAAAGAAAAATAACAAATGCAGAAATTGCAGCATTGCAGAAAGTGAGCATACCGATAGCATGTTATTTATTCATTATACACATTAAAGCTATCAGATACTAAATATTTCGAAATCTTATTGTTTATCAATGTGCATATTTATTCATCATATTAACATCTTGCTATACTAAAGATATCTTGTATAAAGAGGCACATCTATATTTTTCGTTTTTGGAAACAAAGTGATACTTTGATTACTACTTTATTTAAAAATTCCACTGTTGAGCGTCAAATACCAAATCTCTAGGAAAACTAAGCTTCGTATCATGTTTTCAGATGTCATTTTATATTAGTTTGACATTTCTAATTTTAGATCATTTTTGACGTTTAAGACGTACAGCAGAATGCAGAATAAACTAATTTAAGTAAATTTAAATTTATTAAACGTGGGCCTGATACAAAGTATTTTAAGTTATCCGAAGTCAGAAGCTGCCAAAAAATTATGTAATTTGGTAAAAATAATTCAGCAATGATTATGTTATCCGTAGTTCTAATCTCTAGTATCTAATCTATTGTTGTATCTCTAGTTATATCTAACAGTGTATTTTTAATTTTAATGTGTGTATCTAGCTATAAGGTACAATGGGATTGACATATCCTTATGGATAAAAATCCCAAAATTAACAAAGAAAAACAAAAAAGAAACTAATTTGAGTAACTAAACCAATTTTAATCCTGTCCAACCAAAATAAGTTTAGGCCTGTCAATTTTAACGATTTCAGAAAAATCGGTACGTCGTTAGACAGAACTAAACTAAATATTAGTGATTTTTAATTTAGTTTAGAGAAGTTTGTGACAGCAAAATTGGCAGCATTTTTACCAAATGTTTCTACCATAGATATAAACAATATGCCGTAAGAGCGAATGCCAGTGCTATTGTAGTTCAAAGCAAAATCAGTTATTCAAAGTTCCTACGTTGGCTTCTAGGTCGTATCTTATTTTTGTGCTATATTTTTTTATCCATGCATTAGTTGTGAAAAATACAATTCAAACAAATTGCATTTCAATTTAATTTTATTACTTTTATATTTCTTTTCTACTAAATAACGAACACAAGTTCTTCCAACATATAATTTCTGACAATAATAGTCAGTATTTTATTATTGTTAGTATAATAGAATATAATAATGCAATAGTATACTAATGCAATCCAACCTTGGATAAAAGATCCCAAATACCATATCGACTACACGATTAGTCAGAAATCGTTTTGAAAATCGACTATATTCAAAACGAAACTAATATTCGAACATTAAATCTACCCAGCCTTATTTTGCGCCAGCATATTGGGTCGATATCATGTCCGTACCATACGCGATTAAATATCTCTTTTCCCACAAAGCAACTGTCATTTGACCTCGACACCCAAAGGGATAACGATATTCTCAGATTAAATCAGTTATCCAACTTTTTGAGGATATTGTATTGCCGACTCTCAGCTAGCGCCGTATTATGTACATGACAGGCGGGAAAAACTAAAAATAACTAAAACTAGGTTGCTTTATATTTTATTTTATGTGAAGGTACTCTGCGATGTTTGAGGTCAAGGAAATTGTGATCAAACCTAAATCTTTGTACGAGGTGCTACTTATTATATTGGTTTTTGTGAAGTGCGATCATGTTGTAATACCTTTTTATTTTATACTTTTGTAGTGTTAACTTATGGATAATTCTTAAAAGTATTCATACCATGTGTAGAATAAGCAGAACACCTATCGTGAATCCGCGTCGCAGCCGCATTTTGATCTGTAAATAAAAGAAAATATTGTTACAATACATAAAACATTTTTGGTTTTAAGTTTTAGCATTTGTTGTATTTTAACAGTCGCAAAAATATTGCACAAATTTGCGGTTTTAAAAAAACACTGTAATCTATGCGGGAGCAAAAATGTATTATGCAAATAAATTCACTCAAACACCTTTCACATGAAACCACACCCGTACCTGAATGTAAATAGAAATGAAAATATTGCAAATCGTGCAAATATTTACCCACATAGCAAGTAAGTAAAACGTTGTAGGTAAACATTTACAAAATCTAGATCACATTTTATTGCTAAGACATTTTATGTTTATTAGCACTTAGGGAACCCAATTCGAACCCAAGGTATAACTTGATATTGACCTACTTCATGTTTTATACAAACTGGCTACATTTGGCCAGGTTTGTGAATTCAGACCGTCCGCGTCGTACAAAACGAAATCCAATTTTAAAGATCGTAAACCAGCCAACTTGATGTTACGGTCTCCTTGCTTCTTATTAATTTGGAATTCTATTGATCTAATATTTGCTACCCACAAAAACCTTTATTAGTATTGCTCGCAAATATACTTTCTGTATTAAATATTTGCAAGTGCAGGATATTTTTATTTTTATTCGCAATGTCATTTTTATGTTTTGCAAGACAAGGTGTCAAAGGATGAATATGGTTGTCTAAATGTAAAGAAGTTAAATTTTTTAAATGAATATACATATTGTTGAATAGCTTTACCACAACGATAGAGTTCTTGTGGGACATCAACAGTTGGACACAAGCTGTGTAGTTATAATTTACGATGGCGGAGGTTTTCTGACTACAAATCAAAGCAATACCAGCCATTTCTTACATTGAGACTATTCAACTATGATTTAGTTCACTACCCTGTTCTTCTGAGAGTTTTCTTGTTATTCATTTTTAATAACTAAAATGAAAACTATTAGTTATGCAAATATAGCGAGTATATTCATTATTTTGTTATCCGAAAAGCGATGTATGAACACAATGATATCTAATTGGCCCTACCACTACTCAGTTTAATTTGCAAATAATTATTGTTGGAATAATATAAATCTATACATTATTACCTGAAAGAAACCTCTGTACACACTTATCTATCAAGTGTTAGCATACCAGACATAATTAATAATATATTGTGTTTGGCGATCGGTGTGCCGCGACCGCTGCAACTCAGTAGGTTAAGCCTGTGCCACATCCTTACACAATGTTTATAAGAAAAAGGAGAGCAGAAAACTATTTCATTTTATTATTTTTGAATTACGAATGACGAATTAAGACCACTGGGCATTCGCTGGTTCATAATGTAATCAACAAAAATAAATTATATAAAACCAAACACAAATGAAAACGTATGTGTCTAAACAAATTCACTCGATACGAATTTATTATATACAAAGCTTAACCCTAATTAAACCCTGTCGTAGTAATGATACTCATAACTTACAAGAACATAAGAGCAAATTTACTATGCGTTCACGGTGTGAAACAATCGTATCATTATCTCAGTTACACTGAACGGTGTTCACAGCAGTCATCACCAGACTCCCATAATGAACCCACTTTGTCTGCCGGTACAGTTTCCAACAGTATGTAGGGCGGAATCTGGTGCAGTATTGTCATTTCGTACCCACGACTGTATTTCTTTGAGAATTGTATCATATTAGTTACTATTTAAGATTGTTATAATGAGTCTGACTGTAAAGTTGACGTACAACAACGGTCACGGATTTTTTAAACAATGCATCGGTATTCCTATTTTCATACTTAAGTCATATTTAAAAGTTTAGTTGAACGACGGCTTGCAGTTTTACATTGCAAATCTATGTTTCATAACAGACGTTTTTGATGACAGTACTTACTTACAAGCTCATTTTTAAATTTGAAGAGTAGTGATTTTATTTTAATTTCCATTAGGACTCAGAATACTTTATGCATCTTAAAATTGTTTTGCAATCTTCGTAGCCTGAATAACAATTTTAAGGATTATGATGTATGCAGACGTCTTTATAATTATTATTTTAGCGAATACAATGTTTTTGGGTGTGTTACACGTGAATATAGCTTTGCATATTTACGTGTAGGACACACAAAACCAGTCACAAGCAAACCTTTACAGTGTTAAATCTAGCCTAAGCCTAGAAAAAGGTACTTCTTCATTTAAGCCTTAAAGATTCTCAAACAGTATTAGATGCTCCAGTCGTGGTAAACGCTAAAGGCAAATTGAAAAAGTTTTAAGAGTAATTTGCCAATTCCAAAACATGTTATGGACTCCGGCTTTAAGGAAAACACGAAAACATTTAAGACTTAAAATATTGAAATAAAAGGAATTCCAATAATAAATTACATTTTTACAGTTTTAATTACATGGCCATTTAAGTTGGAATAACGAATGATTGATTATCTATTGAATAAATAAAGAAATGATAATAGAATTTCGAATACCAAAAGCTAAGTTGGCAGGGAAAGCGTTATCATTCTGTACTAGATTAGACGAATCCAATTATTTACTAAGTTCTCTTAACTTGTTCGCGTTACAAAACGGAGTACGAATATTCTCTACCCAAGTTATGAAGATCTTCAAATATGTATGTATGTCGTTTCAAGTTGGAGGAACAACATTGCCTAAGTTATATACCTAATTAATATTAGTTAAGTTATAACGTTGGGCTCAGTACAGAGCGTCGGTATCTTTGCTTTTTAATCGAGCAAGTTAAATGTTATTCATCTTCTATGATCGTAAGGAAAACTTAAGCAAAGTCCTACGGTAAAGTTCTAGATTGCACGTAATGCACTATCAATTAATTTCCGCTGTCGTGAACATCTTAAAGGCGTAAATAATTAATTAGTATGACGATATTAACTCGATGTCTTGTGTCTATGTTCTGCAATATCTTAGACGAAGCTTAAAATCTGCCGAGGAAGTATTGATCATGATTTTTTATTTTATTGTAAGCAATCGTAAAAATATTTTCTTCTTGTGTCTCGTCAAATGAAATTACGGCTTGACAAATATATTTGTATATCGACTGGACCCAGTTACAAATAATATATAGGTATAATATAGTACTAAACACTTGAGTAGGCACTATGAGCACGCTTGTAATAAGCGTGCTCATATAACAAAATATAATGAGATCAGAAATTATAAGAAAAAGTCATTATTCACTATTACTAGTAAAGTTTCTTCATGTTAATCTGTGTGACATATTTTTTCAGTTTTTCTAGTGTAACAAGCGGCTTTTACCACAGCATACTTTTGTTATTACAATAAGGAAATTAACTCAACATATGTGGGAGAATAAGAAAGTGAAGCCACAACGCATCGTCACGGTGGTTTAATTAGAATGGAGGATGAGCAGAGATAATAAGATTTCACACTTTTCTTACACATGCGTAAGAGAAAATGTTAATGGTGTTGTTTTATAAAAGTTGAATTACTCTGCCCCAGTTTACACATTCGTTAATTTTGTAACATCAACGCATTAAGTAGTGATTTCTATGCTCAAAGAGCAGATAGCATTATTCAGAGTAATTATGTGTCATTAGTGGGACACAATAGTTGGAGACATTGATGACTATTCTGTTGTTACAAAGAAACTAATAAAAATAAAAGTTTACTTTATGTAATACGTGTGTGTCGTAGGTTGCCTTGTGTGTCTCATGGTAGTCAGTCTAGAAATATATTGCCAGGTGATAATATATTAAACCCTGAGCAGAAGTATATTGGAGGAATTGGAAACACATCCCACAAGCCACAACTCCCTTTAGTAAACCAGGAGACAAAATTAAAATCAGAAACAAAAGAATTATAGTCTATACAAGTATTATCCCAGTATTACGTATAAAATTGTTCTACTGGGCACTTTGCATGATTGTATTATATATGTGTGTGTGAACCAAAATGTATTTTTCACGGTCAAATCTACATTTAGTTTTTACTATTAATTCTAATGTTTGTAGGCCCATGGTTGTACTTAATAGGTGGCCCGCCATTACAACGAAGAGTCATTACAATGTATATACAATATAGGTATGTATCTAAAGAATGTCTTTCTTTCTTAACAGCTGGGAACCATTTTTAAACATACACTGTCACTACTGTAAATACTTTTTTATCTTTAACTTTCTTTACGATAACACATTAGATATAAATACACAAGTCAAGATAGTCGTTTCAAAATATTGGTGAATTTTAATATTGTAGACAAAGTCTGCTAACCCGCACTGGGCCACCATAGTGAACTATGGCCGAACCCTTCTCATACTGAGAAGAGGTCCGTAACCGGCAGTGAAACTCCATAATAGTATCTTATTTTAGTCGAATGCCCAGACGAATGATAAATAGACCAAATATATAAAGTAAAACATTAACTTAGAACTGTAGCGAAACTGATGAGAGGAATTACTGGAATGTTACGGACGTTTAAGTAACTTTTGGAACGGATCATTACTGTGCTCGCGAAACGTACTTACCGTGTTCAACACATGGCATACTTTACTTTATTACTATACGTTTTTTGATATAATATTTTTAAGGATTTTACTACTGACTCTAATACAGACAGGTAAAGAAACGGAATGTTTATTTTAGGGCCTTTAAAAAGACATCAGTAGGATTAAGGGATAAACCCTTAAGCTGACAAGAAGGCATGCAGAATATAATGGAAGTGAATAAATCCAATCCGTAGTATTTCCCTACCTCTCCGGGATACAGGCGGGAGCCTATATCTCTTTTTCTCTCTATATATGTATTACCCGCAATAGAATATATTTCCGTTTTTGCAAATTTTAAAGAATGGTTTCAAAGAACATACTGATTCGAATCATTTGTCGATCACAAATTTTATTTTCCTGTATGGGAGTCAAACAATATACATACGACGAATTGCATTACATTTACCACTTAAATCATTGCACGCAATATATAACAAAGCTTAATTAAAATGGGACTGCAACATCAAAAAGACAAATGTGTCGTCTCAACCAAAGCTCTTAGAACGTTATGTCTACGTAAATACATTATTGCACTAACAAACTATATTTTATAAGAAGACTTACCTCAATAAATAGAATAAAAAATGGACCCAATAACACACTTATACCTAGTTGACTAAGATACTAATCTGGTGTTCCATGTATGGCTATTGTCTATAGAATAGCATAAACTGTCTACAAAGACTACAACGGCCCAATCAATAAATCACTTTTATAATTTGGACACTCCTTGTTTTAGCAAACATTCTCCATGTAGGTACTATCGTACTTGATAATATAAAAAAACTACCACGAATATTTCATAAAAGTCCTTCTAAACATGAAAGTCTAATAAGATTTGCATTCGTAATGGTGTTTTTCGCAGCGGCCATAAATCAAACAAACGGATCCTTATCACAACATCAATCTGCGTACTTTCGATTGCGGGCGTCTGAAACGTGTATATTTTAAATAATGAACCATCTCCTATTAGAAATTGTAGTTCAAGGGTGAACGGGTCAACCAGCATCGTTGATCGAATCACGAAAGGAATGTACCCACTTATTTCCCTTTTGCTTCACTAAAAAGGGAAAGCTTGGGTTCAGTCGGCAATACTAAAGCCTGTTGGAATGCAATTTTGTTGCGCCCGCCGCGCTGTCTTTGTCTGCGCTATCTCGAGCATGCGAAGGAAGCGCGGTATCTTTAATTGTTTCCTAAAGCCTTCCAATTTCATGAATGTAATATCGTCTGTACATGACTGTAATGTCTTACGTATTAACATCGTTTCCTTAACGCTCTTGCAACCGTGCGAAAACTTTTGTTTTCATTTCTCTTTCATCCTTTCACGCATTTCCTTTATATTTTTAGTTATTATTGGCTGCATCAAATTACAGCGTTTACTTCCGATTCGTTGATACACCATCAGATGAAAGTAAAATATTGAACTGCAAGCTTCCAAAATAATTGCCTAGCCTGTCGATTCCGGACATCACATTTAGCACATTAATGAAAACAAAACAGCGGCCGGCCGCGGCTTAATTGGCGGGAGCTGTCGCGAAAGTAAAGCCGAGGGCACACCGCACCACTTTAATCACCGAATTTTGGGCGTTCCCGCTGAACAAGTTGCTTTTCGGGGCAAGTGGGCCGTGGGAGCACCGGGAGAAAGTACTAAAGCACATATACCGGAACTCTTTGTACATGCTACTTTAGAGTTTTTGCGGTGCATTTTCGCTTGTAAAGTATGCGGTCGCAGTACGTCCATTGTATAATTACTGGGTGCGGAGGGCCCTCGGCGGTGTTTTATTGCACCTTCAGTGATCAACACGAAAATGTTTCGCGGCGGCCTCCGTTTATTTGCAGATTAACAATTAATAAAACGATTCATTATTTTTATGGTTACACGGTTGTTGCAGGTCATTCTCGCTTTAAGGTGTACCGATAAAATATAATTTTAATGTCGCTTAATGATATTGTTTGTTTCGCGGTCCAAATTAAATGCAATTGTTATGGAATGCTTATTTATGAGCCGATTAATACGTATTTCTTGCACTTGTTTTGCATTCATTGAATATGAGTTTATTTTGAGACGCTAATTACAAACTACTTACAATACTATATTTTACACATCGTTTATTTTATGGTTATCTATTAGTAATCATCTCTTGCAATCTTTTTGCCTGAACGCTTTTACAAATATTCGAAACATGCCATCAAAATAATTCAAACGCCGAACTATTTTCAGATCACATTATTAACGTCATACATTACTAATAGGCGCCATACATTCCCAACGCACCCACCATGTTGTCCAGGAATCCAAGTAAGTACATAATATTATGGATACATTAGTTTTATGTGGCTCAACCTGCCAAATCAAAAGTGAAACCAAAATTCCATTTCAACGAAGTACGTACTCAGTGAGACCATTACTAACCAAATCGGTTTCATAACCGGTTCATTTCACCGAACTATTTCAATAATTTTCATCGATTAATGTAAATCGCTGTAGTACCCATAAAACAAGCTATTTAATCACACAGCGTTCATTTAAAACGTTCATCTACTTATTAAAATCATAAGTATGTGATAAGTAATTTATTGTCACAATCGAGTCCAAAATATCGACTAATGATATTCGACTTTTAATTTAAGCATTACGCTACTACGGCGCAGAAAATATTTTACAGCTTGTCTAGCCTATGCTTTATTTATGGATGTTTACTACTGGCAACACTGCAAAATATGCCAGTTTGTTGTTTTGTGTTTACGTTTCTGGCCGATTACATTCAGTATAACCTGACTTTTAGGTATCCATGTGTAGCTATTTATTTCTACTATTCGATTCTCAAGGCCTACAAAGGATAATTATGTTGTTATTTGCTTATATGGTCTTCTTCTCTCTTAGCCTTTATTATTCCCATGTCACTTGGGGTCGGCTTTTCTGGTCTAACCGGATTTGACTGGATATCAGTTGTTACACGGAGCGGCTGCCACCTGACCTCCGCAACCCAAAGGCTAACGATACCCTAAGGCTAGACCAGTGTCAGGATATTAGAGGGTACTGACTTTCCCAATAACGACTGCCATAGATGTTAATGGCAGCAGGGACCAACGGCTTAACGTGCTCTCCGAGGCACGGAGCAGGCGATAATTGTCAATAACGCACGTAATTTCGAAAAGTCATATAACTTCCGAAAGTCAGATGTGCGCGACGTGGATTCGAACCCGAGACCCTCTGCATTGCAGTCTGTTGGTCTCCCCACTGAGCTATCGCTGCTACTACTTGTGTGTTATATTAGTAGTAGTATATGGTATTTAATTTTTATTTATCTCTAATAAATGTTGCAATATAGTGCAGCAATTAATTATTATAAAATATAAGTACTCTTCTCATTGTCCCTGTATCATCAGCGTATTGATAGCCTTGTCTTGTTGAACTTCCACAAATTGGTCAAGCAGCTAAAAACTTAATTAAGTAATTCTCACCAAATCTGACGAAATATTTTGTTGGAAGCATTACACTTCACACATTGCGTGCGTCCTAAACATTACAGAGCAACCGCGGCCAGACAGATAGCGTATTAAGACGTAAAACCGTGATGTCTTATGACTTTATTATACATTGAACCATTCAATTGCGACACTCCATATCTAATCTATTAACTTCCATTAGCCCGTTCTCACTATAGGCGCTATTTACCCGTAAATAATTACAGGGTAATACGGGTATGTGATAAGTCATTGGCCTGACTCCTCCGCGTGGCAAGTCATGGCCGCATAAAGCTGTGTTGATCTCACGTCTTGCGCACCCACTGGTTACTTTCACTGGAGACTTGACACGATTAGTCCGGCCCTTCGTTCAATTTATTATATGAGAGAATTTGTGTACTAGTTGGATTGATACTGGCTTGTATATAATCGCTTCTATTTACGTAGTTTATTGATGCGTGGGATGTTTAGTGTAAAATGGTGTTGGTAATGTATTTCTTTATTGAACGTGAAGTGTTTTTATTTATTCGTCTCTGTTAGAATAATATACCAATTATGTAGAATAAAATACCTAAGGTACTTGATTAGTGTCTAATTATTATTATTCTTACTAATTGATGATTTCAGAGAGTCAATTCTCGTTGTAAAATCTGTTTAGAATACGTTGCCGATCTGGTGTATTAAACGTGAAAAGTGAATCTTCTCTCTTAGCCTTTATTATTCCCAAGTCACTTGGGGTCGGCTTTTCTAGTCTAACCGGATTTGACTGGATATCAGTTTTTACCCGGAGCGGCTGCCAACTGACCTCCGCAACCCGAAGGCTAACGATACCCTAAGGCTAGACCAGTGTCAGGATATTAGAGGGTACTGACTTTCCCAATAACGACTGCCATAGATGTTTATGGCAGCCGGGACCAACGGCTTAACGTGCTCTCCGAGGCACGGAGCAGGCGATAATTGTCAATCAATACGCACATAATTTCGAAAAGTCATATAACTTGCGAAAGTCAGAGGTGCGCGACGTGGGTTCGAACCCGAGACCCTCTGCATTGCAATCTATTGGTCTTCCCACTGAGCTATCGCTGCTTTTTTTTTTAAAGTATAGATAAGACTGAAATTTTTTTTTTAATTTGTGTTGTCTTGTTTTTTATTTTTGTTGGCTTAGACAAATTTCAACTATGATTAATACGTTACAGTAGACTAAATAATATATACGGTACAGCAGATAAGTCACGACAAAAAAAATGTGTGAACTCTTCTTGGAGACGTCAAGATACAAAAAAACATATCAGTTCGCAGGATTTATTACTATATCACTAATATTTGTCATATGGATATTGAACCTATTACTGTGAACCAACTTTTTGTATAAACATAAAGTATAATGATCAGACCTTGACGTGTATGACAAAGATTAAAAAAAGAAAGTATTTCAAATACAATTCACTTTTATAAAAGAGTGAAATCTTATTTACCTAACATCAAAACCTAAAGTGCAAACATTTAACTCAACATCAAAACATAAACCACTCTATTCAAGAGTTGTTTTGAGAGCTAAACTAATAAATTACACGGTTAGTGCTTGTCTAAATACGTCTAAGAGTCAAAGTAAACAATATCAATGATGACTATCAAATAACTTGTAACCAAAGCTCAGACTTAGTAGAAAATAATTTAAAAGAAAGTTGAATTACGGGTGAGTGCACACTGGAATTCCCGTTTGTTCTTTAATTTGCTCGACCGTGAACGTACTTCAACCCTACAGAAGATATACAAACATAGTTTCACACCTATAATCCTGAAGAGGTAAGCAGATGTCCTATACCAGATGCCTTATGGAACACAATACAGCAATATATGTATATATGCTGAGTGCGTATCAATTTGTCACAGATTGATTGACATTTTTTTTTGTATTAATCAATTTTATTTTAAACTATTTTCTTTTGTACTGCATTTGTGGCAAATAAATGACTTTTCTTTCTTTCTTCTTTCTATGTGTATCAAACATCCTCGTCTATGTATCACTTTATAGAAAACGAGTCTATTGCCATCTACCAGACACAGTTCCAAACTCAGCACTGCTATTGAGAATCGCTGTTCGTAAAAATTCAATAACACTTTGACTGGTTTGGAATTCGATTTTTACTACCGCTGCACCACCGAAGAAGAAGATAAAGCTACAAAGATAATTTTGTATCAGGAGTTTGCAGTAAAAGGCGTACTAAAATATCTAGACATCCATGAAATCTAGATAACTCCAACCCAACCAATGTAATACTGATTTTCAAAGTTTTCAATATTTTCTTTTTCAACAATACATAGATTTTGACACATAGAACTGCCATTAAGTAATACATTAAACTAAAACTCAAAAGTTAAACTTGAAAAGCTCCAGTAAACTGAGTGAGGTATCCTAGCGTTAGATCTGCGAGCATTGACCTGCGCTCGCCTTCACGAAATTGAAAGTAAATTGCGACAATGTATACAGGAGTATACCGACTATATCATTTTATGAGTAAAGGGCGAAAGTGTTTGCATAATTATTATGTACACAAAAGAAAGACGAAAATATAACACAGGATCATGATAGGACAACCAAAAAGATTTTTTAAGGACTGCTCTCCAGGGATAATCCTTTTGTATTAAGTTAACCTTTGCACATTCTTTACTTTCACAAATTGATCTATACTAATATTATTAAGAGGACAGTTTTGATTTCTTGTTTGTTTGTTTGTAACGGTTTAAATCAAAAACTAGTCAACCGATTTCAAAAATTCTTTCACCATTAGAAATCCATATTGTCATCAATAACATAGGCAATATTTTATTTTATAAAGGTATTGTTACTAACCTAACCTACTTTTACGCGACCCAAGCCGCGAGCTAAAGCTAGTAAATAAATAAATCTATCACTAAGTAGCATTAAAATCTAGTAGCGCACCACTAAACCAGAAAGTTTTGGAAGCTATTACTGACATACATAGGTTAGCAGCCAGCAACAAGAAATAAAAAAGGCAATACGAATTGTATGGTCACGTTCTGCTAGTGGTAGCCGTTACGTGTGTCAACAACAAACAAGAGACAAACGACCGACTTCTTTTCATAGACAAGTTCTACAAAGACAATAAACAAACAAGCCACTGGCGAAACACTACAGCGCTACTACGCACGTGTTACGTTATTTCCTTATACGATAACTTTTTTGTTGCCTACTTGTCTCTGTGCCGCTAAGAAATAGATGAGCAGTTGTGCATCTGTTTTGCACTAGGTATAACAGTCTTGAGGCCTTGATTGATCATGTGTTTATTGAGCGCTTAGGCCCTTGAGGAACCAGTAATAAAACACAATAGTTATAATTATATCAAATTTAATTGTACTGATTGACGTCGAGAGTACAAACTTCCCAATAAAACATATATCTTTATCTCACTTAAAGATATAATAAATGATTTATTTATATTATACCTTTACTGAATAATATCATCAATATCATAGTAGGCAATAAAATGTCAAGTACTTAATTTTTAGATGATAATATAGACTCATTCATAAAGCTTTTAATGTCATACATAGACTCATCTACATTAACGACCTGGGTAGGCTCACTTTACAAAATGATGCTGATGATACAGTTTTGCTCTTTAGTGACAATACACGTGATAAGGTATTCACGAATGCGCAGTCGGGCTTCAACGCTGTGACTAAGTGGCTTCGAAGTAATATCCTGACACTAAATGCAGACAATTATAACTACATCACCTTCTCTCTCAAAGCAAACGCTGCGTCACTCGTCGATCTATAAAAAATTGTTGCTCACTCCTGCCCTAACCCAAACGATACGTTGAAGCGAGAAATCCGTCAGGACTCGCTTGGCGAATGGAACCGGAGTTACCAAGACGGCGAGACGGCAGCCGGCACTAAACTCTTTTTCCCGGATGCCGTAGAGGCGTATAAAGTCGTCCGTGATATCAAGCCCTTTTCTCTTCTCACCCAAATACTCACTGGACATGGTGGGTTCTCTGAATACTTGCACAGGTTCAAGTGTCAAGAGGACCCATCATGGCCATGTGGGTTTGGAGAGACCGAAACCGTCTCACACATCCTGCCTGAGTGTCCCCTGTATGGAAAGCCCAGATACGACATAGAAAATACTCTGGACTGCTATATAAATGCCAAGAATTTTCATAGTCTGCTAACAAATAAAATGTCAAGAAAGCCTTTCATAGACTACTGCAAATTAATTGCAAGCAAAGTCAACACAAGAAACAAAACAAACACAAACACACGGTAACAAGATGTAGTTATAAGTAATATTAAGATAGAAATAAAACTGTAAAACATGACTAAAACTATATGTAATATATATGTGTAAATAATAAGAAATGTAACCTACAAATATTATAAGCTTGCACATTTAATAAAGGAACAATACCCTGTGATGGCGGGTGCCTAAAAAAAAAAACCCAAACGATAACCTGTGTAATTGTAGTAACCTAAACAAAACTGAAAAAGTAAAATATCTTAGTGTGATTGTCGACTGTTATATGAGGTTCCAAGATCATATTGACACACACACGTTCACACAAACACACGCACGCCCGCACAATACACAATATTACAATTTACAAAACTCGCATAGAACATAAAACTTACTAATAGAGATGCATGTCCCTATCACATGTTTTTAAAGAAGGGAAGACCTGGTGACCTGGAATACAGGCCAAAAGCCTAGCTTAGGCACCAGTCTCCCACAGTATAAATTGCATTGATATATTCTTTTATTCGTTTGCTGTAATATTATGGTGAGAAATAAATATATGTATATTATAATATCTATTAATATACATAGACTTAATTATTCTGTTTATCTCCAAAGTATAGATATAAGTGAAAAACATCAACGTTTTATCAGGTATGATTTTTGGCCTCACTTAATACGGACAAGCCTTCTGCCGTCTATCGTGCACATTTGAGAATGAATTTCATTACTGAGGGTATACTAATAAGAATACCAATAATACTTAGCCCAACTTCTTCTCTCTTAGCCTTTATTATTCCCAAGTCACTTGGGGTCGGCTTTTCTGGTCTAACCGGATTTGACTGGATATCAGTTTTTACACGGAGCGGCTGCCACCTGACCTCCGCAACCCGAAGGCTAACGATACCCTAAGGCTAGACCAGTGTCAGAATATTAGAGGGTACTGACTTTCCCAATAACGACTGCCATAGATGTTCATGGCAACCGGGACCGACGGCTTAACGTGCTCTCCGAGGCAATAATACATAGCCCAACAGGGTAGGTAATCCAGAACCGTACGATCGCAGCCACTCCTTCCACATGACCGATGAGGTAATCCTACCCATTAAAGTAGAGTAGTTTAGAAAAGAAAGGTGTTAAGATTAACTAATTATAAACATGTGATGATGAAGTTAAACTCTCTTCGTTGTAAAACTAAAGAGAATTGTTGGCCTAATTAAATTCAAAATAATCGCTGTACGATATGCATGTGAGGGCAACAGCACTTCTAATTAAGTTCACTGGGCAGTTGCCTACCTTAATAATTAACATATGCCTGAGACCTGACATTATCTAACCAAACTTACCTCATTAACGGGCAACGAATATGTTTAATGCACAAGAACCGAGGCATATTCTATTAAACGAACTCATTAAATATTTCGTGAAGAAGGAAATTGAATAACATGATAATATATTAGGAATACAATTATAATAATATAAGGAATATTGTGCTATAAATTACGTTTCTGAATATTACAATAATTGATTTATTTTTCAGCTTCCACACACTCGTATTAATCTAGATAATTGACAGGCAAAATGAAAACATGCCTTAATAATTTTGATTCCCGTATAAAAGTTACGAGATAAACGAACCATTTCTAATCACCGTTGAATTTGTGTAAATGTTTTAATAAGAACGAAACACACTTAACAATAAATACATACTGTATACCCTGTTTTTAGCTTCGAACTCATTTTCTTTCTTACCTTGTATAAGACAAGAAGGTCTCGGGTTCGAACCCACGTCGCGCACCTCTGACTTTCGGAAGCTATATGACTTTTCGAAATTATGTGCGTATTGATTGACAATTATCGCCTGCTTCGTGCCTCGGAGAGCACGTTAAGCCGTTGGTCCCGGCTGCCATGAACATCTATGGCAGTCGTTATCGGGAGAGTGTCGGCACAAAAGATCCCACTGGGTCGAAGTGTCGCCGGTCTGCACTGACTGGCCCCCACATAAGATACATACATACATACCTTGTATAATTTGACGAGATACATAATATTGTAACCATGCCAACCATAATAATATTATAAAATAATTCTTAGTAGTTAGTTTCTTACACAAAATACCTAAAGTTCAATAATTATGGAAGTGTGAAGATAACCAATAATTTCAGTAGTATATTCAACTAAATGCCTATACTTTGAAGTTTTGACTTATGCTTTACCTAAGAAGCTGGTACAGCACCTAAAGAACCACCTTGAGAAATGTAACAGCCTATTCCAAATTTAGAAACCAAATTAAACAATTTTTTGAACACACACAGACCACTTACTCAAAATTCATTGTTTACACTTTCTCCGAAGCTGCGACTTCTAGGATTTGAGGACCTATCACCGCTGTCGACCAGTCACGACACACGTAACTTGTTAGAAAGAGATAGCCTTGTATAGTCACCGTTTGTAAGACAAGTATTATAGCTGCGTGTTACGTTTTCAGCGTTACAATTTCGGTGCTCTTGAACGGTCAATGACACCATCATACTTTTGCTTTCGCTAAGGCTTCTCTTTTAACGCTATATTGTAAAGGAGTAATTGGTATATTAGCTTGGCGATGTTAAATACTAAATTGTGCTACAACATCAATATTGATGTTCGTGGGTACGGTACTTAGCGTACTATTAGGAGAACAAGTTTCTTAAGACTTTAGTGTTTAGTAAAAGTTGTATTTCCATCACCATAAAAGATGTACTATAGGTGAGTATAGAGACAAAATGTATAAAACGCCCCGCTTAACTTTACACTTAAACGTCTCTGGCTGATACTAACATGAGGGATCCATATTGCAGACGGACAAATTGTTGAGTTTTATAATAGGACAATCTCATTAGAGGTTGGAAGTAATAATATAATAATATTCTACCACATACACACAACACCATCTAGCCCAAACTAAGCAGAGCTAGTACTATGGGTACTAAACAATGGATAAACATACATATATACTTTTTTTTTTGTAAATATATATATATTATACATAGAAACACCCAGACCAAGACAAACATCCATGTTCATGCATACAAATGTTTGACTTGTGCGGGAATCGAACCCGCGACCTCAGGCTTCTATTGCGTGGGACATACATATCTCGATCTGTGTGAGTGTAGTACTCTTTTACATACTTATATACCTTCAGGGATACAACTTGAGTATATAAGTATAATAAGAAATAATCCCTTTAAAACACTAAGCACTACTTCTCAAAATCACATATCTAGTTGCTTTTTAAAATATTTTACCTTTCAATCCACTCAATAAATACTTATAAGTAAGTTATACCTTAATTTGTAGTTTTAATATATCTACCCCAGTTTACATAAGGCATACCTTTAATTGAAAAATAAACAGCCATAGAACTACGATACTATATTTCCATACACGCAAGCTCATCATCTCAAAATGCAATGATAGAAATTCCAACAAAGTTTTCAGTTGAGCATGCAATCTTGCTGCCGCTGCACATACAGTTCTTATCAAGTCAAGAAACAATTATAATAATTAAATACAACAATCCCTATTGATGTGACGTTCACATGGCTTCCTAGGAAATGTTGACAGTTAGAGTTAATTGCCGTTCACAATGAGGCACCCACACGGCTGGGAACCCGTGAGGTTAGATCGTAAACCCACATCGAAGACCCGCTGGCACAGTTCCGAGGTCGCAGACGGTTAGGCCTTAGAATATGCGATAAAAACATATCGAACACATAGCTACAAACGTGTTCAATTCGATATGATACTTATGATTGATAAATATTATTTTAAGTTAAAAAAACACTCATAACGTCAAGGAAAGTTTAAATATATAATAAATAGTCCGAAGTAGTAATTTAAATAAAATCCTGAAATATTCTAATTTAAATGTATAAAATACCTAAGAGAATATTAGTCAATTATTATAAGCTTTAGAAAATATGGGTAAAGTATTATACTTTCTAGCAACAAACAATCGAGCGTCTATACAATTGCGGATCATGTTCAGTACCCAGGTTGGCAAAATTGTTGTAGGATTTCCTATCAGGTACTAAGTAAAGGACGGATTAGGGAATTAAGTATAGCTGGCTGGATATTAGGATCTCGGCATTTTAGAAATATAAATACTTTTGGAAGGCGCAGTGGTATAAGAAATCCGATCACCACCGCTGCGTATGTGCTGAGTGTTTTGAATCCGATTCTCATCCATATATGTAAGCGTAAGCCTTACAAATATTCTGAGAAACATCCCTTTATTTCTCAAAACTAATTGCCTACTGCTAAGAAGTATAAATTAAGGTAAGTACTCAATTATAACTCGCTTTAACGATGAAGAAAAACACAATAAAAAAGCATTTATGAATTAATGTTTTTGAAGGTCAGCGAATATTAGTAGCGCTTAACCAGTATTTAGGTTTCTCATTCTAAAAGTTAACTCATAAAACTGAGTGCTAAGTTTAATAAATATTATTATCATTAAAATAATGAATTGTGCCTTAAACTAGCCTAAATAAAAGTCAATAGGCTTGTTCTCGTTAGTAAAATGTGGATGTAATACAACGTTGCTTAACCCTTCGCTGTTATACACGCGTGAACCCATGTATATACAGGTTGTCGCAGAAGTCGACGTATTATAATTATATTAAAAACTATAGACATTAAAAGAACAATTAAAATATCTACACCATTTGACGGTCTTTTCACTCCTGTTATTACAGATATTTACTTTATGAATTATTATTTTTTGTTATATTATCTCGAATAATAAGCTCTCGATTTTCTTCGGTTAAAATATAGGTAACTTAGATTTTTTTCATATTTTTCTGATAGCTATTATATTATAACTTAGCCTGTTACCTGATTCCGGCTTGATGTCGACTTCTGGGACACCCTGTACGTATGTCTGTATTAGTATGAAAGCATGGAAAGATGTCAAGGAACACGTCACAAGCTTTTGAGTCCATAATAATCACACGAAACAGCTGTCGGTATTCAGTAAAACATGACATAATACGAAAGGACCACATGTATTTTAGCGTAGACGGGCGTTTTAGCTTTTCGTTTAAGGCACTCTGAGGTCATTGAGTGATCCAAAGTCACTTAATCACTGCAATTGCATCATTCTTTCAGTCCAGACGCTGTCCAATTGGACAAAATGAAACTGTTTATAAGTTTTTCGTACATAGCTGCATAATTATGTTCCTGGTGTTAAGTTCTTGTAGTGGATAATTTGCCATGACCGCGTGAACGTTAATCGCGCATTATTCAGATAAATTTCGTAGTATATTATACTATTGCTCCCGACTTCACAGACATAGACTCAACGTCCAAATAATGCCCAGATTCAGAACGGCTATCTATTTTGTCGGCTATTGGTTGAAATATTGGTAATGACGAAATGACTACTGAAACTATCGTGAAAGTCGAGCAAGTCAAAGTTTCCAAGACGCTTAAGAAAAGTGTATTTATAATTGTTCAAGAAAGTTTACTCCGAAGAACTCTTTAAAAATAGTTCAAATTGAACTGCAGCACATTAAAAACCTATCAAATTGTGTACTACTGATAAGTGATATTAATGCATTAGAGGCCTATTGGAGATCGCTAATGGACTTGGACCTTTCCCAAGAGGGTATGATATACGTACCCATTTTATAGCTCATGTTTCCCTGGATATGCATTGGCCTCACGGCGTCTAAAATATGAAATGGATAGCTCGATTCATAGTGGAGCTATGAATATAGAACGGTACACCGGACAACATTTCAGACTATTTTTGGGACTCTAACAATCAAGTTTTACTGCCAGTTTAAAACAAAACCCTTAGGCATAGTTCTCAGTTATGTAGAAAAGTGTAATTGGTTTTTCTTTGTCTGTAGGAAACATCTAATAGACATAGATAGATAGCAATAGGTATCTCCAATTACCTACTTAAGCTATATATATATTTTCACTAGCTTAAGCTAGTGAAAATATATATATAGCTTAAGTCCTAACTTATGTTAAGAGTAAAAAAATACTTCAATCTAATCAACTTGAAATACAACATTGACTTTTTAATTGACCATTATTCATATTTGAACACTGAAATATTTTCTCATATTTATATACAGTTATGTGATCAATCACAATTTATAAAAGCCGTTGTGTATTTTGCATAATTTTATCTCTGCTAGATATTTTTTTACAAAATAGCATGAGTGGAACGGCCAAAAGTGATGGTAAATGCTTATCTGTAGAGAAATTATGAATTCGCATCAGCGCGATTTTATCCATTATAATGTAACTGGACCTTATGCGGCACCTTCGGACCCTATCGTATAATTACCCCGTTCAGCTTACACGGTAAATGGATATCAACAGAAATTAATTAAGTACAAAACTCGTCAGTGAAATTGACTCACCGTAACAAATTCAGGCAAACGTATAATTACTATGTAACGTAAGTAAGAAATAAATCATACAATCGACTTGTAGTGAACGGTAAGTAAGAGTAGTCAAAAACGAAAGTAGAATCGATCTAGAATCGACAGTGCCGAAACATCGGACTCGGATTGTGGTCAGTCGGTCGGTGACTTTCACCGGCGACTAATTAGCGATACCGAGTATCGATGTTTACAAGACCACCGCGGCGAATACCGATATCGATATTACGCGCCTTATCTATCAACGTATGACATTCCATCTAATTTTATGTGGGAATGAATGTAACTCGTTAATATGTTTGCGCTCTTGACTGATATGTGTCGTTAATGACTAGAATATTATTAAAACTGAACTTATAAAGATTGACGTCTCATTAATTTGTTTATACATTTAACGTGATAAATAAGGCTTTATTACCTAATAGACGCTTTTATAGCCAAATATAAACGTTTCGAATGACAATAAAAAAGGAATTTGGCATTACCAGCGCAGATGATAAATACTTAACAGTAACAATGCGTACTAAAATTTTAGAAGCCTTACTCCCTATATAAACATAGAATATCATTAAATTGTATTTTCATATCAGCAAGAATATTTGAATCAAGCTTAAGACTTTGTCACTGCTCCAGGTATAAGAGGGCAATATGTTTTATAAATGTGAACCCATTGCAAATATATTTTGTATATATACAATATATTGTAATAAAAACAATGTTTACGTAGGTACAAAATATAAAAATTCACGAAAATTAAATCTGGAAAACCCGACACTGAATACACAAAACATCGACATTCCGTTTTAATGTTGTAGCACATCACTATCAAAAGCTCACCGCTGACCGGCGCGTACGCATGCGAGCCCGCCTTTAATCAATTGGGCGGGCACGCCAAAGATGTATTACGATACAACATACATTATGTAGTTATGATCGGGCCTTCACTTAAATATTTAATGGCTCGATATTTTGTTTAAGAGTGACAAAATAAAATACTTTATGTTTATAATTACACGTCAGTGAGAAAGTGAAATATATCGTTATGGTACATTATATAAAGTTAGTAAATTAATATCACCTTTTACAAAATACTGGGTTTGCACTTGCTCTACGAACAAAAGGAGTGCAAACCTATTTCCTTAATAGTTTGGGACGCTTAAATGCGTTATGAAAGAACTCAGTTATACTTCTTTGACGTCTCAGAATGTAACTTTCTTATTTTTCCTTAGTTGTTAACTTAGAAACGAATGTTACCTTTTGTCTAGCCGCTGTAACATAAAATATTCGATAACTTATTAAAGATTGAGGTGATTTGAATAGAGAATAAGCTAATGCAATGTGGAAATTAGTGTAGGTGCCGTTTTATTTAAATGGCTGTAGCAGTTAATTTCTTATTACTATAACAACCTTCTTTCTTTTCGTGTGGCCAAATGTTGTCAAGAGTTGTTCAAGCCGCCCGTAGGCCTCTGCCATGGCTTAACGACTGCTGTCAATTTGACAACAACCGGAACCGACTTTTTACGTGCCCTCCGAAGCACTGAGATGCTCAGATGAAATACCACTAAGCGGTCACCCATCTATAGACTGACCGCACCCAACGTTGCTTAACCTCGCTAATCGTTTACCGATCAGTAAGTGCAACTGGCTTTGAGTGCCTCACTTTAACAGTACTTAATAGGCTTAAGTTGCCCCAGCACAATAAATCCCAGCCATAAATACCACAATCTGTTATCTAAACGTTGTAAATGTGTGTGAATTTAGCTACAAAAAGGTTGACAGCATCGAATTATATCGCTTGACAAACAGCTGCGAGGCCACACACGGTCCCCTAATATTTTAAATCAAGGGTGAAGGTCTAAACCGTGGTATACAAATATGTATTATTTATAATACCCAACATTTTCATTTTTCTGTATATTTGAAGTACTAAATGTGTACTTTTTTATGCTACTATGAAATGTAAAGCATCATTTCGAAGTGGCATAAAAAGGTACACATGGTTTTGTAGCTTTATGCTAATTAATTCTGAAGGCTGCCTGCATACTGGAAAGGTTATGTCGCGGCAATGTTAGGAGCGACGGCCGGCATTCTATTGGCGTTTAATAATAGATACATGACACCTTAATTTTTTTTTGTTCCTTTTTTATGGCAAAGGCATTGCGTTTCAAGCTAAAACTGATTACTAATTAAATATTACATGTTTTATGCGAAAACGATTAAAAATAAAAACGAGGTAATACTTCAGTAAAACTCTAATAGAGGATTTCCATTTTTGTAAGTATTTATTGGATATACAGTCTAAATTCAGTGACTTAAAAGATAAGAAATTATCAAAAGTATGTAGCTCAGTTTATATAATTTTCGGCCAGGCTTACCAAAAAACTTGCGTCACTATTGTTATACCAGACAAGAGCCACAAAATACAAGCGAAATCTCCTTCATTAAAACGAAATGCAATTTTCTTATGCTAATTTCATTCTAGATAAGCATGAAAATGCCAAGTCAGCGTTTACCTTATCAAAATATTGTCATCTAAAAATCTATTTGTTCTTTTCTCAGCCTCTCTAATAACAACCGATGCTGGAAGATTCTCCGTGACTTGAACTTGTTATTATCATTGATCTTCAAAGAATGAAAGCAAAAAGTAAAAAACCTCTAAAGAAGTAAAAACATCTAACATATTTTACTTTGAAGATCTTTGCGTGTAAAGAGTTGATAGTCAAAGCACAAATTTGTGAACGTACACACAGCCTTTTGTGTATATGCGTAAACAAAAAATTGCTTATTCACTTAATTCTATGTTCGACGTGTAAAACAGTGTTCACCCTGTAAAGGAAAACACCTATTACGGTTTGCTAATATTGAATAGTTACAGCATGAACAAAGATCGTTTGTTGATGTCAATTAAACGTTCAGCTCAATGAGCTTTCCCCAATGAGAGTTCCCAGGCACTCCAAGTAAAAAGTATACAACGGTTTTTCAAAGATTCATGCATTGAGAAACTCGATTATTTTAATTTGATGCTGTTCACGTTAACGCGTGTTAGTAGGTAGAAAGTGAGTGTAGAGTATTGGTTTAATCGACGAGATTTTTCGAGTGTTTAATTTCATACTCTCTATATGCTTTCGTATTTTAAAAGCATGGGAAATTTGCAGCGCTATTCATGGTTAAATATTTAGATGCTCTTAATTCGTAATGTACTCTCTCAAGAGCTTTCATTCGTGTCATGATATGTTTTTATTTATTGTAAGACATGTAGTCTTACAATAAATAATAAGATATCACAAAAGCGTAATGTTTTAAGTAATTGCCTCGTACTCCCAAAGCTGTATTGCGGGTTCGTTACTCACATGACACTGATATCTGTGTGATCCACAAATAGTTTGCCCGATACTACTCTATAATATAATAAAATATTTCTTTACAAACATTATAAATCGGTTATAAAAGTAAATTCAACCCCACTAACGTGTGCGCTGAATTTACAAAATAAATCCTTAAAAAATTAAAGTGCCAACTCATTGAAAATGCACCAAATCCAGTCCAATATTTAGTCAGACCAGTCATTAAGGAAAAATATCGCGTAGCCAATTTAAATAACAGGATTCCATATTTAAAACGTAAACAAAAACTACACTGACAATTGACATGAACAAAGGATGCCGAAATGTCAGTGAGCAAATTATAACACTTTCGCTGTCAGTGGCTCTGTACACTCAGAACCTGTTTGGTAAGAGTTCCGGCTCTGTACGATTGTCCTTTCCATCACTGATGTAACGAAATTAGTTAACACAGCTTTTCTGTCGATTGCATTCATTTTGTTAAATTTTGATACTTGTAAAATTTAAACAAACTCTGTACCTAGGTTCTTCTATAAATTCTCTGCATAAATATAACTAAGCCCAACTTATTATGCGTAAGATAAGATAGAGCTATAAGATTACTCTGACTTATCAAGATGAATCTATGCCTTTAAAATGACAAATGGCTTAAAAATGTTTAAGTGCAGATACTCTAAAGATATTCAAATAGCGAACAGCTGCAATTCGATTTTTTATCATAATGTTTTTATCCAAGAAGCTGTAATTCGAGGCTTAGGCGTAAAATACACATGGCTCTAACAGATGAATTCTTATTAGCATATAAATAACTGTTCTTTTTTGTCATAGTTATTGGCTAGAATGTAACCAAAATCTCAAATACCTTACTAGATCTAAGTAGGTAAATGAAAAGTGGAACTAATTTAACATTCAATACCTGTCAAATGTCAATGTTTTTGACACACAATCGCCACAACAATCTGTACATTTTTTATCGATATATTATCGTTAATGTTTATCTATCGACATACGATCGACGCTCATACTCGATTGTCCGATTAACACTATTCCACTCTAATTAACACGAGTGACGTCAAAACATATTGACATTGACATAACGAGAAATATACTATATTAGGATAATAGAAATAATATGTGTGGTGTTGTTTTTTCTTAGCCTACCTCATTTTTATATATGAAAATATGTACCATCATAAATAGCTTTTCATTGATACGCTGTACAGCCTTACCAAAAAGTGTTTAGTTTTTATATGCAATAGATTACCGTTTTTGGAGCTTATATTTCAGTTAGCTTAATATACAAGTAAAATAATAGTTATAGATTACTTTGATAAGGCCAAACTTAGAAAAAAATTACTCTCACTTAAAACTGATTAATCTCTTGCCATTTACAAGATTAACATATCCTGTGAGGGACAAGCAGGTCGTGTCATAACATGATATAGTTTTGCTAACAATATACTACGTATCGATTAATTCACTACGTCTGAATAATGATAATGAAGATTTCATTATCTCTTAGACTTTAACATGATGTTATTGAAAGCTTACAGCTTTGTCATATTGATTGACCCACAGTGTAAGTTTTGACCACAACTGACAAATTGTTGAAAACTGTTTGCTGCTGGATTTGCCCAATTACGAAGACTCGGCACTTTATAAACGTTGTCTATTATCGGCATCTACGTCAATTTTCATCAAAATTACTCAATACTAAGTAATGCGCTGAAATGTATATTCAAGTGAATCCATTTAATTTAAAATGCAATATACAAGAACTTCTATTGAGATGCTTGAATGTCCTCTACAATGTAATATACGACATTGTTGTTTACCATTCCGCTACTCGCAATGTAATCCTATACGTATTCGCAAAAATAGCAAGAATATTTTGGACAAAATAAAACTACGCTTATAAACATAATATATGTAAATGATTATGATAAATCGGTCGTCGCCTATAAACACAATCTATTAACACAGATATTATATTAGCTCATGTGTGTAGTGTTGACCCAAGACCAGCTTGAACTTTCTCCATACTGGTTCCAATCGACTATCTAGGTACGTCTTCATTTTACTATATTATTTTTGTTGGACAGCGCAAATAATTTATTATGAACTGAGCGACTGAAGAATAATTTTTAAACGTATTCACTTATCGTTTGTGTATAGCCTGAGGAAATATCGCTTACTCATTCGCTTCTAGGTGAGAAGTTATAATTAAGTTTATATATAAGGAAAGCATAATGATGAATTATTCACCGTGGGTGGATAATCATTTTGCTCCACTTAGATGGGATTATATGTGTTAAATCTAGAATTTTGATACTAGAAGAAAGCTTGATCGATAAGAAATTTTGCGTTGGAATGCACTTTTTTGTTTCAACGTTTATAAAAGAAAGCATTGCATTAGTCTAATTTACATACAGCTCAGTTTTAAAAATGGCGTATTATATTTTAATAGAGCGAATATTAAGTTCCCTTATTCTCCACTATAAACGGCAGCACCTGGTGTGACTAGATCCCTGATACCTTATTGTCATCACATTATGATACACTTTATTTAAGACTTCTTCTCTTAGTTACTTAATTACATGCTTTATATTAATTGAAATTATTCAGACGCTAAAAGATTCTAGGAATCTTTGAATGCATGTATAGCACTTTGGACTTAATCGTGAATGTGTGGAGAATTTGATTACCGCATACCTGCATCAAGTGTTTGTGTAGTATATAATATGTATACTACTGTACTGCTATTAGATACAGATAAATATGTACGCACATATGTATACCATATTTGCGGCCTCGATGGTCTACTGGTTAGTGTAACCGACTGCCACGCCTGAGGTCGCAGGTTCGATTCCCGCACAAGTCAAACATTTGTGTGCATGAACATGGATGTTTGTCTTGGTCTGGGTATTTCTATGTATAATATGAATGAATTTACAAAAAAAAATGTATATATGTATGTTTATCCATTGTCTAGTACCCATAATACAAGCTCTGCTTAGTTTGGGCTAGATGGTGTTGTGTATATGTGATAGAATATTATATTATTATTATACATTTTTAAGTATCTGTAAGTGTTTAAGTTTTTTAGCTGCTTTTGGATGTAGAAAATAATTTCCATCCATCGAAAAGCAACTAATAGACTATAGGTGTATGCTATAAATAAAACCAAATAAAGTTCTACGCCTATATTCCTGCAAGGCTTAGCAGAGTTGTATAATATCCACATTACGTCAGCTACGATTTAAGATGCGATGCTATGCTACGATTTAGGAGGCAATATCGTCCACCGGGCACTGATTCTAAATGACGTGCTGCTGAGGATTTCTTGAGATAACACCCATTTATTTGATCCCATGCACACAGTCGCATACACAAACGCTGTGCCAAAACCACAAAATACTATAAGAATAGTTAAATGTTCTGTGATGCCACTGATAATAAAAATAATTTAGAAAGGTATTGTCTTACAGTTATACAATTATGATCGAAAATATCGAACGTCTATTGAAGAAATTCTTGCATGTGGGCCTAAAGACCCGTTAGTCATAACAGAATCACTTTTCAATATGAGCATTGAATATAATCTATTATAGCAATGCATATGGCATTGCTAATAAACATTGCACTAGATGAAATTACTAAGAAACAACTACACGCTAACAGACTCATAAATCAAAAACATAGTAATTAGTTTTCTCAACTTCTAAATGAAATGTTTTCAATGAACTTGGTTATGGTTTCCGAGCATTAGTGCCGATAGTATTCATAAATTATAAGTTATATTTAAAGCTCAAAATTTCTTCATACCGTACTAAGTTCAAAGGCAGCGAAAATGACCATAAAACTATATATTAACAAAAACTTAATTACATATTTTGTAGTTCATCGATACATATCTAAACCTGTTACACTACTTTCCATTTTATAACGAACAAATATAGTTACACAAAGATATTCCCAACATTAAATAGAAATTAATCTGTGTGATGTTCCCACGGTTGGGCAAAAACTGTGTTACGTTTGTCGTTAACGTGAGTGTGTAGACGAAAGTTTTACTGTAACGTTTCTCTATAATCGGATTAGTTTCGGGACTATAGAGTTATATAAAATGATAAATATATTACTATTGAATAGTACGGATCCCTTTCCAAATGGTGTTGTGTTCTTCCAACCCGGTCACGAACAGGCTTTGCAAGAGTTGATATGAAAATGGGAATATTTGTTAGAAATCTTCTCGAACTTTTTGCTGTAGGTATATGTGGATAATTAACATAGATATTGATTTAGTTGTTACAAACTAAAATTATTTTCGCGTTACACCGTCTCTTTTCTTTAACTGTATTATGAATAGAAAAGAGCGTTCATTGAACAACCTTGTTTTTTGCATTAAAATCATTATTATCAACGGTGATAGCTACATCTGTGAATTGCTGATATTATTCAAAATTCAACAAACTACGCTTTAAGAAGCGCGTTCAAGAAGATCGTGGTATGAAACTACCATCGTTCGTTCATATTATTTTAAATTTTTTTTCATATCTTGAACGTAACGAACGAACTATTTTATCAACGAGTTCTCTTCGTTCTTAATCGATTCGGCCGTTTCGATGACGTCGGCGAAAACGACGCAAAGGATGTGATCTTTACAATACCACTTTTTCTATATCATTACTTTTATAGACTTTAGTATCTTTCTGGTAATTTTATACGTAATAAACGACGATTATGTGCCTTGGATTTGACTTGTGGATGCTCTGTGCTTCTTGCTTTTGGAAAATTACATAATTACTTCCAAGTCTTAAATTTACAATTATCGTTTCTAAGAAATGGACCACATAAGACATTGCTCTTTCATTAGAACCGGCATTGATTATTTTCATATCAATCAGATTTTTTAACATAGACCTAAACTAGAGTTAATGACGATTCGATCTCTCGAATTAGTTGAAAAATCAATCATTTCCTCTAACCGAATATAAAACCGAGATAATATTCACGGATAATCGATATAATAACTCGATTCAAGGTCTTGCAGACGATCTGTATAAGTAACTTGAGACTTACAAAAAACGATGATAATCTGATAGTAAAAATCGAATAAAAGTTATTCTATTAATTCGGTTTTACCGGTGAAAGTGCGCGTTAACAGAAAGATATTGGTCGAGACAAGTTAATAGCCATGTTGATTCTGGTATGTATATAATAGATGGTTGCGGTGTCACAGGTTTGATCCCGAGCGTAAATACAAGTAACTTGTTTTTATCGACACAATTTATCAACTGACTATGAGCTTACCGAAACTATATAAAAAGTGTAATAAAACAGCCATCTTTATCCTGAGAATTTTGATTTTATCTTATGAGCAAGACACGTTACGAGATCTGTAAATTTTTATGTAAGTATGTTGGTAACTGCCGAAGTAAGTAGTATTGTAGGAGAGCCAAAGATCGCGCTCCAAGGCCTATTATTGCGTGGCTTATGTCCAGTAAAGGCCATAAAGCCAATTAGAAATGACGCTACATTTTATAATGTAGTTTTACTTTTCGTAATGTTAGGCACAGTACAAACCCAAAGCTGTATACTGGCCCAACAACTAGACTACCTGTTGTTACCAAGTACATTCAGATAGAAAATCCAAAAACACTTTTTCTTTACAACATTGTCTCACGAAACATGATGCCATAAGCCATATCCATATTTAATGATAGTTACAAGATACACTTATCCCATCAACACCAGCGTACAATCGTCAAAGATACATAAATACCAATAATCTGTATCTAAACGGAGAAAGTACGGACGGACGGAACGAAACAAAAACAGATGGGTCGGTAAACGGAGATGAGTTTCACCTATTAACGTACGGTTAAACTGCGATTAAACGAATACCGAGAGCACGGCTTCCTGTTACTTAATTAGAACTTTAATCTTGTTTGTGACGTTCGTTAAGCTCTGTTTAAAGATTTGTTAATAAGATAATAATAGATGTAGTGAAGGATTTCGTTTTTATTTTTGTATGGTTCACATGACACTTTGGTATCTAAATTTTAATAGACTTCAGGTATTTTAAAATCTAATCTATTATCTTTCGAAGAGTGCAAGCCATCTCCATAATTATCATTCATTCAAATATGTAAAAGGATCCAATGTGGGTGAAAAACAAAAACAAACGACAAAATTATTTTATTTTTTTGAACTGCAGCGGCTCGTTGCCCTTCAAACACAATAGTTATTCAATTATGTCTAGTATTTCAGCAATTTACAGATAACATACAAATGGCAAAGTGAGAAAATGTCTATACAGGGGTTCCGGTAATTAATGGATAACCTTGAAATGTCTTATAGTAGAAAAAGGGACGTTCAGAAAAAGTAAAATAGCAAATTTAAAAAGTGCAATAGCTAGTCATACCTTTGACTGTCTATCTATTAGCATAATTAGTGTTTAATAATAAAACAAATAAATATTGATAGAATTCATTTATTTATGGTCATAGTGTACAAGAAAGTTAAATATGGTAATTAAAAAAAACATATCTCAGGTAGTAGTTGGGATATATATTTTTTCATATTTTTTTCTGAACGGCCATCATTTCTACTATAAGACATTTCAAGGCTATCCATTAATTACGGGACACCTGTATATTACTGCACTAACTTTAGATAGTAAAGAACTCACTTATATTATACTAAAAGTTTATAATAACGTCTCTAGTCGTCTAAGTCGAATAATATCAGCCCTGTTTATAGACCACGGACCTCTTGTTAATATGAGAGGGGTTAAGGCATAGTCCACCACGCCGTCCCAGAGCGAGTTAGCAGACATATTATAGGAATTTGATTAATTGAACTCTTACTACAAAGCCAACTTTAACTAAGTCATGAAAATAAAACGAAGCTATTGGTCAGCAATCACATCTTTGGAGAAATGTAACTTTTTATTGAGGTAATTCAGGTACCTTAAGAGATACTCTACCTTTAGTCTTCCGCTTGCAATTTTTGGAACATCTTATATGAAAAGTTTTCCTTCCTAAAATCAACCTTTTCCTCTTTAACCAGATTAAACGGCGATTCTCAACATCGTTCCGTTCACTCAATGTCTTGGGTGTTTTTGTTTTAAATTTTCTCGTATACTTTCAGCGTCTGACATTTTGAAAACAACTTTCTCCTACTAAGATATAAAGTAATATTATTTATTTACTCATTGTTCTGAAACGCCAATACTAATGATAACATATGAGTAAGGCTCGTCATTGTAACGTGAAACCACTTTAGTTATGGGAAAATTATTCATGTGTATGGAAACTTGAATACTGTTTATGTGTAAATAGGCTTACATTAAGAATACAGTTGCACAGAGTTGAGATCTGTTGAAAATAATATGTATAAAATACAAATTAATTGTCATCGAAAAAATAACCTACATTCAAACGTCGATAAATTATTGCCATTAATTAGTAAACGAATTACGATGGTATATTCGAATCATTATGCGACGATACATTTTGTGACCGTCGAGAGTTTATCGATTTATTTTTAGTTAGTTGCTCCCGAATGATCTTTGTTATTCGAATGCGCACTAAGTTTACGTATCTATTGCTTTCAAATAACGATCAATATTATTTGGATACATTCGAACCACTTGAACAATCGAATTATTCGAACTATTTGCTCATCGATAGTTTTGTAACTAACAAGTCATCTTAACAACCGCGGAGCTTAGATAAGATAATACTATAGGTACCTACTACCCGAGTATAGCAGAAGTATTTCACATCAACGGTTAGCGAGTATGTTTCCACGTAAATGGAGGCATGGCTGTTACCGTATAGAACCTATACCGGACTGTACGAGACACCGGGTTGTTACTGAGAGCTTATCGACAGAAAGACAGTAGCAATTTGTCCGGCCAAAGAATCGAAGTTACCTTATGAATGTGTTTTACTTTTGATATCTTTTTACCAACGCCTGCACTAATGCAATCCTATGACATGGAATACTTACAAACATTCATAAAATGGATACAAAGAGCGCTTAGACTCGGTACTACTAATTCTTAAACACACAAATATTTCCCCGTGTGGTGATCAGCGCAGGACAGTTGCAAGGAGATGATATAAACTAGGACGCCATCCATGTGTCAATTATCTGATGTAAGTACGCTTTTATACCAATAAACCAAAGTAAGTCGAATTAGATAGTAATAAATGTTTAACACAAAACTAGAATTTCAGTGTACAATACGGAAATAGAAAGTTGCGGTCCAAGTACGCGTCCTATGAATAAAGTTGACTCCAAAATTCAAATCAGAATGGTAATTTAATACACACGCTTACGCCGAGGGGCCAATGAGCCAGTTAAGTTATTATTGACAAGGCAGAATAATTCATAACAACAAAATGGTAATATATTATATATATTGTTTATTATTATTAATGCAAATATATTGAGTATCTTTGGATGTCGTCCTTTTCGTTATTAAAGTTAATTAAAAATATTGAATATAACAAAGGGTTCTAATTACGAAACCAAATACCTTACCTTATTACCTACATATATATATATTTATTAAAATAAAATAAAGAGTAATGAAAATGGTTGAACTTTTTGAACTTTTAGAGAAGCAAGTCTGTATTTTAGCATATCTATAGTATCACTCGTACGAAGATACAAACCTATGACATCACAACCCAATATTGCAGTCTCTATCTATATCAAAAAATTTAAGGTCTTTTCGAGAAATATCTGAAGTCACTCTTACATTTAGGCATTTTTATAATTACTTACTATAATTTTTATTCAATTAGTTATTAATCTTATAACTAGCGGTCGCCTAGTGGTCAAAATTCGACCATAATTGATTTAAATTTTAAGTTTGATTGTTATTAAGGTTTTATTGTCTATAACTTTACCCTTATAAACACATTTCATTCAGATTTCGCCAAGGCTATACAGGTTAATTTACCTACCTTTTTCAAACAAATTATTATTTACTTAACTATTCTCTTTCAGTTAGAAATAGCTTGCTACTTTGTTTTCTTTGTTTCTTTATTACATATAAATACGGTATATGTAACCATAGTTACAAAGAATTGTACGATGCGCGACGTCAGACGAACAATGCCGAAATACTACGAACGCAATTTGACTGCGTGTGTCAAATGCATGGTTGTGTGTGTGTAGTGTTTTTTCATTAATTTAATGTACTTCTACGCATATTTTATAAAAATATTGGATTCGCCACTCCTTTTCCATATAAATTTTAACTGTGCCAAATTCCATACTCGTCCGTCCGCGCAATTTTCGTAAAAAGGGATACAAAGTTTTGGCTTCACGTATTAATATATAGATAATCCTACCTTCTTCTAATATTATAAACATTAAATTTCGGATATTTGTTACTTATCATGCGCGATCCACTGACCGGATTGATATAATTTTGTATGGAGATAGTTAAATCAACGTGGACAGTACATAACACCACTGCTATCTAAAGGCTGAACGTCTCAGTCTCTCAGAGGGTCTAGGAAGTAAAAAATAAACAGCATCTATTCTCTACAGTTCACTATGCAACTAATTCCAATAGACTTATTTCATCGACTTTTTACTTAACACAACACGCGTAATAGAAGTAAACAAATTCGTCACAAGCACTTGGCGTAAACGATTGAATAAGATCGATCACAATATTCAATGAACTGATGCACCGGACCGATTCCGTCCGTTAAATTGACCGTGTCATTGAAATTGAAAGGTCATTTGCATTATATATAGTGTAAATATACTTGAGTTAGGCTTTATTGGATGTTGTATTCAGTGGCTTCATTGAATATAATTATTGTTATGAGAAATTCGTCCCTGCTACCGAGTGGGCACGACTGGGGACAAAAAATGGTGTGATCTACTAATAGCTGTTCCGAGTCTGGGTACTGAGTCCTCTAATACTACAGCATTATTAAATTTATTCCTACAGTCTAGTGCGTTTAAATTTGAACAAAAAAAAATTGTTCTTCGATTTCTGTTTTACTTTGTAAGAGATGTATACAGACAAAAAATCTTAACAGAAAAATTCAATAAATCTATGCCCGACCTGGAAATCGAACCCTAAAGAACTCGCAAATTTATACCATAGTATTTCAGTATAAACATTCCAGTTAATATAGCATGTTTTTAGCTACTTATAAGCATGTTTATTTCAGGTTATGATAAGGAGATCTGTTCGACTCGATAAGATTGAAGGTCTCTAGGGCTTTAGTGAAAGTTCTGGCGGTATGTGCCAGTTGTATATAAAAACTTGTTTATGAAGTCATAAGCGTTGAAGACAGAACTTTTAGATACTTAAGGAAAACATCTATTGACCGCACAATATTCAGCAAAATATATGTGATTGTTTAAAGAACATAAAACAAGAAAATTGTATCAAAATTAATGGTCATAACAATAGTTCAAAATAACACATAATAAAATGAACACAATATTGTTCATTTTATTTTGTGGCCTATTTCTAGCCTTGTTAAGTCATTAGTCACGTGGCATAGCTATACTAATAATATATATATATATATCTAGAAATACTACACAAATTTAAAAAGTTCCTTTATTACCAGAAAATTACACCGTCCGTGAGAAGCAGGGTACGTTTAAAGGTCAGAACCATGCGAGCAAAGGATTGATATCATAAATAAATATAAAATGATTATCTACTAAATAGCTATTGATAACAAATGCTTTTTAGTTCAACGGTTAAAAGTGTCCAAAGAAGGCCTAACATGCATACATTTGAGAAAAGGGTTCTAGTTTCATAGGGAGTCTCAGTTCAACAGCTGACAAAGAATAATTGAATCTCCAAGATACCAAAAAGAAGAATTCGAAGGACAGATATAGTCTCTTAAAATCGTTAAATATATATTATTTTAATCTAATGAACGCAGCAATATTTTGATTGAACTTTGAGCAAACAGCTTCCTTAAAAGTAGCAGTTCAGACCTTATATTACAGGAATAATTTTGCAAAAAAGCGCCTCGTTGTATTTCTCGGAGGGTGAAACGAGGAAACATGAAGGAGTAAGCACTTTTTACTCCGAATAAAAAACCCCGACGTTCGCATATATTTTAATAATATGTAGGTACCTGCTTGAAGCGTAACAACGACTTATATTAAAAAAAAATACGGTGCGTTCTGCTATTTTGTCGAGACATTTCATGATGAGGCTGAATATTCAATGCAAGTAAGCTGTTATTACGGGGTTCGATTTTACACGACAGATAAATTGTGTGATCCACTGATAGTATTTTCGAAATTGGCTGTAATTGATGAAAATATTGTGTAACAAACCATTACTAGTTTAAAGTCAGTTGAATATTATGCGACGTTTCATCAATTTTTAAGTTATATGCTTACTCATTATACGAAAAATTGTTCGATTCTCAATTAGTTTTGTTCTGAGTGTTAAAGAAGAAAACAGAGCAGAGTAAATACAATGTTTATATTCATATGCCGGACGAATTTTGAAATCTGAAATAGTCAACTAACTACCCATAACTTTATTTTCGGTATTTACCTTACTCAGCAAAGACTAGTTGACCCATTATCTTTATCCTATTAAATTCAAATTATTTTACCAACATTAAAGGCTTAATTAATACGATATTTCTGATAGCGATTCACCCTTACTAACTAAAATACATACTACGCATAGAAAATTACAAGAAAGAATGTCTGAATAGGTATAAAACAAAAGTAAGTGTGAAAAAGGCCGACAAAAGCAAACGGAAGCACTTAACCAAACGCTTAGTGGTCCATTGTCAAGGTCGCGTGCGGATCGCGATCACTGGTGTCTGCCCGTGCGCCGTTTACGCAACGCGCATGCGCCGTAACGGATCGCAACTGTACCGTTTAATTGAAGAGTAAAGACGCGATTACTATTTTAGAGTCTAAATTTGAAATTTAATCTTTTTTTCTGCCGACATAGTTTTTTATAGGTAAGTAATTATGAAAAAATATCGGCGTACTTATTAATTGCGAAATAGAACAAACGTTTTTTGCACATGACTATCGAATTTACAAAGTATATAATAGTCTGACAAAGTAATTGTAATTAATATAATGTTCTTTAATTTTCAAACGTTAAAACAGCTTCTATATTATGGTAATTTATCTCCTGCGAAACTATTAAAAGTATCCCTATTGTAAAGTTCATATAATGACTCAAATACGAAAATTTCAAAAGCATAAAACGCTTACAGCCATACTTAAAATGATTTATAAATTCTACGTCACCCACAATGAGCTCTATTGCCCTGCAAAGTTACAATCATGAACACACTTTCATAGCTATAAAATAATACAAGGTACACTCGGTGACGGAAGTATGAGGGCGGGCGGCACCTGACTGGCCCACATCCATCGTCGATCCGCTCTGAATACGCCGCAGTTCCGTGCCGGACTGTACCTCGTGTACACATAAGTACACAAAGTAATTCCACTTAATTTATGACATTTTATATTATCCATTTCCCTCCATCTTCCTTTCAAATTAAGTAATAAATAAGTTTTAAAAAGTTGTTTCACTCTGATAAGAATGATGTTGTACACTGTTAAATAAAAAGCTTGTTTGACCGTAAGTGAGCGTATGTATAACTCTCATTGATGTCATGATTACCTATACTGTCCGTAGTAAGCTCATCTCATGAATATTGAGTTGACATTGATTGTTGTATTCATAAGAAGTTATATTACACTTGTCGATATAAAAAAACTCAGGTGTAATTACGGAGCATTAATTACTCGATTAATTAATGGCATAAATTATAATAAATAAACATACCGTAATTCCAGGAACACAAACAACGAAACAGGCCAAAAGTCAAGCAATGTTCCAAGCACAACACTGATCGCACACAAAAAAAAAATGTTACACAGATTTAAATTTTCAAAAAAAGTATATGTATGACATCCACGTGCGCGGGCAACGCGTGATTCGAACGAGCGCAGCTGCGCTCGCGTCTCTCAGAGTGACAAGTGGATACTGCGCAGGTGCAAAGCCAACCTCCCTCTAACAAGGTCGCGCCCCCCTCTCTTCACACCCATTTCACCCGGAGAAAGTCTGCCTACATACATACCAAATTTTCGAACCGATTGAGCTGACTGAATTAACTTTGTACCGATGATGAATGAAATGTGTGTAAGGTCATCGTGTGGGACCGCTTTATCTCGGAACACATCAGCCCATCGGCATGTCCCACAGTTGCAACACACATCTTACACTAAACATCATATTGTGAAATTGTTCTGATCCTTTGCAATCTTGATTTTGCGAGTGCGCGAGTTGTATGACAATTATTCGTGGCAGATAAGCTGTATTTATTTTTTATTTTACTAGGGAATACTTATCAATTTATTTCAATAGAAGTTGTCAGTGGTATTGTTTCTTTTTTTACTACAGAGTTATGTATTCCTATAAATAAACGTACACTATGTACGTTTATTTTATTATATTTATAGTTATAAACTGATTATCGACTGACAGGCTACATATAATTTGTATGTTACCAGGATTAACTATAGACTGTCTATGTCGGTCCAAAAACTACGGTACCTATTTTAAAACAAAAATAATATTATTGTAGTTCGAAATAAGCGTTACTAGAAATGATTATCGATTTTGTGATAGTCTATTATTATTATTAGTAGTTTTTGACAGATCATAAATCTAAGATTAAATGACTAGTATTAAATATATATTTTTTATCCTACTTATATTATAAATGTGAAAGTTTATGAAGACGTTTGGATGCTTGTTACGCAATCAGGCGTAAACAGATGAACCGATTTGGAAGAAATAAGCACGACTGGATTAGACGTATAGTATTTTTTATCCGGATATGACAACTATGATATACTATAGATAGTATAGATATACTATATGAAAACTAGATTTATTATAAAACTTTCAGAATTCAAATAGAATAATATTGTAATTTGAAAGTATAGGTATGTAGTGGAGTATTCTGACGAAGTAATGATTTATTTCGGTCCTAATTGTGATGATTAATGAAAAGCTTACAATACGGTTTTAGTTTTATTATATGTACCACTTTATAATATGTTACTACTTCTATATCTCACTATTTTGTTATCTATATATTAAAACAATAACATCTATATATTAATACATGAAGCAAAAACTTTGTACGAAAATTGCGCGGACGAGTATGAAATTTGGCACAGCTAAAGTTTATATGGAGAAGGACGGGCAAATCGTAATATTTTTAAAGAATATACATAAGACATACTTTAAATTAATGAACAAACATTTCACGCACACAATCATGCATTTGACACATGCAGTCGAATCGCGTTCGTAGTATTTCGGCATTGTTCGTTTGACGTCGAACAATTCTTTGTAACTATGGTTACCTATACCTTATTTAAATGTATTAAAGAAAAAAAAACAAATTCGCAAGCTTAGAAATATCGTCAATGAAAGAGTAGGTATAGTTCAGTAAATAATAATTTGTTTGAAAAAGATAGGTAATCTAACCTGTATAGCCTTGGCGAAATTTGGTGAAATGATTATAATGGTAAAGTTATATTAACAAAACAATAATAACGATCAAACTTAAAATTTAAATCAATTATGGTCGAATTTTGACCACTAGGCGGCCGCTAGTATTTTGAAATACGCGTTGCACGATAGCTTATATAGTAAGCAGCTTATAATAATTGCTGGCACATATTTTAATGGTAATCTCTTTACATAACTTGGATGAAGGTTTTAAATGAACATGTAGTTAACATTAAACTTAGTATCATGGTTCTGATAATGTCTTAATAGGTCTTTAGGTCTGATAATGTTATAACTGCTTTGAGTAGTTAGTCTAGATTTTTAGTGATTGAGTTTGTTGTTCGTTTTACATTCAGATAAAAAGGCTTAACATTTTTTTTTAGTCATTTTTTAAAGTCGTTTTCAGAGCTGGGTTTATTCATTCAACATTGAAACAACGGACACAACCAAGACACGGAACAACTGTTTGTGGATTACACAATTTTTTGTCCCGTGTGGAGATCGACCCACTTGGCTTTGTGACAATGGCTAGACAACCACTAGGCTAAACAGACCGTAGTGGACAGACCGTGGTCACAAGCTGACTGACAGTCAGTCAGCTTGTGACCACGGCCGGTGTAACCTGGTCGAAACGTCGAAACGTCAAGCATAAAAAAGGTAAACATTATGCATGATCGCGTTAATACCCGTTACATATTATATATACATATTAAAAATTACTACAGATACTTATTTTTTTTGTAAATACATACATATTATACATAGAAAGACCCAGACCAAGACAAACATCCATGTTCATGCACACAAATGTTTGACATGTGCGGGAATCGAACCCGCGACCTGAGGCGTGGCAGTCGGTTACACTAACCACTACGCCATCGAGGCCGATATCTAATTATACATTACTTTTTAGATATCATAAGCTATAACCGACCTGCATTATTTTGTAATTATGCCCAAGACACAGGCTCAGCTTAGTTTGGGACCAACGGAATGTCATGTACCAGTTATGTGGATTTTGGAAATAAATAATAATAATAATTATTATTATTATTAGAACATCCAGACACAGTACAACTTCCCAATAACTAAAAATAGCTGCCATCAAGTATTGGAACAATTGTCATCTAATGAAACCACATATACTGATTAGGATTGCTCGGCGTAATGGTTTAAATCATTAGTTCTCAAAGTGGTCGAGGTGGACTCCACAGGGGTCCATGGGGGACGCGACGGGGGTCTACGTTGGCGTGACAATAAATGGAGACCCACAATTCGTGAGCCACGGGTCCACGAAAATTTATTTGCATTCGATAGTGAAGAACTAAAATGTTGGCTTGACTGAATGTAAGCGACTGTTACTTGTAAAAACTTGCATATTCCATATTCAGCACCAGTGGTCTCGAACCTACTGATTTTTCGGTAGAGAATTTCTAAAAAAGAAAAAAATGGTCAGTCCGTAGACATTTGATCAAATTTTAGAAATGTAGCTGCAAGGGTCCACCAGAACCTGCTAAATTTTGACAGTGGTCTATGTTAAAAATAGTCTGGGTTCTTTGGTTTAAATCCTCGCCACTGTCACTGCGCCAAGTGTTGGATCCCCACAGGGGATAGTATTGCGTAATCCACAAATTGTTATTCCAACTCTATGTAGGTTTTCCGAGTGAGTTTGTTTGAATGTTTTTATTTAATTGATCTAGCTTTAGGTCGCGGCTTCACTCGCTTAAATGTAGGTTAGGTTACGTTAGAAACAGTACTTGTAAAAAAAATTATATCGCCTTTATTACTCGATGATAATATAGCTTTATAATGCTGAAAGAATTTTTAAAGTAAGTAGTTATTGAGTTAAACCCTTACAAACAAAGAAAAATCAAATCTATCTTCTTTATCATATCAGTATAGATAAAGCCTCGCGATCAAGGAGTTATTCACGCACAGGACTTTTCTTAAAATCAAATAAAAATAAATACAATCCATGTCGTCAATATTAAAAACAAGCAATTACTGCATTTTATTAAAAATATTCAAACAATGCTTAACATATTTTTATGGCCCTTTAATCACTATTGAAACGCGTTGCCAACAAGTAATATTTTATCGCTCAAAGGGTTGTCAGTATCAAATATCTGATGAATAAATTAAGACGTATTGATAGCGTTGATGTGTATTCATACAATTCATACAATGCTATTTCTTTATCAAAATTGTAATCGCCTTCTTACAAAATGATTGATGAAATGTATTTGTATCTTAATTTGAAACTTGAAATTGTTTTGTATATTAATCTTGTATGAAGATAATGTAACTGGAATTATTATTGACGTAACTGGTGAAATGTGCAAAGTAGTTGTTTTTATAAAGAGAACGAGTAATTAGCAGAATGTAGGGGCCAGTATTAATTAGATTCTGTTTTTCAAAAAGGCAACTCTGTCTCTAGGAATCAAGCCTTATGATGCAAGCACACAAACATAAAAATCACAAACACAAAGTATACCCAGACTCAGAACAATGACTCGTAGATCACACAAATAACTGCTCCGTGTGGCGTTCGAACCCACAACATTCAACGCGGCGGCGCGCGGCATCGTCGAGGTGACCACTTGGCCGTTGCGCTATTCGTACGTTGCGCGTTGTGAGGATACCTTACTTGCTTGCCCTGAGAGGGTCGGTAGTACTATTCTGTCTATTTCAGACTTCAAGCAAATTTGGCTTTTGTTTGATTAAAAGGCAATATAGTTGTTCCTATTCTCGTCCACTTTACAGTAGGCAGCCTGATTGTATTTTCTTGGCATCGGTTAGTATTGGCAAGAGAACTTTCCCTCTAGGGGGGAGACAGTAGGGTTTAAATTGAGAATTGCCTAGGGTAGGTCTCTCGTGTAGTGGCCTGCCGTTTCATACGGCGGGCCGAAACCTCGGCGGGGTCGCGATCGCATGTGCAAGTGATTCGCGCGGCCCCGTCGATAGCGGTTTTGTCGAGGAACAAAGTGGTAGGTTTAGTCGGTATTCCGGGAGGTGGCAAGAGAACATGGTTAAAGCCTAGAACAGTGGATACCGCTTTACCATTCAGCGGGCCGCTGGCTCATCTGTCCCCAAATATCAATAATTATTTACATGTATATAAAAATTATATCTGCTGCTCTGTGTATAAACTGTCCCACTGCTGGGCACAGGCCTCTTCTCAGAATGAGAAGGGTGAGGCCATAGTCTACCACGTTGATCCAGTGCAGGTTAGCAGACCACGATGTTTCCCTTCACCGTTAAAGCGAGCGATCAATAACTGTTTAATATACACATAACTTCGCAAAGCCTTTGAATTGAACTCGGGACTTCTGCGTAGTAATCGAAAGATTACCCACTAGGTTATCGCTGATATATATGTGAATGTAAATGTAGAATAGGAAATTTTATGCTTCATTATACTGCCAAAGTTTCATAATAAAAATGTTACTTAAGATAATGTTTTTCTTGTTCTTTTATTAATACTAAAGACAAAACATAGAGACCTATATTTATGTATAGTTATGTCCAATTATTAGAGAATAAAATCTCAGAAAGCAAAAACTACATTTTATAATAATAATAATAATAATAATATTCTATCACATACACACAACACCATCTAGCCCACACTAAGCAGAGCTTGTACTATGGGTACTAGATAAACATACATATATACATTTTTTTTTGTAAATAAATACTTATTATACATAGAAACGCCCAGACCAAGACAAACATCCATGTTCATGCACACAAATGTTTAACTTGTGCGGGAATCGAACACGCGACTTCAGGCGAGGCAGTCAGTTACACCGACCACTACGCCATCGAGACCGACATATAATGATTCACATGAGACAAGTAAAAAATAAGATGTTGAAAAGATAAAGGACCTCCCGGAATACCGACTAAACCTACCACGGTGTTCCTCGACAAAAGCACTATCGACGGGGACGCGCGAATCACTTTCGCATGCGGTCGCGACCCCGCCGAGGTTTCGGCCCGCCGTATGAAACGGCAGGCCACTACACGAAACACCTACCCAAAGGCATTCCTCACAAATTATCCTTACTGCCCCCTCTAGAGGGGAGACGGACTCGAAACAGAGGCGCGCGTGGGAACACGCACGCCGCCTCTCGGACCTGGTGCTGAACGGATGGCGGGCAGGCCCACAAAGCCCGCCACCCCCAGGTCATATGTCTTCTACCTGAAACTTGAACTCTGAAGCTCATTAATGCCCATAAGCAAGATCTAGATCAATGTAACAATAAACAATTTTCTGTTATTTATAGTAAACTTATTTATTTTGTCTATTATTTTTAGAAAACTATGCTAATTTTATTCTTAAAAGTTATAAATAAAAGAATGGTTCTCTTTTATGTCGTCTCGTCTCTGAGCCATATTTGGATGAAGTTATGCAGGAATGTGTCACCCGAATCTGACAATGGTTATTAATGACAGATTTATTTTATAGTTGAATGCAAATTTAAATATTGATTGCCATATATTTCATTAATTATGAGTTATAATGAATATGTATGAATAACTATAATAAAATTACAATTTAATACGATATATGACACAAAGATTTGTTGGTTTTTTATATTTTGTGAGTTTAAGTTGGATTTAATAGCGAAAGTTTGTCTACCAACTATCGTTACTTATTTTGTATAATGGACTTTACCCGCGGCTTTGTGGCGGTAAAACTGATTTTGTCAATATTTTGTATCCCTCGTAAACAGTATTTTTGTCCAGGATGGTCAGTACCCTATGTGTTTGTTTGTACTTCTCACAACGTGTATGCAACATTTTATGATGATTGGTCGAGTAGTTAAGGTGTTAAACCGTAACAAACAAACAAATTCACATACGCATTATTTTTATTATTTTATTGAACCATTTACAAAGATACATACAACTTAAAGCTAGATACAATAGAATAATATAATATATCTTATCTTATCTTATGTGGGGCCAGTCAGTGCAGACCGGCGACACTTCGACCCTGTGGGATCTTTTGTGTCGACACTCTTCCAATAACGACTGCCATTACATTGATGTTCATGGCAGCCGGGACCGACGGCTTAACGTGCTCTCCGAGGCACGGAGCAGGCGATAATTGTCAATCAATACGCACATAATTTCGAAAAGTCATATAACTTCCGAAAGTCAGAGGTGCGCGATGTGGGTTCGAACCCGAGACCCTCTGCATTGCAGTCTATTGGTCTCCCCATTGAGCTATCGCTGCTCTATAATATGATATAAGTTATTTATTATATTAGGAACGATATCATTGACATGCATACAACTATTACGCATCTACCATATATACGTAAAATTGTTTCAATAGTACTGTGGCATAAGTTTGTGCTTATGTAAGGTACGACCATGAAGTATTAGGACCCAGTGTCGTAAAGTTTTGTTGTAATTTTCTGTTATTCTTAGTGTCCGGCAGATATTAATACGTTTACTTTATTATGCGAAACTTAACGTACTGACTTACAGCTGGCACGGCAAACTTATGTGGCACTTCTGCTCACCCCATCGGCAATATAGTTATAGACAGGTCTATGCTATATATATAGTCAAACATGAACATAATACCATACTTTATAGTTAGCCTGTACCATCAAGGCACCATTTCAAACTTTATACTTAGTCGTATAATTTCAAAACCTTTATACCAACTCGGGTATCAAATCTAAACCTCCCAAATCAGTCAAACTTACGACACTAGTCCTACAAGGGAATTAATTTAATCATCTAGTTATAAATCATAAAGATTACAATACGAGACAGGTAATAAACGAATAATATTCAGTATAAACTGAGAGGTCAAAGGACTGAGCCGTAGCGAGTACACCACTTTCTCCGACATTTCCAATGCTACCCGAGCTTATAATCTAATAAATGATAATATACAGTCTCTATAGTAACCTTTATACTGTAATACAGAGTTTAACTGACACGTGGTTACTGCTATGTTAAGGGTTGTAACTCGTTCAATGAATTGCGTATATGCCAAAACCACGCGTAGTACATTGGACTATTGTAAATGAATTAATTAATCGTGGACAAATTTTTCAATAGATATAATTTATTTATTTTAGGAAAAACAAACAGTTACGCACTTATATTATTAAACTGTATAAACAATAGATAACTAGAACATATTTAAAAACATATGTGAACCCACAACGCTATCCACATATTTGACATTATAATATTTATTATGAACTGATTGAGGTTAACACGGGTAAACATATGTCCGTCGCCTCCTTTTGTGAGGAAGTAATTTCCATCAAGGAGGCGGCGGATCGGGAGAGGGAGCGCTTAAACCCTCTCCCCAACCGCAGAACCGGGCCCCGGAGGGCGCGAGATGACCTCCAGCCACCCTGAGATTTGACCTAGGGGTGGTGGGCTGCGTGAGCCTGCTCGCCACCGGATCAGCACCAGGTCCGAGAGGCGGCGTGCGTGTTCCAACGCGCGCCTCTGATTCGTGTTTTTGTTCCCCCACAATGGAGACAGTAGAGGAAAAGTCTCATGTAGTGGCCTACCGTTTCACACGGCGGGCCGAAACCTCGGCGGGGTCGCGATTGCATGTAAAAGCGATTCGCGCGACCCCGCCGTCTATGGTTATGTCGAGGAACACCGTGGTAGGTTTAGTCGGTATTACTGGGGTATCATTCCCCCGGTGAGTCCGACATAACCTCTCCGTCGCCCCGCGGAGAGGGATGCGTCAATGCATTCCCCCACGTAAAAAAATAACAATATTTAGAACTTTGAACGACAGGTTAAAAAAGTGAATGGAAGAACTTTGCACTAATGCACCTATGCGGGGCAAATGGCGCGCAACGAGTTAAGCAATAGAGAGGTGTAAGGGTACTTTAATTTTAAAAATCGTGTATGTCTAACGAATTAGATATATGTATATATGTATATCCCAAAAATTACAAATAGTTCATTTGTCTATTATGTATGTTAAAAGGACTTGATTAATCTTAGAATTTGTCAATATACAGGTTGTGGCGTAAATAATGGATAACCCTGAAACTGTCGACTGGTTCTCTGGTTATCATCTATCATTTACCCCACTTATATCACCATACGCTCATGGACATTTCTTTTCGATACAGTGGCCCAAAAATGCATAATTCCTTAGAAAACATGTTAAAATTTGAGAATAAGTATTTTTTGCGAAGTTGTCTTAGATTGTAATAAAAAAGCTTGATACTGGTCTGATGATACAAGTATTCAGGAGTGACATAAAAAAAACAGAACGAGAAAATGTCGCTAATTGTAGAAATGGCAGCTGATTTTGTATGAGTAAGTACAATTTTTATTTTAAATATCAAAAATATCAGTAATTTGGTCATCCATGGGCATATGGCGATATAAGTGGGGTAAATGATAGATGATAATCTGGCCAGTCGACAGCTTCAGGGGGATCCATTATTTACGGCACACCCTGTTACAGATTGGTGAAGAGTTTAAGGATCGTAAATCGTCCAACAAATTACGTATATCCTAAAACCACTTTAGGATCATGTACCTTTGATCAAATGAAATGGAAATATATAAAAATTAAACTGCTATATACGGCTTTTACCGCGTTGTTTATTTGACACTTTATTACAAAATTTTTGAAAATTGTTACCCTACTACTACTATTAAACTTTATTATTTTTTAAGCTAATTAAATTATTAATAAAACTATTTATGACAACTGCCATCTTAGTCTCCCCGTGACCATGGCTGCTGAAAAGCAACCGAAACGTCGGGGAAAGTGTAAAAATAAATTAAATCTAAATAGTTTTAATAATAATTTAATTAGCTTAAAAATTAATAAAGTTTAACAGTAGTAGTAGTGTAACAATTTTCAAAAATTCTGTAATAAAGTGTCAAATAAACAACGCGATAAAATCCGTATATAGCAGTTTAATTTCAATGAATAATATTCGCGTAAATAGAAGACAATATTATGGAAATAAATAAATTAGTTATAAACAAATTTGTCAATAGATAGGTACTTTTATTTAATTTAGCAAAGTATCTACTATTAAATAAACTAATATTAATCTATAAATAACTGGATTGCCGGACAGCTGGCCGCTGTAGTTCAAAATGTCAACAAAGAATTAAAGTTATGCTATATAAAAAATGGTTAATTATTACACTAGTATAATAATATTCCCTGTGTTATTACCATGTATGTGACTAAACCTTTACATTGTTGAAGACTGCAATTAAAATTGGAAACTTATCATAACATAATTACAACTTTGAGACGTTAATTAAAATATTATATGATCAGACGAAATTCAGTTGCAATAATTTTAATTTCGTGAACCAGAAAGTCTCCGAAAGGTTAAAGCATGACACATTATCCGAAATCCATACATTAAGTTCCTCAACTTACTAAATCTGTTTGTAACTCTCGCATATAAGCTGATCTATTAATGCCTACTGGGTAGAACGCTGGACTTCACACTGCTGTAGAAACTTTTCTGGCAGGAAACCTTCACACAAACATGAGCGCACATCAGTCGTGAACTATTTGATTGTACGGGGGAAACGGAGCAAAATTCATCATAAAAGTAAAAAGTAAGAGCAAAAGTTGACCCTTACACCTTGTACGTTGCTTCGTTTTCTTGTTAGAGGATTTGAATAAAAGTAACCGTTTATGTTAGGAGTGCTTTTGTACTACTATATAAAATACAATAACACAATGCATTGCGCGCGGAACGCGATGTCAGTAAAATTACTTTTGCCGACATTACTGTCGGGCTTGCTCGTACAGCCATATTTTGCTACTTTTCACGAACGGAAAGGCAAATTGAAAGTTTATTTTGGCACTTAAATCGTCTTTAGAACAGTATTCTGCATGTTGCTCGTCCCCTGGATGCAAATGAAAATATATAAAAGCTATAATTACCACGTAATTACATTTATTAAAGTGTTTACAATGTTTATTCCTGCACCAGAAAGGCTTCGCCAAGCTGCTCGCTTTACAGTTAAATACGCGTTTCTTATTTTCTTCTATTACTCTAAACAGGCACCTTACAATACAATAGATTTTAACCGCGGCTTCGCTCGCGTTAATCTTTATATATCCAACGGGAACAGTACGTTTTTCTGAATGAAAGGCACTCTATGTCTTTTCCGTATCGCTAAAAACATGTATGCAAAATCTAATGGTGATCGGTCAAGTAGTAAACATGTCACTTATAATATTAGTTAGGAGTTCAAATTCCCAATACGCTTGAGTGCAAACCAACAAAATACGTCATATTACTCTATACTGTGGTGTCTGATGAACTACTTCCACTATCGTCGCCACGAGCCCATTGATTCGTAACAATGCTGACAATTGTAGAACGTTGCATTCAAAGCGTGTTACACCGCTGCGGTGAGCCGTTGCGTGTTATTGACAGATCCGTATAATAGTGTTCAGCTTTTTGTGTATCCCGTACATTTACGGTGGGAAAACAAGATTAAATTTTGAATATACTGTTATTGTATTTCGTATAGGTTTATCTGTGCAATACTGTTATATAAATAACTAGTAGTTTTCCCGCGGTTTCACCCGCGTGAGTCCCGTTCCCGTGTGAATATCGGGTTTCACCCGTTTCACCCCCTTAAGGGTAGAATTTCCAAAAATCCTCTCTTAGTGCTCCCCTTCACTCTCTAAGGAACATACATGCCAAATTTCAGCTTCTTGCGTTCAATAGTTTTAGCTGTGCGTTGTCTGTCAGTCACTCAGTAACGGAAGAGTTTTATATATATAGATTAAACTCACTTTGGAATAGGGTAGAACTTGATTTTGTTTGATTTTGTACATTATTTTACACACAAGACCAAATAGTCATCAAAATCTTTTTGTGAAATTTGAATCAAAATTGGTTGCAAAATAAGGGATATAGTTAATATTTTAAATTTGGATATAAGAAAAAGTATGAGCGTAGTGGTTACGTCTCGCTATTTCCATCGCACAGGTGCTGTTAAATAGCAGTTACGTCATAGTTCGTATCGTGCATCCTTTTCTGTCATTTGACAATAACCCCTACTTTCAAATTTGAATCGCTTGTATCTTATTTATGATTAAGTAGATTTCAAAAATTCTTTCTTATTTATGGTTTGGGTAATGTAACCAATTGACTTAAATATTTTGAATCAACTACCTTATTAGTAGGTAATGAAAATTTTACTATTTCTATAACATGATAGTGATAAAATATTATTACTATGATTACCTACTATCAAAGTGACATGAAACTAATAGCTATGGAGATACTTACAATTGTACGTAAGCACCTACGTATTAATTACATACATTTGAGTCCGAGATGAAAGCTTTCTCAGATTAATACGATTGTTCCATAACTTTGACAAATTGCGCTTACGAAATAGTCAAGCGAAACGATTGTGGTATGTCACATTTATGCTGTCAAATCTTAATGAATTTCGTACAGTTACCTCATTTTACGTTACTACGATTTATGGTTAACCTTATTCTGTTTAAAAACTCTCTCATACAGTTATTCTAGACATAGTAAGATAAACTTTTGGTGCAAGATTTGTGTTTGAATAATGGCAGTATACAAAAGCATAAACAGTGGCCACAAAAATTTCATAAGAAGATCAATGACTACGATAGTAGCATCTTATTATTTTTTAATTTAAAAGTAATAGCTTTTGTCGATAGAGCAATCGTCACATATTTCTATTTTCTGCTTCCCTTTCGTATTACCAAGAGATAACCGTAAAAAACATCCAGACTGTTATTTGTGCAGCGATAGCTCAGTGGGGAGACCAACAGACTGTAATGCAGAGGGTCTCGGTTTCGAACCCACGTCGCGCACCTCTGACTTTCGGAAGTTATATGACTTTTCGAAATTATGTTAATTGACAATTATCGCCTGCTCCGTGCCTCGGAGACCACGTTAAGCCATTGGTGCCGGCTGCCATGAACATCTATGGCAGTCGTTATTGGGAAAGTCAGTACTCTCTTATATTCTGACACTGGTCCAGCCTTAGGGTATCGTTAGCCTTCGGGTAGCGGAGGTCAGGTGGCAGCCGCTCCGTGTAAAAACTGATATCCAGTCAAATCCGGTTAGACCAGAAAAGCCGACCCCAAGTAACTTGGGAATAATAAAGGCTAAGAGAGAAGACTGTTATTTGTGCAGCATACACACATCTGTTAATCAATACTAATCGCCTTTGTAGTAGCGAGGTGACTATTTATAAAGCCTCCGCGCTATCCGCAGGCAACTTATTTATGACTAACTTTTGCCTTACCTTCGCCTGTGAGGATTACAGTTTATAGCGAATTTATTTGTGTGGATCAAATTATACTACACTAGCTGTCCCGAATGACATTGTCCAGTAAACACGAAAAAAAACCAAATCTAAACCATCCTCGAATCCACATGAACACACACAATTTTTTTTATCAATATCTATCCAGCTGCTTAGGGGAGTTCAGTGACATACACACGTACAGTAGAATTATATATATAAAGATAATCAGATATTCTGAACGGAACTATATGAAGTGTAGGTAAAATTTTAAGTTCAAAGATTGAGTAAATCATATTATATATTCATTCAGATGAAAGGGACCAAGCACAAAACCATTTGATTGCTTCAGGATTACTCTAAACAATAAACACAGTTAATTATTAAACCAATTGAGTCGGAGTGGCACACTGGCGGCCAAACACAACAGGTTTTTAATTATGTTTGGCATTCCAATAATTTACAGGTTAAATGTATGTACAAATAGCATAATTTTGTAATAGTAAAAATAAATAATATAGATATTTAAATACACGTGTCATTCAACAAATCGCGTATAGCCGGACCTTTACCTAGCGAAACCACAATGTATCCCAAACGACTAATTAAAAAAAAAAACATAATGTACTAGTCGTTGTCTTATGACTACCGTATTTTTATAAGGCACTGGCACACTTAACTATCTGTAGCTAAAAAAAAAAACAAAAAAGAAAGTGATATACAAGAGCCACAAAACAAATCACTGCCGTTATTTGTTACGTATGATAATGGAAGTTTGGACTTATCGTATTCAATTTCCATAAAGTTTTCTCCGCGATGGCATTATATACACAACAAATACTAGAAAGTATACGGATGATTTACTTAATGCTAGTGACGAACACGATGCTCTATGTAGGCCGGGGCGGACCACCCGTCGCATAAAATAATATGCGTTATAATATAACTGAACACGGTACTGCGCACTATACCACTGGACTCTATTACTAATAAAACTCTTAATACGATACAGATACAGATTGGTAGGCATTTGCTCTTTGAGGCAATACATTGTTGGCAATCAAAAAAGTGATTAAGAGATCGAATTGGTTTGGGTTTTAGAGTTCGAAAAACCTCTTATACAACAGCTTTGTCCGTCCGTCTGTCTGTTATACAACTTTCAACTCAAGAACCGTAAGAGCTAGAGACTCGCAGTCAACGTCATTCGACTCAGCATAGTCGATATACACCGAAATTACTATGACCTTTGACCTCTGACCTCAAGGTCATGTGATACCATGTTTTCGAACTCTGAGATTAACGGCAATTCATTGCCGTTTCTCACTTGTTTCGTTTAATAACATAAAAGTAATCAGACAAAACGAAGACCTTTGACCTCTGACCTCAAGGTAACGTGATACCACGTGACCTTTGCATATTACTTGAACCATTTTTCTAACTCTAAGATTTACGGCAATTCATTGCCGATTCTCACTTGTTTTGTTATAACTACTTAAGCAGATTTTTTCCGTTGAAGTATTTGGCACACTGTTACCACTAAACTTGTTTCTAAATCAATAATTCCTAAGAAATTTGTAAGACAATATGGTAATACACCTCAGCCTATTCCTTTAGGAATATGTACATGCCAATGCATGCCCTCTGTTAATTAGATTGATTTTCTTTTTAAGAGTAGTAGAGCCTCGCTAATTTTAACATTAATGGGCTGGCTCGATCGGGGAAGGACTACCCTCTCCCAGAATATCGACGTGAAATAGCAGTATTACTACTGTTGTTTCGTTTGGTGAGTGAGAGTGCCGGAGGCCCAATTACCCCCATTCCTCCATCCCGCTCCTTCTCCTTCGCACTTCCTTTCCTAAAGGGTCGGCAACGCGCAAGTGATGCCTCTGGTGTCGCCTAGCAACTAGGTATCATTCCTGTGTCGTGGGCGATATTACGAACATTCAAACAACAGACACAAAATAATCAGACTCGGCACAAATATAGATTGTACAAATTTTTGTTCCGTTTAGCTTGTTGTTGGTGTTGTTATCTCAACAATGGTTTCTCACCAAACAGTCTCTTTAACACAAGTAAAAACTAAAAGTACTTAAGCCAAGTAATTATGAAAGTTTATAATTAAAATGTATCAAAGCACCCTAGAGAACATAGATTAAAATAATGTTAACCCTTTTGAATGTAAATTTTTATACGGACGCGGGTCAAAGTAACATTGTGCGGTGTTAAATAAATATTCATAAATCCGTGCTACCGGTAACATACTTGCAACTTTATTAAGCCGGCCATAACATAAATCTTCAACTGTAATCCAATTAATGGTTGAATAATTCTCTCATATATAGATGTATATATTTTAATTATAATGCGTCGTCAGTTCAGTGGCATAGTGAGAGTTCTGTGTAACTCTTGATATGAATGGAGGTAAGTGGTTTTGGTTCCCATATTGGACAGTGACTTTGCAGTTAAAATATTTAGCAGTAGAACGGTGTCTGCAAATGTGTCGGATAAAAAGTTATTAACGATAAAGAATCTCAACCATATTGTGATAATTTTGCAAGAGTTCAGTTAATACCGCCCCGGGGCCGGACGAATACCGCCCCGGGGCCGGACGGAATTCCTGGCCGCTCCTGGGTTTTGGCCTACGACGCCCTAGGGGACCGGCTCCTCAGGTTGTTTAGCGCCTGTCTGAAGTCGGGACGGTTCCCTTCCATGTGGAAGACGGGTAAGCTGGTCCTCCTGAGAAAGGAGGGCCGCCCCGCGGACTCCCCCTCCGCGTACCGCCCCATAGTGCTGCTGGATGAGATAGGCAAGCTCTTTGAGCGTGTTGTGGTTGCCCGCCTCTCCAGGCACCTGGTGCGGGTGGGCCCCGACTTGTCCGAAATACAGTTCGGTTTCCGGGAGGGCCGATCGACGATTGACGCGATTAGTCGCGTCAAGGCCCTCTCGGAAGAGGCGGTCGCCTCGCGCGGGGTGGTGTTGGCGGTGTCCTTAGACATCGCCAACGCGTTCAACACCCTGCCGTGGGCGACTATCAGGGAGGCGCTCCGATTTCATGGGGTGCCTTCCTATCTGCGCCGAATAGTCGGGGACTACCTGCACCAGAGGAGTGTGTTTTGTGTGGGGCGGAACGGAGATACGTTCCGGAGGGAGGTGTCGTGCGGTGTTCCACAGGGATCGGTTCTGGGTCCGATCCTGTGGAACATCGGCTACGACTGGGTGCTGCGGGGCGCCCTGCCCCCGGGAGTCGGCGTAACTTGTTACGCCGACGACACGCTGGTGACGGCCCGGGGAGAGGATTACGGGGCAGCTGCCCGTCTTGCCACGGCTGGAGTTGCCCTGGTTGTCGGCAGGATTAGGATGTTGGGACTGGAGGTGGCGTTGGAAAAGTCCGAGGCCCTATTATTTCATGGGCCTCGGCGGGCGCCGCCACCAGATGCCCACATCATCGTTGGAGGGGTCCGCATCGGGGTGGAGCCGAGTATGAAATACTTGGGGCTCCACCTCGACGGCCGCTGGAACTTTCGCGTCCATTTTAGCCGCCTGGCCCCCCGGCTGATGTCGGCGGCGGGAGCGCTTAGCTCTTTGCTGCCGAATATTGGGGGGCCGAGTGTCATCTGCCGCCGCCTCTATTTGGGGGTGGTGCGGTCGATGGCCCTCTACGGAGCGCCTATTTGGGCTGACGCCCTCGATCGCCATAACGTCGCCCTCCTGAGGAGACCGCAGAGGGCGATGGCGATCAGGGTGTCGCGGGCGTACCGCACCGTCTCCTTTGAGGCGGCGTGCGTTTTGGCGGCATCGCCGCCTTGGGATTTGGAGGCGGACGTCCAGGCGTCGGTGTATTACTGGCGCGCGGACCTCCGGCTCCATGGCGAGGAACCCACGCATTATGCGGTGGAGACGCGAAGGTCCCAGGCTCGACTGGTCCTTGAGGAGAAGTGGGAAGATAGACTGGCCCAGCCCCGCTACGGGGTGAGGACCGTCGAGGCTGTCCGTCCGGTACTAAGACAGTGGACGGACAGACGGCGCGGACCGCTCACCTACCGGCTCGCTCAGGTGCTCTCCGGACACGGCTGTTTCGGAGAGTACCTCTGCAAGATAGCCGGTAGGGAGCCGACAACCATGTGCAACCATTGTGAGGAGTGCGACCGGGACACGGCGCAGCACACGCTGGAGGAGTGTCTGGCGTGGGCCGCGGAGCGCTGCGCCCTGGTCGCTGTGATTGGCCCCGACCTCTCGTTGCCGACCGTCGTATCCAGGATGGTCTGCGACGACAGGTGCTGGGGCGCAATGAGGTCCTTCTGCGAAACTGTCATCTCGCAGAAGGAGGCGGCGGAACGGGGGTGTGAGGATGATCACTACGCCCCGGAAGTCCGCCGCCGGAGGAGAGGCGCAGGAGACGCGCTTTTGTCGCTCTCCTGTCCCCCACTTAAGGGTTCCGGGTGGCAAGGCCTCAGGGGACCCTGCCACCCGTAAATTAGGAACCCCGAGGGGGCGCGCGCGGTGTTCTCGCGCGCCTTCTAACGTCGAAAGGGGAGAGCGGTGAGGCTCTCCCCTGGGGACGAGAGGTGGCCGGGTCCGTTTGACCCGGCCCACACCCACATGGGGGACCTGCTATGGATGAATCCTTCAAGAGCTCCCAACTGGCCCCCCCTATTGGATGAGAGAGGGAACACCCCAGGTTTTTTAGTGGGTATACCAGCGCGTCTGCTGGGAGTCCCACACTCCCCCGCCGGTGCCGTCCCCTAGCCGGCGGGCAGTGCATGAAGCATTTTTCCTGGGAAACAAAAAAAAAAAGGACTGACCTAACACAACCCTTTCCACACTGAAAAGAGGCTCGTGCCCAACAATGAAAAAGTTTAATACAGAGCTCATATTATATTATAAGGATGCCTACGCGGCGCAGCGATAGTGAATGCGACTGCTGTGCATAAGGTCACGAGTTCGAATCCCAGGTCGGGCCAACAAAAAGTTATTGGGTTTTTCTGTTGAGAATACCAGCCCGGAGTGAGTGAGTGAGCGGTGTTAGACACCCTCGTGCCTCGGAAAGCACGTAAAGACGCTGGTCTTGCGTTTGATCGTGACGGATTGCCGTCCCATCGGATCATGAAAGTTAAAGGACAGACAGTGCACTTGTGTTTGCGCACCTACTTGTGAACTATACTATCTCCGGCGCCAGTCTTCGTTAAGATTTGACACCGTGACCGATAAGTAGGAAACTGATTACGTTTATGTATTATATGGTCATGACCACTTAAATAATATGTATTATTTCCTATCGATCCTAGTTATAATGCACGTCTACAGCAGACAATATAACAAGTAAGTAAGTTAAACATAAATCCTTTAACAACTGTTTTCAATGAGACTTCTTCTCATTCGCTGTTTTCCCGACACAGAATAGGATCTAATAAACTGTGAACAACTATATTGACCTTCTAGATCCTAGGCCAATAATAATTCAGAGATTCAGCATCAATTAATAGACACCCAATATTACCAGAAACACATAACCCATATACCTAACCTTCCCACTGACTTATGTAGACGTTGCCATTACTATAGCAACGTCTTCATAAGTCAGTGGGAATGAAGAATGTGTTGAATAGTTTCTACTTTCTACTGTTCTGAAACTATTCAACACATAACTGGTTCATGTAAATCCATAGTACAAACTAATTATAAGCATAGACACGATCAAGTTGCAGCAATAGTCCATCAGAACCTAGCCCACAAATATTCCTGTATTGAAAAAGAAACTGCCTATCTATACTAATATTATTACTATTTAAACGCGCTAAGCAGCGATAGCTTAGTGGGGAAACCAACAGACTGCAATGCAGAGGGTCTCGGGTTCGAATCCACGTCGCGCACCTCTGACTTTCGAAAGTTATATGACTTTTCGAAATTATGTGCGTATTGATTAACAATTGTCGCCTGCTCCGTGCCTCGGAGAGCACGTTAAGCCGTCGGTCCCGGCTGCCATGAACATCTATGGCAGTCGTTGTTGGGAAAGTCAGTACCCTCTAATATCCTGACACTGGTCTAGCCTTAGGGTATCGTTAGCCTTCAGGTTGCGTAGGTCAGGTGGCAGCCGCTCCGTGTAAAAACTGATATCCAGTCAAATCAGGTTAGACCAAAAAAGCCGACCCCAAGTGACTTGGGAATAATAGAGGCTAAGAGAGAAGAAGAAGAAACACGCTAATCTCAGGAGCTACTCGTCCGAATTGAAAAATTATTTTGGTATTGGATAGTTCATTTATCGAGGAAGGCTATAGGCTATATAACATCACGCTACGGGACGCTACGCACCCACGGGAGCGGTGCAGTTATCATAAACGCCGGTCAAACCGCGGGCACATCTAGTTACAAATATAAGCCTAGTACTGTTTTAGAGAATAATTCCTTTAAAATGTACTGGCATAGGACTATTATTACCAACAAAACCATACACTACAATAGATCAGACATAACTATACTAGACAAAACAAAAACACTGTTTTCATAATAGACATCGCGGTATGTAACACACATAATCTCCTCACTACGCACGCGGAAAAAATATCGAAGTATGTTGATTTAGCTACCGAAATAAAAAGGCAATGGCAGGTAGACACCGTTAAAATCATCCCTATTGTCATATCTACAACCAGCGTAGTCCCTAAGACCCTTTTACATAGCCTGAGCATACTTGACATGCCAAAATCTACAATCACACTCATAAAAAAAGTCGTTCTTCTTAACACAATATGTCGCCTCACACGTAAATTTCTTCCATCATCTACTTATTAACTTTTTTCCCTCTGGCACACTTGGCTAAGGCCCGTGTGTCAGGTTTTTACCCCCTTAAAATAAAACGGAGACTAAATATTAAACAATAATAATAATAATAATAATAAAAATGGTTTAATACCTAAGAGCCTCGACCACCACCTGCAGAGGCTCGCGTTAGATGGCTGGATCAAGTCCTTGATGCAAAAGGCAGTACTACTCGACACGGCGCGAATTGTAAGGAGATTCCTCTCTCTGGGGCCCTAACCACCAGCAGCTTGGTCCCTGTTCCCAATGTCGGTGGGACATTTCTGTTTTTACATTTTTAAATATGTATGTTTTTATATTTATATTTAAAAATGTAACAGTTACAAATTTTTTTAATAAATAGAATAATAATAATATAATATTACTATACTATACTATTTGTGCATAACACAATTTTTATCCCACGCGATAATCAAATGCGCTGCTATGACATTGCAAATTGTATAATTACTACTAATAAACTAAACTAAAATAAAATTATATATGGGAACACCGAACATTTTTCTCTATCAAATCCGATCACTTTAAGACATAGATGAAAAGAAAATAACATTAGCTAAGCCAATACATCATCAAGTAAACTCATTGTTTCTGAACCAAATCGCAATAAAAACAACTTAAACACCTTTAATTCCATACAAAACTTGTCGAATCAATTCTTACAAAATAACAAACGTTTTTTCCTTATAAATTTATGATTTCCCTTTGGAACGACTTAAGTAAAGCAATTCCCGAGATTTTTATTAAAAGAAGTGTTCAAAGCCGGCGGGCTGCGGCATCAAACACGTACGATCGTAATACGCTGTGGGCACAGTGTGCCGTGGCATGCGCCAACTTTATGATGAGTCAAGTCTAGTGAAGTAACTATAAGCAAATCGATGTAATGATAATCGATTGTTGCTTCCAAAATCGAATAAAATATTCTTTTGAATAATAATGTATATCGATACAAAGAAATTTATTTCTTTAGCTCTATTGTGTTTTCATAAACGCATTAACACGAAAATAATTTACGAACATACAATTTAATTTACTACAAAGTCTTATTTAACAAAATATTAATAACGAAGGTGCTATTTCAAAATTTCAAAGTATATCATTGTATAAACCTTTTAATATAATATACATTTTTGCACTGAACAATCGCTAAAATATGTATTTAAAATTTGTATATTTTTACTTTGCCTATGAACAGACCTTGATTAAGCATCGCGTAATCGATAGCGGATATTAGCATTATGATATTCGTTTTAAATATTTAGCCTATATACGATTAATAAAAACGTTAAACTAGTTTTTAGCTTTATGGTTTGCCAAACTTATGGAAGACTGCTTCAAGAGAGGGCTACATTCAATTGCCAGGTCCTGCAGAAATTTGTTTAGATTTACAACATAAATCTAGAAAATCTGAAATAATATTTTGTTATCATCTGATAATGCTGGTAAAATAGATTAACAAAAATGTAATCATATACATTTTAGTTGTCTTCAAAATATGCTGTGAAACTCTTTGGAGTATCTTTCACAATTTTTTATAGTTTCGGCTTTGGCCATCGGCACACACAAGAAAAATACAACCTGTATATGTGCATAATATTCAAATACGTATGTAAGTATATTTTTTATTTCTTTTACGTGTACATGCACTGTTGTTATTATCTTATTGCATGTACATATAATGCAACAAGATAATAACAACAGTGCACTTCACGTGATCGCGATCGTGACATTGCGCATTAGAAATGAAAAGATTAACATGTAGATCAGAGAAAATAAAAATTTATATAACTATACAATAGTAACCATTAACCATAACCATGTTGTATGTAAAACTTAAGAAGTGTAATTAGAAATAAGAATAGTTATAAGCTTGTTATTAATAAAGAACGCAAACAAGGTCCCTGATCCCCATGTCAGGGGAATAAGCACAAAACCCTGTGATGACGAGTGCCTTATAAAAAAAAAACCACATACGAGTATAAAATATAGAAGCAGCAATATGCTCTGAAACATCACGTGAACTCAAAGCCTAAGCAGTGGTGTTGACTTCAGAACAATACAAGAAGTCAATTACCGATTAATTATGACATTTGTCAACACGGATGACAGTGATTATAGGTGGTCGCTATTGTCAGTGTGCCGAGTGTTTTCGTTTCCCTACATCGAACAAATATTTGTATGATCTCCGAATAGATAATTCAAGTGTTCGGGTTCTATGTGTCAGTTGTTTGAATGTTTGTAATGTCACCACGATATAGATATTAACACAAGTATTATGTGAATGTAGACCAGAAATTTTCTTTTCCCTGTCGACTTAAAATAAGTATATATCTGGGTGTTTCTATGTACAATATGTAGAATATATGTATGTTTATCCATTGTCTAGTATCCATAGTACAAGCTCTGCTTAGTTTGGGCTAGATGGTGTTGCGTGTATATGATAGAATATTATTATTATTATATGCAAGTAATTAATCGAGTGAAATTATATGAATGATTGTTTCAATGTGAGAAACGTTTCATCGTATCGTTCAGTTAGTAAACTGTAAATCATTGCATACTTTTGCACTATAGTTTAGAAAATCTCAAATTAAAGTACCACTACAATGTAATTACTTTAAACAACAATAATACATTATTATTTGATACTTATTTTCTTCCAGTTTGTGCTTACGCTTAGAGCCGATCGTTTCGGATTCGAGTCCTGGTTCTGCCAAAGTGTTATTAGACTTTTCTTTAATGTAATTGTAAGCAGCGGCATGGGGTCTGGAGATATGCCCAGCACTATTGCTATTGCATCTAATGCCTATATATGTATAGCATGGGATCTAAAGTGTTGCTAGTGAAATATATGTGTATATATAAATATACTTCGATGCTGCAGACTTATTCATTTTATATAATTTATTTATTTTAATTTAATTTAACACTTTAAGTAAACCTACAGTTGGAAATACAATTAACATAATACTAATAAGGTTAAAAGTTTTCACTGATAAAAATATATCTCCAAAGACCTACCCGTGAATGTGCCTCACACTACGACATAGACAAGAGATATACAACGTAACTAAACAGGATGAAACCAACAGCAAGAGATTTACAACATACTTAGGATGACGAAAGCAGCGATGATTAAAAAGCAGATAGTACCTACTTATATCCATAGAACACTTAATCAGAAGATATCTACTAGCATTACCCAAAAACGAAAGTGTAAGATAAGACAAGAACATTTATTATTTAAACACGTATCTGTTTCCCACGTCTGTACGTACTTATTCATCTGAGGACATGTTTTCACCGGACACGGTGTGTTTGACAAAAATTTCTTTTCCTCACCGCGTCTAACACAAACTGCGATGTTTTCTAGGATTAGCTGTAAGTGCATAAAGAATATAATGGAAGTGTATGAGGTAAAGAGACTTATGTCAGGGTGTAACAAGTGGAAATCTGTAGTCTCTAACTACCCTTCACGTGTTGTAGATTCGATTCGGGACCAAAACATATGTGCTCCACAAATATTTGCTTCTTGATTTTCTTTGAATCTGTTGTTTAAATATTTTAAAAGGACTAGGATAGAAGAAGCGGAATAAGTATTTTAAAGCAGAATCTCTATGTATGAAGGTATGTATATACAAACACAAAAAGACATAATATTATCTTCTGTTTACGCGAATGTTATTCATTGAAATTAAACTATTATTTATATACGGATTTTATCGCGTTGTTTATTTAACACTGTATTACATAATTTAGAAACTATTACACTACTACTAGATACTATTAAACTTTACTAATTTTTAAGCTTATTGAATTATTAAAACTATTGATACAATTTATATTTAAGTTTACTCTTACCCCGACGTTTCGGTTGCTTTTCAGCAGCTATAGTCACAGGGAGACTAAGATGGTAGTTGTCTCAATGTTCCAGTGTAGTTATTTCAAAGTACCCGAACATAATTTAATCATTGGTGTTTTTATTTACGCAGAATGAGCTCAGAGTATCATGAAGTCTAGCTGTGGTTTGCTTCTTCTTGGGTTTGACTATTTGTATTACTAGATCCCAAGCTGGTGGTACATTCCAACCATCTTTTCTATTGAAATTAGGATGTTTTTTGATTTCAATAGCATCGCGAAGCATCCTTGGTAGGAATTGTTGTTCTTTAGCGAGAATCTGTGGTTTGTCAAATCTCAGGTAGTGGTTGGTCCCCTGTTGCACATGTTCACACACAGCAGACTTCAACGAGCGTTGGTGTTTTACATCAGCTATGTCTTCTTTTATGCGGGTGCCTATGCTTCTCTTGGTTTGACCAATGTATGAGAGTCCGCAGTCACAATCTATTTTATAGATCCCTGCATCTTGTAAAGGTAGTTGGCACTTGACGGATGGCAAAAATTGACTTATCTTCGTTGGCGGCTTGAAATATGTGTTGATTGAAGCTCGCTTCAAGATGTAGCCAATCTTGTCAGTGACACCCCTTACATAAGGCAGTATAGCAGGCTGGCGCTCGACTGTGGCTGGCTTTTCTCGGAATCCATGACAGCGGCGCGGCTGTTGGAGCTTGTTGTCTTGCAGTACTTGCTTGACATGTTGAAGCTCGGCGTCCAGGTGTTTCTTGTCACAGATCCCGTGGGCTCTCTGAAACAAAGACATTCCCACGGTAGCTAACTGTTTAGGATGGTGGTGAGATTCACCGTTTATGTAGGTACCTATTTGTATGGGTCTTTTTCCTATACACAATGTGGCTCAAAGTATGATCAGGATTCCTGATGACAAGTACATCTAAGAAAGCTAATGAATTATTTGCCTCTAATTCCATAGTAAATTGGATGTTGTTATTAATGGAATTAAGATGTTCTAGGCATACACTTACACTATCTGTTGGTAATATTGTAAAAGTATCATCTACAAACCTCTTATAAATCCTGGGTGTGATGTGGGCAGTCTGTAAAGCTCGAGCCTCGAAGTCCTCCATATATATGTCGGCAACAACGGGCGATCAATATATAGTATATCCGTATATAGTTATATATATAGAAGATTTTTATATGCATTTCAATATTAAAAATATATCGTAATTACTAGCCAGTCTTAAAAATATTGATGTGGGTACTTAAAATGAAGCAAAAGATTGTTATCATAGCATTCTGCAAAGCGAGCTCTCGAATCTATAGCCGTGTAATTGAGTTTTAATGTAGTACGTACTAGTAGAGACAACTGAACTACATTGTATGTGTCATGCTTCAAAGTTCATGCACTCTAACTCACTTAACAACTTAGTATTACGCACGAACGACACTGAGTGCAAAAAAGGCAGTACAGAAATACATATGAAGATATATTTTAAACTAGATTTTACCCGCGGCATTGCTCGCGTAAATGTAGATTAGATTAGGTTAGATTAGTAACAGTACTTTTTTCAGGATGAAAGGTGTATCTTAGGTGTACCCTTTTTTGTTCCCCTGACAACGTGTATGCAAAATTTCATGATTATCGGCCGAATAGTTAAGGCGTGAAAGCGTAACAAACAAACTCATATTCGCATTTATAATTTTATAAGTTAAGATATTAAGATTTTCACTCAATCGTTTAAGTTAACGCATATAAGTGAGTTAGAGAGCTTGCATTCTAACTCGTGTCACATACAGTCTAGTTAAGTTGTCTTCAGTAGTACGTCGTACATATTTATTCAATGAGGATATTATATTAATGATCAAAATATTGCCGATATTTCATGTAAAATATTAAATAACATGACATAAAATCATTAATGTATATGACAAATCTCTCCCATCTTTAATGAAAGGCACTCTTTTTTTTATATAGTTTATTAGTTGTTGGCTATTTTAGGCCTTGATAACTGTAAATGGAATATGGGCGAAAGCAGTACCTGCTTATGTTGCTTATATGTTTGATATATTATTGTAAACGTATACCTTATAAAAATAAAAACATATCGCCAGCCAGGGTATATAAGTCTCACGTAATAAATTACCGTCTATATCGACAGGTTCTTTTTTACCGTTTGACAAAGAAAGTAAATGATCTGCCATCATTTGAAACAAATGGTGCTCATTTTTACGAGGCCAATATCTTTAAGCAAGTGCCACGCTATTTTTTATCTTATTAAACGAAACAAGTGAAAAACGGCAATGAATTGCCGTAAATCTCAGAGTTCGAAAAAATGGTATCACGTGACCTTGAAGGTCATAGTCATTTCGGGGTATATTGACTATGCTGAATCGAATTGCGTTGACCGCGAGTCTCTAGCTCTTACGGTTCTTGAGTTGAAAGTTGTATAACAGACGGACGGACAAAGCTGTTGTATAAGAGCTTTTTCGAACTTTAAAAACCAAGGAGAACATTATTCTTGCTATAAGAATCTTACCTCGGATAAATGATTTTGAATCTGAGGGTAGAATAAAACCTACAAAATATCATAATATTCGAATGTGTGTTCACATTTTTGAACGTACATAAACTGACATTAAATCAAAACATTCGGAACGCACCTATGTGCTCGATAAAGAAAGATCAAAGCTCGCGCTGATCAAATTTTTTCAAACGCATCAAGAGGAAGTGAAATCTCGGGACGATGTCGGTCGGCAAGGTCACTAGTAGGATGCGCGCAAGTGGGCTTGTCACTCACAGACACACCACACGTATGTGCGTACGTGTCTCGTACATGTGCGACGGAGAACAGTGCGCTCTTTTACTCGCAAATATTTATAAGAAAGAAAACACACTAAATAAAGGCCGTTCACACTGGGTGTGTATTGGTATGTTACGAATTTGTAGAGGCTTACACGTATGACTGGATGGTGTATATTTACATGCAGACATATTTACGTCTGCATGTAAATATCCAAACAATAAATTACGTACAATCAACGTCGATTGAAAGTGCACGTTTTGAATATTAGCCCCTCGTAAGCCGGAACGCAGACTTACGCTAGACGAAATGCTTTTTGTCTTGTTTGAAATTCAGGTAGACTAGATTCAGGTAGGTAAATTTAAGAAACTTATCTCACATATTCAAATTTGTAATAGTGGTGTAAAATTTCCGACGTAATCCTATTCTGAATATAGTTTTCAAAGTGCATCGGGCCTTAAGGGTTAAGGCAAATAAGGTTTTATTAGGCAAGTGTAAACATCTATAAAACCACCACAATTTTTTTTTTCCAGAGACTTTCTTTTACAAGGTAATAAGTATGTATATATCGCCTCGCTTTTGAAGTCGTGGCGGATCAACAAAAAGTAAAGTTTCCCTGTAAGAAATACAATGGCACCCGAAGTAAGCGGTGTTGCACGCTCCTGGAAAGTATGTAAAGCCCTCAGTCCGATCTCTTGGCGATCGTGTCGGAATCTAGTCCCATCGGATTATAAGCGGGTATTTGTATTTGCGCATACACTGGTACACTATAATATTTATCGCACAGATGGACATGACAGTCGCCACTCAGATTGGCCAAAATTCGGTCAGAAAGGTCTTATCCTATATATTGCTTATTAAATCTTTGGAATTATATGTCCTGTCCCGAAAATATATATTTAAAATGTTACATACCGATAAGCTATATGTATGTAGGTACTCTGTTTTACTCGTGTTTTTGAGGATATTATTGTGCCTAAGCTACGATATCGTGAGTAAAAGCTTTTATTAATTTTAAAGTCATGAGATCATTAATCTCATGGCTATTATCAAGGTCAATTTTCCAAAGTTACTCCTACACAAATAGACCTTTTAGAACTCGCACTTGCCTTTGTCCTACGTATAGTAGTGGTATCAGCGCGTGCTCGCGTCGCGTGCCCGTCGCCCCGGATGCGACACAAGGTTTTCTAGGAGACCACGCTATTTATCCTGCGCTCGCGCCGCTATCAACTGCTATTACACTTATTTCTTTAAGTCTTTACTTGTTTTTCACAAATCATGGCAACTTTATTGCTCGTCTCGTGTTTGCATCTATAAATTAGCGTAAGTGAAAAAGTGGTGAAGTGCGCAAACATTGACATTGATTATTGATATTAGGTATATGGTTTTATTGTACAAATAAACTTACACAACTTACACTTTAATCTTCGATGCAAGCGCCTAGTATTTGAATAATATACGAACCTACGTAGTACAATGCAATCATAAATTTTTAACTTTCTCCGTGTTTGTTAGATTAGTTTCAAGGTGATATAATATTGAGTAATATAAATATATATATTATATTTAATATTGTCTTCTGTTTACGCGAATATTATTCATTGAAATTAAACTACTATATACGGATTTTATCGCGTTGTTTATTTGACACTTTATTACTTTATATTGATATATAATGTAATATTGAGGGACATAAGGATCCGACCATGATTGTTTATGTTGTTTACGTAGAAAATTACATTAAGTAACATAAAAAATATTTATTTGTTGGTTCAGCGGCGTAATCGTGTGACCAAGAATATAACTCACCTATTGTCGTTGCTAAATAAAAGGTAATAAAATAAGGAACTGAAGGCAAAAGAAAGAGTTCTGGAGGCTCTGTTTTTACAGACTCATATCCCGATCTCTTAAAAATTATACTAAATAACTAATTCTTCAAGAGTCTGCCTTATTCGTATCAATACCAACATTAGTAGCAAAAGCATGCTTGTCACCAAGCCTTTATATTCTGAGTCCACATCATGCAAAATAGGTTCACTGTGTTGAGCTAAATGTTCAAACAAATTGAATGATGCTCGACAATATTGAATCTTGTTCAATTTATAAATCATTAGTTTCTACTAATGACGTTACCGTACTGTTTAAAACGTGCAGTTTAATGCAGATAACTAGAACTGCTCCCTTTAGCACCATGGCATAAGTTTTCATTTACGTTTAAGACTGATGAGAGGTCCCAAGGTCGAAACTTGGTTTTATTGGTTTTCCTATTAAGAAGTTTGCAGTTAACTTCAATAGAAATTACGTTAAATTAGCCTTAAGGTTACGATCAGGACACTTCCCTTCCGCAAAATTCGCATTCCTGATGAAAAAGGTGGATTCACCCAACTGTAATGTCTGCAATAAAATAGAGGATGTGCAACATTTATTAATAGAATGTGTCAGAAACATTAGTAAAAGGGAAGAACTGACAGGGAAATTTGCATAAAACAAATTAGATGTGGGCTTAATCCACACTATCCTATCATATCCAAAGACTGATGTAGCAAAAAGTCTGTGTTCCTCGGCTACTGTTATATACCAATAATTAATAGATTTAGCTGTATAAATTGTATTATTTTATTTTTGTGTTAGTTATGTTATAAGGTAAAATAGGGTTGGCATGTCCATGTGGACAAAACCCTTATAAAATAATAAATATTAAAAAAAAAACAATTTGGAGTTCGTTAATGTGGCCGATAGACGGCAATATGCGCTTATATCCCTTATTTAATTAGGATGCACATGTTTTTTGTACTTTAAAATATTTATACCGCCTTTATATATGTACTACCATATACCATATTTGTAAGTACTATAAACCGCATAAATTAAATAAATATATTATTCCTACTACGAATATACATACATACTTGTGACTATTCATTAAAAGATATGGCAGATAGGTTATCCGAACACTACTACATGTGGAACACACAAATTTCGATTACACAGATATCGAAATTGAAACGCGTGTTGCGTTGGTTGTGGTAAGGCAACTTTTCAAACTTCTGGGCCATCCGTAAACTCAATAAAATGTCGTCGCATTCTACTGATTAAATTATTCTACACTTTTGTGACTTGAGTCAATGAAATCACATTTAAGTACTTTTCCAATGTAACGTACAAACATACAATGGGAGATATATGTAGATATACAGTTATACACACATCAAAAAAAGTTCGCGTTCACTTGGAAAAGTTGAGATATTTTTCTTGTGTCAAAATATAATTAATGAATTCATTATTAATTGCTTTAACATTTAAAAACACACAATTTTAATATGAAAATCTCTATATTCTTTTTGTTTTCTTTGAAAAATAGTTTTTCAATCGCTGTGAAATTTGTAATTTAATGAAATGCGAAGATTTGATTAAAGTAAATAATTTTATACATTTTTATATCCTTTTATTTACAAATTTAATATAAAAGACTCTTCTCCTATTGGAGACACAGGGGACAGCTGGGCGGCCACTGTGAGGTCGATCAGCCGAGTTGCCCATGCTCCAGTACCTCTGCAGGATAGTAACGACGAGGGTTTGAGAAACGGAGACTCTGGCTGCGATATGCCTTGTAGAATATCCGTCTTCACGCAATAACACTATTTTTGCTCGTAAGACTTCAGACCTTGCATTTTTCAAATGAACAATTTTAGAGAAATCGTATAAAACAGCTTCCAGGCAGAAACAAGAATGAAAGTCATTTATCATTGACCTTGTTTTTATATTAAAAAAACAAAAGAAGATTCTATGTTTTCTACATTTAAATGACTATTCTTAAATAAAAAAAAAACACGTAATAATATACTTTTAACTATTTTAAGCAATAAAAATATATTAGACATTTTTTTCGGCAACGCGGGCTTTTTTTAAGTGTGTACATTATCAAAAGGCGTTGAAATGTATTTCGTCCACATCGTGTTAACTATATTAGAGGTTCTACAGACGACCTTATAAAACACTTTTTTTTGTAAAGTAATGGTACCTGGAACATCTTGATCGAACGCGTAAGCTTAAGCGCAATAATATACAACACAACTTACAAGATAGTACAGTGTAACAAAATAAAAACAAAGTATACCACCACAACAGAGAAACCCTCACGTGGATATCGGGTGACTTAGAGAGATAGAGTTCAAACTCTAACTTGTGAGTCATGTGCGAATAAATTGTTGATTTATGTTAGCTTTGACAGAAAGGTAAAACATAGTAGAAAACTTGCATACTAAATGTTCACTATATTGTTTTTGACGTGTGATATTAACACGCGCTTTACCTGAGTTGTAGATTGAGGCTTAACCCATTTAATTTCCAGTAGTAAAATAGTTTATGAACAAGGCATATTTTAAACTTGCCTATAAACGCGTAACTCTGACCGTTTGTTGCTTATCCATAGCTAAACTACTTGATCGATTTTGTTGAAATTCGAAGTAAAGATAACACGAATCCTATTTAAAAAATTACGATTTCATAATAATATCATACCTATAAACATTTAGTTTTTCATACTATATAGGTGGACTATATATTATGAAAAACATAATCTATACTAATATTATAAAGCTAAAGAGTTTGTTTTTTTGTTTGTTTGTTTGAACGCGCTAATCTCAGAAACTACTGGTCCGAATTATAACATTATTTTAGTGTTGGATAGCTCATTTATCGAGGAAGGCTATAGGCTATATAATATCACGCTACAGCCCACGGGAGCGGCGAAGTAATCATAAACACGGATGAAACCGCGGGCACATCTAGTGTTAGAATATAGCCGAACTAGAGTTGGCAGACTTCACATATCGTAGAGATAATTACTAAGAATTCTGACATTTACAGGAAGCCTTAGCGTTGATAATAATTTCCTTCATGACTACCTATTTAGAAAATACTTTCATAGAATAGTAAAATGTTCTTAATATTGAATTAAGTTTTACCCAAATTATATTGGCCGTAGTTGTGAACTGCCTCAACTAACTATTATTGGTTAATCTAAATAAATGTTGTTAAGGTCATAGCTTTTAGCATTTTCTAATATGTTTGTCTATAAATACTGGTTTAATAAACAAATATGTCCCAAAAAGTTGCCTTGTTATGAGAGCTTCTCTCGTCTCTGGCATCCAATAAGTGAAAACTTTACGAATAAAACAAGCCGAATTAATTAAACCATTAAGTTATCTATAAGTGAAGAAATTACTAAAACCACTACTGGAGGTATAAGCCCTAAATTGCTCTTAGTGACACGCAATGTTCTAGTGTCAATTACAAAGCGGAGATTACTTCAAAGAAATATACAATTTACAATGCTTCCCTCACGCAAAATAATAAAAAAAGAACTTTAAAAGTAATATTTGTTTAATAAACACACTTTTACTAATACGCAAGTATGTAAATTGTTATATTCTGTAGCTAATTCAATTGTGTACTACGCATTAATTATGAAAGTAACAAAAATGGATTGTTCACGCTTGACTGCTTGTGATTGAAATCATGCCATATTTTATCCGACAGAGGAAACAATGAGTAATTGTATGTTATCTGTTTTTTTTCAATTTGTTTTTCTGTCATAATCTACAGCTGTTATTCATAAGGAAATTTCATATATCATACTAAACATCATAGGTTGCCGTTTGTAATTGGATTTTAACAATTACTCAATAACAACAACCTTTTTTCGTGTATTTCCGAAAAGAACTCCTTACCTCTACTTTTTGCTTGCGAAGTATCTTAAGCAGCAAGAACATATAGCTCTACGTATTGTAATTTTAATCGCTCTAACAATGTAGCATGCAACCTGCATTGCATATAATCTTCAAAAAAACTAATTTGGTAAGTAGGCATGAGCAAACTTACAAAAGAATATGAATAAAGTAAAAAAAAATAAGCCTTCAATACAAACGTAACGAAAGACAAATGATTCCAAATGACTGTTGTTATTACAAAGTTTCCTGTAACATGTTGGCATTCTGTCGGTTGTAATGAATACAACAAAACACCACACGTTGCGTGCGCGCATGAGTAAGCATGAATCAACGATAAATTCGCACTTAAATGCTTACTTTGTAACACAATATTACGTTAAAACACAATATCCTAGTTCATTAATGCATTTGCGTTAAAAGGAAAGAACGTTTAATAAAGAAACCAAGCAGTGGTTTTTGTTTAACGAGAAACTTTTGTGATTATTATGGAACATTTGTAAGTGTTAATTGGTGGCAATCTTAGTAATATTGCAAAATTAAAACGTATTTTGTGTATTTTGTCGAATTAATGATGCGTTATCAAGTGGATAGGTGTTGAAACAGATTGTATAATGAACAACAATAATGCCTAATGCAAAAACAAGGAACAGAGTAGATACATATCTACTCTGTTGTGTATATGAAATGTTACTAATATTGCTAAATGTTAAATGTATGTGCAATATTACGCTTGATACGCTTTAATACTAGACAGATAAAAAACAGGTACCGCATTCAATAAATTGAACTATTAGGTAGATCCACCTAAAATAGGTTCGGATAAAAATAAATAAGTTAATCACAAAAGGACGTCAATCACCATCAAACATTACAAACTTTATTAAATCACTGAAAAATAATTGCTTAATATATTTTTACATATTTTCTTGATATATCTTATACAAAATGGTATGACAAAACAATTAAAAAATAATATTAAAAATCTTCAACCAAAAAGTTCTTATACATCCTCAACACTTCATAAATAATGATGAAATACTACGAACATAAACTTTTGGAGTTCATAAAATACTTTCAAGCTTCCTGTCACAGACTTTATTTTACAATATCAATTCGTAAAGTGTCATGTTAAGTCAGCCATAAAAACAAAGTTATTCGAAGCGATCCGTCAGTGAATCTCCACCTAGGATCCGGTTTATTAACGACGTTGATGTGACCAACTTTTGTTTTAGTACGAACCTCGTGGCCGATATAAAGTGTTAGATGGATATCAGATGCCTTAACTCGTAATAAAACTGACAGAGAAATCTCTACTTTCAGAACAAGTGCTGTAGAGTATATTTTGCAATAACGACTAAGTTGCTTCAAATAAAGAGCCAAAGGCATAAGCTAACTAAAGTTTCAATCAAGAATAAGTCGTAAGGACTAGGTAGAAAGGAGATTTTTCTTTACAAAGTCAGCTTATCGTAGACGATACTGTTGGTGAAGTCACAGCAGTTGTAAAGAATGAAGCAGCTAACACTAACGCATTCTTATCGTACATGTTTGCGTCTTAGCAAAGAGAGGTTAATGTATCCATTGATTTTGCATGAAAATATCGCTTTGACAAATAGAAATTGAGTGGAACGTTTAAGCATAATGCGATGGAAAATTATTCTGCGTTCTGCAACTTAATGAGCTGCTGCAAAGAAAGGAAACGCTTTAATCTACTGTTTATGTAAATACCAAAAAAGTGACAAGCACCTCAAACAGACGACGCCAATAGAATTTTAAATTTAAATAGTTCTAATACTACTGCTTGTATTGATAAGCAATAATTATACTATGAATCGCAGCTGAAAAAAGTCGTAACTTGAGCGTAACACAAAAAGATTGATGCACCTGAATTTTATTGACGAGCACTCAACCTAAATGTCCAATAGGCGATAAGGTCCGCCTACAGTCAGATGTTGTTACGCCATCCGAAATTGATAATTGACGTGGACTTTAGGTTGTATAGAATAAGGACCAAATTCGTTTTGAACGGTTAGTTGAAAAATGTAAGGTCTCCCAAGAGCAACTACTTTCCAACGTGTCAATAAGAGCTTTCGCTATCTGTGACCGAAACGTGGTTCTGTTTGTTTTGCTTATTTGAACATTCTTTTTTCTGGGCTCCTTTTAATATAACGTATGACGCGGTACTTTCGTTAGATGTGTTAATTTGTACGTAGTAGCTACTCACGTAAGGGCCTGGCGAGCCACACCTATGTTCGTTCTAAGAATGACTACGAATACATTTGTATGGTTTGTACGCTTAAATAAGAATTCAACAAGCAATAATACATTTGTCAAAGACTGGAAGTGAGATAAATATTGTAAGTACCATATTTTCTAAGCATTACAGGTATATTTGTACGTAATATCACGTATATTAAACATCAAAAGCAAAACAAATCAAACCTAGAAAATGTTCGTAGAGGAAATTGAAACGGATATAATTCTAATATAAATATACATGGGACATGATGTTAAGTAAGCAAAGATTGTTGAGATATTACAAAATGAAAAAAAAATAGTTGAATCGTTTCATGTTCTTCTCAGGTTATATTTTAATTGTATGTGATTATTTTTATGATATAACTTATCTAATAAATATCTTTATCGAATTTCAGCTACTTGAATGATCATCCTTGAACAGATTTTCAGTAACCATAAACTAGTAAGTAAGATTATTCATTTCTGTGTTCCGATTGTAGATGATTTAAAGAGTAGCCAGAATGTCTAAATTACGCAAAAGATATTTATATCAGGATCGTATCAATTAGAATATTTATTTCGCTGCAATAGGATACCTCTAGGATACTCCAATTTTGATATTTTTTTATCTGTGTGAATGCATTGACATATGTAGCGGGGAGGTTATGTTGGGCTCATCCGGACAAAGATATAACGTCCCGGATATAACCGACTAAACCTACCACGGTGTGCTAACTCACTGCCTTGAATGGTGTGTGGGTATGTAAAACTCCGCCAACCCCTTTAATAAAGTAGGATAATATTGATAATATTGATGTCTTTCACGGCTGATCCTTCAATACACGGCAATATCTCATAAATAAAACAGGTGGTATTGATAAACGGTCTGACACAAAGGTCCAGTAACAAAACCATGATGGGCACTTTCGCTTCACAGTTCATAAAGTCTATATCAATAATAAAAAACAATTTTCTCATTCAACAAGCATCAATATACGAATTAAAAAATATAAAGATGGTATGGCTATCTGAAATTGAATCAGCGCCCAAAGAGCCAAGATAAAAATTTACGACGTTAATTGACATTTAAAATGGAGAGCCGGCCATGATATTCGAGATGCACGAGTTCGAGGAATGAGACCGAAGGGAAACTTATGAAGCATCAACTAATAATGGTCGTATATAAATTAATTAAGGCAGAGTAAGATGAGAACGGTGATGAGTGTAAATTACGATGTGAATGGTGTTGACGGTTTTTAGGCGAGACAAATTATATCTTAATGGACATGAATACATTCGTTGTGAATTATTTGTGTTTGAAACAAGCAGCAGGTAATATTGTACGATCTTAGATATAATTTGAAGTGAAAAATGTATGAAATAATTTTGATTATGAGGGCAATAAAACTAATGGGTTAGGAACCCCAATATTTAATGTTGTTATGTTCTTGCTGTGAAGTGTTAATTAAAATGAGTTGACAAACAATACCCGTGAAGGGTATATTAATACAGAAATGACAATGTTCATTGATAGTAATTATTACTGAAGTTTAAATATGACGTGCAAGACTCAAATATACTCTCTCCTAGCCACTCTTCTCGTAGGCCATGGCCTAGGAGAAGAGTGGCTGAAGAGATACCAAAAGATGCGCTATAAAACAACCCCGTGTTGTGCTCCTACAGTAAACGGCGTATCCAGGTCCCAGAACTTAAGAAGGGGCTGTACTATCAGGAGACTGTATAACCAAACTAACCGCAAAAATCACAATATCATACTATCCTGAACTGTCTGAAAATAAACAAGATATATTCTTAGTACTCTGCTCATTACTTCGAAACACACAATTTATCTAATATTTGAAACCTTTGTCTTGTTAATCTCATGCTGTCAAGATACCTAAAGGAAGCACATAAAATGGTATATATTTGAATTAAATGACCAGAGATTGTAAACGCCGGACTTTTATTTAATCTCGTACACGAAGAATAGGGTACCTTTTACTTTTGTTAGAAATGTATAGATTCACTACGGTACATTCGAATCGCTTGTAATATCTACGGATAATTTTGTAAAAGTTCAAATAACATGACAGCTGAGAATCAAAAGACGCCTAAACTTCTGTTTTCTGAGGGCTTATAATAGGGTTGCCGCTATCACAAAATACCTAAAATATTTTAAGATTTTCACATCTCTTAAACATAATATAATATATTTTATATACAAAATTGGCATATAAAGTAGGTATATTGCTAATATTTTATCTTTAATTTCACGAGATCCGATTGAACCTATCATGTAGGATGTTATAATCAACTCATGACTGCGGTAGGTACTTACGCGAAACGAGATTGAAACAAATGTTTAATAAAATACGTAACTAAAATAATAGAAATTATGGCTTTGGAATTATTAAAAAAAAAATATTATAAGAAATTATTTGAATATTTAAAGGTCGGCATATATCTAGTAAATATACTTATAAAGATGAAAGTAGAAGCAGGCGAACTTAAGCAATGTATGAGTAATATTATAAGTCATCACATAACTGTAATAAATGTCACGAAACTTTTAAAAACACGAATTTGTAGACAGACAAAATATGCTATTAATTTTTCTATTAACCAATGATAAAAATAAAGTTTATTTCAAAACATGTTTTAATTAGCTATCAATATCAGTAGTTAACTTATATCGGTATGTGTGTATGATAATAATATGTATCCTGTTTTTCTGATGAATTATTAATGATCATAAATCAAAACCTTGGCAAACTTATTGTTATTCCTACCAAGTGAAACATGGTTGCATTGTAATTTAACATACGTCTATTATAAGCCTTCGAACTATAATGATGTTTTACACGTAATACAACCATTCACGCATGGTCTAAGGCCTTGTAAACAATTTTTAACGGTTTGCTTGTTATTCGTATTAGGCTGCGTCGGTGATGCAGCAGTAGTAACTATGCGACTGTTGTGCATTAAATACTGGGTTAGATACCCAAGTTGGCTAAACGATGGCAATAGGCTCGCCCCCTGTTATGTAGTACTTAAAACCTTAGCTGGCGAAATATGATACTAATACTCCTTTGCTTACCCCTTTGGGGATATTGAAGACTGTGAACTTTTGTATGTATTAGTGCGCGTTTAGTGAACTGCCAAGCCTAAGGTCTCAGTATCAAATTCGAGGCACCTTTGACTTTTCGAAAGTATGTGATTAACACTACATTTCTGAGTATTTACCATGATGTTTTCGAAAGTGACTGCGCATGACCATGTTATGAGATTAGAGGATTGCCTCTTAAGACAATAATTTAAAGTTAGTAGACAGATCTTCTCGATAGTTGAAAATATTATAAAAGTAAAACATAATATAGGTTTTTATACACCTAGCCAGACAGCGGATATACAAATTAACTTAAATGGTAGACTAACAATGTATTATAAATCATTTTTAATGCTTTGACATGTAGATTATGTCTCATAGGCTATTGTATAGTCCACTCTGTGAGTTCTACCAATAAATTATCTCTAATACTAGACCAACTTAATTGTAATACATAATTAAATCATATGACATGAGTATCATTTTGCCACGACATTGATAAGAAGAAGCCAGGTATTAATATTAAAAAATACACATTATAAACGTCTTCTACGTGTTTAGTCTCAAGTACATTTAAAACTTTACGTAATAGTGCATCTAGCTGTGTTTAAAGTAAATAGTAATAAACTGATGCTCCACACATCAAAGGTAAAAATCTTGTGACTAAGTTGCTTGTGTCAACCCTAGTACCTTTGAAGCCGGACGAACGCGCGCACTCAACACACTGACACACATTTTTGTACCTGCGCGCAATTTTATTTATTTACACGTATTTAAGCATTCGTCGTTCGTCGCTCTACGATTAGCGTTCACTGATGAATTAGATATCACTCTAGTCGGTTTGGGAAAACGACTTTTGTAACGACGGCTCTTCTTTAATCTTAGTACGAGATGGCTCTAGGATTGCCGGTTTCATAAATGCCTTTACACATACAAAGCGTGAACAAACTCTAAATACATAATTGATACAGAAGACTTTAGGAATTCTCAGTAGTTTTCCAAATAGATTTTCGATTACTTACTGCCTTTTTCTTAGTGTTTTTGGATTTGCGATCATTAAGTACTATCAATTGTGTCCGAAAAAAACCCAGAGATTACGCAATGTCGTGTATATTTACTTAAGCAGTAGGTGATCGGCGATTTTCTGGAAAATATTTGATTAGTATCTAATTCCTTTTTTTCATAGCTAATATTTTTGGATTGGCGATTGATGTAGTACCAATAGCCTCTGGCAGAAACTGAGAGTATGTATCTAAGTCGTCGATACATACAACTAAAACAATGTACAGTAAAATAATAATTACGAGGTGAAACTCACCCCAACTCTTATTAACAATAACGATTGCAATACAAAGAGGATAGCAATACCGAACGCTGATATTGGACGCAATATTTAACACGGGTAGTCGATAAAATACGGTTCTTCTCTAAACTGCTTTAAAAGCAATTTGTTTTCCACCGATTTTGTACAGTTGTTGTTGTTAGTTACATTCGGTTATTTTACTAAAATGAACAAAGTATATAATCGATTAATTAAATTATCGGGTTAGTAAGCCCTGCCAGATGCCTTTTCCTGCCATGAATAGTCTAAGATAAACTTATCTGGCTACCACACAATGAAGAAAATAATCTGTGTGTGGTCTTCGCATACAAACAACATCCATACTAATATTTACTACAGATATGTATATTATACAATACATCGGGACTTATCGGTTGAGATAGATGTTATATTCAATAGATAGTGACTATTTGTAGTAACAATGGGATTGTCTATTGTCCACGTAATCTGATCAAAGAACATGTCTTTTCTATGAAAATTTCTTGTGATGTGGTCTACACAACTTATGATAAACTGGAAAGGGTAAATATTGCGATAAATAGGATACAAGCCAACCAAAGCCAAGAGCATAATGATGCCATGTACAGAATTATCTAAAGCATCGTAAGCTCGGGTTACTAAAGCGATGTTTTTTTCTGCGTTGACAGTGCAACAACTTTTTTTGCAAAGACCGCCACGAACGAGTTTTCTGTTATTTTAAAAGTCACTATTGATTAATATAAATACTTAGATTTACACATATATATTCTATTTGCCACCTCATTACCGTTTTATCATGTGAACTATGTAGTCTGATAATAATACTTCATTGAATCGTTTCGGTAACAAAAGCACTCAGTCAAAGTTATGCGCCTAGAGTAAGCTCAAGCTCAATAGCTAATAAAGTTATAGAACTTATAGGAGAAATGTTCTCGCTATCTCTGAGATTAGCGATCAGCCTTGAGTTGCTTATCTGAGACCTAGTTCTAAGGATACAGTTTTGTCAACGGCATAGATATATCGAGGTTGATAAAAGATTTATTGATATGACTTTAACATTCACGAATACTAGTTTTATAGTCGTCTAGTCGACATTTGACAAAATAATTTGGCTTAAATATGCAGCGTTTAGTGTTCGATAGGTCTGTTGTAACACTTTTTATGTTAATAGTATAACACATTAGTTACTAGCTGACCACTAACTGTTCGCTACCTAGTTTACGTGAAATATGTTCAGTATAAACTAGAGCTCGCAAAACTTTAGCGTTAATGTCCTACATATAAAAGAGAGCCTAGTCCAGTTTACATTTCTACGGGTTACCATTGAAAAATCTTGTTTAACAATTTATTAGTGAAAGATTTTTCTCATCTTAACATTTTCTGTAAATTGATAATAAAATCACACGTTTTACTTTCGATCATTACGAAATTTAACAGTCATAAAATTACTTGTATTACGCTAGTAAGAGATTCGAAAATTTGAAGTTTCAATTACAAGAAGAAAAAGTTTCCACGATATTAATATCATCTTCACGTTTAATAAATAACAAATTTTGATTAAGGCTTAAATAAGGCTAAATGTTTATGAGCGATAAACGTTCTGAACCTACTAATCATGTCCAACGTGCCAACACGTAGTAATCAATAGTTGGTATCATAAAAATTGCGATCCCATTACACATAACCAGTTTGAAGGTATTCACTACAAAATCATTTACTTTCTCTTAGAAAACCTTGCTGCCTATCGCATTTTAAAATTGGGTGGTAATCATTATTTTGATTTATTGATTGTGTTACGGTTGTGATCGCGAACCGTTTATGGATTGGTGCTAATCTTGTTATTTATAGTGAATTGTATGTACTCACAGGGCGGAATAAAATGGCTGTTCAGATCTTGGATAATATTTATGTTCGAGGTATGTAGTAAAATGGCTTCGGCAATTAATTTGCAGGTGAGAACGTGTAACTATACCTTTTATATAGACACCTGGTTTTAGAATAGATTAATATAGATATTGTTATTTTTGGTGAAAGAAGACAAATCCTGTTCTTGGAATAAATCCTGTGTCTCGTGGGAATTTTACATCTAGTTATTTATAGTTGACAATATACTCACCTGCAGATGGGTATATATATTATATAAACACCTATACCTATTATATAGACACCTGGTGTTAGACGAAGAGATAAATGAAGGTATCTACAAGTTATAGGAAATGTTATTAAAATATTTAATCGTACTTGATCCTGACATGACTTAATCCTAATAATAATTTGACAGTTATCCATATTTAATTTCTATTTTCAATAGACAATTCTCGCACTTGAAATAAATCATGTGCCGCAGGGGTCGTTACAAACTTAAACAAGTGAGAAACGGCCATGAATTGCCGTAAATCTTAGAGTTCGAAAAAATGGTATCACGTGACCTTGAGGTCAGAGGTCAAAGGTCAGGTTATTTCGGGGTATATCGACTATGCTGAGTCGAATGGCGTTGACCGCTAGTATCTAGCTCTTACGGTTCTTGACTTGAAAACTGTTTAACAGACAGACAGACGGACGTAGGGACGGACGGACGGACAAAGCTGTTGTATAAGAGTTTTTTCATACTCTAAAATATGGACACAAAGAACATTCAGATTCAGAACAACAATTTGTGGATGTTGATGTTATTGTCCCGTGCGAGGATTAACACGACAACATTCAACGTAATGGCAGTAACAAGGCAAATACTTAACCTATCAAATTTCAACAAATCAATTAATCGATTGAATAACATTTATTATATACTAGATGTGCCCGCGGTTTCACCCGCGTTTATCATTACTGCGCCGCCCCCTGGGGTCGTAGCGTGATGTTATATAGCCTATAGCCTTCCTCGATAAATAGGCTATCCAAAACTAACAGAATTTTTCAATTCGAACCAGTAGTTCCTGAGATTAGCGCGTTCAAACAAACAAACAAACTCTTCAGGTTTATAATATTAGTATAGATTATGAATAACACTTGTATATTTTATTTCGATTATATAATGTTTATTGGTATGTACATATATATTATGTAATATATAATTACTATAGTGATATTTTGTAGTATATTTACATGTATGTTTCGCGTTACTATATGCACCTAATTCATTATATCTCTGCATCACCCTAAGGTCTGCTGGTAGATAATGCCTTTGGCATTAAGTCCGTCATAGTACTATTTTGTCCATAAAATTTTTAAATAAAATAAATAAATTTCAAACAGCCGAACATCTTCACAGACTTTAACAATTCTGATATTAATAATAATAATATGATGCAAAAGGCAGTACTTCTCGACACGTGTGAGGAGATTCCTCTCTCTGGGGCCCTAACCACCGGCAGCTTGGACCCTGTTCCCGATGTCGGTGGGTCATTTCAGTTTTTATATTTTTAAATATGTATAGTTTTATATTTATATTTAAAAATGTAATTATTAGAAAAAAAAGTAATAAAGAGAATAATAATAATTGTACCGGACGGGCGAACTCGGGGCTGAGGTTACTATGACGATGGTTATGATAACAGCCGTCAAGTCGCTGACGTCCTATACACGGTGTGTGGACTGTACTATAGCGGTTACTGGTCTCGGAGTGGAGGCGCTGAAAGGCGTGTCATACGATGTGCGGGTCGGGACTTCGATAAATAATACACATGCTTCACTGTTCAGTTGTCTTGAGGTTTCTGGCTGGCTCCATTCGGTTCTTGAGGCTTGAAGATGAGGTTTCTTGAACACCTGATATCGATCGATACGGTGTCGCTTAGGTACCCCAGATCTTTACTGTAACGAGAGCCGGCCAGAAACCACTGTTCAACAATTTTATTTTATTTATAAAAATTACACATTTCTGCTTATAACTATGGAACTATGCTAGCTAGCGCGATGGTAAACCAGTGCCGCGTAGGGCACGAAAAGACCTAGCTAGTGCTATAATGTTCATCTTTCGGAAGTTAGGTCTAGGTATAGATAACTTAGGTTTTATGCTAAAAATCTAAGTTGCGGTTATATCTACAAAGAGAAAAAGTTTAATAACTTTATAACTATGATATATAGGAATATAATTCCTTCAACATCCTATAGCGCCTTTCTTAGCGCACAAATAAAACACAATAGGTGAAACGTTTTATTAAAGCCTTATGACCTAGGAACCCTGATATACCTAACTTGAGGTAAAAAATGTACATTTTATCAGTAATGTTTACATATTCACAAAATATTTCTATAAACTATAGGAGAAACATAATATTATTACGTTATTTACACTATTTAACTATATTAATTAGGTCTATATGTGACCTAATTCGACACTATTTCCGAACTATAAACTTTATTGATACAGTATACTTAAATAACACGTATGGAATTTATAATCATAATATGAATCTTAAGTTACTGTTGACGTTGTCGCGAACAATAATAATCATTTATTCAACTTAAATTGGTACAAATTGATACGGAGCTTAGGTTACATTGTAAAGGTAGTATATGAGGGGTGCCTGTACTAGGGTAAACCTGTGCCACAGGCATTAAGGGCACATACTATATAATATAGATATAAATTCTAAAACAATAGGTACTTATAAAACATTATTCTTTGTATATAAAAACTTACGAATTATATTATAAACTACGTGATTACTATGACTACTTAAAGAGCTATTTTATTGCGTAATACTTATTGAACAACAGTCATCTAATTTTCAGTTTGATCGTAGTTCAAGGTTTGTAAATATTGTTGAACTAATTGCTTAGTGTTAGCATAATTTTTGTCATAAATCGCAGTTATTTTACATAATATTGTCTTCTATTTACGCGAATATTATTCATTGAAATTAAACTGCTATATACGGATTTTATCGCGTTGTTTATTTGACACTTAATTGAAAGTGTAAAAATAAATGAAATCTAAATAGTTTAATAATAATTTAATTAGCTTAAAAATTAGTAAAGTTTAATAGTAGTAGTATAACAATTTTCAAAATTTTGTAATAAAGTGTCAAATAAACAACGCGATAAAATCCGTATATAGCAGTTTAATTTCAATCCGTATATAGCAGTTTAATTTCGCAGTTATTTTGTGAGAATAGCCACTTTACACGTGGCATATGCCATCTTAATTTATAAACCTTTGTCCACAGCTTCGCTTGCTCGGGAACAGGAAAAAAGGAGAACACAGCAGTATTTTTTCTAGTTGAAAAGTACTCTATACCCTTTTTTGTGCCCCTGACGACGTAACATAATGATGGGTCAAGTATGCGTATGCAATGCGTAACAGAAAACCTCACATTCGCATTTATAATATTAAGGTAATATAGAAACATACCGTAAATCATTGGCATAGTTATTCTAAGGAGAACCTTCGTGTACATCAAAATGCTTGTCATACTCATTTTAAGGCTTCGAGGGAAACTAAAACTACTCGGTAGCAATGACAATGACATTTAGAAAATTAAATTCATGCAAATGAAGTGAAGCGAAGCGAAGTTAAATTAAAACTAAGTTGGTCGATTCTCAGTACTTACCAATTAAAAATGTACGCGACCAATACTTTCCACGGTAGATAGTACTGTCCAAACGACAGCATTCTCATTTGTTTTAATTTCTATCAACAAGTATATGGTAAACAGATGCAATATTTACAATCATAACAAAGATATGAAGGGGCTTAGAGTTTTGAATTATTAATAGATTCTAGTGATTATATTATAAGCTTACTTGTATTATAGTAGTAATACTTAATTAGACAGAATTAATTAAAAGACTTCATTCATTGTTTCTATAGACATGTGGTTACACTAGTTAGAAAAAAAACGAAATTGATTCTATAATTTCTGAGATTGACCTTCATTACTTCCACAAGACAAAGTCAACACTACATTAAATTGTAGAAATCCTAATTTTTTCATATTTTAAGGCACGTGTAGGATAGGAATGCTAACAGTCGTGACTAATTCTCTCTAAATTTAAGAAAACACATCTCGGTTCTAATCTCGTATACCGTTATTACTATCAATATACATGTTTACGACGTGATATCGCTTGGCAAACATTTTCGAGGCCCGCTTTTATTTTATATAACGAAAGTATGTATTAAATGACCTTAATAACATATTCATAACATTATTATATCTCGTCTGTATCTATTGTCGCATAAGTCCGAAATGTTACCTGAATAAGCTTTTAAGGAAACAAATGATAATTCAGCCAGAGTAATTGAACGGCATTTTACTTCTACCAATGATAAGCATAATCTGCGAATCTTTAAAAAACAACAAAAGGAAAGATTCGTTTCTATGACAGCGCATTATCTCGGGCTCAACAAAACCCTCTACAACATTTTCCTTAAAAACAAAAACATGAAAGTCGAAATAAGTCTAAGGGTCCGCCCACACTTGTCCAAAATTTAATTATCAACCGGCTATGAAGAATGCTAATTAATCTCTCTTACACGCATGCCAACATCGCCCTAGTGTCAATCGTGTTTTTCGGCTCTGCACTTGAGGCCGAGATAATGCACCGATCGAACGAAAATGTGTTTAAAACTTTCTTTCTTTTTTACACTTGGTGTTATCTTGTGGCTGATATACGTAAAAGTATAAATATAAAGTGATTGCGATACCATATTAAACAATCCACATTAATCAGATAAGTTATTTTCATTTCAACTCCTATTATGATAAGAAAACAAATCTTTATGCGATATGGATAAATTTACAGAGGGCGTTAAATACAAGGTGGAATAAAGGAGACAAAAATAAAATTTGATCTTATAAAGAAATTGACAGTCAGTTTATTAAGTTCATATGTTTCGGCAAAAGCAAATTTCAGATTCGTAATCCAATTTATAAGTACAAACGTCACGTCGATTGGAACCTATATCTATATATCAAACCCATCAGCTATCTTACGGTTCAATTGCCCATACAATTTCTTTAGTAATTATCGCCTATCAAAGCCTCGCTACGTATTATATTGCCGTCTTTATTCTGTCAAAGTTGACGTTATCATCAATCAAGTTGGAATTACAATGCTTTTGTTTTCAAACTTCAAATGAAAGTGTTTAAAAATCTACTTTTACCATGAAACGTTAAAATGTTTACCATTTTGAATTCGCAAATAAATTTGTAGCCTGGCTATTGTCTATGCTACATTTAATAGCTCTATGAATAAATCGTAAACTTTTAATGAGGGGGATATTACGATTGTATTATTTAACTCGTAACGTAACTTTTAATTGGAAGCTAGCAGTCAAATCTGGGTCTATCGGTAAGTAATCAGTGGCTATTAGCTAATTTGACGACCACGATTGAAAACTAAGATTAATAACCAATTTGGCGGTTATCAATTAAGGCAAAGGCTAACCGATCAAACAAACAAAACAAACCAATAGATGGCGCTTTATTCAACTCCAATTACAGAAATAAATTACATTCCAATGATTATTTTCTTGATGCTCCGACATATATATATTATATAAAGCTAAATGACCAACTATAAAAACATGGCATCAAGATGGCGGCAACTAGTAAAGTTATTCAACTCACTAACTAAATTCAAGTCTAGACTAATTAAAGGCAGAGGTAACGGGTTAGACCTAGGTAATCACTAATTTTGTGGTTAAAAGCTTAGTCAACCATAGTTGGCGACTAAGATACAACACTTGGCTATCTTGAAGTGCAGTCACATCACTCACTAAAAGTCAGTCAAGTTGATGGATAGCTGGCAAGTTGTCAACTAAGAAACAAACTATCACATTTGTCAAACTTATATATTTTCAACCTTTAATAATTTTTTCGTTGTCTCATATAAATTGCCACGATAATATAAAGCTCACCGTCTGTAACTATGGATTCTACGCAGCCGCTTTCTATAATCCAATCTCAATCGAAATATTGCTATCTGAGTTCGAATTTTGACATATTTTCTATGGAAGATCTGTCAACATTCTAACTCAGATAGCAATATTTCGATTGAGATTGACTTTAGAAAGCGGCAGTAAGGATTAGTAGGTTGACGTTGCTTCAATGAACTAACAGATGCTAACGAACGTACAAATAATAAAATAATTAAAGAAAATTCATAACATACTCTTGTTGTCCACTACTATAATACTACAAATACTGTTAGAGAAATAAATTCACTATGTTCATTAATATTCTACTGCTAAAAATGCTGCGTCATGCAAATCAAATCGCGATACAAACGAAACAAAGCGGAATCGCTTCACTGCGTCCAAACCACAAATCATGACGTGCTCTTTTGTTTGTCCGACAGTGTACGAAAATACTTTATGTGGGCAGTTGGTCAAGTTCGTCCGTAGCGTCCCATTGACATGGTTAATTAAATTAAACAGAATCACACGCTATACTTGAGTTTCTACAACTGTCCATTGAAGCCAATTTCCTCATACTCATTATGCTGTAGTAGGTAATATTTTCATATAATTTATGAGTGTGGTAATTTCAGAGGTGACCCTTTTCGTCAAGTATTTTAGAATAGCTATAACAGTTAAACCCAAGTAGTAACAAGTTTCATCGATATTTTAATGGAAGATTATTCTGATCTTTACTTTTGTTATTTCTTGTAAATGTTGTTAATCCGTTAAAAGATGGAATAGGTGAAGTAACAACTGCAATATAATAAGGCTATGATTAACTTTGCAAAATGTCTCAACAATTAAATAATATTATTTACCTGATTTCGTCTGCGACTGCGCTCACGTAAATATAAATATAATATATAGGTTAGTATCAGTACTTTTTTCTGGATGAAGTTACCATATGTTCTTTTCTGTGCTCCTGACAACGTGTATGCGTTTCTTCTTCTTCTTCTTCTCTCTTAGCCTTTATTATTCCCAAGTCACTTGGGGTCGGCTTTTCTGGTCTAACCGGATTTGACTGGATATCAGTTTTTACACGGAGCGGCTGCCACCTGACCTCCGCAACCCGAAGGCTAACGATACCCTAAGGCTAAACCAGTGTCAAGATATTAGAGGGTACTGACTTTCCTAATAACAACTGCCATAGATGTTTATGGCAGCCGGGACCAACGGCTTAACGTGCTCTCCGAGGCACGGAGCAGGCGATAATTGTCAATCAATACACACATAATTTCGAAAAGTCATATAACTTCCGAAAGTCAGAGGTGCGCGACGTGGGTTCGAACCCGAGACCCTCTGCATTGCAGTCTGTTAGTCTCCCCACTGAGCTATCGCTGCTCTTATTATATGCGTTTATTGAATTTAATGAATGTCATGTTGTTCGGTCGAGTAGTTAAGGCGTGATAGCTTAACAAACAAACAAACTGACATTCGCATTTATTATATTAGTTTGGATGAGGATTAAGATTACTAAAATATCTTTTTATTATACTATGCTACTCTAAGCACTTTATTAATACAAGCGGAAAGTGTGTAGTAGTAAGTAACAAATACAGCATTTTCAACGGTAAGCGAATTGATTCAGTATTGCGTAGCAGCGACTATAATAGCTGTGTAATACAATCTACTACTAATTTATTTTTATTATCCTTCGCGGCAGAGGAGCCAGCCGTGCACCTGATGCGCTTACATTAGATGCACCGCTGTCTTAGTCGTCTCACTTAGTCTTATATGACGGTGTAGTAACTATCAAGGATGTTAAAGAAACTCAACCAAGCCGTTACCTAGGATAGTTAAGCAGTGATAGCTCAGTGGGGAGACCAACAGACTGCAATGCAGAGGGTCTCGGGTTCGAACCCACGTCGCGCATCTCTGACTTTCGGAAAGTTATATGACTTTTCGAAATTATGTGCGTATTGATTGACAATTATCGCCTGCTCCGTGCCTCGGAGAGCACGTTAAGCCGTCGGTCCCGGCTGCCATGAACATCTATGGCAGTCGTTATTGGGAGAGTGTCGACCCAAAAAATCCCACTGGGTCGAAGTGTCGCCGGTCTGCACTGACTGGCCCCCATATAAGATACATACATACCTAGGCTAACTATGCTGTCCTAATTCGCAACGCAAAAATAACATATTGAAAACTTTTGTATTTTTTTCTTATCTGATGTAATAAGCAAGCGTTAATAAAATACATTATCATGATATTTGAATGTATTGATTTTCCATTTTTTTGTAAAAATCATACTCAACAATAGACAAGCATCTAGTAAAAGATACCTTCCTTTCCTATGAGTATGATCTCCTCAAGGTTCAAGAAATGAAAGTTTCTTTCATGATTTTAAAAACATATTAATGTGAAAAATTTCGTTTCTTCTAGTGCATAGCTGCAAAAACTGTCCACGCTCTGTGAATAGTCCACGCGTGATGTGCGCGCTATATGTTTATGTACATACGAGTGTACGTCGCAAACGGTTTAACATAACGGAGTTGTCTCGTAAAACAGCTGATTCAATGACGTATAGGTACACTAAGATCAAACTGGGTAATCAGTTCTTCATTTCCCATACCAACCATCATACCCACTTTCTTCAAGTGACCATCAGAATGAAGTAAAATAAATCGTGACGTACAAATCGTTAATGTTAATGCCCCTTCACAATGGCGCGTAGTAAAACGTTTCGTATTGACTACAACAGCCGGGGTCGTTACTTCGCTAGATTAGACAATAAACAAGTAATCATTTCATTTATTTTACGGTTTAATTATTATTATGTTCATTATTCAGTTTTATGGGGTCGATTTTTATGGTTTGTTTTCCATTTAGTAGTAAGAAATAAAGGTCAATCTTTGTATAATACAGTGCACAGAAGAATAATGTACATTGTTCAGTCGAGTTCGATAATATGTATGTTGTAAATCTGGTCTTCAAAAGTTTGAAGTAAAAAGGTTCATTCAATGAGTAAATTTTTTGAGGTTTATTTTTCTCTGGAGAACATGTTAACATATTAACGATCTTTACTGTACCATAGACTGTTGTTTGATTTTATTAGATTTTGCTTAAACAACAAAAGAAAAACAACATAGCATAAACAACAATAACTAAACGATGCAAGTGTGATCTAATTTTGAGAATTTTTATTAATTTATTTATTTATTGTGGGAGACTTAAAGCTGTCATAACAGTATGGCAATAGATGTAGTAATTTGAGAGCCAATTACAAGTCTTCACTTCTAGATCTTCTTCTTCTCTCTTAGCCTTTATTATTCTCAAGTCACTTGGGGTCGGCTTTTCTGAGCGGCTGCCACCTGACCTCCGCAACCCGAAGGCTAACGATACCCTTAGGCTAGACCAGTGTCAGGATATTAGAGGGTACTGACTTTCCCAATTACGACTGTCATAGATGTTCATGGCAGCCGGGACCAACGGCTTAACGTGCTCTCCGAGGCACGGAGCAGGCGATAATTGCCAATCAATACGCACATAATTTCGAAAAGTCATATAACTTCCGAAAGTCAGAGGTGCGCGACGTGGGTTCGAACCCGAGACCCTCTGCATTGCAGTCTGTTGGTCTCCCCACTGAGCTATCGCTGTCTTCACTTCTAGATGTCATAGTAAAAAAATGTAACGGTATGTGAATAACATGTTCATTTTACGCATCTAATCACTTTATATAATATAATTATGTGAAGTTAATACAATATTTGTTACCTATCAGATCATAACACTATAGATAAAACAATTAAATTTTGTAGAGTACTGGCTATTAATTATCCCTTAAGCATCTTTTTGCCTGGATAGGATTGGTAGTAAAGACGTCAAAGGCAAATATAATTTTAAAAAATTATTGAAACCTTCCTGACCTCAACTACTAACGTTCTCGCTTGTGTTAACGTCGGCTATCGCAGGTTCGAATCCTATATTAGGCAAAATGTAACAATTTGATATTTAACAAGAAAATAACACTGTGGCGCTATTGCCTACAATAGCGCCACAGTGTTATGTATAAGGCCTTACCTCAATGTAGAGTAGCGCCCGGTAGATTGCGAAGGGATTATATAACATTGTATCTCGCCTGTAAATATCTCTCAAAGGCAAAGGCATCTTAACCCTTAACTGTAGTGGTGAAAAATTGTTACGATTCTATAGTCGTGGGTCCATTGGACCCACCTAGTTTAAATTCATGTAAAAGATATAAAAATATAAAATCTGTTCATTTATGTTATTACTCTTGAAAGTCAAATATTAATTAAGGTAATTTCATGCAAAAACAAACAATATGAGGGTATATTAGTATTTCTAATTGATCTTAATGAAACAGTATTTTTTACTAGTAAAAACAGGGTATTCGGATTAAATCCTAAAAAAATATGAAAACGATAGTGAACATAAAAATAGATATTTAATTTTAAACTGCCGACTGTGCTAGTAAATGGCATAGCAAAACGAAATAAAAACTTCTTCTATAAAAATTTTGACAATGGTCAAAGTGAACGAATTTTCTTAGTTTAAGTCATGCAAATAAGCAACTTGTAATCACTGCATAAGTGTGCAGCCTTTGCTGTTCTGGTAGGTGACACATAATAATAATAATAATAATATTCTATCACATACACACAACACCATCTAGCCCAAACTAAGCAGAGCTTGTACTATGGGTACTAGACAATGGATAAACATACATATATACTTTTTTTTTTGTAAATACATACATATTATACATAGAAACACCCAGACCAAGACAAACATCCATGTTCATGCACACAAATGTTTGACTTGTGCGGGAATCGAACCCGCGACATCAGGCGTGGCAGTCGGTTACACTAACCACTACGCCATCGAGTCGTCAATAATGAACATCACCTTCTTTTATTCTTATACAGTTTCAAAGATTCGTTACTGGTTCTAGTGCTGATAATATTATGGGGATCGTTTGACCTGAGATGAATAGGGCAATCTATGATTGTAGCATCTCTCTCATAAAAAGGCTTAGACAAAATAAATGCAGGCCCTTTCCACAAATATTTATATTTGATTTCAAAAGCTCCTGCTTCAATTTGCTATCAGAACTATGTAAAATTAAATACAAATAACCAAAAAACAAGTTACGTATCTATAGCGGTGGGTCCAATGGACTCACGTATGTATGACGATACTGACCTTAGGAGTAGCAAGCGAGACCCGTCTGTCCTACTGTGCATACTTAGGCTTACTGTAGGAAGGTACTAAGAAGGTGAGGAGGCTGCAGCGACTGCGACGGATTTTATAAGCGTTCAAAGATTGTATATGGGTCTAATAGACCCACGACTATAGTTATGGGTTAACGTATTCTTTGAATATATTTAAAGGATGTAGCAAATGTACGTTTTTCCAGGTATGTCTAGGTCCCGTGTAGATTCCGCTGTATCGAAGAGGCAATATGACAGTCATGAAAACTATCATATAACACTGTACTTTAGAAGTGTTTATTACGATTTCTATAGTAAGCTTACTTTTACGCTTAACTTTTTATAAAATGTACAGTGCCGGGAGCAAGACCAGAAAAGGTACCGACATTAGATTTGTATCGCGTGAGTACTCTCTGTGTGGAAAATAACTTTACGACGACGCTTCGGTAGCCAGAGGTGATATATTTTATAGCCTAAACAGATGATAATAAAATTGTGTAAGCCCTCTAAACTTTTGATCTACTATTGATATGGAATAGCCGTGTGAAAAATACATAATTTGAAATATGTATCTCTCACATGGGTATTCTTACCATTCTATGCGACGATACTAACATATTATAAGTTTTGTATCTTATTCCCTTCCTATCTCATAATTATATATTTCCACATTGAGAAACGTAGTATTGTAGTAATTGTAATTTTCCGCATTTGAACTTTAAGTTGCTCCATTATGCGTGAGAGTCGGCCGGTTACGGAGATAGCCAGCCCAACTCCGCCCAGAAGCACAGAAGTTTCCTGGGGTCTTTGCAGGCTTCGCGGAGTGACCTCGGGTTGTTGAGGATTTCCTTACGTTGTGCTGTTACTCCCACACATTCCAGGATTACATGGGCAGCAGATTCTTCTTCGGTCATACATCCCCTACAGATTGGGCATCTCTACAACATCGGAGCAACAGACAGTTGCTCCGATGTTGTAGAGATGTTTGTTCAGGGGACAGTGTCCTGTTAGGATCCCCACGATGGTCCGAAGGTCCAATCTTTGTAGATTGAGCAGGCGGTGTGTCAGACGCGGTGAGATGTAGTATTATTTTGTACAACTTATTTACAAGTTATTTAAATGTATTTATTGTCATTGGTATAAAATAAAGTCCCAATACAGTCAAGCTCGCTACTGGGTCAGTTTTCTTTCAAACAATCTGATAAGAATTTCTTGGAGCAAATAACAAAAATACCACGGGACTAATGATTATAATATTATTTCAGTTTCAATGGGCATTATAACAAGAGAGTTAAGGCCATTCTATATCAACATTCGAATTAATTGATGTATTCAAGTTCAATAGAATTATATGAATTCAAATTGGAGCCTGAGGTTTGTAGCTACGTTTGCGGTCGAGTACATTGGGAGAGCAGTCGCTATGCCAACTACACGAACAGCGTCTCATGGATTCTATTCTTAAGAGGCACAGGTATATGTGTACTATATAGATTGTTGTATTGGTTACTAGAAGATATAAACGAAGTAGGATATAGCACGATCTCTACTTAAACTTGTGATTTTACTCTTCAACACGCTAAAGAGCGGACTTATTTCCTCCATTATTCAGAAAATGGCAGCCAAGCAACCTGGAATTTCTGAGTGAGTAAGATTCTAGACAAAATAAGGAGGGACCTTGCTTTTATCAGGTAAGCATCTTCGTCAATTGCGCACAACTTTACAGCAATGTGCGAGTGATACAGTTGCAAAAAAATGTAGGCAACGCCAACCGCTTAAAATAGACGGATCGTATACAAAGATAGTCCCAAGGCTCGTGAGTGTAAGTATATTAATTAATTGATAATTTAAAAAGATGTTCGTTTTAGAATTGTGTAGTTTGAAATTATTGTTATCATTTAAGTAGTAAATGGATTTTTATACAAAAATGCTATGAAATTATATCTAAACTTATCTTATAGTATAGTACATTAAAACATATCTCTCAAATTCATATTTGACAATAATATAAGATGTGATAACGTACAAAACGCTTAATAAACCTGCTCACCATATAACCAATCCAAATATTTTGTAAGCATCCCTGGAATCCTTTAACCACCCCATAAAAAATTCCAACGATATAAACGACCCTTTATATTGCTTTGGAATATTAATTCAAACACATTTAGCCTGTTTACTAGGATATTACCTCCACAAAGCTTAGGACAACATCGTTAACATAAAATCAGTTGATAACCAGCTTAAGTAGAACTCTACTTAAGCACACTTCATTTTAAAGCGTGCTGATATGCAGGTATCGCGAGAGCTCTTGTTAGACAGTTGTTTTCTTAACCTGAATTAACTCGGGAGGCGGCCGGATGCCTCTACTTACGATGTGGGCAGTCATCTTTGGTCTAAGGTACGACTGTTTTTTTTAATTTGTACTTTACGGAGGCAGTTTTCCGAATTGGCGCTACTAGATTTTGTCAACTTTATTTTATATGGTGGTGGTTCCTTCATAAGTATGTTGATGTACTAATGTATATCCACATTCTTATGAAGGTAAAATCTATGAAGAGTACTGTTTTGAGATACCTAGCCCTCGTAAGTAACATGTTTTAACATTATTGACGCATCTCCATTTGTACCGCACAACATATCCTGGCATTCGATGTCAGTGTAGTAGTGTATGATGGAGTTCAGCTTGCAGATGTCAAAATGTTATTTAGATGTAGGTATCTTATAAAGTGACGTCTTCTCTCTTAGCCTTTATTATTCCCAAGTCACTTGGGGTCGGCTTTTCTGGTCTAACCGCATTTGACTGGATATCAGTTTTTACACGGAGCGGCTGCCACCTGACCTCCGCAACCCGAAGATAACGATACCCTAAGGCTATACCAGTGTTAGGATATTAGAGGGTACTGACTTTTCCAATAACGACTGCCATAAATGTTTATGGCAGCCGGGACCAACGGCTTAACGTGCTCTCCGAGGCACGGAGCAGGCAATAATTGTCAATTAATACGCACATAATTTCGAAAAGTCATATAACTTCCGAAAGTCAGAAGTGTGCGACGTGGGTTCGAATCCACTCCCCACTGAGCTATCGGTGCTTGTATTATCTTATAAAGTGACATGTCACTGCTTAAAAATCAAGAACCTTTTAAGGGGTGAAGCTCTCTAGATTCACCCCTCAAAAAGTTATTAATACTTCACCATATAATATGAAATGTAATGTGCCTATCTAACACCCTGTACGAGTCCGACATTTTTCTATTGCAGTCTTTGAAATTGGCACGAGGTAAAGTGAAAATTAATTTCCTCTTCTACCTGTCCCCTTCAGGTAGCCTATGGTAACTGCTTACCCGGCAAAGTGTTTGCTTGTTTGCCAACTATGTGGTTTACGACAAGCAGTAGCCTGGATGTGTTTCCTTAAAGTTGCTTCTATCAAGAAAGTTACCATATTCATGAGCAGTGGCCAACGCTTACACAGTACCGCAATAAAAAAATAATCTATGTTATAACATTTGCGTAAATATAAGACAATGCTCTTAAGTCATTTCAGTAAAATACCTACATCAGTTTTTATATAAACAGCCAAACAAATCCAGAGGGCATTGCGCATTAGCATAGAATCTTAAAATTGACGTGAAACCGTAAAAGAAAAGAAAGATCTGCAAATTATATCAAAGCTTTTTACGAAGTTTAACTTAAGTGCCTGATATGAATTTTGATATCATGCTTTGTAAGTTGTACCTCTCTGGGCACGTGTTACTTAAACTTAAACACATTTTCTCCTTCAAGAAAAGCCTTGAAGATATAGTAGGTAATGAACTGTAAAGTTTATTCTGTATTATCTATGCATTGTTTCATACGAATTGGTGGTTAATTATCGTATTTATTGGTTCATTTACACCGACGTTAATTCAAAAATATTGTAAACTAGATGTGCCCGCGGTTTCACCCGCGTTTATCATTACTGCGCCGCCCCTGTGGGTTGTAGCGTGATGTTATATAGCCCATAGCCTTCCTCGATAAATGAGCTATCCAACACTAAAATATTTTTTCAATTCGGACCAGTAGTTCCTGAGATTAGTGCGTTCAAACAAACAAACAAACAAACTCTTAAGCTTTATAATATTAGTAAATATACTATCTTTAACTTCGAAGCGATATGCTAAGGTTTTTAATACTCACATTTCAACAAGTACATATCTCACATAGTAGAGAGCTAGTCTTTTATCAACAAGTTGGTGCGCTTCCAGGTTCCGTGCTACTACAATGATTTTTTTACAATTTTCCTGATCTAGATCTATGTTGAAGCTGGATCCTAACGCACGGCAACCTCATGTCACGCGGGATCATCAAGATCTTCAATAATAATATATATATATACATATATATAGCGATATATAATAAATATCGCTATTATAGGCTAATTATAATAACCGAGTCGTTTGTTTATATTATTTTCTATATTCTTTAGTTTACTTTTATTGTCAATAAATATGTAGGTTAAAATAAATATTTGAATATCGAATGAAACTGTTGTCAAAACAAGAGGAATGTCTTTCCTAAACCGCAATTGCAGATATTCGAAAAACACTACTAAGTATCCAAAATCGCTCACCTCTCAAATATGCGGACACAATTTCGCTTTTAGTTTAAACATTCGGAACGCATCTGCTTCCGTACGAACGATTTATTCAAAAGTTTCGTTCGACCTTGTACTTTAAAAATAATGTATTCATGAGCCATTTAGTTCTCTTCGGCCTAGTAAATTTTAGATTTGAAATGTATGAGACCATTTATATACGAAGTCCATTTTAAACCAAAATAGAAAAAAGTTGTAGACTTATACTTATCTTATTAGGAGTTATTGAATGTTTCGAGAAAACCAGGTGGTCCTGATTTAAGCCAGCATAGATTGAAATTTGCAACTAATTAGTATGCAATAATCTGAGAGAAGAATCCGGGCCTTGGTTACGTTTTATAAACAGTGTCAATAATCTAATCAAATCGAATTCTATCACGTAGCGGCCTACTGTGCAAACTTTATGCATATACATATATCGTCACTTTAATGTCTAACAGAATTCCTTTCAAAGCATCATGTTTTCACTTACCTAAGGCAGGCGTTTATTTCACCGTTAAGTCTAGGTAGTCCAATCAAAAGTTTTGCTGCTGGCTGAAGCCAACATCAACGAACAAACTTTAAGTTATTACTTTGCATAATATTATTACGTAGTATATATAAAATAATAAAGTAACAATCTAGTAGTAGCAGCTGGTTTGAAGCGCAAACATTCTGACGTATTGCGTAGTGAATTTACTAGGTGTTAGCGAAGTTTCATCGACAGTCGATTCATCGATATATTTTCATTGAATATTTACTTCATCGGTGATTGTAATATAGGGGTCAGTACTTCGTGCGGTTATTGTATCGATGGGTTTTTATCTTGACGGTTCTTTACGCAAATCGATAGTTTCTTACCTTAAAAGTAGATTACCTCGATAAATTGTTTTCAAAAAGGGTTGTTGCTCCCTTCCATAACATCACATTGAGGATTAAAAATATTGTTACTAAATTTAAAGGATGCCATTAAAGTCTTGCGTGTAGTAAACGCTTGCGTAATGTAGAGGTTAGGGTTTTATAAAAATAAGCAGATTACTGGCAGACCATGTAGGCAATGTTTGAAAAAGAACACGCTAGATTAATGACTTCCAGCTTGTGTGCCACGACACGTCATTGAGCCACAATTTTACAATATAGCAACATAATATTGTCTTCTGTTTACGCGAATGTTATTCATTGAAATTAAACTACTATATACGGATTTTATCGCGTTATTTATTTTACTCTTTATTACAAAATTTTGAAACTGTTACACTACTACTAGACACTATTAAACTTTACTAATTTTTAAGCTAATTAAATTATTAAAACTATTAGAACTATTTATATTTAAGTTTACACTTTCCGCGTCGCGACGTTTCGGTTGCTTTTCAGCAGCCATGGTCACGGGGAGACTAAGATGGTAGTTGTCTCAATGTTCCAGTGTCGTTATTTCAAAGTACCCGAACATAATTTAAACATTGGTGTTTCTATTTACGCAGATTGAATATAATATAGCAACAATAAATACATTAAGCTTTTCATTCTTCGCTGGAATTCCTTATTTGGTAAATGAGGTTTAGGTTTAATTCAAGTACAGTACGAATATATTACGACAGTCTTAGCTTAAGAGCATTTTGGAAAATGAAAGGAATTCGACATATGAAAACAATTTCACTTTCAACTCTCCGAAAGAAAACCAACCGATTCAAAGTCGAACTATTAATCTACGAATGGCAATTTCATCTAAGACCGCCGATAAACGATAAATAAACTGGAAATACCAATCCCAATTACAATTTTCGCCTAAACAGGTAAGACTCACGTAGTGTAGGAATGCTAGGAAAGTGTGCAACCCCAGAACGTGCTCTGTTTACCATGGGAAGCGACACAAAAACTTGGCGATTGTGATTCCTGGCGCGCAAACTAATTTAGATTCGTCGGAGATTCCGCACACATTGAGGCTAAGTGGATAATAGAGAAGGCAGTGTACTTTATTGTGTTCATATATTGACTTACTTCGTATATCGTACCCACGTCGCGCACCTCTGACTTTTGGAAGTTATATGACTTTTCGTAATTATGTGAGTATAGATTGACAATTATCGCCTGCTCCGTGCCTCGGAGAGCACGTTAAGCCGTCAGTCCCGGCTGCCATGAACATCTATGGCAGTCGTTATTGGGAGAGTGTCGACGCAAAAGATCCCACTGGGTCGAAGTGTCGCCGGTCTGCACTGACTGGCCCCCACATAAAATACATACATACTTCGTATATCAACTCTTAGGATTATAATTATCTCAATAAGATATATTTGTAAGAAAACTAAAGATAAAAATTGGAGTCAGCGGATACACGAAGTTTTAATTTTTCTATATACATATTTTAAGTATTACTTCAGCCATAGTTTAGTCTGCTGATCGCGTCTTGTAAAAAATTGTTATAAAAAACACACGATGCCACCTACTGTATGTTCTTAATTATTTATATCCGTTTGTTTCTAGATTTTGCCTAACATATAAAACAGTTATAATTCGCTGTAATTTTATGCCAAGTAAATTAAACAAACATGACATACATACATATATAATTACTTATACTAGTACAAAATAATAATGTATTAGGAATCCATTGATTCACTGATGTAAATTAAAGCTATTATATTCAGTCCTTCACACTTATGATGAATATTATACAGTTAGTGAACTAACCTTTTTTATGTCCATAGCAGACGTGCGTGCTCCGCAACACGCACGTTGGTGTGTAATTACGTATAAGATCACGCATACACGCGTCAAAGTGATCAATTTATCTCCTACTTTAATCATCTATACCTCACGTACAAGTACTCGGCGCGTATAAGTTATTATAACAATGTTTCATGTTGAGCTGCCTTACAGAAGGTTGTTACTCTTGCTATTTAAATATAAGTAGGTACTGGGTGGGAGAGGCCTTGGATGTTCAGCGATGTGATTTTGGAGAATCTTGCAGCGAACTCCACGCATACGAAATAGGTATGTAGGTATTGTCGAATTTCTATGGCGATATTTCGTTTAACAGCAAACTAATGTTTAAGTGCAGAATTTTTAAATTAAAAGGCGGAATGTCGACTTACTTTAATAAGATTATTTTTATTAATATTGGTAGCTTATGAATACTATGATAACGTCTTCTAATATTGTCATCATGTATGTCGTTACTAACAAATTATATACATAGAATTTGATTAAATAGGATATTGTACTTTTAAAGCGTAAAGCGTTTTTAAGCGTAGAGCTTTATACATTTTAAAAAGTAGATTTTATTAATATGTAATAGTGTTTATGTAGAGTTATATAAGCTATTAGATAACAAAAAAATCAAATTTTATAAAATATGTAATATTTAAGAAACTTTCACACACAATGCACATTTATAAGAATACTTTATGAAAGTTGTTGGGATAATGCAAGATGACTTCACACCGCCTAATGATAACCATTCAGTTAAGTCTAATGGTAAATGCTAGTATCTCAATTGCAACGCTTTACAAAGTAGCTAGAAGCTCTACAAATATGTAAAGTATATTTTAATTTGTAAATCGTAATCTGCGTTCTTAAAAATTGTACATACATATTATATAATTAATTGTACATGTGTAAAGTCTTATAACTATACATCGAAAGAGGTAGACAGACCTGATTTTGAGGTCCTATGTAATAAATAAGATGCGAGCCTTTCGCTGTATACTGGGAACAATTGCAGACTCCGTGCAGCTACTAACAATTTCTTAAAAGAAAAACTTAATAACTGTCAGACTCGATACCTTACGAATAATAGTCACATTCACTAAAACTGAGCGACTAAAGTATACCTTAAAATATTTTTACCTTCATTGCCAGTTCTATAAGTTCTAAGTACAAGATTTGTATACTAAAGTGCGCAACGGTGTGAATAATAAAATCAACGCTCCCCTGACCGCTTTGAGATAAGGAGACAAATCGGTGAAAACTTGTACAATGACCGAGAAAAGTAAAAACACTTTCTGTAGATATACAACTTCACATGATGTATTGTATGTGGCTCGCTACCATCCGGATTCTGACAGAATACGTCCGCTGATGTTTTGCTTCGTAGAAAGATAAACGAGAAATGAGCGGAGCGGTCAGCCGTGTTGACATGAGAATCTGGTGTGTCATCTTTAGTTTCTATAGTTTTAACCTATTAACTAGCTACCATTCGAGTTTTTATACATTCCCATTGAAGCTATGTTACGAACTCTAAACAGTGTTTAAGTTTAATAAAAATGATTATGAGACTGTTTTTCAATTATTACAATGTTTCTTTTGTTTACGAATAGACGTGCAAGATCAGATAGACGGTCGTCATAGATGTTCAGGGAATCAATAAGAGCTGATTATTATTTAAAAAAATGTCTAGTTACAGGTAACCTCGCTAAGACACATAAAATATTCCCAAATATATTTAGCTTAGGACACTAATCATACGGTAAATCAAGAGCTTTTAGACCATCGCCTCCTGTAGAGATCAAGATCATCTGAAAAGACCAATCATTGTCCGATTATTTAAAAAAACAGACCCACAACATTACATGTGAAAAGCATAATGAGTAATAACTATATTCATTGAAAGCATCATGTGCTCTCAGAGATAAAGCACCTACATAATATTTTGATTAAGTCACCTGCCTTAGTCACTACTACGATTTCGCAATTTCAAATAATATATATACTTACACTAACAAATAATAACCATCGTTAAATAAAAATCTCTCGCAATTATCTCGTATACACCAAAGAATGTTTGGAATTCTTAGATCAATTAATAGTAAACAGACGACGGTCAGACAAGTCGTAGCTAAGGACCAGACAGTTTTGATTGCAGTGAAACCTAGCCTTACAACTTATGTTCTTCCTACTTAATATTTATATATTAATTTCTTGTCGGCCTCGATGGCGTAGTGGTTAGTGTAACCGACTGCCACGCCTGAGGTCGCGGGTTCGATTCCCGCACAAGTCAAACATTTGTGTGCATGAACATGGCTGTTTGTCTTGGTCTGGGTGTTTCTATGTATAATATGTATGTATTTACAAAAAAAAAAGTATATATGTATGTTTATCCATTATCTAGTACCCATAGTACAAGCTCTGCTTAGTTTGGGCTAGATGGTGTTGTGTGTATGTGGTAGAATATTATTATTATTATTATTATTAATACTGAGAGGATATTTTTAGACTCCTGCGATATGCACACATCGCACCCTTAATAAAACAGAGACTTATCTTAGTATTTTGGATTAAACAAATTTGAACTCTATTGCAAAGATTTAATACAAATATAATATTAGAATTTAACATATACAATTAGAGTTCAAATTGCCTTACTTTCAAATTTCGAGTTAAGTCGCTGTTTTATTAAGAGTGCGACATGTTACAAATTGTAAACAATGCAGCAAAATATTCGGATTTTCTAAATGATTTATGAAATGTAAATCCATGTTTGTCATTGCGTAGTACGTAAATAGAAAGTTAGTAACTTTTAAAGTTAATTTAGAAAGATCGTTTATCTTTCTAAATTAACTTTAAAAGGAAGTAAATTAAAAACAGGTTTACCTGTAGGAAACTTAAATTTTTTAAATAATATGTCTGTATTTATGTACTTGCAGGCCTTTACAAAATAGCATAGTACTACTCAAAATATAGATACTTTGTAAATAATAATCTGCTTTTTAGAAATTTTATATACATACATAGTAACTTGCCTGTATCCTCAAAAAGAGGTCCAGCCTGTTGCCTATTATAACATTGCAAGTATATTATCAATTTAGAATGTAACAATTTGCCCATTTTTTCCAATTTCGTATTTCCAATTTCCTACAAGGTGGACCGACGATCTAGTAAGGATCTCGGGAAGTGGTTGGATGCGGGTGATTCAAGATTGTTTTTATGGAAAACCTTGGAGGAGGCCTTTGTTCAGCAGCCTTAGAATACCTACTGAGAAATAAACCAGCGCTCGTATAACATAATGAATCAAGATGATTCAAAATGGAGCTTACAAACGTCTTGCCTAGAACTGTCAAACTAATTTGAACCCAATGAGTCCGATTAGCGCAATGAGACAGGCAAGCGTTTAACATTTAAGTTTAAAATAAAAGAATACCCTTTACTTTATATTAGATAAAGAATGCAGTGAAAACTATAAAGCTTAGTACCTTCAATTTTCCACGCAGTCTTCTTTTAACAAAGTAACTACGTTCCCCACTGAGTAAAGGTTGCCGAAACTTAACTAAGCCTCATAAAATTTTAAACTCGTTGACCTTCAGTTAGCAGGCACGTCAATAGAATTCACGGGTCTACGTAGACTGGTAATATCAACAGCCACTTCTAAAATTTAAAACCAAGTCTCATACAAACCTTTTTAATATTTTGCAACAAATGCAATTCCACGAAGACCTGCATTGTTGTTGAATGTTACATTGTTTAGGACATATTTATTCTGTACACTTATTTGGTCATTCATTATTTATTATTAGTTTATAGACTACTGCTTAGTTAACTGCACGGATGGCTTAGTCAATTAAGTGATCACCCCGCCTTTGCCAGTAAAGGTTTGAATCCCACGTGGATCAAAAAATTGTGTGTGTCACAAATGGTTGTTCCAAGTCCGGGTGTTCTTTGTGTCCGTTGTTTAAATGTTTGTCAAGTTTTTGGCGATAAAGGAATAGTGAAGCAGTTGCGTTTCAAAACTAAAGAAAAATAAATTGAAGTAATGTTTTATGTTAGCTTATTATACATACACTTGGTCTGACGATTTAGTTCACAGCTAACATGAAAAGTTGCGAAAAGTTACCAATCAATGGATTTTAAAACTGACCGATTTCCAGTAATCCTTTTTCAATGCATTTAAAGCGAAATGCGAAACGCGAAATAAACAGTGAACAATCTATACTAATGTAATAAAGCTGAAGGCAGAATCTGTTTGTACAGGAACGGGGCAGTAATCATGAACGTGAAAGAAACCGCAGGGATCAAGAATTGATACCTATCTTATCATGTAATTTTCAGTTACATAGGTATAATATATGAAATATAATAATAGTAAAAGTACAAAGAAATTCATAACTGGAATACGACAAAGTAGTAAACATCTACAATGTATTAAAAGTTATTGCCATTTCGCCGGGGCAATAAAGAAATTGCTTTCTATAAGGGCAACACTGCCCGCATTTGCTCTAAATTTGTAATAACTTTCGATTTTAGACCATAATCATATATACCTAGGCTCACGCTTATATCTCCGAAGGGGTAACCAAAGGTGTTTTGCAACCACATTTCAACAATTATGATTTTTATCCTACACTGCCCAACCCGGAAGCCGAATCCGACTCCTCGTGCACAACATTCACTTTTACAACCACTGCGTTACCAAGGCAGATTTAATCACTTTTGTATTCTCGCATTTACTTATATTCTAAATCATTATTAATCTCTGAGTCTTCTTCGAAGAGGTTAATGAAAACTCTTTGTGGGTCTGTGTTTCTGTCTGTTAGTGACAGTTTGTTAGTGACAGGCATAGCTCCGGAACCACTGGATTGATTGACTTGTATCTTGGTGTGCAGATACCTTAGAGTCATACCTCGGTCGAGTTTGAATATGGGCCCTGTGAGTCAAAAGACCCTTGAGATATAGTTGTCACAAGTTCACATGTACTTTAAATGCTTTTACATTTAAGACGAAGAGGTTGAATCCTGGGTCTTTACACCCATCTCGTTACATTTAGCATTAAATATATAGTCTATACAACTTCTTCTTCTCCCTAGCCTTTATTATTCCCAAGTCACTTGGGGTCGGCTTTTCTGGTCTACCCGGATTTGACTGGATATCAGTTTTTACACGGAGCGGCTGCTACCTGACCTCCACTACCCGAAGGCTAACGATACCCTAAGGCTAGACCAGTGTCATGATATTATAGGGCACTGACTTCCCAATAACTGCCATAGATGTTCATAGCAGCTGGGACCGACGGCTTAACGTGTTCTCCGAGGCACGGAGCAGGCGATAATTGTTCATCAATACGTACATATAATAGCGATAACAGTTTATACAACTATTAATACATTTTAAAAGTCTCAAAATGATTCGCTTCTCAACCTTTTCGCTAAAATCAAAGTGTAGTTATCTGTTCTTTTCAACTTAATATCTGAAAATATAAAATTCTTATCACTGGAATCTGACGACGAATATCTGATCATATAATGATACATTCTAAAAGTATTAAATCATTGGCTCACATATTCCGGCTATTTACATACGACCTACTTGTCGACTAGTATTACAGCTAAGAAAATATATAAATCACTTCTCAATATCACAAATCATGAAAACGTGAATCGCTGTGATTGCTACCTATAAATATCTACATAGCGAAGTTCATTGTAGTCGTATTAATATAAAAAGTGAAAGTTTGTAAATGTTTGGATGTTTGTTATTTGATCAACGGGTAAATCGTTAACCTAAAACACAGCGTCTAGTGTTGTGGATTAGATCCCCTTACCAGACAATAATTTGAATGGTCCATAAATTATTTTTCTGAGTCTAGATGGTTTTTGTGTCCGTTGTTTGTATCTTTGTAAAAGCCCCAGCATTACAGGAATTATTTTTACATTTGGGTGAAATTAGGCACTCAGACAGACCATGTTCTAGATATGGCTACGAGCCCGTACGCCCCTCGACTTTCGCTCCTTTCATAGAAAGACGGAGCCCCGCGAAGCTATTTTTCGGTGGGATTTAAGAAGAAACCTAACGAATAACTTCTGGGGGGCGAACCTTGAGGGGCGAAAGGGCACGTAACTCTAGAAATGAATGGGATATTCTTGATCTCTTCAGGTCTTCTCTTAGGTTTCAAGCAAGGAAACCGCAGTTAGAAACTTGACAGCATGGATGGCTAGGTGTTAAGTGACTGACTTTGTATCCTTGGTTTGTATGTTTGTAATATCTCCCGCGACACAGGAGACGTATAACAATTTACACATTCATTTAAAACATTAGTGAGGTACACTATTTTAAAATAACCTGTATAATTTACGTATAATATACTAGAAATCCAAATTTTATTACATAATAGGTTCCTAAAATAGCTAAAAAGAAAGAACTGATATTATTAATTTAAACTGTTACGTAAAATAAATGTAAATAATTATATGCAAACTCTTTGTTTGATATTATTATGTTTATTTTCGTGCATAAACAATATGAATTTGAATTTTGATTTGATAACGTAACTGATATAATTCTAATTTTTAAATAAATTTCTCCTATTTCAATAAACAATCGAATCAAATCGTATACATTTTAAAATTTATTACACAACATTGCGTAACAACTTATTCAAAATACAACACGTAACACAAGCTAATAAACTAATTTATCGAAATGTGTGATGTACAGATCGGTAAGAAATACCAACGCACCAAGAACTCCGTCAATTGGACATCGACGAGTAAATAAAATGATAAAGGTATATATTGTTAGAATAGGATTTAAGCTCGTAATATTCACTATAGCTTTAGGACCCCTAAATAAATCTTGTAAATATTGAGTAGACGGAATTCTCGTAATAAACAGATTAAAATCCGATTAGATCTAATGTGCGTCATAAATATCACAAACTAGATGAACTTTGCAAACGACGCCACAGGCATAAGCCTGCGCCTTCGTTCGCGTCAGTCTAGATTTTGTCCATAAATTGTGATCCCTGGGGAACAATACTTATATTTATATCCTTTTCTGTAGCCCTCACAACGTGTACGCAATATTTCATGATGATCGGTCGAGTAGTTACGGCGTGAAAGTGTAAAAAACATATATAATATTAAGTTTGGATTCACCCAAATTATAATAAAAGTCGAATGTGAACATAAATTGCATTTCAGTTTATTTGACGTTTATTTGTCTAGATCGGAGCTCCATTTTGAACAGCTTTTGTTACAAGTGTTGGCTCTGTTTAAACTTTCTTCTTTGTTTTATAAACTCCGATTAAAACAATGGACGTTATTCGTCTAGCCAAACCAGATTCAACAATAACAAAGTTTTCCCACATTAATTTACAGCTGCAGTTTATATTACAACTTTAGCTGCAAGAGTTCTGGTTGTCAACCATACTTATCTATAAATTATACATATTAAATATTAATTTAAATTCCATATTTTGTATTCTTGTGTTAGTTGCTTATGCTTTATGATCAACGTTTTAAGCACTGCCGTAATAACTCAATCTTTAGTTTTACCTGTTATATGTAGCATTATTTCTATTACTTCGTGCTGGGAGGTCTTTTCACAGAAAAAGTTATAGAGATTTGATATATACCTAATCAAATGTATAATTACCAACATTAATTTTTGATTACGTTGGTGAAATTTTTAATAGCATGGGATTTAATTTGATGGCAAATAGCAAAAGCATGATCAGGTAGGCTTTTTACAATTATGACTCTCCATGATAATATTAGAATGCGTGGTATTATTGCTGCTTTAGTAAGGAAATTGGTGAATTGATTTTACAAACATTGATATATCACTTCAAATATCAAATAGTCTTTTTTTTCATTTTTTTTTTTATGTGTTGGAATGCTTTGACGCGTACCTCTCCACGGGGCGACGGAGAGGTTATGTCGGGCTCACCGGGGAGAGATACCCCGGTAATACTGACTAAACCTACCACGGTGTTCCTCGACATAACCATAGACGGCGGAGCCGCGCGAATCGCTTTCACATGCAATCGCGACCCCGCCGAGGTTTCGGCCCGCCGTGTGAAACGGTAGGCCACTACATAAAAGACCCTCTACTGACCCTTGTAGGGGAACAAAAACACGACTCAGAGGCGCGCGTGGGAACACGCACGCCGCCTCTCGGACCTGGTGCTGATCGGGTGGCGGGCAGGCCTACGCATCCTAGCACCCCCAGGTCAAACCTCAGGGTGGCTAGAGGTCATCTCGCGCCCGCCGGCGCCCGGTTCTGCGGTTGGGGAGAGGATTTAAGCGCACCCTCTCCCGCTCCGCCGCCTCCTTGATGGACATGACTTCCTCACAGAAGGAGGCGACGGTGTTCCACGACCTCTCGCTCCGGACCATAGATTGAACCACGGCCTGGAGCGAGAGGGCAACCATACCGACTGCCGCGATCAACTCACGGCGCTGCGATGCCCAAGCGGGGCAATCCGCCAAAGCGTGCAGTGCCGTATCCACAACAACATCGCGGCAGTCACCGAAATATCAAATAGTCCTATGTTAACGCTATTTATACACATTTCTGATTTTATCAAAGTTTCTTTTAAGATTGTTAAATTCGCCCTACGATATAATTTAGTAATTTAATAGTTTTAAACTTACCTGACGTTTCGGGTACAACGAGTTAATTGCCTTAATATCATCAAAAGGAAGTTATTACAAAGTACCCTTAAATCAATTAATTAATTATAGGTGTTTTACTGGTTGCAAGGGAAGAGACAGCAGCCTTATTCTCGGCTAAAAGCTAACTTTTGTATTTACACTCAATCTAATAATATTCCCATGTTTTCAAATATCCTCAAAGCTATAGAAAATCATTAAATGGCAGTTTGCAAAAGGTTAAGAGTTTTATAAAACAGAGCTGATTTTAAATAGTCAACCAATCACCACTTTTTAAATAAGAACCATGTTTTTAATAAGTATCACCAAATACTTCGACTAGTTACTATATCTCTCTTTTTTAAATGCAATAGGCTAGCATTTGATCGCGGTCTCACTTGATGTTAATAAAAGTGGCAGCAAAGCGCTTCGTGCGTATATGTGGTATATCCACCATGTACCTGTGGCGCTGGTCTATTTGTCTGGCCGTCCGATGGTAGAATAGGGAAGGAAGAATCAAATCATGCAGTGCCTCTGCACACTCTCCGACATGATCCGATAGAAAGCCGAGAGACTGGCAAACCTACGACGATGCTCCAAGCTTTGGAGTCGTGCTATTTTCTCGCTTAAGAAATGTAGAGATTGAATAATATTCTGTGTTAATATTAGGACACTTTAGTAGTAGATGAATAGCAGCGATAGCTCAGTGGGGAGACCAACAGACTGCAATGCAGAGGGTCTCGGATTCGAACCCAGGTCGCGCACCTCAGGCTTTCGGAAGTTATATGACTTTTCGAAATTATGTGCGTATTGAATATATGTCAATTATCGCCTGCTCCGTGCCTCGGAGAGCACGTTAAGCCGTCGGTCCCGGCTGCCATGAACATCTGTGGCAGTCGTTATTCGGAAAGTCAGTACCCTCTAATATCCTGACACTGGTCTAGCCTAGGCTATCGTTAACCTTCGGGTTGCGGAGGTCAGGTGGCAGCCGCTCCGTATAAACTGATATCCAGTCAAATCCGGTTAGACTAGAAAAGCCGACCCCAAGTGACTTGGGAATAATAAAGGCTAAAAGAGAAGAAGAAGTAGTTGATGAACTGACCGTTCACAATGCTGGCAAATACTCTTTTCACTATTTTATCGGTTACTAATACTCGCTTCATACACTACGCTTTGAACTAATGAGGCGTTTGGTAATCGTTCAGCACCCTCGCATACTCGGTTATAGTCCAGCGACAAAACTATCCTTCATTCGCTGCTTGTCAACTCGTTATAGTGTCTAGCTTAAATCGCTCCTTCCTAGCAGTCGTGACTGTTACAAATGCATGTACATATATTTTAATGAGTATATAATAAGAAATACTTTTACTTATTTTTTTATCAGTAAAATACTGAGCTTAGCGTGATCTCTGTGTCATAGGAGATGAACATATGAATATTTAAACTTAATAAACATTAAAACAACGGACAGTAAGATCTCGTGTCATAATTTTATTTGTAGCTCGCATAATTTTTTGTTCTGGGTTGATTAAATACAAAATCTGAATTAACACTAAATGTTTTACTATAATATTTGAGAGTGGGAAAAAGCAGAGAGACGAAATGTTCATACAAATCTGAAGTAGTTCGAATGCGAAGGTACTTCGACCATACAGAACATCACAGCATCACAGCTAAATAATTGTAGTATTGTGTTCCGTCGCACAAAGTCCAATGCACTTGCGCCAAGCTATCAGCAGAGCAGTCTATTCCACAACATAATAAGATTATTTATCTTTACGATCGTTAGATATTTCACATTTTTAATAAATTATGTTGTTGTTGGTTTGCCCCACAGAAATGATTATTCAGATTTCTATAGCTACTAATACTATAAAGAGATAAAATTTATTAGTATTTCGGTAAGGGGTAAACGACTGATCCGATTATTCTTTATTTTAATATTAGAAAGTCAACGACTTGACACAAGTAATACAATATTTTGAATTGCGAAGATAGGAGCCCTCATTCTCGGCTGGCTTTATCCTAACAATGGCAATAGAAAAACAATTACTATACCTTCTTCTTCTTTTGTGTGGTTTAGTGGCCAACCTGTTGTCAAGAGTTGTTCAAGCCGCCCGCAGGCCTCTGACATGGCTTAACGACTGCTGTCAATTTGAGAACAACCGGGACCGATTTTTTACGTGCCCTCCGAAGCACGGAGACGCTCAGATGAAATACCACTAAGCGGTCACCCATCTATAGACTGACCGCATCCAACGTTACTTAACTTCGCTAATCGTTTACCGATCAGTGAGTGCAACTGGCTATGAGCGCCTCATTACTATACCAAACTCTCCTAATGATGGACAGCCACGTCGTAAGATTCTGATGTTCTCCAACTTGCTCTATTACGTTTAGCGCGAGGCATCCTCAGAATAATTTAGCCACGAAAAACCTCAATGTATCAAATATCCCTAAGTAATAGTATCGCCAGTGTTAGAAGGTTTAGGCCATAGTCGACCACGCGCTGGCGCTGTGTGGGTTGGCGGACTACATAAATCTTTGAGAACATTATTTAGAACTCTTAGACCTGCAGGTTTTCTCAGGATGTTTTCCTTCATCGTTAAAGCAAGCGATAATTACCTATTTAATACGGACATAACTTCGAAAAGTCAGAGATGCGCGCCTTGGCATCGAACTCCAGACCTCTGCGTGGCAGTTAAACGGTTTCTCACTAGGCTATCGCTGCGACTATATATTAGGTATACTTTCTACAAAATAATTGTGTTTAGGGCAAGAATAAAATAATATTGTGTTTATAATTCTGCCCCGCGGTACAGGGATTATTTTAAGATTGTTACGTCAGTTCTTTCTTTTTAATCTGACAATTGCTGGAAAGCCAACCATTATTTTATTAGACCCGCCGGCCGCTACAGTTTAAAAAGTATAAAATGGGATAATTAAATATATTACATTATCCTTGTCGTCGTAGCTTATAAATCTCGTGTTTATTGTTTTAGACCAACGGGTTATAAGATTTTTCTTTTATATAAATTTTTATAGCAAGGAGTCTGAAAATAAATCTGCTGGGTGGCAAAAGACTCCTATTCCATTATAACTTAAAAATGTGAATGTAATACACATCTACCTGACTACCGCTAATGGACCTTTTTTGCAATTGTAAGTCGTCTATGTATGAATATTCTGTTCTATGTATAAGTTGCTTTATGGCCGCGTTAAGTAATATGTAGAATTCCGACACAAAACGATTTTCAGAAAACAAGAAATCTTACACCAGTTTTCCGGAAATTAATTAACAAATTTAATTATTACACGTCGTTAATTAGCCTTTCAAAGACCGAGCTTTGACTTAAGCGTTAATAAAACTACATAGCATGTATAATTCATAAGTAGCTTTTTAATGATAGAACGGAATATAGTAAGTAATAAACTGTTTCTTAAAACTTTGCATCATTGTATTACAAACCAGACAGTTAGTGGCAAAATTATACTATGACGAAAAATTTTTTTTTTAGGTTTTATATCGGTTTGAAGATTTTAGTTCTCAAATAAGTTACATAGTCACTAAAAATATGAGAATATTTAAGCAATAATACAAGTAACTATATATAAATATATATAGGTATATACTAACATTTTATATTCGATTAGTCGAGTTTAATTTCGTTAACAATAATTTTTGTTTACATTACTAATTTACATTTTTAATCTACTTTTTAAATATTATTGATAAAGAATTCTATACGTTTTTAGATGGCTTATTATATCATCATCATAATCTCAGGCGAAAGACGTCCACTGCTGGACATAGGCCTCCCTCAAGGTCTTCCACACAGACCAGTCTTGGGCAACCCACATCCAACCGCTTCCCGCGACCTTTACCAGCTTATTATATAAATACAATTCAATGGTATATATATAATAAGCGCTCCTGCGCTCTGAGAGAATCACAGGGTATGTCAGCCTTCTTCTGACTAAAATCACACGTGAGTCTCTTGCTCTTTGCATTGCGGTGCCGCGAGGTTCCTTTCCAATTGCTCCACAACCCAAGCACGCACCTACCCAGGTGCCTGCTTGGGTGCCTCATGCACTATTACTAAAATCAGTAAACTCACTAACTTTAGCATTCATAAGTGTTACTTTGTAGCCTTAAATAGTCCTAGCTAATATTATAAATGCAAATGTGAGTTTATTTGTTAAGCGCACCTCAACTCTTAACCGATCATCATGAAATTCTGCATGGACGTAGGGTGTAGTAACGAACATAGCGTACTTATCATTTAGGAAAATTACTGATCCCAAAGGATAAAAAGTTATTGGCAATATCTACATGAACCCAAGCGAAGCCGTGGGCAAAATCTAGTATATTATGATTTTTAAATTTGACTTTGACACTAGCAAGCTCCAACTAACGCGCTGCCGTACTATCAAAAACCTTAATGTATGTCAAGTTACACTTACCTTGATTGAAACAATTTCGTATAGTATTTAATACATCAATAATGATATATGGAACCCAAAAAACATGTTTTAATTATTTATTTGAGCCACATAAAGCTGGCAGGTGTGACTGAAGACAGGTTCCGATTTGTAGGTATTAGCAAAATTCGTTCCGTTATAACTTGTTTCTATAACCCACATTTGATTCATGGTTGTAGACTAACACTTTAAAAGCGATATATTTGTAGACTATTTGGAAATATAATAGCACAATATAAATTACTATTTAATAGTCTCACGGCAATACAGCTAAAAGGATAGGCAGATATGGGTTCACACACATTTTGCTAGTTATGGTTTCAGTCTTTTTTTTATACAACTAAGGTGGCAAACAAGTATTCAGCCCTGATGGTAAGTGGTCACCGTAGCCTATGGACGCCTGCAACGCCAGAGGCATCACTTGCGCGTTGCCGACCCTTTAGGAAAGGAAGAAGTGAAAAAGGAAGTGCGAAGGACAAGGAGCGGGAAGGGGGAAGATGGTAATTGGGCTTCTGGCACTACGGCTCTACGTTATAGTGGCTCAGCGATTTACCTTCAACTGAGAATAGTTCTAGAGTCTATGCCGGTATTATTTTCTCTTAACACAAAAACTCTAATAACGCTTTGCACGACCTAAAAATCGAACCAAAGATTTAAGCACAGCACTCGCATTCAAATCCACTATGTCATCGAGGCACTTCGTGACATTGAAATAAAAAAAAAAATTTAATAAATAACGTGACAAAGCATAACAAAATATATAGCTTTACCTCATTCATGTAATTACAATGCTTAACGATAATATGGTTGTAAGAACTGTGCTTCTCTATAACAGTGATAAACTTAATATTCTTGTTTTGTTCAACTATTAACTATAGATAAAAACTAAATTACTGTTTATAGGGTAGGCAGTAGAAGTATGACAATCATTTTATAAGTAAAGGGCTATGGACAAAATAATTTGCATATAGTATTGTTACGTCTATAAGTAGTTATATCGCTGAATGGGTAGGTAAAGATGTTTTACGCTTATAATTCGCAAGCTGTTTTAGGTTCCACGTAATAAGAAGCGAGCTTTTAGGCACATTGACAGACTCCGTACTACTGTTAAGAATTTCGATTAAGTTTGTCTCAATGGTAATTTGCAAAATTATGATCCAGTACTAACAGCGTAGTGTAATTAAATTACAATCATTACATTTATAGGTGTTGTTAGTTGCTTGGTAAGCTGTCACCCTAGGCACAGGACACTTACAGGATAGGCGTTTCTAAAAAAGACACACTTCACAATCAAGTGTACGTTTTTTATTATGAACCTTTAAAAATGGACATATAACTGGCTTTTATTTAAAAACAAAAGGCTTAATATAAATATGCTTGCTTCCAAATACAAAAATGACAAAATTCCATTTACACTTTATTCCCCTATTTAAAGGACAGATTTTCATAAATCCATAATATCCATCCATATTATAGTGCTCACTTACGATATATACCTAAAGAACTGCTGTGCAAAATGTCACGCTTAATAGACCTACCGCGTTAAGGAAAGTTGTATGCTATTCAGTTAGTGTTAGTTTTATTAAGTAGATAATCTAAATCTCCGTGTTTCTATGTCACCAAAAATACATTTTTAATTAATAGTGCTTTTAGACATTCTTTCCAATTCCTATCCGATGTTAATTTATAGTTATCTTCTTCGCAGATTAATTTCTTTGAAGAGTTTTATATAATTAACGTCATTAGTCAAATTGTTTTTGCTGTGATATATTGGAACTAAAATCTCAATCCCATTATTTTCATATACAATTCAGGTCACGTCTTGTAAAAGTTTGGCAGTTTTTAATTTAGAAGCTGGTATAATTAAATATACAATGTTGCTATGTAATTATTTCCGTTGATGAATGTGTTATTATTAGCTCCCTAATCTCTTAGTTTATTGAAAGGTCGTTAGGCTTGTAAGTAATTAAGAGAAAAGTTCTAGAATGTTCTAGTGACCGTAATTAAGCTCAATGAAAAATCGACCTATGAACAGACAATGCCAAAGTCCTTGGAGTAATTACCAACGTAATGATTAAAGACAAACCACCAATACTCCCTAATTATTATCACAAATTCCGATCACAACGCACACAGCCCTTAAAAGAACAAGAAGCGCCATTAAATATTTATAACAAAACGATAAATGAGTCACGCCGATAATGGTATGCTGTCAGCATTCCCAACATTAGCCAGCGTCCCATACAAAATGATAACAATTCCCTTTTGTTAGTGCGATACCAACACTCGGAACATTTGTACGTTCTACAAACCGCCTTTTTTTGTAAATCTAAATAGAACGATAAAATAAATATTTTGAAACTAGACTAAGGAAGTTACCTTTTTAAATCATGGCAAAGATGTTCTGTTTAGTGATGTGCGTATTGTTCGCGATTGTGTCATCAAGATATGTCGATAAAAGGAAATGTCCTGAGGTCAGAGCGGTACCCCATTTCGATTTATCGCAGGTTTGTTTATTTTTTATTTAATTTTATATTTGGTGGTACTGGACTTGAGTGCCTGTCTTAAAACTTTGTCTACCTATCGGACCCTCACTTATTGTATGTAAATTATGATGAGACAATGCTTGTAGTCACCTCCTGGACGGTCAATTTGCTAATGTTATGTGTTATTGCATTGTTTTGCATATTAATATAATAATAAACAGCACTTAGTATTGAACTTTAATGCCGTATGGTAGCAATTATCATGCGATGGTATACACGACCGGACGAACCTTGATAATATTAAATATATTCATAATTAGCAGTACCCGCATATTTTATACACGTAAACTCATTGTATTCAAGTGCACTTTAATATTGACATAGATATTATCTAGTTTTAATTCGTTTTAAAGAAACTAATCGTTCGTCGAAGTTTAGGTCAAACCAACACTCAATATAACATTTTGGAGATTAGTACTTAGTCACAGACAAACATACAAAGGTTGCTTACAATCGTATTATAATAACTTATCTTAGATTGAGTATTTGTCTATATACTATTTTTATTTAGTTTGTAGGTCTAATTTAATTAGCTATCTTATTTTTAACACGAACACTAAAGACTAATATTGACTTTGAAGTTAATGAGTAATTTTGCAATGAGTTTGTAACGATGGAGTAGATAACGCATCCTTAATAAAACAGCGACTTAACTCGAAATTTGAAAGTAAGGCAATTTGAACTCTAATTGTATATGTTAAATTCTAATATTATATTTGTGTTAAATATTTGCAATAGAGTTCAAATTTGTCTCTGTTTTATTAAGGATGCGATAATTAAAAAAAGGGTATTTTGTCGTCTAGGCATTTAATACGATCCGTTTGGTTCTATGAGTACTTCAGCCTTGGGTATCTTAGCCTTCGGTATAAAACGGGACGTTAGCTGTATTAAAACCAATTGTATCTTATATAGAAACCATGTTCCTAATTTTATGCGTTCCAAGTATCCAATCGAAAACTCACCGACTGTTACGCTATGGTTTAAGATCACATCACGAAGCTTACTAATCTATACTTATAAATGAAATTGAAGTGTCTATTTGTAATGTCAAAATAACGGCTTTTACTAAATGTATATGAAAGTACATAGGGTAGTTATAAAAAAAAAATGTTATCTCTCCGTCTGTTTGTTTCGCCTAATTTCTTAATTGGCTTGACCGATTTTGACGGGACTTTTTACTGGCAGGCTGATGTTATAAGGAGTAACTAAGGCTACTTTTATATTAGAATAAAATTACGATTCCGCGAAATAAACAAATTCCACGCGGCCGAAGTCGCGGGTAACAGATAGTTTTAACATAAGATCAAATAATTCACTTTTTTATTTGTGGGGAAACGCACTTGATTCATATCCCCTCGCCGCAAGGGGAGGCGAGAGGGTTATGTCCGGCTCTCCCGTACTTGGGGCCTACGGACCAAAGCTCCACGGTGTGCCAACTCTCTACTTTGTATAGTGGATGGGTCACTGGAATCGAGGCTACATTAGCGACCCACCCAGCAATGTCCAAGAACAAATTAGGACTACGACTCCTAGGCGGTTCAATGGCTGGCGGGCGGGAGATCTCCATTCTCCTGCCCGCGACCTTGACTATGGCGGCATAAGGCGCGCGTACGCGCACCTGCGCTGCTCGGTTCGCCGGCGGCGACTCGGATCCGCAAAAATACTTTCCTCACGGATCCTTCCACGACGTCCAGATGACGTCCTCGCAGAAGGATGCGACCGCTGCCCAATTCCTCTCGCTGTCGACCATGGCTTTGATCACGGCCGGCCGCTAGAGGTCTTCACCCACAATATAGACGAATTCACGGCGTTGCACTACCCAAGCAGGACATTGCTCAAGCGTGTGCTGCGCCGTTTCCTCTTCAAACTCGCAGTGCTGGCAGACGGGACTCGGTTCCCTCCTAGCGACCGTGTGCAGGTATTTGCCAAAGCAACAGTGCCCTGAGAACACCTGCACCAGCCGGAAGGAAATGGTCCCATGCTGCCGCCCTGCCCACCGCTTTAACACCGGCTGGAGGGCCCCAACGGTTCTGAAACCGGCCATGGGTGCCTCCAGCCGCACCTTCAATTTAAAATCATGCTCTGGTGGGCTCGATTTCTCACGTATGTTTTAACTGTCGGGAGGGAACGACAACCCGTCTTGTCCCGCACTTCCTCACTCACTGTATATACTTCGGCGAGCACTTAAGCCTCCAAATCCCACGGTGGTGTACCGGCCAATGCGCAAGCTGCGTCGGCCGATACCGTGCGGTATCCTCGTATTACCCTGACCGCTATGAGTCTCTGCGGTCTCCGCAAGAGAGTCTTGCACTGAGATGTCAGTGAGTCCGCCCACACCGGTGCGCTGCAAAGCGCAAGTAACCGGATAACCCCCGTGTAAAGTCGCCGGCAACCGACACTTGCCCCGCCTAAGTTTAGCCGCCCAAGGCCGGACACAGTGCTGAGAAGCTTCGGAGCGAGCTGTCTGAAGTTCTCGTCGAAGCGCCACCTTTCGTCCAGGACCAGACTCAGGTACCTCATGTGGGCCTGGACGGGAACACGCGTCGAGCCCACAAATAGCGAAGCGCCGCGAGGTGGACTGCGACAGGGCCCATGAAAGAACAGGGCCTCCGTCTTGCTAAAAACCGACCGTAAACCCAGCGCCTCGATACGCCCGACCACCTGGGTAACCCCCACGGTAACCAAACAGGCCGCCACTTCGATCGGAAAACTGCCTGCTTCAGCGTCGTAGCAGTCGTGAATACGCATGCGCATGATGAATCATGTTCGATTGCAGGGTTCAGCAAAGCGTTATTGTTCTTTTTTGGAGTCTTGAACTGCACGCGGTAAACAATGATACGTGTGACTTGGGAGCATAGGTAGCGAAATTATATAGAAGCCAAAACAATTATCTTAAGAATTGTTATCAGTCTGTCAGTATGTTTGTACAGGCATCACGCGAAAAGTATTGCACGAAGTTGAATAAGTTTTGCCAGCGGTCTAACTTAAAGTCTGGTGCATGTTTCATTTTGATACGCCGCCTAGAAGTCGAGTAATATAGTATATGTGTAGATCAGCTTTTTCTTACATGTTAAGAAAGAAGAATACAGAAATAAAACTTGGAAACACGCGTGCAAAGTTACGGGTTAGCAATATTATAAAGAAGAAAGATTTGTATTCATGTATGTTAGTCTTTTTGTTAGTATAACTAAAAAAGTACTGTACCGATATTAAAACTTCTTTCACCACTAAAAGCTACTTTATCTAGGAGTAATATATGCTTTGTAATATTACGCTACAAGCCACGAGAGCGGAGCAGTAATCATAAACGTTGGTGAAACCGCGGCGGACTGCAAATCAATCATAAAAACTAATAAAATTTGATAGATATGTCCTTATTAATGGCTTTTATGTAAATCCATTTAGTTGGCAGCCTGTTGTTTTAAATAGAGAGTAGGTCATTACCAAACGAGTTCAATTACTGTGACATGATTTACAGTCAATTTATAAATAACATGACCATGTAAATTAGTGTAACAATAAAATTTATATAGTGATCTAGCTGTCACCCACGGCTTTGCTAGCGTGATATGTCATTTAAATATAGGCTGTGTTGTTTAGGGATAGTGTAGCTTTCTATTTATATAATATATCAGCTCTGTGTATTAACTGCCCACTGCTGGGCATGGGTGTGAGAAAGTTAGGTCATTGTCCACCACACTGGACCAGTGCGGTTGGCAGACTTCACATATCTTCTGGAACTTTATGGAGAACTCTCAGACATACAGTTTCCTCACGTAATTGCGTAGCACGTAGCCCTCACTATTAAAATGAGCGATATTCAAATATTTAATGTGCACACTACTTAAAAATGTCAAAGGAGGCCACGCGCATACGCATACTTATAATAATTTCAGTCTTATCTACATAATAAGTAAAAATAGGACACAACGGGATTTTCGCTTCAACCCGGGTTTATATCCAACGTAAGCACCTCGACTGGACTCAGTTATTAAAAGTAGAATTCAAAAGAAAAGGGCTGTCTAACTTCACCGTCTTGCCGTGAACTTGTGCTAAGCAATGATACTAAAATAAATATATTAGAAATGCTATGCTAATGCTATTATATCACATATGATATATTGAAAGCACATCACGATAGCGGTTGTAACGTATCAACTGAACGTGACCAAACCATACTTTTAGTAATTGCGTCTCGCGTTCGTTGTTTGAACAAAACATTTTCTTTTTCCTTATGGCGGTTGGCAATCTGTTTGTCAACGATAATACTAGTGATTGAATAACCCCAATTACGAGAAAGTTGTATTTCAACAATGAAATCGAACTCTATAATTTCATAAATATTATTAGGGCTGTACGATTATCGTATCCTATAATTGCTGGCAATACTAGATTATCACTTGTAGCATTTATTATTTTCGTGGAAACAGGTACCTAGGTACGTAAGCGTAGTAAACTCTTTTTACCACATAAACTATTTTATTAAATCGGAATTTCATAATATTTTCTACTAGAGGTATGCGTAAGGGATGCGTGCGTTGTTGATAACAGTTCCATAAAGCATTTTTTTCACATTCTCGTTAAAATCTATGTCAGTTGATCAATTGGTTACTGATCAACTGACATAGATCTAGTATTTAATGCCCAAAAAAGCTGTATAAAGCAATTTTTAAACAACAAACATGGGGAAGCTGTGTACCATGCTTTAAAAAGTATAAACAACTAACCCTTCCATCTCTCTATATTTTTGAAACAGCTGTTTTTGTAGAATCAAACACTGAACTTTTTGATACTTTGGCGAATACGGTTACCCGTAATAGGAGGCAAATCACCTAGAATAGACTTCGTCTACGCAAGTCAAAGACAGCTCTATTACACAAAAGCGTATACTGTATGGCACCCGCAATTTATAATAGATTACCAAATGAATTTAAAAACTTAGACATTAATCTATATATATAAAACTCTTCCGTTACTTAGTGACTGACAGAAAACGCACAGACGAAACTACTGAACGCAAGAAGCTGAAATTTGGCATGTATGTTCCTTGGAGAGTGTAGGGGAGCACTAAGAGAGGATTTTTGGAAATTCCACCCTGAAGGGGGTGAAAGGGGTGAAACCCGATATTCACACGGGAACGGGACTTACGCGGGTGAAACCGCGGGAAATTACTAGTTTATTTATAAAACAAGTACATAAGTTATTGGCGAATTAATTAATTATTTTATTTTAATTATAATTTTATTTTGACATCATGTTATCTTGATTTATATACCTACTTGACTTAATTATATAATGTATTTACTACTACTATTATGTACAAATTACGTTCTTACATCTAATATAATGATTATGTTAATTAACTATTGAGACATTGCCATTATTGTATAAATTATAAATTATCTCAATTATTTTATAATGTAATATTATGCATGCCAAATAGGTAGAATACATAGGACTGTAATAATTTTGCAAAATTTGTATAGCATCTGTGTATACCTTTATTCAACAAATAAATGGATTTGATTTGAAGGTATTTGTGCGAGAGATACTGGTGAAAGATGCTAATAGGATAGGTACTACCCTGAAATATATTTATATAAAATAATACATACGCCGTCATAACTTAGTAATAATTATCTTTACACAGTAAATAAATCTACATAATTATATTGTAACTAAATTAAAACAAATTACGCTAGTAAGAATACAATTTAAAAAGTGTTGTTCCGACGTCATACGATGACGTTTCAAACTACACTGTTTTTTTTCCTAACTCAACCTATTTACGTTCCTTACTCAACTGACAGTAATTATTTCATTTTCAATTCTTTATTCATCCTATAAGTAATCCTATTTTTTTTATTTTTTTTTGCGTGGGTGAATGCATGACGCATATCCCTCCGCGGGGGCGGGCGGAGGAGTTATGTCGGACTCGCCGGGGTAAAAGAAGATGTTAAGGTGATAAAGTATCTCCCGGAATACCGACTAAACCTACCACGGTGTTCCTCGACAAAATCACTATCGACGGGGCCGCGCGAATCACTTTCGCATGCGGTCGCGACCCCGCCGAGGTTTCGGCCCACCGTATGAAACGGCAGGCCACTACGCAAAAAACCTACCCAAAGGCACTTCTCACAATTATCCCTACTGTCCCCCCTAGAGGGGAGACGGACTCGACACAGAGGCGCGCGTGGGAACACGCACGCCGCCTCTCGGACCTAGTGCTGAAAGGATGGCGGGCAGGCCCACAAAGCCCGCCACCCCCAGGTCAAACCTCAGGGTGGCTGGAGGTCGTCTCGCGCCCTCCGGCGCCCGGCTCTGCGGTTGGGGAGAGGGTTTAAACGCTCCCTCTCCCGCTCCGCCGCCTCCTCGATGGAAATAACTTCCTCACAACAGGAGGCGACGGCGTTCCACGACCTCTTACTCCGGACCATAGACTGAACTATGGCCGGGAGCGAGAGGGCAACCAACCCGACTGCCGCAATCAACTCACGGTGCTGCGATGCCCAGGCGGGGCAAACCGCCAAAGTGTGCAGCGCCGTGTCCTCAACTACGTCGCGGCAGTCGCCGCAGTGGTGACAACCGCGGGTCTCTTGCCGGCGTATACGACACAGGAACTGGCCAAAACAATCGTGGTCAGTCATTACCTGTGTCAGCCGGAAGGTGAGAGCGCCATGCCGCCTCTCCAGCCACTCCTCAAACACGGGACTTACCGCCACGATCGTGGCGTGCCCGATCCTATAAGTATTCCTAGCTCTACCGATGATGAAATTACCAAAAACTCTAAAGTTTAGCATAACGGTCTGAACAAAAAATACAGTTTTCGTAATCTATATCTATTTATATTAATATTATAAAGAGGAACGATATGATTATGAGATTTTACAAAATTTTTCACCATTTAAAAATTTTATTATAACATAGACAATTTTTTTTTATAGTACTAACCTAACCTACTTTTACGGAGCCATAAATTATTTTTGCTATCCATACTTTTTTCGGTAATATTTGCCACGGGTAGAGTAAGGAACGCATTTCGGTTAAATAAAGAAACTTTATTAAAATAATTTTATCGGACTAGTTAGGCATACCAGTTTAGGATGAGTAAAGAAATAGGATGAGACGTCATAGGAAGAATACGAAACAACCCTTTAAAAAATGTTGTTACTGAAGCATTTCTTTTTATTAGGGAAGCATCTTGTCATATCCAGAAATGCACCAATTCGTTGTATGTGGTAGGCCTAGATGATGAAAGGTGCAATTATATTTTTATTTAGCAGGACGTGATGAGGATGGACCGAAAAAAGCTTGATCTACTTCCGATTTCTAAAAGGCAGAACACTACAAAAATTTGTTAACAGATGATCAAACGCATGTTATTGGCTAATCAAATCCGAAAGAGCAAATCAAAACATTAAACATGCGTTTCATTATGACACATAGTTGATCACGAATAGCTTTCAGAAACAAGTTGTAAATCAATGACAGCATTACCAGTAATGGTTCATTAGCACTGAATATATAAAATACAGCAATAATTTCAGTTCATAATTGGACGCAGTGTGACACTCGCTCTATGCTAGCTTGTAACAGACGCAATCCAAAAACTAATATCATAAGAGCCGACGCACATTTGACGAATGGCAGTGCAGAGAATTTTCATTATCAAACCATTATCGGCTTTGCGCGTATTGAAATGATGTCAAAAATCAATGAACACAACTATTAGTCAGCGACCGCATTGAAGCGATTAGCGGCGAAAGGTAGCAAACAACGTGTAATATTTCATCGCCAGCAGAGTAGATAATGGCCTGGTAGGGAAAAATACTCTGCGCTGCGCCTCGATGTATGCGCGCCGGCCCTTAATATAAATATGAGTTTGTTTGTTTATTTGTTACGCTTTCACGTCTCAACAAATCGACTGATCGTCATGAAATTTCGCATAAACGTTTCCAGGCGAACAGAAACGGACATAGGGTACCTTTCATCTAAAAAAAAACTACAGTTACTAACCTTACTTACATTTACGCGAGTGAAGCCGCAGGCAAAACCTGGTAAATAATAATAATGTAAATAGTTTATAATAATATTTGTCTATCAGCTGCATACCTGATAGATATCATTATCTGGTATGTACTAATTTACAGTTGTTAAATAGAAATGTTGTGTTTGCAGTTAAAATGTATTCGATTTTAGAATTTAGGTACCGGACATGGCCAACATAGCGATACTTAGATCTTAATGATGTGTTCAAAGAGAGTTCTTAGAGGAATGATAAAATCACGATGACAAGTGATTGTCGATTAAGCCCTTGAATGTTTAAATCAGAGGTTCCCAGACTTTTTTTCTTATAGACCATTTGCAAAATTTAGCAGTTTCCGGTGGACCTCTTGCAGCTACATTTGTATTTTTTTTTTTTTAATTCTCTGGTCTGAACTTACCGCCGTAGGCGGGCTGACCGAAAAATGGGTTAAAATATCTGCCTACATTGATAGATGAAGTCAAGCCAACATTTTAATTCTTTACTATCAAAAGCAAATAAATTTTCGTGGACCCTCGCTTACGAATTGTGGACCCTAATTTTTTTGTCTCCCGTGGACCTCTGTGGTCCACCTGGACCACTTTGGGAACTAATTGTTTAAATGATTCAAATGTATTCTATAATATTGATAGTCAATTTGAGATTCTAGCACTAAGCCTGCAAAGTAAAAGAGGTAATGGAAGATGGTGACCTCTTTTAAAAGAAAACACAACAGTTATTAACACAACAGTGTCATCAAATCGTTATTTGTATAAGACATAAATTGACGTTCGAAAATGGAAACGTTTAATTATCGACTTATTACTCGTAATTTTATTCCAGTGCCAGTGGCGCATTATACACATTTAGACTAGCTGACCCGCGCAACTTCGTCTGCGTCCCATAACAAAATTTACCACGTTTTGCAACATTTTCATTGATGCTCCGCTCCTATTCGTAGCGTGATGTTATATAGCTTACAGCCTGCCTCAATAAATGGGCTATCCTAATTTATTTAGAAGTATAATTTTTCAATTCGAACCAGAAGTTCCCGAGATTAGCGTGTTTAACTAAACAAACAAACTCTTCAGCTATATAATATTAGTATAGAAGTATAGATATTGTCTTATGACAAAATTTTGCTGCGTTCAAAAAGTGTCTTCGTAAAAAAAATACGTTTGCATTTAGTTCACTAAGAGGATATTATGACTTAGGTACACACCTACTCATTACAGTCAAAGTCTAAAATCATTTATTTATTTAGGACGCAAAGTAAAACTTGTGATCGTCAAAGGTTGGTAAGTTTACTAAAGTCTCTGGATTTACATTTATGTTAGTTGCTAGGTTCAGCCAAAGGGTTAGAGAGAGAGAGGAATCTATGAAAAGATGCAAGAAAGTCTTGTAAGAAACTCACATCATGAAATCACCAGATTATTTTAATTTTAGTATTTTATAAGTTATGTTGGAAATAAAATATATAACACCTTATATTATTATGTCAGCCGTATTAAACTGTCCCACTGCTGGGCACGGGCCTCATCTCAGTGTGACAATGATTAAGCCATCATCCTTACATTACTGACTTTAAATTACTGACTTTTAAAATCTGAAGTTGAGTTTCTGCAATAATTTAATAGTAGGTATCAATTTAATAATAATAATTATAATAATAATAATAATAATAATTCTACCACATACACACAACACCATCTAGCCCAAACTAAGCAGAGCTTGCACTATGTGTACTAGACAATGGATAAACATACATATATACTTTTTTTGTTGTAAATACCTACATATTATATATAGTAACACCCAGACCAAGACAAACATCCATGTTCATGCACACAAATGTTTGACTTGTGTGGGAAACGAACCCGCGACCTCAGGCGTGGCAGTCAGTTACACTAACCACTACGCCATCGAGGCTGATATATTTATATAGTATAATAGATAGCAGCGTATTAAAAATTATAAATATGACTGTAAAAGTTGTGCTAGAGCTGAAAATAATAGGGGATAGACACATTACTATTCTATATTGTAGTATAACACTTTGCTTGACAAATATCGATTGTCACGTGTATCAGTTGTTGTGTAACAGTAACCGGAAATAAAATACAAATAAAAGAAATAATAATAAATAAAACATTTTTAAAAAAGTCTCTGATCCGGCGTTTTGTTTATTAAGTAGGTTGCATAATGGCCAAAAAAATAAAAAGTGAAATAAATAAACATTTCTCAAATATGTAAAATATATTTTATGTAACTTTCTGACTGTGTCGGCGATGCAGCTGAATTGAATGCAACTGCACGAAGTTTCGAATTTAATTCACGAGTCGAATAAAGTGTGAAACGTAATTTTGGTGTGCTTATCTAGGGGGCCTGCCTACTCGTTCAAGAATAGAGGAATGAGAGAGAATCATGTATATCTTGCTTTTACAAAGTACTCTACAATACTCATAAAATACAGCATAAACTTCGTGTAAATAAACAGAAAGTGACTATTTACTTTATCAGCCAGTCCCACTAAGACAAGCCGCCATAATATAATACGTCTCCTTCCCAATTTATTTAACTGAAAATTTATACAAACTGGGTGAATTAGAAACTGGCGCTTTAAACAAAAGAGAGTGAAATTTAATGGAACAGGTTTTATTGGTTAAGTGAAGTGTTGAGTAAAGATGCCTTGTTGGTTCTGTGGTATTAGTTTTCACTTACGCTTACGTTCAATCGTGAGGCCCAAAGTTCAACTCCTGGATCTGTATAATATTTTGCTTATATAGTTTAAAAAGACAATAACTTTTAAACTATTATTCTTCACACTTAGTCTCTATAACCCCGAAGGACTAGGTAGTAGGACAAGGTGTATCATACCTACACAAATTTCGTAAGCTGTGTTTAAGGTCCCAAGTGTTAAGCCCTAAAACCGTCCACCGCGCACCTTTCCAAGTTCTGTGTTGCTAGTGAAAACTTGCCAACATAAGAACCCAATTACATTGGCCCACCCGAACATCGAACTCTAAAATTCATGCAGAGCAGCCGTCGCATTCACTATCCAAGCGGCAATAGCCCAATGAATAAGGCATTAGACTTTCAATCGAGGCGTAATTTTGAATACCACCCATTACGCTACCGACGTAAACCTACTCCTTACGCAAGGATACTTGTCTAGTAGTAGCTTAGCTATAAGGATTAACAAGAATTCTAGTAATTTGTACAAAAAACTACTAGAGAAATTAAAAAAAAAGAACGTTTTAAATCTAGTACCGAATACATTTTAATTAATGTTACTGTGTTTTAAACATCTGTCTGTCAATCTGTCAGCTTTGCAACAACTTCTTAATTAATAAATTCTTTGTAATGTGATTAATTTATTTGTACGTTAAAGTGATTACAAACTGAAGCATTCACCAGTAGTCCTTTTAGGCAGAAGCAAATCGAGTTTCAAGAAAGGCCGACCTCACTTGAAACTCTATTTGTCAACCTTTGTCTTCTATTTTCAGGGAGAACACTTATCAAAGATTTTAGATGGATTATTAATCGCTCTACTGTAATGTTCAGTGGGGAGACCAACAGACTGCAATGCAGTGGGTGTCGGGTTCGAAGCCACGTCGCGCACCTCTGACTTTCGGAAGTTATATGACTTTTCGAAATTATGTGCGTATTGATTGACAATTATCGCCTGCTCCGTGCCTCGGAAAACACGTTAAGCCGTCGGTCCCGGCTGCCATGAACATCTATGGCAGTCGTTATTGGGAGAGTGTCGACACAAAAGATCCCACTGGGTCGAAGTGTCGCCGGTCTGCACTGACTGGCCCCCACATAAGATACATACATACATACTGTAATGTTCACTGTCTTGAGATTGTCTATCTATATCGTTATTTTTATTACCGAAAACTCTCGCCTAGAAATAGTTCCTGTGTCGCGGGGGACTATACAAACATTCAAACAACGTACACAAAGAATACCCATACTTAGCCGAAATATTTGTGAATCACACAGATTTACTTACTCACCGGGCGAAACGCAGTAAAAGAGTTACAAATTCTCCGAACGGAGCCTTACTATCACTAGATAATTGACAACGGCATGTTGCTGTTTTCTTTTTTAAAATGACACGTTTGAAATTTTATGTGCGTCAAATAAATTGTTTGAATATATTTTCAATATTTGTATACCCTAGGAGTAAAACATTTTGAACCTGATATAATATAACAACATGCATTTTATGTAAATGTACTCATGTTTCATACAAATAAACTGATTTTTATCTTTGACTAACTAACTAACTCTATGACGTCTCCATTTCATATACTTACATATTAATTGCGTTTGGGTACTGCACAACCTCCAATAAGAAGCGTCATAAACTACCTTCTAAACCCTTCTGTGCTAAGAGAATTTAGAAGGAGAATTTTCGTATCCAATAAAGGGAGAGAATATAAACAGAGCTACAATAAAACTCAAAGCATGATACAAAAAATTACATTGATTACCGAGTATGTTGAAATATTCACGACCAAAATATATTATACCATCATATCATTAAAAATAAACTTATTGAAATAATACAATACGGAAACAAACATACGATACGAAGCAATATCACAATTGTACCATGGTCGCGTGGGCACCGGAAGCGTGCCACTGATAAAGGAAAGCCCCTCATTTACGTACTCAATGTGCACGAAACTGGATTCATTAGTCTAGGAATAATTATTGTAACGTCACGTTATTACTGTAAACCTTTTCATAAATAAGTAGATTTTCCTCGCGACGTTGCTCGCGTAGATGTAGGTTAAGTTAGGTTAGGGGGACAGTAGGGAGTGTTAGAAGTGCCTTTGGGTAGATCTTTCGTGTAGTGGCCTGCCGTTTCATACGGCGGGCCGAAACCTCGGCGGGGTCGCGACCGCATGCGAAAGTGATTCGCGCGGCCCCGTCGATAGTGGTTTTGTCGAGGAACACCGTGGTAGGTTTAGTCGGTATTCCGGGAGGTACGTTATCATCTTTACCATCTTCTTTTACCCCGGCGAGTCCGACATAACCCCTCCGCCCGCCCCCGCGGAGGGGTATGCGTCATGCATTCCCCCACGTATAAAAAAAAAAAAAAGGTTAGTGACAATACTTTTTCTGGACGAAGGATAGGTCATGGGAACAGATAAGAACATTGAGGTCCTTTTCTGTTCCCCTGACAATGTGTATGCAAAATTTCATGATGATCAGTCGAGTAGTTAAGGCGTGAAAGCGTAACAAACAAACAAATGATAAAAAAGAAAAGAAAATCAGATTCGCACTTATAATATTAGTAGCAATATATAAGAATAACGTAGCTAAGTCAAATCTTATTAGGTATGGTAATTAAAAACTTACATTACCCAAACCCTTAATCTGCCGTCCTTTAACTAAAATGCTGTTAACCCACAAGCGCATGATTATGACTTTTTAATGAAAAGTAATATAGTTTTGAATTCTATACTAGAATATAGATATAGAAAGATAATTATATAGATAATTAGTTTTAAATTCTAGTAAAATTATAGATAGACAAAACTATTTTACTATCCATTAAAAAGTCATATTCGCGCGCTTGTGGGTTAACGGCATTTTAGTTAAAGGACGGCAGTAATGCTTTAGTTACATCTACGCAACAATAAAGAATATTTTTTGTTTTAAGTGAAATAGCATAGGCCCCTTTCTATCACCGTACTACTCGACAACGAAGCAGGGTTCATCTATATCACCTGGAAGCGTTCAAATCCAAGACGATACATTTTCAACGATCATTTCTGCCACGTACGAGCAAGCTCTGAAATGAACTGCCTGCTTCGGTGTTTCCCGAGCGCTATGATATTTACGTCTTCAAACGAGGTTTAAAGAGAGTTTTTTTCACGGTAGGCAGCGGCTTTGCTGTGCCCTGATATTTCTGAAGTCCATGAGCAGCGGTTACCACTTCCCATCAGGTGGACCACTAGCTCGCCCGCCAACAAGGGCAATAAAAAATAAATAAAATAAAATTGTCGAATTACATAGGATATGCAAACATGTATTACAAACATTTTATTAATTTAGATGCTATATAGTAGCGGCCCTATTTAACATATTACTGTTTACCGGGTACATGTCTCAGACTCAATACTACAACTCCGAATTTTGTAACAGGAAAACCCAATAACATAACAATAGTGTATATTTTTTTTTCTTTTTATTTTTTTATTTTATTATTGTTTTATTTTATATACTTGTGTCCTTGTGTGCCAAAATAAATATTTTTTCTTTCTTTCTTTCTTTCTTTTCTTTCTATCCCCTGATACATACATACATAGATTCACGCCTGTTTCCCAGAGGGGTAGGCAGAGACTAGGGATCTCCATTTGCTACGATCCTGACACACTTCTCTGGCTTCATTCATTTTCATCACATTCCTCATACACGCCCGTCGGTTCAAGGAGCTCTTAACCTGGTCTTTGTCCAGAACGCCTCCGATCTGATCGAGAAACGTTCGCCTAGGTCTTCCTTTTGCGACTGTTCCATTCACACTAGCCTTATAAACTTTCTTAGTCAGTCTTTCCTCGTCCATGATAAGGCAGAATGTAATTCAAACCGGAGTTAAAACATCGCAAGCTTATGTCACAAAATATGTCAAACAAGCTGTTGCCCGCGACTTCGTCCGCGTGGACTTTAATTTATTACCCTATACCTACTTTTAATTTGTTATCTAATTTTAATACATAAAACGACAACTGAAGAAATTAATAAGTCTAACTAGACCTGTATAGGTGTAGTTAGCTATATATATAGCTAATACTTAAAAAGTACCTACTAATATTTAGAAACTATCTACTATATCTAAATATTTATATCTTTTGAATGAAATGTCCGATTTTAATAATTTAAAAGTATTTTACGGATATTGAAACGGACTTTAATAAAATATCATTTAATGGGATAAGGATTAATACAGTGGTATGAATAATATGGTTTGATTATTGTCGGCACTTTTATCAACTTTTAAAATGTAAAAAAGTAGTTATAGTGGCATAACTACAGTAGTTGGACATATGGTATCGCGGACTTTTTTGTAGATATTGATACGTTCTATAATACTGTAGAACATTTTTTTGTTCTATCATCAATAGTTTCCGCAGCGCACGTGATGACAGATTTATTATGACTAATTTTTTCACACCTTGGGTTATATTATTGCATTTTAATTAAGGATCCCAATTTTTTTTTAAATGTAATATAGCCTATGTCACTCAGTAAATAGGCAGTTCTCTAATGGCGAAAGAATTTTTGAAATCGGTCCAATAGTTTTTGTGTGAAAACATTACAAACATACATACAAAAACACAAATGTTTCCTCTTTATAATATTAGTTTAGACATACATACATCATAATACGGCACACCTATACAAAACAATGTAAAGAATCTTATCGCAACAACCGACACAAAAGCATTTAAGCCCGCGCTCCCACCAAAAGAATATTTTCATCTGCAACAAAAATATAAAACAGATAACCACTCAGTTAAACCAATAATCGAGGATGTTTATCCAAAGGAATTCAAAATCCATTAGACATCGCAATGTTAGTAAAGGTGAAGTAAATAAAAAACTCGTCTTTGAAAGAGCCTCGACGGCTGATTATGAATTATTTATTGATGTAGGCGTACAATGTTTTAAAGATTCAGGATCGCCGAAACTCAGTGAGCATTAAATTAAAATTTACCCAATCGTTAACTGCGTATACCGATGAGGATTCTTTCACAGCTGTGCTCCTATGGAACTTTATTTTTTAGGAGGATATAAGAATAGTGTTGTATGCGTCGTGTTTTATTTACAACCTTAGAATCATATAGACTGCTAGATAGTCAGAGATTATCTTGGGTGTTTTCTACACAAGGGATATCATTTGTATGATGCCATCTCTTAAATAAAGGGTCCCTGTGTGGGGCAGATAATAATTATTCGCCAGCTAACAGCACTACATCTCCTTGCGACCACACAATGTTGGCTGCAATGTTCTTAGAATGGAGATATGGCTTCGTCGGGTGCCCTAATTTAACTAATAATCCACGCGTAGTGCTTTAGGTGTTCGACTCACCACTGCCACTGCGTCGACTGCTGTGGATTCGATCCCTACACGGGTCATAAACTTGTGTGATCCACAAACACTTAACTGTTCTGAGACTAGTTATTCTTTGTGTCCGTTGTTTAAAAGATTTTAAAGTACACCGCACCACAAAAAATATTCCTAGTGCGAAAGTAGTCTTGAAAAAACCAAAAGTTCCTGTCATCTCTCTTTTATGAAAGCTACCGCTTCACAGTGTATTTTAATTATTATATAATAAATAAGTCTTCTTAAACTATTACCAGCAATTACCTATCACCGTATATATGAATAATAATACAACCGGTAACGAGGATGATAGTTACTTACAAGAGATCTCTGTCAGATTAGCAGCAAGTGTATCTTGACATTTGAATGGTAATCATTTGCATATCGGATACAAAGCCACACGCCTTGAAAGCTAATATTTGATGACTCAATGTTAAGCAATCATTTCACTTTCTATTCGCAAAGGATAATATTTTCTAATGAATTCATAACGTACTTTATATAATAGGGGGTTCAGTGACCTGTTTAGTAATGCAACTTTCACGTCTGGTAAATTGAGATGGGTAGTTTTGGCGCTCTCGGTGGCGGGCTAAAAGCTGTTTAAAGTTTTAGCATATATCGCGTGTGTTGCCTAACTACTAAAAATAAATTAGGCCAATGGAAAATTTGCAACAAGAGCGAAGCGCAATGAAATTGAAATAACTTTTAGAATGAACAGGCATCATTTTAAACTGTCATGCCATGTTTGCTCCATTGTTTTTCCTAAAATAACTTTGAACTAAGCTGTCATGTTGAGAGCATTAATAAGTATCTATGGATGGTTTTGAGGTATATGGCAGACGGTTATTACGTTAAAATAAAAAAAGAAAGTCTGCTAGAAACGAAACCAAAGTGGAATCTATTTATTATTTCTTGGTAGTGCTCACTGAATCGGTAGTTGCATGATATTGTCAGTGACGCAAGATGTACTCCAATAATAGTGCAGCACAATTTGTTTGTTTATTTATATTTGTTAAACTATTAAAAGCATTGTCACCTTTGGCATTTATTTAGAAGAAGAGTAGGCCAGTAGGCTACGAATTTTCTGTTGCCCAGGAAATAAGGTTTCAAGTTACAATAGTCCATCGCTGATTTGGGACCAAGGCCAATGATAATTACAATTAAGCGTAGCTCAGTTTAGGTTTTAAAATGTCATTCTAATAACCTCTGTAGGGTGCTGCTCATGCTATGATTAAATCAACTATCTTGTAACTATTGACATAATATAAAAAAATAATTTAATAAGCCCGGTTAAAAGAAAAACAAAATAACTGGAATATTATTTTTGTCTTATTGCTATATTATAAAAGAAAAAAAAAATAGAATTTCGCGACTGTATGTATACCGACTCATGTTGCTAACTGTACGACGGGCTATATTAAGCTAACGAAAACCTCTAACGTCAATTTTTAGATACTGGTCAGAACATATATGCTTCGAACTGTATGTAGTTATATCGCATAAAATTATGGTAAATGTGGATACATATCCTCATAGACGCTAAACATAGCTCCCATAGCTTTCCACGTACTCACACAGGTAATAAGACACCGCTTAGGAATCTCATTTACTAGATAGACATAAGACAGACAGGCTAGACATAGATAAAATGACAGGTAACCACTTATGAAATTTAGCAAAAGCTTTTATTAAACCCATGCAAAGGTTAAAACGTTGAACAGATAATTTAACATGATCGCATGTGTATTTAATATACATACTTGACAATTATATTACTATGTTTAAAATCAGTTAAAATAATTATAGCAGTGTCTATAATGTGTAATAATAAAACTCAGTAGGTACCCTTTTTAAACACATTACGCGGTGAAGTGTGACATTTGTTATATTAAAATTTTACAATATGAAGAAGTGCGGAAAGCTGTCATAATATATAAAACATTACATTTTTAAGTTCAATGACTTTCGGTAAAATTTTTGACTATTGGGCGACCACATATACACAAATAATTAATTAATTATACGCTTACGAATTTTTAGAATGCCGTTGATTAAATTTTATTAGATATGTATTTCCATAGACCGTCGATCCGTATTTAGTTGATATCCTAACTAATATTATATAACCGAATGTGAGTTTATTTGTTACGCTATCACGCCCTTAATACTCGACCGATCATCATGAAATTTTGCATACACGTTGTCAGAGGTACAGAAAAGGAGAAAAAATCATGTTGCTCAGAGATTTTTTAGTTATCAATAAACAATATAATACTAGTTTTTCCCCGCGCTTTCACCCGCGTAAGTCCCGCTTCCGTAGGAATATCGGGATAAAAAGCTTATGTGTGAATCCAGGTCTTCAGCTATGTACATACCAAGTTTCATCGCAATCGATCCAGTAGTTATTGCGTGAAAGAGTAACAAACATCCATACATCCATACAAACTTTCGCGTTTATAATATTAGTAAGGATTTTGCCGTATACCTTAACGTCAACACGGCGCTGCGGCGCGTGCGGCTTACGACGGCAATCAATATTAGCTATCGTTTCGATCGTTTAAATAATTTGCCAAAGAATCTAATATAAAAAATAAAAATATTATCAACTCATGATGTCAGCGGTTATGGTTGAGATTTTGAGAGGCCATTTAACGCCTTGGTAAAGTGTTAATTTTATTTGTGTTCCTTTATTTCAAAAGTAAAAGAAAGAGAGGGACGCCTATAGCATATGCAACACATATAAAATTATTAAAGCTATATCTTACACAGCTAACTATTCTGATTGGTCGTAGGAACCCGGGCGATCCAACAAAAAGTTATTGTATTGTTCTGTCATGAAATTATTAATAGCAGTCCGAAGGTAGAATGTTGCCGGTGCTGCACGACCCCATCTCTTTTTCCGGTTTCTTCGGATTGCCATTCCGTTCAACTATGAGAGTCGGGTAATAGACACTGCGTTTGTGTATGCGCATACACTTGTGCACTATAATGTGTTCTGCGCAGATAGCCAGCTTTCGTTAACATTGGCCATCGTGACCAAAATTCAGTCTGCAGGCCTTTTTTTCTGATTACAAGGTAGCTATTTACTCTGGTAGCGATACAAGTCACTCGAATATGCAACCAGCTCTTATCAAGCCATCTGTAGTGAGTAAAGCAATACAGGGTACAATTTAACACTTATACATTATTTATTTTAGGCCTGCTTCGTCACTCATCAGGGGTGACTGTGAACCTAATAAAAGTTTTATGCGATCTTTAATCCGTTTTAGTGTTATGATTCTGGCGTCTGGCCATTATTCATAATTACTGCGACGTTCATAAACCACCAACAATTTAAATTGCTATTGTAAAGTAACGTTGTTTGTGACTTTTTATAATATTACATTGTATGCCATACTGAAATATGAAACAGGAAAGGCGCATTACACGATCATGATAGGTATTTACAAGGTATTTTACGGCAGTTTCCTTTTGCTTGTGACCACGACCAAACAGCAACCGGCCTAAAAACCGAAAAAGAGATATGTAAATAAATACTTTTTACATAGACGTTACATGACCGCGTCATTTATTTATGCTCCCATTTTCTGTATCACATACAAATATTCATGAGCGATTTTTTTGCAAGAATATTGAGATCAGCTGTATCCAATCAAATATGGCTAAATTCTGTTCCTCCTGCTAAATGACATTACTCTTTCTATAAATATTTTGTGTATGTTGTCTCCATCTATTAAAGTTGTTGTAATAACTGGTCAGTATAACGTGTGGGCGTGCTTTTGTATGATGGTAGAAAGCAGCAATATACCAAAACCTGCCCAACACACATTTATTCCACCGCCATTATCGAAGGAAAAAAGCTTGATGGTGCAATATCAAATTATAACTTCCATTGCATATTGTTCATTTAAAATCAGTAGCATGTTTTTTTAAGTGAACACTTCTGTAGGCGCGTTGAGCACTTTTTGGGGAACAAAAATCATGGAACTCGCGTCATCGTCACCGAACGCATTCAAAATTCAAAAATAATAATCTAATAGCTCGACGATACAATTCACAAGTTACTTAGTTTTTACTTCTATCGGCAGTCCCCAAAGACTGCCCTGCATGTTTTTTTTACTTTAGCCTTACCTACATAAATGTGAAAAGTGAAGATAAAGCTTTGTTACTTGGATGAAACTTTACACACAGATAGACCATATTCTATATAATAAATACAGAATTATTTTATACATATTGTGACAAAACCACAAAACCAACATAACCTGGTAATCGTTCCCATTGACGCGTGTTCTAGCAGCGCAGGGAATCCAATAAATAGTCGGTAGGTTTGATCAGTATTTACTCGGGCAGAGCTTCGCCTCATAATAGTGCCGATATGGTAATGAATTACAAGTGCACTGACAATCTACTTTTATATAGAATCTAGACTAGTCAAAACAAGTACTCTTATTAGTTAAATAAGTTATCAAGCAAACATTAATTAATAACGTAATTTAATGGTTGGATGCCTAGTAAATAATAATTAATAATATCTTATGATAATTGAATTAAAGTAGCGGATTAGTTAGAGCGTGGTATATCCCGGGTGTGACGTAGCGGTATCGGTGATGGATGATAACACGCGGCAGAATCTGTTATAATTATGTTTAATTGTCACTTTATTATTCTGTTAATACCAAGTTTTAGCTACTTTCGCATAAATGGAATTAAAATGAGAGATAATATTACGTTAAGGTTAGGAAATAAGCTCTAAATTTGCTACAAACATAGTCCGAGGCCGATCTATTTGTGACGTAATCATTTCTTTTAAGTATTTGCTTTCTCACAGCAAAATAAATAATGTATCATCCATTTAGAAATGATGCTTTTATTTTATTAGAAACGGTCTGAAATCAATGCTTACAAATAGCTGTTAATCCGTCGTCTGTTATTTGACTCAAAGTATTTCGTATGCATGTGTGAAGTCAATAATATATTCAAAAGCTCGATTAATTTATATTGCTACTAACTAGTTATTTGGCTTACGTTCATCCTTTAATTAATTATACAAGCGAATTAGCCTATGGATTATTAATATCGTTAGCGATATTAATAATCCATAGGCAATAAAGATAAAATCATAATAAGACCAGGTTGTAAGCACTCTAAACCGACGAGCAGGCGTGACGAATGTGGTGAAAGTTTGTGAAGCAGAAAAGATGAATCGGGATTGTTTAAGACATTCGTTTCTACCCAGTAAAGGAAGGCATGATTCTATACAACCAATGTGTCAGCAAAAATAATTCCAATTTAAGGATTTGTAGTTTGTTTAGAAATTTCTGTCCGGTAATTTACTTCTAATTGTTCTTAGTATGGGCTTAAGTGATAAAAAATTAAGCAAGTAAATCAATAGGTGTCACGTATGAATGTGTGCAGGTGCATTTAACCGATGCTTATGTTATACCTTGTAAAAACCTTTTCCTAGCATGTTATACTTATTTTCATATTTTTACAAGAATTACTGTAAAAGTAAAAATAAAAACCTTAATCCTTTTTATTTAAACGCCTGGCGTGAAACTTATAGCAAAGTCGCAGAGTCCGGAGATCAAAGTATATAAAGGCAAGGCGCAAATCAAATTCTAAATACGTTATTCTAAATGTGAACTTTAATAGCGAGTAAATAAAGCTTACATTTGTTAACAGATGCTGGGCGACTGGTACGTAGTGGAATATTATGCGAGTGCTGAAGAGGCTCTTTCGTACAGCTGTATGAAAGCTGTTTTCACTGAGGACGACCATGTTCCAGCCGCAGGTTTGTACACTTAGTCGAAAATTCATATGAAATTTCTTAGAGACGGTTAGATTTAATGCAAAATATATTAACTTTGGAACCAACCTATAACAAGTCAAATATTCCATTGTTTAAAGTAAACATTACGAGACTCATTCAAGAATTCATATTGTATTATCGTCAATGTCAGACTGGCGTTGACTCATTGTGTACTCATGTGGTTCAAATGTGTTTGTTTCTATGAATCAAGTTACATTTTGCCATGCTTTATTTATTTTCTTCAGGAATTACTTTGCGCATTTTGTTTTTTTTTTTGCATATGCTCGCTTTAGTATTGCGCTCTACCGTCTTTAATACATTTAAAAAAAGTATCTAAGTATACCTAATTTGTACGAAATTTTTATTAGGCACTTGGATCTTTCAAATCTATTGTCACGTAAACCTAAGTAATACGTCATATACTATAAAAATAACATATCTTTTTATTAAACTTTTTTAATAGCTAGTATTTATTAACAAACTCAATCATTCCAGATGGCTCTGTGGAGTGGACTCCGGGCGTAACTATGAACTTCACTTACCGCTTTGCTGACGACCCTCTCGGTGAAAACCTTCTTGGCAATATTACTTGGCGAGTGGACTTGAACGAGCCCGCTCACTGGACGCACGCTGAGAAAACATGTAACTTTATAACAATACAAACTTTTAAAACAAGATTATGATGTTATCGAATGATTCAGAGAGATTAAACTCAATCCTGTCGCTCGGTGAGCAAGGGACTACTTCTAACTTACAGCGAATGTCAAGAATTTTACTTTAAGTACTTAGAGTCGCACTCGTCATATTGCACATGCATGTTAGTCAATTAGAATTAGAATACCTTAAACGAGCTTCATTCCAGAACTTCTCTACTTTAATTATAAAACGTTCACCAATACATTTTATCACAAGCATTTCTACTAATTCATATATTATAGACTCACACCTACTTCCCGAAAGGGCTGAGGTTAAGGATTTCAACTTGCTAAGATCATACTACATGCATGCTTCAGGCACACACACTTCGGATACGATTAAACATATACGCATGACATTTAAAAGGTTTCATTCCTAAAAGATCATTCTGATCTTCTCTGTCAGACTAAACACTGTCAATAACACATCAGTCGCAGTACAGAGTCCGAAACTCTGCCTGCACGCAATAACCTCTTATTAGAGTGTATTTAAACACAAGGTGCTCTCAATGGTTTCACCGATGTTTATGATTACTGCTCCGCTCCCAGGGCTCGTAGCGTGATGTTATATAGCTTACATCTTTTCGCAATAAACGACCTACTTAACGCCAAAATAATGTTTTATACGGTCAAGCTTTTTTAGAGATTAGCGCGTTTGAACGGAACTGATTAAAAACCTTATAACAACAATTAACACTAATTACGTTACAATTTTTGTTATAATATTAGTATAGTTATAACGCGTCCATACATCACTCCTAACCTTATGTAATAAGCGTAACCAGCCTGGTATCAAAACAAAGCCATTTTCCTATTTATTATGCTACATCAATAATCGTTGTTTAGTATACTGCATGTTTTTATTTCATCAATTCTTGAATCTTAGATAGAAATAAAAATAAATAGATTATGTGACTTTATATAAATATATAAAGTGTTTAGAATGTCTAATCTAATCAGAATGTACCTACATAGGTTCAGTATATATCATCACAAAAAAAAGTTGCGATAGCTCAGTGGGGAGACCAACAGACTGCAATGCAGAGGGTCTCGGCTTCGAACCCACGTCACGCACATCTGACTTTTGGAAGTTATATAACTTTTCGAAATTAATAATGACAATTATCTCCTGCTCCGTGCGTCGGAGAGCACGTTAAGCCGTCGGTTCCGGCTGCCATGAACATCTATGGCAGTCGTTATTGGGAGTGTCGACACAAAAGATCCCACTGGGTCGAAGTGTCGCCGGTCTGCACTAACTGGCCCCCACATAAGATACATAGGTATATCATCACGCTACGACCCGAGGGAGCAAAGCAGGGTTAAACCTCGGAGCACAGCTAGTATCACATAGGACATATAATATACATATTGAATTGAGTTGACTTGACTCAACGTAGAGATATGATTCTACTATGTATGTACATAGTTAAAAACTCGTTTTCACATGACGAATTTCTTAAGTAGTGAATACCGTATATAATACGTTTTTCTCTACAATATTGTGGTTCAAGAACATTTGTTAGAGACGTACAATAGACGTTATTCTAATTATATAATGTAACAATTTGAATGTCACTCAAGTGATGTGGTGTAAGTCGACCTTGCTCCCGGATTTGAAGCCTTGTGGTACGCTTTTTGTGTTTGTCAGTCCGAATGTCTATGTAATAGCATAAAGAAAACTCAAACTGTCAGATAGACGGTTACAGATAACCGTCTATCAGACAGTTTGAGTTTTCTGTATGTGCAGTATGTCTGACTGAAAATCAGGTATGCCTGATAGTTACCATGAAAGCATGGTGAGGGATATGTCGCTGCCTAGGCTTTCATGAATTAGACGTAACGTTATGTAAGATAAAACAATATAGCTAAGAAACTGATATAGTTACGCGGTATTCTGGAACGTTTATTGGTTCTCAATTGTCACGAATATGTTATCCCTGTCAAGCCATGTAATAGATACTAGACATTAAAAGTTTAATGGGTCTGGCCACCGGTGTGCCGCTGAGATTCAATAGATTAATATAAAATACATGAAATGACAGTGCTGATCCTTTTAGTTTTTTTTTCTATTTCTGTATAAATACACGAGCGCTCGGACCCTATGAACCTAACGTCAGCATAACAATATCATATTTTCTATTTCAGATGATGGTATCTACAACACTTACGTACTAGATACAGAGTACAAGACCTGGGCCCTACTGCTCCATTGCGCTGAGCAGACTGAAGGCGCGAGATACTTGAGTGCCTTCGTCCTTTCTCGAAAGACCAAACTACCTAAGAACGTCATGGCCTACTTGAGAGACAAACTACCGAGGTGAGTGCTTACACTAAACTTTGATGCGCAAGAGAAGACTGACGCAGACGTAAACCGTATAAAGACGCAAAAACATTATCAGCTCTGTTTATAAACTGTCTTATTTCTGGATACAGCTCGGGGCTCTTATCAATGAGAGATGGCTATAGGCTACGCTTGGTCAGTATGAGCTACAAGACACACATATTTGACAATAGGAATACTATGGACATATATTATGTTTTCCTTCACCGATAATAATTTAACAAGGAGATAATTTCGAAAAGCCAGATGTGCGTGCCGTGCGACTTACTCGATACCTTTGCCAGAGTTTGGAGTCTAATGGACGGAGTCCATTGATAATAAGGACGTTAAGATGTCATTACTATTAATTTAAAATAACTAAATAATGAAATACACAGAATAAGAGATATCTGCTCACTGTTCAGTAAAGGACTCTATAATCTCAAGGTCTCAGTCTTGTCTGAATATTAGACTTAGTCGACTTAATATTTTTTTCATATCACCTGATCATCTACACTTAAATCCATATAGAAATTTTTTGCCTCTGTGGTACAGCGGTAGTGTATGCAAATGATGTGCTAGTAGAGTTCTCAGGTTCAATTCTCGGGTCGAATAAAGTGTATATTTTCCCAGTTACAGCACGGAGTCTAGAACTTGCGAGGTAAATTGATAGCTAAATACGTGCGACCTAAAAAAAAACTTCTGAAATGAAGGTTTAATTCACCTCTTTTACCCCTTCAGAAACATAGGCGTGAAAGTATGTAGGCAATTAATGCGATAATATATCTCGACATTAAATACCTTGCAGTAATAATTATTAAACGTGATCTCAATCACTTAATGACTTTACTATCGACGTAATATGTTACCTTCACACACGAATAACTTCTTGCATCATTGAACATAGAATACCTATCCGTTTCTAGATCTATATCGTTTATATCGGTCGTGGTCAATAGTCAATAATGTATATAACTATTTGTATATTGAAACCGATGTTAGACATATCAGAATATATCAATAATACAGTAGGTATTTTTGGCAGTTAGGAATCGTCGTTTAATAAATGTACTCTATCTACTACTACTTGGTTTCGTCCGTGGCTTCTTTCTCGTCGTTTGTCATTACACATAGCCTATGCTCTCCAAAGTATAGTATATAATACTAATAATAATATCCTACTACTAGGCTCGGCCTTCTTCGAAGTATGAGAAGATTTAGGCCATAGTCCACCACGCTGGCCCAGTGTGGGTTGATAACCTTTCAATATTTATAAAAACATCATGGATGGCAGCCCAAGGATATGGCATCAGATTAGCGATTGAGAAGTCACGGCTTTGAATCACAGTGTAACACACGCATATCACATCAGAAAGATGACAACCAGAATACGAGTAATTTGTAAATAAATTCACTCTCTGACACCGTTACGAGCGACAACGACAATATCATACAAATTTCGATTTCATAAATTCCTTAAGTCAGTCAAAACTTATAACGTGGCAATCCAACGATCACCCAAAGGCTTCTGCTGATCTCAATTAAAGTATTTTATTAGCCTTAGAAATTTGATATCAATTCAAATGTGCCAGTGTTGTTTACATATTTGACGACCTCGATGGCGTAGTGGTTAGTGTAACCGACTGCCACGCCTGAGGTCGCGGGTTCGATTCCCGCACAAGTCAAACATTTGTGTGCATGAACATGGATGTTTGTCTTGGTCTGGGTGTTTCTATGTATAATATGTATGTATTTACAAAAAAAACAGTATCTAAGTATGTTTATCCATTGTCTAGTACCCATAGTACAAGCTCTGCTTAGTTTGGGCTAGATGGTGTTGTGTGTATGTGGTAGAATATTATTATTATTATTATATAAGCAAAGAACTGTACGTATTAGTATAGTTTTTTGTTACCGTTGGTCTAGAGACTGCGATAATAATTACAGTTCACTATATTGGCCAAATTCAGGTTAGCGGATATGATAAAAGGTGTGAAACCGATTACTACACTTTTTAAAGCAAGAACCACTTCAACAATACAATATACATAGACGGAAATACTGCAATTATTAAACTTCTGGAACTCCTAAATTGTAATATATTGTTTAACTAGTAGTGCAATAACTAGTTACTAGATTATTTTCGGTGTCATAAACATGGAGAGCATGGGAATGTCGTTATTAAGCCACTGAAGATTGAACATAACGCACCCTTAATAAAACAGAGACTTATCTCAGTATTTTGGATTAAACAAATTTTAACTCTATTGCAAAGATTTAACACAAATATAATATTAGAATTTAACATATACAATTAGAGTTCAAATTGCCTTACTATCAAATTTCGAGTTAGGTCGCTGTTTTATTAAGAGTGCGATATGTATATAATAATTCTACAACTACTATTTTCTACAACTATTAAAGGGACCGGCACTGTAGCTCCTTATCACAGGCCAATCTGTAGCCTATTTAGGAGAACAGTACTACACCTTTTTATTGTAATTAGTATTTAAAACTTCATGTAGGTATACTTACTTCATTTGTAATTTTACGCCTATATTCCCAAAAGCACCTGGAGTGTTGTATTATATCCATATTTCGCCTAGAATGGTTTTCGATCCCACATTATGGTGGTGGTGACTGCATCTGTTGCGCAGCGGTGGTGAATGCGACTGCTGTGCATAAAATATCGGGTTCAAATCCCGGGTCGGGCCAACAAAAACCAGCAATACCAGCCCGGAGTTAGAAAGTTGGCGGTGTTATACACGTGCTTCGGAAACCACGTAAAGCTCTTGGTCCTGCGCCTGATCTCCCTCTGATCGTGTTGGATTGGCGTCCCATTGGATCCTGGCAGGAAGGGAATAGAGTGCACAGTTTATGTTTGCACACACACTTGTGAACTTTAATATCTCCTGCGCAGATAGCCAGTCTTCGTTAAGGTTGGCTGCCGTTACCGAAATTCGGTCTAAAAGACATTATGGTGGGTGAACCTATTGGCGTTAACCGGGCTTAGTCCCAGACGTCCCGCTATCTATCTCTGTGGTCCGGTCTCCAACTTGATTTCAGATCGAGCAAAGATTTTTCTATCAAGAAATTTCCACTAGTAGCACAATATCTAGAACGTGTACTCGTAAAGGGCCATAGACTCGCGCACTAAAATCCTACCTGGAGAAATGTCGGTATAATACTCCTCTGCTTACTTCTTCGGCGATATAGGCATGGGACAATGTATGTATGTAATACAAAATGAAATTTCTAATTCAAACAATCCAGGATCCTTCTTTCATTAACTCCCACGATTGATTTAATCAATGAATCACTATTTAGAACTCGTATCACGTTCACACAAGGAACTACTAAAGCATTTCTATACTTAAAACCTCCATTAACAATGTAGCTATACTGGGAAGCTATATTTTTATTAGGCAATTGAAGATAATCGTAATCTTCTGTTATAAAATTGCACAAATAGGCCATGTCACGGCCACTGTGACGAGAATTGTGGGTTAGAGTGGGACACGGGATGAAAATTTAGCAAATCCTCATATAGTTGTTCTGAGTCTGGGTGTAATTTGTGTCCGTTTTTTGAATGTTTGTTAAGTTCCCATGACACAGGGATTTTTCCTAGTGCTGGCAAAGTAAATAAAAATAATAATAATATAATATTCTATCACATACACGCAACACCATCTAGCCCAAACTAAACAGAGCTTGTACTATGGGTACTAGACAATGGATAAACATACATATATCCTTTTTTTTGTAAATACATGCATATTATACATAGAAACACCCAGACCAAGACAAATATCGATGTTCATGCACACAAATGTTTGACTTGTGCGGGAATCTAAACCACGACCTCAGGCGTGGCAGTCGGTTACACTAACGACTGGCGTAGTCGTTAGTGTAACTGACTGCCACGATCGAGTCGTCTCAAAATAGAAACGTTATTCATACATTTATAATTTTTCAAACCAATTTTTTATAGCTCTTTAGTTTGTGAACTTCATAAATTATTTTATAATACAAGCACGTAGACAACTTTATTCTGCTATACTATTGCTCATAGGCCTTTAAACTCAAAAAAGATTCCTTAGTATGTAGATATTTGTAAATAAACCATAAACATAAAATATTTCTTTTACAGATACGACGTGGATGTCAATTACGTTTTTCCGATACCTCAAAAGGATTGTTCTTCAAAGCCTGCCAGGCCTGACTACACACCGATCTTGGTGGAGGTCGACAGCAAAATACCCAGAAAGCCCGGCGTCAGTTATAAGGTGGCTTTTGGTCACTAAGCTATAGTTCTATGTATACTTAAAAAACTTTTTATATATAAATATGTTTTTTGATATCAAATCATATGTTGAAGTTCATGTACATACAGATTTGGCAATTATATTTTTCTAATAAGTATTGTTTTATTTTTCACCACACCTTCTAGCGTTTGACTCTTTCAGAAAATGTAAACGCTTATACTGATTCCATCTACTAAGGTTAATCCTTTTATCTATGCACTAAATTAGTTTATATGAAGCCTAAATAAATTATAGACATAGTACCTATAGATAGTTTAGTTGTTTTAATAACTAATCTTTTAAACGGTGCATTATTACGTAATTTCTCAAAACAATAACTATACCCAATTTGGTTAGGTACTTAACTAAAGGTAAACAATCTTGATGGGTCCTTTTATCTAAAAACTCAGTTTAAAAATAAATTGCTGCTAAAGATCAATGTAAATACAACAATAACGATTACTAAATCAATTGAACTGTTAGTTTAAGCAGTAGTTTATTTGTTTAATAAGTGTTTGTGTAAAAAGTCACATCAAGATTGTTTACCTTTAGTTAAGTACCTAACCAAATGGATTATAGGTGAAGCATTGTTCTGAAATGGATGCCTATGTCATAATGGATTGTTTCTACAGATAAAATAAAGCCAACTATGTTCAAACCATTATTACAAAGGCTGTGTTGAAATTACTGAAGCGCTAAGTCATAACAGAGACGTAAAAATATTATAGCTTCACAGTTCAATGATTATTGTAAATTCAATGTTGAGTATTCCTTCAAAGAACTGATAGGGCATGCACATTGTTCCATGACATAATTAGTATGCAACGCAGTTGCCGTCTGAACACACACAGGACAATAAACAGACATACTCAGATACATACGTTATAGATATGACATTCAAACTTGACCGTGTCTAATAGAAACAACAATAGCCAAGCAAAATTAAATCATCCGTGTAGAACATATTGTCATGCTTTGTTAAATTAGAATTTCTACAAAGCGCAAAGATTAAAAAAGACGAAGTAAAGATTATAAGACAGATTTCGTTGAAATAGATTTAATTGGATTCAGTATCGGAAATTTGAGCTTAGTAGAGTCTCTCATAGCTTTTATGGTCATGGTAATTTTTAATAGATAATTCAGTTGCTAGGACACGAATATGTCTGTGACGTGCGCAATTGCTTTTGAACGATATTCGAATTACTTTGCACAGTCAATGCCCAGCACACACAGGTACTTATCTAAACTAATATTATAAAGAGGAAACATTTGTGTTTTTGTATGTATGTTTGCAATGTTTTCACACAAAAACTATTGGACCGATTTCAAAAATTCTTTCACCATTAGAAAGCTGCGTCTTCACTGAGTGACATAGGCAATACTACATTTAAAAAAAAAATAGGGATCCCTAATAAAAATGCTATAATATAACCCAAGGTGTGAAAAAATTAGTCATAAAAAATCTGTCATCACGTGCGCTGCGGAAACTATTGATGATAGAACAAAAAAAATTTCTACAGTATTATAGAACATATCAATATCTACAAAAAACTTTACGATACCATATGTCCAACTACTGTAGTTATGCTACTATAACTACTTTTTTACATTTTAAATGTTGATAAAAGTGCCGACAATAATCAAACCATATTATTCATACCTCTGTATTAATCCTTATCTCATTAAATGATATTTTATTAAAAACCGTTTCAATACCCGTAAAATACTTTTAAATTATTAAAATCGGACATTTCATTCAAAAGATACAATTCTTTAGATATAGTAGGTAGTTTCTAAATATTAGTAGGTAGTTTTTAAGTATTAGCTATATATATATATAGCTAACTACACCTATATAGGTGTAGTTAGACTTATTAATTTCTTTAGTTGTAGTTTTATATATTAAAATTAGATAAAAAATTAAAAGTAGGTATCGGGTAATAAATTAACGTCCACGCGGACGAAGTTGCGGGCAACAGCTAGTGTATAATAAAGAGAATATAATTTAAATGCATTTATGCACATAGTGCGATGGATGGTTAATTATTCAGAATATCAAATTTATACTTTGTCGATAATTTCTTATCCATTCTATACATATATTATGTTTGCGACATTGCACGTTATTTCATCTTCATCGAGTAAAAATACAATAGCTTTTTTTGGATATTGCATGAGCCCTTGCTGTTTGTTTTTACAGCATTGACTATTGCCCTCATATTTCTAAACGGTACATATCAGTAAGACATCAGACTTTTAGATCCATTGAGGTTATTCTTGGGATCTTGTTTCCTTTTGATATTTGCTTTACACATATGGATAAAGATTATTTTGATAATGACGATGGTAACATTTCTAATTATAGAAACTAATTGCAAATGCATTCAAGCAGCGATAGCTCAGTGGGGAGACCGACAGACTGCAATGCAGAGGGTCTCGGGTTCGAACCCACGTCGCGCACCTCTGACTTTCGGAAGTTATATGACTTTTCGAAATTATGTACGTATTGATTGACAATTATCGCCTGCTCCGTGCCTCGGAGAGCACGTTAAGCCGTCGGTCCCGGCTGCCATGAACACCTATGGCAGTCGTTATTGGGAAAGTCAGTGGGTAAGAGAGAGGGTAGAGGGTCTAATATCCTGACACTGGTCTAGCCTTAGGGTATCGTTAGCCTTTGGGTTGCGGAGGTCAGGTGGCAGCCGCTCCGTGTAAAAACTGATATCCAGTCAATTCCGGTTAGACGAGAAAAGCCGACCCCAAGTGACTTGGGAATAATAAAGGCTAAGGAAGAAGAATTGCAAATGCATTCAATCACAACATACTTACAGCAAATTCCGTTGCTAGTATCTCGAAAAAAAATTATGGCAAAATTAATGATTTATGAATTACTTGAAATAGAATTTTGAGCGAACCACCAACGATGTTACGTTAACTATCTATGAAATGCTAAAAATATTTTATTGTTATTGAAGCAAATAATGAAGCGCAATTAGTAATTGTTACGATGCTAATGAATTTGTATTAAGGTTAGACTTATTTGATTGGAAAGTTAAGCCACTTAGATGTATAATTAGTAGTAGAACCTGCAAAATGTTGAACAAGTTTATAATGGCGCATATGAATTGGACAATCAGACGAAAGTGCATTATGAAATCAATGCGAGTAAATATTATATCATATACCATTAAAATATCGCATTCGCATAGAAGCAAAGGAGATTAAAGTACTCCGAAACTTCCTTTTTTTTTGAGTTAAAAGGTGTTCATGAAATCTGAGGTCAGTAATGGTAAGACAAATATTATAAACTCACCAGTTTTTAGTAGAATTTCTAGATATCACCTATTTTTCATTCATTTGATTGGTTCATTTAGTCACAAGTGAAATTTAATATTGTGTATTGCTTAAAATTTCAGCAAAATAGTTTCTGTGATTAAGGCTTTTTAACATAGAAAAAAGACAAGGTTACTCTACTTACATTAGTGATGTTAGCATTGATATTTTATTGCTTCCCCCGAAAGCTGTGTTAGCTAGGTTCTATATTTTGCACGTAGGAGTCAAAATGCTGGAGACATTCTGTAATTTACTGGAGTAAAGAATGCAAAATGCAAGAGAGAAATCTTATATCTGTACATCACGTGTTTGCCTTAAAGCACAGTATAGGACATAACATTTTTGTTTTTAATTACGATATATAATTAAATTATCCTTTAAATAGTCCAGAGATAAATAAGTTTACAGGTCTCTGGTTTGCTACCCAGCACTTCACAAAAGGGAAACAAATATTGGCGCTCGTCCATCTTGACTTGTTAAAGTATATACTTCCTAACATAGGCAATTTAAATCAATAATTTTAAACAATTACTTGCCTCTATAGTATCGTACTGTAATTTTAATCGTATACACGTGATGTAAACTTCATATTTATTAAAACTGACTTGCAGCTTTTTTGAAGAACAGTAAATGAAAGGGTAGATTCAAACATTAAGGTATTTCCTATCAAGTGTATGGATTAAGCACCAATAAGCTAGAACCTCTAAAAACTTGGTAAAAACATAAGTAAACATAGCATTATGCATATGCATTAATTCTGTACAATGACATGGATTCAGATCCTCGGCCCTGAATAAATTAAGCCTCGCCTCGTCTTTAACGCATATCCACTAAAAATAACGAACATTGTATAGTCTTTGGCAATGTATTAGTAATTCAGGCGCTTGCGCAAAGCCTTCGTTATAAGTATGAAAGGAACTGACCGCACGTTTTTCATGATAATATCACAAACATGGTTGAGGTGCGAGCGTGTATTTATTTTTCTGTGATATTTTTGTGTTTCCATGTAGTCACTGGAAAGGTTAGTAGCTAATTATGATTTCTAAACACCTTAAAAAGCTTAAATTTCCTTAAAAGCTTTTTATTTAACGAAACATTTATATTACCTAAATTGAGATATGAATGTACAAGGATTTAATATTTATTAAAACACTTGTATGAAAATAAAATCACAGCTAGTCAAAACGTAGTCTGTATCCAAATGATTTGTGAGCTTTTTCAGTAGCCATAAATAAGAGCAGCGTCAACGTAATTAATTTTAATTATGATGCTTTAATGACTTTAACTGTATACAGTGTAGTATAATTTTAATTATGTGATAAGTACTTTACCATAATCGGCGTTATTAATAATATTATTTTTTGTCTAGCCAATGTTCGGCTTGGTCTGGTGCGATTTATTTTGTGAAGAAGATGATCCAACAACTACAACTACTACTAGTGACTATTGGGACGATGCTTTGTGTGGTGGTTGCTTCTCGGATAGACCCACTATTACAACGCCAAACCCAGTTCTAACAACTATGACCCCTGCGAGCCCTGGAATTCCTGGAGGCCCCGGAGGCCCCGGAGGCCCGGTACAGCCTTTTAATTTAATGATACGTAAGTCTTTTAATTTTATTCTAAACTGTGGGCTGATGAATCTTGTATTTCTATACTGCCTCGTTGACTCCTTGAAATAATTTTGCGCTTATGTCTGCGTGCGATATGAATGAATGATGATATGAAGTCCTGGGTTCCATACCCGGGTCAGTAAGTGTTATTGAGATTTTTGTTGAAATTCTTGGAATCAGTACGTAGTCTATAAATAAAGGCAATAATTAAATGGATTCCATTAGAGGGAGCCCAAAGGTACAGTTGGTGAAATGTGTATGAAATATTGTTACTCACCCCAGGGGAGTCTTTGGTCTAGTGATGTAATCGTAAGAACAATTATCTATCCGTTTTGTGATGAATACTACAGGGAGCTGTAGTAGAAAGCAGTTTGTAAAGACAGTGTACCTCCGAACAAACTTCTATGTATTAAAATATATATGAAAAAATTTGGAAATTGTGGAATATCAAAGGATATCGGATGGCATCTTTATACAGTGTCCAGTACTTTTTTACTTGTTGGCAGTACTGACTAGTGATTGCAATGACATACAGTTTCGATTATCGATTCGATTAAAGGTACTTTAAACACTATATCATTTAGCGATTTCCGATGTTATTGATTTCGAAATATAAAGCACAGTTCTATGCCGATATTTATTAGTATTAAAAAATTCTAATAGATTTTAATTAATACATTAATATTTATCCAAAATGACACGTGCTGCCAGTTTGTTAACTATAAATTCAATGTTAGGAGCTTTTATAACAAAAAAATGCATACTTCTAAAGTGCATACCTACTTTATCGTTTATCATATCAAAGAAGAAATTATAGGTACAGTAGGCTATTTACATAAATAAGGAAATTATACTCTTATAACCACTATTTTTGCATGTCGATTTCGCATCGGATTATTAAGGCCTATGTCACGTAAATACTTTATTAAACTAGACAAGAATACGACGCTTCTTGAAATAATTTTAACAAAAACAGCTTGGTATTAAAATAAATTACAATCTAACATATCATATACTATAAAAATTACCATATGCGACGAATGAAGAATCTCCTCCAGATTCAAAGTCGTTTTAATAGAAAATACATAAACGCCGCAGGACGCTTCTTGCCTAGGGAGCGCGAGGTCCTAGCCCCTTCAGTCATACAAGCGTCGTACGACCTAACTACGACTTAGATATGACGCTTGTATGACACACGCCTAAGCAACTAACTCTGATCTAAGAATTTCTCATACCTTTAATCAATGAATAACATTTCTTTACTTATAAACCAATTGACAGTCAGCAGAAAGCATAACCAAACTTATTTACTAAATAATGCAATTGAAGTGATATCATCTATAATAAACCAGTTTTATGGTTTTAGTATCTGTGGCGTGGTGACTTTAACTTGTCTTTAACAGATGGCATGCTGAATTTTTCTTTAGGTAATTCAAAGAGTTTAATTATTAAAAGAATATTATCACTTCGCTTAAACATAATAACCAGCTAACGAGAAGAAAATAAATTTGTCGTCTGGTTTGTATGATAGAGACGGTAATAAAAATATCAATTTTCACAATTTGGTATAAACAAGTATAGTGTATTTTTAAATACACATAATCATAACAAACTGCTGCGTATTCTAATGAATAATAACAACAATACTATGCTTTCTTAAAAAGTGCATTTACTAACAACAATAAACAAAATACTAGTGTTCTTGAGTTTATGATTGTTTTTGTTCGATTATGTTTTTGCAATTTTTTTATACATACTTCATGATATGTGAGTTTTGATATTATAATGTAGTTAACATCGAATCATTGTAATTATTTGCAGATTTACAAAGCACGAATTGATACTCTTGATGGAAGTATATTAATTAACAAATCATTAAAATTTAAATCATATAGCTTATATATTTTCTTTTATGATATAATATCTGATACGATATTCTGCATCGCAAAAATCGTAGGGAAAGCAGATTCAACCACACTTTATAGATCTTCTTTCGTCTTCACTAAACTGCAAAATTTTAAATTATTTTATATTATTGGAAAAGTCACGCACTACGAAGAAACGCGCTAATACATTTTTCTTCAAAAAGTTTCAATCTACGTTATACCACCTATTTCGTTTTTATGTACTTAATTAATATTTTCGTAAACGATTGACGTTAATGTCAAATCTGTCTGCTGATCGGAAACTCTGCCATATTGTCTACTAGCTAGGTTTAAACAAGGGACCGCCGCTGTTTAGATTTCTGTACTGTTTTATTGATAAACCTACTTTTAGCGCTAACTAACGTTTAAAGGTAAGATTTCTCATGAACAGTCGCTATATAGAACTATATTATGTCATTTGTATTTAAAATTGGTTTATAAGTAATACGGTTAGTATGCTATCTTTTAACATTATAACACTACGTGATGATTCGTATTCATGCGCCTAATTTTATTGTATAAAACTGAATGTCAGGGTAGTCGATAAGCGATAATCAGAATATAAAATACGTTGACCCGTTTAGAAATTCGTAAACACTTCTGCTTCTATAAGGTTACGTTATAAAACTGACTATTCTAAGTTACGATATATTGCATCAGTAATATATCGTAACTTAGAATAGTCAGTTTACGTAGACTTACAGATTATAAGTCAAATAAATTTAAAGTTTAACAATAGACTGCATCATTTACTTAAAATTTTAATGATGATTAATGAGTGCAATTTAATTTGAACGAGTTCGTACGATTTACACATTATAACAAGCCGGCGGTAAAATAGACCTTTGATTATTTACGTTGAACCAATAACATACAATTGGGTTTATCTACAGTATTTTAATATATTAGCTACTAAGAAATACATAAGTGATCATCGGGTTAACTAAGTTGTAAATTGCATATTCTGAGGGTACATTTTGTCAAAGTGGAGATGTCGACTAACTCTTATGATTGAAAAGATATGCCAACAATCAAATGTGTTGCGTTACGTCAAAAGCGTGTGTTCCTCTGTGACCGGACCACAGTTTAGTACTCAGATGCTATAGTTCGAAATAATACCTACCTAAAGTCTACTTTCATCGGAATATATATATATTTTTAGTACCTCAAGAGATATCTTTTTAATTAACAATTTATGTGGTCCGGCCGCCAGGCAGTGCTCTCTGGCCGCGCCACCTCAAATTAAATAGAGTATAATGAACTATTAATAAATCAATATCCCGAAAAAAACTACCTAAAGAGTACCTTGCATACGACAAATATGGTCCAACAAACCCCTTTAGTTAAGGAGTTATTGGTCGTAGAGTGTGGTCCGGCTGGAAGGTATACTCTGCAGCAAGTAAATTTTGCAATATTTAATATTAACTATCCATAAATCAATTTATATAATAGTATCTTTTCTCTACTCTTCGTTAATACTTTTTTCTCTCAAGAAACTATTCATTTTGATTAATTAATCTTTAAAGTAAGCAGCGATAGCTCAGTGGGGAGATCAACAGACTGCAATGCAAAGGGTCTCGGGTTTGAACCCACGTCGCGCACCTCTGACTTTCGGAAGTTATATGACTTTTCGAAAAAATGTGCGTATTGATTGACAATTATCGCCTGCTCCGTGCCTCGGAGAGCACGTTAAGCCGTCGGTCCCGGCTGCCATGAACATCTATGGCAGTCGTTATTGGGAGAGTGTCGACACAAAAGATCCCACTGGGTCGAAGTGTCACCGGTCTGCACTGACTGGCTCCCACATAAGATACATACGAAGAAACATAATATGTAGTTTGCAATGTTTAAGATAATAATGTACACTATGTAGTTCCTAAAGTGAATTAGAAATCGTAAATGTATATATTATTTTAAATATTATTATATTTATATCTAAGTTTACTTAACATATGGAGATCAAGTTTCATCCATTCAGTAAAGGCCTATATAAAGTGAACCAGACTCCACATATGTATTTAATGTAGGTACGTAGTATGTTAAACCCGAAACCCGGCGCGTCGTTTGTCCTCGACGCGGCTTTCTCTCATCTCGTTGCAATGCGAAGCATCCTTTAATGTAGGGGGATAAGATGGACTGCTTTGTACTCTACTAAATATAAGTAGAATAACTCCTTTAGCGCGGGAATTCGCTTTGCTAAGTTTACACTTAGAATTGTATATTTGTTGCGTTTGCTTTGAGACAAAAATTTCAACAATAAAATTATAAGCAGTCTTGGTTATGTCGATTCATACAATCGTTTAACAATAGGGTACTTGACTCACATTTTTTGTTTTTATTATTGTCAAATAATTACATTACCTAAACTATAAGAAAAGAACTTTGGAAATCTGGTAGTAGCGGTAATTGGCAAAAGACAGAAAAAGGATACCCGATACCAACTCTGACGTAAACGCAATTGAAATGCAGTTGTCCTAGGTAGATATTTTCTCTTATACCCTCATATATAAATTTAAAATATTAATTACTACCTTATTTTGGTACTGTTTGTACAAAGTTATTTCTCGTAATTGATATTTGGTCTTGTGTGTAAAATATGTACAAAATCAAGCATAGGCCAATTACGCGGTTGGTTGGTAATTTGTTCAACGGTCTTGTTCCGCAATCAAACGCAACATTGCTTTAGTATCAGAAATGTAGAAGACTATCAGAATTAGCTTTGCTCAGACTGCGTTATTAATATACCTGCTCTTGATTTGATGTTTAACTTTGCAAGTTCAGTGGTTATGAGCCGCAATGTGAACCACGGGACAACTGGTGGCCTTTATATGACGTAGTACTTTAAATTTCCTGTTTCATTATATATTTGCAATTTTTTGCATGGAGTAATGGAATAATCTGTTATTCGATCTATATTTAAACCAATTTTATCATATAATATCAATAATATCATAGAAAATTTGGAATTTCTTACCTTTGCCTACGGAAATAAAATAAAGCTCTTTTCAAACTATTGCTTCTTCTGAATTATCCACTTTCTCATTCAAACGGCACCTAAATAGATTACGCTATATTTGCACATCAAATATAGAGAAAACGTACAAAGTAAAGTAGTAGGTAAATACCCTTTTCCCGAGGACAAATCCGCTCCAAGGCTACAACGATGTACCGGGATATTCTACCCGTGTCTACGCGTATATATGTATATGTAATACCCTAAGGCAGTATAGAAAATTATACTGACTATCGCACTTAATATCTTCCTGGATACAGTATCGATTTGCTAAATGCTACGTTAATTAAGGTGGATATTTTTCAATATAATTACCTCTAAGTTGTTATGGATATGGATGGCGTATTGATTGAAGTAGTAATTGCGCCATTCCCACTGCGAGTTCGATTCCGAGTGTGGCAGTTTCGATCCCCATACGGAATAAGTGATCCACAAATAGTTGTTCCGAATCAAGGTCTTATTGAGTCTGCTAATTTAAAGTTTGTAAAGTCCTATACGGCACGAGATTTGTATAGTTTAAAAAGTTCAGTCAGCGCTTATGTTTACACCGCTGAGATATAGAACAGCATACATACTAGAAATTGTTGAAGGGAACTATTATATTCCGGATCGAGAATTATTGTAAGAAATACCTAGATTTTGGGTTTACATGAACGTATCAGGGGCATAAAACTATGTTAATGCCAAGTTACTGCCTCACAAACAGATTTCTTTTAATTGATACAGTCAAAACCGGATATAACGACATTGAAGGGAACATATAACTTCGGACGTTATGTCCTATAGTTGTTATAAGCAATATACACAAGTATGTAGTCATATGTATATTTAGAATTTTAAATAATATGTTCAATTATGTAGTATGGTATAGGTTGTGCTTAAAGACTTGTTCCCAAATAAAATAACGAAAAAAAAAAAAGAAACTGAACAACCTTAACAATTATATAGGTACTAAGTTTAGTCTATAAAAGCTGTACTCAGCTTAAAATATTCCTTCATAATTTGGAATAAGTAAAATTTTAATAATCTCTATATTAATACGTGAAGCAAAAACTTTGTACCCCTTTTTACGAAAATTGCGCGGACGGAGGAGTATGCAATTTGGCAGTTAAAGTTTATATAAAGAAGGAGTGGCGAATCGTAATCGTAATTTATATAAAATATGCATTAGAAATATATTAAATTAATGAAAAACACTACACGCACACAACCATGCATTTGACACACGCAGCCGAATGAGTTCGTAGTATTACGGCATTATTCGGCTGATGTAGTACTATTTTTCCTAACTATGGTTACATATATCAATATATAATTACATATACCAACAAAGAAAAAATAAAGTAACAAGCTAGAATTTGCTTGAAAAAGATAGGTTAATTAATTTGTATAGCTGTTGAAGACCTAACCTAGGGCTATAAATAAAATCCAGTGGACTGTAAAACTGGTATAATAATTGGTAGTTAAAAACAATAAAAATGCGCGTGCGTCGGTAACTGAATATGGTAGCGAAGTGAAGTGCGCGGGTGAGACGTCCGACCCGCACCACCGCGCGCCGCGCCGGCGTAGGCAGCCGACGAGGGACGGAAAGGCCCGAACATCCTGCCCGGGGTTGAAGTCTTCAACAGATGGGAAGCGGACAGACGTTATTGAACGCCCGCAGCATTGTCCCCTTGCTAGTCTTCAATTTGACAACGCGTGTCTCTCCATCGCTGCCGGGGATAATTTCTATAACACGCCCCAGTGGCCACATTAGAGGCGGTTGTCCTCTCTCCTTGATTAGGACGAGTGTCCCCACGGATAACTGGCCTGTGGAAGCGGTCCATTTAGTTTTAGTCTGGAGCAGAGAAACATATTCTAATTGAAAACGATTCCAGAAATGCTGCCTGATGTGCTCTATTTGCTGGTAGCGCTCCAGTCTCCCGATGGTGACATCACAAACCTGTGGATGTGGAATTGATGTGAGTGGTCTGCCAATTAAAAAATGGGAAGGAGTTAAAAAAGTAAAATCTAATGGATCAGAGGAAAGAGGGGTAAGGGGACGAGAATTTAGAATAGCCTCTATTTGTGTTAGACACGTGGACATTTCCTCATAAGTGAAGTGAGTTAAACCTAATAACCGCTTTAAGTGATGTTTAGTGGACTTAACTGCGCTTTCAGTAATGCCATTGAAATGGGGAGTAAAAGGTGGAATAAAAGAAAACTCTATGCCTTGTTGCCTGACTTCAAAATCAATTTCAGCATCTTGCATAAATTGCCCTAATTCATTACAGGCACCTACAAAGTTGGTACCGTTATCTGACAAGATACTCTTGGGCTTGCCGCGACGAGCCACAAAACGGTTAAGAGCAGCCATATAACCCTTTTTGGTCAGATCTGTAACGAGCTCGATGTGCACGGCTTTAACAGCCAAGCAAACAAATATGCACAGATATGACTTTATAAGCTTACACCCACGCCCTTGGCGGTTGGCTATCAATACTGGGCCGGCATAGTCGACGCTACAGTTAAAAAATGGATATTGCAGCAATGTCCTCGAAGACGGCAATTGACCCATTATCGGCTGCACAGTCTGACATTTTAATCTAAAACATTTAATACATTGTTTGACTGTGACTTTCGATAAATTTCTGCCTCCAAGAGGCCAGTACATCTGACGAATATTCGCTAACAATAATTGAGGGCCTGCATGTAACAACTTAAGATGATAATGACTAAAAATTATTTTGGTAATATGGTGTTTACTACATAATAATACAGGGTGTTTGACGTTGTAGTCATAAGGAGAGTTATCCAGTCTTCCACCCACACGTATAAGCTCATCAGAATCTATGAAAGGACTCAATGAAAGAAGTCTGTTCTTACGAGGTAACAACTTTCCTGATTTTAATAGTTCATACTCTTTAGGAAACATTTGAATTTGAGCATGACGTAAAATGAAATTTAAGGAATTATTAAGTTCTTCGACAGAGATTATACCTACAGCTTTGTTATGTTTGTTTTTTAAATTATTAATATATCTATCCCAATAGGCAAGTAATCTTTGCAACTTATTAAAGTCAGAAAATTTTGTAAATAATGAATTGATGAATGATTGATTGTGTGAAATTAAACTACTAAAGGATAAATGATTATGACCCAATGAACGATTGCCAATGAAATGAGATGATACAATTTCAGGTAGATCTTGTTTCATGCTTTCATTTGGAAATTCGGGCCAGTAAATTTCATCCTTACATAAAAATTCAGGACCGGTCCACCACAAAGAACTTCCGCTGATAACGTCAGCCTTCAACCCACGAGAAACGAGATCTGCCGGATTGTCCTTAGACGGCACGTAACTCCATTTATGCCCTGCAGTGCTTTCTTGTATTTCATTAACGCGATTACGAACAAATGGCTTTAATGAAGTCGGCGTCATCGACAACCAACCCAACACAATGGTTGAATCGCACCAAAACTGGCATCTGCTAATTGGCAAGGTAACAGATTTCAACACACTACTACACAGTCTTGCTCCAAGAATAGCTGCACACAATTCAAGTTTTGGGATAGTACATAGTTTTATAGGTGCTACTCGATTTTTAGAAACCAAAAGTTGCACAGTCACCGTTCCATCCCTATTTATAGATCGTACATATACACAAGCACCGTATGCCCTTTCTGATGCATCAGTGAAAATATGAAGTTCACATGCATTTATGTTGTTACATAAGACCCATCGTGGAATATTTAACAAATTTAAACATGGTAAAGTGCTAACAAAGGAATCCCAGAGTCTTTGTATCTCATTTGGAATACGTTCATCCCAGCCACACTTCATCATCCACAGCTGCTGCATAATAATTTTAGCCTCGACAATACAAGGACCAACTAAACATAACGGATCAAATATCTGACTGATCACAGATAGAATGTGACGCTTAGTGACCTGTTTGTTGTTGTCGATATTAATGGAAAATGCTAGAAAGTCCGATGCGCATAACCAATGAAGACCCAACGTTTTTGAAGATACGGTCCCGCTTTCAGCGAAATTTAGTTTACACGTATCGCCTACGCTACCGATCATCTCACATAATATTTCGGGGCTGTTGGACTGCCATTTACGCAAATGAAAATCTGCTGTAGCTAAAACGGAGACGACTTCCTTAGCCATTGCTACCACTTCTGAAATGGTGTCTCCACCAGCAAGATAATCGTCGACATAAAAGTCATGCACGATCGACTCTCTCACCTTTTTATTAGAAGCTGCAGACGCAAGACTTACCAAGCATTTTGTAGCTAAATAAGGAGCACTTGCTGTGCCGTACGTCACGGTGTTCAGACTGTATGTTTTTAAAGGTAAATTTGAATCTGTCCTAAAAACAATTTGTTGTAAGGGTCGCTGTGTTGGTGTCAATAAAATTGCCCTATACATTTTTTCCACGTCTCCAGAAATGACGTATTTGTATTGACGAAAGCGTACCAAAATAGCAAATAGATCATCCTGGACTGTGGGACCTACCATTTGGATATCGTTTAGCGAAAATCCAGATGTAGTTGCAGCTGAGGCATCAAATACCGCTCGAAGCTTTGTGGTAACACTGGATTCCTTAATGACTCCATGGTGTGGCAAGAAATATTCAATAGTACCACCTGAATGAGGTTTCCCTAATAGTTTGTTTTCGGTCATATGTCCCAGGCGCTCGTACTCCTGCATGAAAGTGACGTACCTTTCTTTAAAGGCGGGATCACGCTGGAATCGACGCTCTAACGATAAAAAACGACGCTTCGCCGTATTGAAGGACTCGCCTAACACACTGGGGTCTTGCTTCAGAGGCATGGTAACTATGAATCGACCAGTTTGATCACGGATCGTATTCAATTTAAAATTATCTTCACAAACTCGCTCTTCATGAGACAATGAGTATTTTGAAGAGACGAAGTCAATCTCCCAAAATTTATTTAATGTATTATTAAGTTGATTTAGTGATAGGTTACAGATTTGTGACTGTGATGTCGATAGATGCGATGAAATAGGAATAGAACCTGATACTATCCACCCGAATTTGGTGTCACGTAAAGTAGGCTGATTTTTACCTAAAGTTATAAAGGCAGTACCAAGACAACTCCAAAATAATTCTGTGAGATGATCGGTAGCGTAGGCGATACGTGTAAACTAAATTTCGCTGAAAGCGGGACCGTATCTTCAAAAACGTTGGGTCTTCATTGGTTATGCGCATCGGACTTTCTAGCATTTTCCATTAATATCGACAACAACAAACAAGTCACTAAGCGTCACATTCTATCTGTGATCAGTCAGATATTTGATCCGTTAGGTTTAGTTGGTCCTTGTATTGTCGAGGCTAAAATTATTATGCAGCAGCTGAGGCATCAAATACCGCTCGAAGCTTTGTGGTAACACTGGATTCCTTTAATGACTCCATGGTGTGGCAAGAAATATTCAATAGTACCACCTGAATGAGGTTTCCCTAATAGTTTGTTTTCGGTCATATGTCCCAGGCTAAGGCTAAATCTAAATGAATGTGATTATAAGGGTATAGTTCTAGACAATAAAACCTTAGTAACTATCAAACATAAGACTGCGCTGAGCGTAAGACAGATAATGACAGAGCTCGTGCGGCGTTTATTCAAATCGGCACGCGGCCGCCGTAGTAAAATTGTATGGGAATTTGAAGTGCTTTTTTGATAAATATGTATCTTTATTGTTAACCAATAACTTAAATATTTGGGACGGACAAATTGTAATATAACTATGTTTCGTTTAAGCTGTAAAATAGGATAGATTTCTACTGTTATAATCTAAAAATCACGTAACACGAGCTTACGTTTTTGCATTTTTCGAACAAATTTACGTAATTTTGTTGGCGAAAATATGAATTATTTTAAGTTTTTTACACGGAGTAATTGTAAACACACATGTATATTTTATATTTTTATTAAACAAAAAGTGTTGATTTTATTCACTTAATTGTGACCGCCTGTTTTGCCACATTTCGCTCGGCGCTCTCTTAAAATTTAAATCAATTATGGTCGAATTACGACCACTAGGCGATCGCTAGTATAATTAAATTCTTCGTATTATTGTCTTCTATTTACGCGAATATTATTCATTGAAATTAAACTGCTATATACGGATTTTATCGCGTTGTTTATTTGACACTTTATTACAAAATTTTGAAAATTGTTACATTACTACTACTATTAAACTTTACTAATTTTTAAGCTAATTAAATTATTATTAAACTATTTAGATTTAATTTATTTTTACACTTTCCCCGACGTTTCGGTTGCTTTTCAGCAGCCATGGTCACGGGGAGACTAAGATGGCAGTTGTCTCAATGTTCCAGTGTAGTTATTTCAAAGTACCCGAACATAATTTAATCATTGGTGTTTCTATTTACGCAGAATGAGCTCAAAGTATCACGAAGTCTAGCTGTGGTTTGCTTCTTCGTTTTGTTTTGTTTTGTTGGAACAAGTAAAACGGTTGGTCGCTAAAGCCGATGAATATCGATAAAGTTTCGTCGTTTTAAGCGATATGTCGCTGTATCCGATGTTGTTATAAGCGGTATGGTTACTTAATTGTTTATATAGGGATTCGGCCAGGACCTTGCCATTCGGTCGTAATAGCCAATTCGTCGTTATAGACGATGTCGTTATATTCGGTTTCGACTGTATTTATATAAATTAAGTACCAATTATTTCAACAATCAGGTAGGAAGTTAATAACAGCATGCGGAAAAATGATAAATTAAAAAATATTACTGTTTTGGCAGAAAGGTTAACTGTTCGCTTCAATGCATCATTGCAAAATCATTTAATGTACTTACTATTAATCGTAGCACGCAGTTTGAACGCAAAATTACTATTCAGAATGGACCAATAATTATTCACCAGTTATTTCAGATTTATGGTGAAATCGCAAATCAGTCCTTCTAATGATGTATGTGCATGATACAATGTCCAACGTATAACATTTAGGTGTGGTGATTAGATTCATTCCCGAAAGCACAAGAAAATAATGAATGTAATTGTTTGAAAATGCATGCAGATTTTTATGCTGACAATATGCAAGCAATTGCCGAAGTTCCTCAAAATTGTCCACATTATTAAAAAACACAATATGTAAAGGTTAAATTGCTAAGATCCTTCGAAATATTGTCAATACTATTGGCGCATCCACCAACGACTGCATTCATAGATTGACATTCAAAAAATATTTTTTAGAATGATTTATTAATATTTCCATCTGTTTTAAAGTATTTTATGATTGATTTTGATTAAAATTTCAGCTCCAGCAAACGGAATGAACTTGACCATGTGGCAGCCGGGTGATGGTAGTTCATGGTGGGTGAACCTCGTACCTTGGGGCTCAGGCAACAATGCAGGTGGTCCTCCTCCAGGGGCTATCCCTACAACACCACCAGCGGCCGCGACAACAGCCGCTGCTGCTGCCGCTACCACCGCTGCGGCTGCCGCCACCACCGCTGCTGGCGCAGCAACCACCGCAGCACCAACCACTGCTGCACCTGCTGCGAAATAGAACGTTCTAGAGTAAAAAAGAGTGCCTTTCAAATGTTAAGTTAGCTTTAATCGCTGAAAATTGAAGTTTATTATGTTTATATTTATAATAAATATTAGGGTATGATAGAAAATAGTGTCTAATTTTTAACGCAGTGCTTAGTTTTGTACATTATTCTAAAGAATCGAAAGCGACTATGATTTTATCATGATATTGCAAAACATTGTTTTAATGTTGAATGTATAATACATAAATATATTCAAAAATTAAAACTTGAAGATCTTAAAATATAAGAAAAATAATCACATCATTTCTATCAGATATATTAAAGTATACCTGATAGAAGTTTGGGTGTTATTGTTTATTTTGTTTATCAAAGAATGAAAACAGGTTGTCTCTTTTTTAGAATAAATAAAGTTGATTGATGGATGTAGCGACATCTTTTGTTAAGTATCAGAAGGAAAAAGCAAGCGTCTCATTAAAAAAATATATCTTCTGAATAGGTGAGGAAAAATATGGAGTGACTGTTAATAAGACTTGCACCTCAGGCAATTTTGTAAAAGTAAAATGTATATTTAATATTTTGTTTAGGAAGACCTTAATTACCTATATTTACAAGTAATTTTCAAAAGCTATAAGGTATTATAAAACTATATATTATTGTTTGTGTGAAATGGAGATAAATTTGTTTGTGCAAGTGAAACCGAAATAAAATGTTTGTTAAAAAATTGCAACAAATATTAAGTCAAAACAAGAAAAAAATTGTGCCTCACTTAACAACACTAGCCTTGTTCCTATAATCTTATACAGTAGTTTTATCCATGTCCTCATAGCCGTAGTACTTAGTAGTCAATTTGGAGTTGATAACGAAAAAGATATGGTATTAAAAGGTAGAATAATTCCATTAGAAAATGTATGCATATTTTGAAAAGTATACTTAACTAGCTGTCCCGACAGCCGTTGTCTGAGCACACGAAAAAAAAAACCCAATTCTAAACCATCCTAGAATACACATGAACACACACAAAAAAAATTATCAAAATCGGTCCAGCCGTTTAGGAGGAATTATATATATAAAGATAAATAATTATATTATCTACTAGCTGACACGCGCAACTTCGCCTGCTTCACATAAAAGACCCGTTTATGCAACATTTTTCATTGATGCTCCGCTACTATTGGTCGTAGTGTGATATTATATAGCCTATAAGCCTTCCTCGATAAATGGGCTATCCAACACTAATTACAAATAACTTTTCAATTCGGACCAGTAGTGCCTGAGATTAGCGCGTTCAACAAAACAAACAAACTCTTCAGATTCATAATATTAGTATAGTTTAGGTATACTTTTAGCAGTAGCTGTTAAAATTTAAAACATTGACTTCTGCGCAGCGTTATCAATTGACACGCGCATCAATTTTTGCACCTGAACGATATATTGTAATAATCGTAATTACGTAGGGATTTATTAGTTAACATTAACAATGGCAAAAAAAACGATCCGTTAGAATTACTTTTTAAGGTGACAACCATAATATATCTGTAGCGACAGACTCTTAAAACAGGAGCGGCTGTTAATGCTTACAGAGCTGGAAAAATAAACCCTACCGATAGCATATAGATAGCCACAGTCGCCTAATGGTCAAGGTCCTTACACAACTGACGTGAACCCACTCTTAACACAAGCATTCTGGGATCCCCTCTTTCGCATAATATTTTTTTCGAAATATACTTGGAATGTACCACCAGCTTGGGATCCAGTAATAAAAATAGTCAAACCCAAGAAGAAGCAAACCACAGCTAGACTTCATGATACTTTGAGCTCATTCTGCGTAAATAGAAACACCAATGATTAAATTATGTTCGGGTACTTTGAAATAACTACACTGGAACATTGAGACAACTGCCATCTTAGTCTCCCCGTGACCATGGCTGCTGAAAAGCAACCGAAACGTCGGGGAAAGTCTAAAAATAAATGAAATCTAAATAGTTTAATAATAATTTAATTAGCTTAAAAATTAGTAAAGTTTAATAGTAGTAGTAGTGTAACAATTTTCAAAATTTTGTAATAAAGTGTCAAATAAACAACGCGATAAAATCCGTATATAGCAGTTTAATTTCAATGAATAATATTCGCATAAATAGAAGACAATACTTTGGTATTATTACTTTTATATTTCATTTTTCGTAATATAATTGTTTTTGGCATACAGTTTATGTTGATATAATTATTTTAGTGAAAACCCGAAAAATAGGTTTAAGTTGCCCGCGGCAACCTAAAGCGGCCAGCGGCCAGTTGTGATAAACCACAACTGATGTTGAGAGGTTATCAAAACTGCTTATAATTTGTAACACAAACTCAGACTATAAGCTTTAGACAAATTAGCACCTCGGTGCACCAATAAAGACCTTAAGCAAAAACACCCTTTGTGATAGCAGTGTTTCTACAACCACAAAGTTATTTGGTTGTTATCTTCGTTAGAGTAAAGAGGAAGAATAAACATAATTCTTCTTCTATTAAACGTAGCGGAGTCTCCGCAAAAAAATTACTATCTGTATTAACTGTCAATACCTGTGATTTTTAGGGATAACTCTAAAAATCACAGGTATTGACAGGTATATACATAAGTATCAAAGGGGTAAAACTGAACACTCGTGGTGTGACTTTGTCTGTCCAGAACTCCAGACATCTATCGCAGTCGCTTGTCTCAGAATCTATAAATGAAATTGGTTTCGAATTTGGAATGGTAGCCTTATAATTATGTATGTTAAAAACGTTCCATACGACCTGTATTCCATTTTGTTGCCGATGTTTGGAAAGCAGACAAATTAAATCATTGAAAGTGGTTGAAGTTCACGTGAAGATTAGAGATTTAAATGTCTATCACCAGAACAGTTCGTTAAATATTAGCAACATATCTGCTCATATTTATTTATTTGTAAATGTTTGTTGTACAAACACACTTAGTTACACGGTTTGTATTTAAGCGGTGCAAATTGACAATTTAACGAAATAACTTTTATAATACAGTCTCAATGGTGCAGCGGTTTTAAATGCATCTGCTATGGATGAAGTTTCAGGTTCAATGCCAAGGTTAAGCAACGTTGGGGTATTTTTGTCAGAGCAATTTCAATAGCAGCACAAAGTTCAGATCTGTGTCTAGAAGATGGCTATCCCATCTACATGGTAAATAAAACCATTGCTGACGAAATAGATGATATACAGGCGTTAGACTATGTACATATGTATCTAACTTTCTGTACGTTTTCTTCCAAGATACGGTACACTTAGTATGCGAATCGTACTTGACCGATGTTTTTTTCCTAAGCTAGCAATTCGTCATCACGTAAGTAAAACCCTTGGTGTTGCAAACATAGTTACTTAAGCCACAATAGCCGCTAACGAACCATTTGTCGGCCTCGATGGCGTAGTGGTTAGTGTAACCGACTGCCACGCCTGAGGTCGCGGGTTCGATTCCCGCACAAGTCAAACATTTGTGTGCATGAACATGGATGTTTGTCTTGGTCTGGGTGTTTTTATGTATAATATGTATTTATTTACAAAAAAAAAAAGCATATATGTATGTTTATCCATTGTCTAGAACCCATAGTACAAGCTTTGCTTAGTTTGGGCTAGATGGTGCTGTGTGTATGTGATAGAATATTATATTATTATATTATATTATTATATTATATTATATTATATTATATTTGGATCCTGCTATCCGAAAAAGTAGCTAGAATTTTTTTTTATGTGTAGCAGACACGCAAAACTAACATACAGAAACTTCAAAGGTATTTGTTATCAATTAGCAAAGGAAGTGTTGCATACAATAGCGAAATACATTTGACAACATGGTTTGGTAATTGGACTATTTGTTAATTCATTGGCAGTGGCGCTTGTCGATTCTTTGAGGCCGTACATATATGCAATATAGTTCGATTCGCATGTTTCTAATAGCATGAGTATTAATATCAACTTGTAAGGCTTACTGGCATCACGCAACATAATGAGGTAAGTAATTATATTCTACAGCTATATGTAAATAACAAAACTTTAAGAATCAAAAGAGTGATATCAGATCGACTTTTTGGGTGGGCTCTTAGGGTTTTATCACATAACAGTGACATTGAATTAGCTTGAGTACCAAAAAGTGAGATTGGAAGTATGAAAGCAACAAATGTTATCATAGTTTCACGATTAAAATTACGAATCAGTGAGATTCGGATTTGCCGTAAGTTTTATAACATAACAGTCACATCGATTTTTTTAATAACCATACAGTAACAACGGGCTATTTACCTTCTATCTGTTAGTTGATAGCTGTAATAAGATAGATGAGATTTAGATTATTTTTGTTCAATTGTTGTTATGGCAAATAATTTAGTTGGTAATTAACAAAATCATATTATAAACGTGGAGTCAGTGATTATCCACCAAAAAAATAGCCACGTGCTAAGGAATAGCTCGCATTAAAACTCGTAAGTTAAAACCTAAATATAATATAACGAACCTTGCAAAACTTAAAAGAAATGTGTGTCATGGGCTATGCAAAATACGCAGGTGTATGGATCTAGAATGCGAGTCACGTAGAGGTAAACGCCGTAGCAGGACCTCGGACCACGCATAGCCAATTGCTGTATTGATAATGTATGAAATGAATATGCCACTTAAACCATTTAATTTTAATATTTTGTTGTCAACCCTCGGTTACATCCTTTAGTTTTTATTATCATAAGTACTTATCTTGTGTGGAGGCTAGTCAGTACAGACCGGCGACACTTCGACCCGGTGGGATCTTTTGTGTCGATCATAAGTACTTACTTATGATATCAATACCAGTTGTAAATAGTGCGACGAACTAATATTAAACTCCAAAATCTACTTTCGTTACGCAATAGCTGTCCTGTAGTATACCTACTTATTTTTTTACATACTCACATATTATTCAAAATATAATTGGCGTGTAATACGTCCACTGAACTCATCTCAGTCATACGAACTCCACTGCTTAACATAGAGTTTATGTCGGACTAATTTCTGCCCGCGGGTTAGCCTGTGTGAATCCGACAGCAACATGGGCCGGAAATATATAACATTTTTATCAGGTTATATCCAAATCCTTTCAACAATTTACGCGGGATCGAGTAAGAAACATTCAAATAAGTCTAAAATGTTCACATTTGTAGTTTACCTATTACGATCTTGTAAAGATGCCAAATTAATCTGAAAAGTGCCAATTAAAGTCGTATAAAGAGTTTTAAAGAACCTGACGAGCTACAGCATCGCAATACCTGTCTTTCTTGTACCTTCTTACTCTATATTAGAATAATATACATAATTGGTTTCAGATAACGTGTGTGCTATACTGTCAAAATAGAATAGATATAAAATAGTCTAGACGTCTTTTACTATTCAAAACAATAGCCCGATTGTAGAGAAGTGATTTGGTTTATTTTTTACCACCATAACGATATATTGGTTATTTATGATTTTTATTTCATATGTATGCCCTTACGTTTCTTTCTTTTGTAGCATTGTATCGCAATACTAAATACATTCCTGCAAGTATTCAAATCACAATTATTATTGTGTAGGCCTAGTTGCAAACAAGATAATGCAATGTACTGGCAAGAACTGGAACACCTTCCAAGAGACCATGACGAAACTCTCGGGTTACCTGTACTTAGTTCAGTACACTGCTCTGATTCTTGCGTTGCATTATTCAGGAAGGTGAGGCAGTAACTATGTATAAAAAAATTGTAATTAGCTGTCTAGGTCTTTGTTTTCCGTTGAGGGAAATTAACGTTTTGGCTGTAGGACACGTAGTCTAGAAATACACCCAATAGGATAGATCCGCGCCTATTGAATATGGCTTGAATTGGCGGAAAGTGGATATGAAATATGGCTATCGAGGATATGAGTACAATATTCATAGTACCTATTCTAATTATGTTTCTTTACTAATTAGCTGTAGGCAGCGATAGCTCAGTGGAGAGACCAACAGACTGCAATGCAGAGGGTCTCGTGTTCGAACCGACGTCGCGCACCTTTGACTTTCGGAAGTTATATGACTTTTCGAAATTATGTGCGTATTGATTGACAATAATCACCTGCTCCGTGCCTCGGAGAGCACGTTAAGCCGTCGATCCCGGCTGCCATGAACATCTATGGCAGTCGTTATTGGGAAGTCAGTACCCTCTAATATCCTGACACTGGTCTAGCCTTAGGGTATCGTTAGCCTTCGGGTTGCGGAGGTCAGGTGGCAGCCGCTCCGTGTAAAAACTGATATCCAGTCAAATCCGGTTAGACTAGAAAAGCCGACCCCAAGTGACTTGGGAATAATAAAGGCTAAGGCAGAAGACTAATTAGCTGTAGGAATTTTTGAAAGAGTAAGAGAATAAATGCAAAGCATTTATGTAGCGTTAATGTTTGCAACATCATTGATATCGTTAGCACCTTGCTGATCCTGTAAAATTATATCCCCATCCAAACGTGTGTTTGAAGAGTTCCTCGAATTCTTGGAGAAGTTGCTGTGCTGTGTAGTGCAGCGACAAGAAGTAGGCACTTACCTACAACAAACATAAAAACGAATAAGAGGATGGGAAATCCCATCAATCGATTCGCCGTAATACAAACTGGAATTCTCCACTACGCGCCTACTATATAAACATATGTAACAATGCTTGTTAGCAAGAGAGTCGCTACTAATCAGTACCACTAGGCGCTAATAGATGACGATTCATACATACGTAATGAACCATTGCTTTGGTCCAGTTACTCAATAGGTACGTAAGGCTTATGTCCCGGCTTCGTGTTGCAATAAAGTAATACGTTATTGGCTATTAGTGCAAATAAAATGTTTGATACATTGTATAAGTCTTCGTGTAACATAAGCTGGATACCTAACATAAACTTACACGTAACACAGTAAAACTATTCCTCCAGCGGATCATGTTAGCTGCCTATTAGAGACGCCTGGAGACATCTACTAGTGTCTTTATATACAACCTAAGCATATCAAAAACACAGGCAAGGCAATGAATATGACACTTATTTATACTATAGAATTAACGGTGCTGCCTGCAGAAACTTGTCACGTATATTAGAGTTACGTGATCTGTGGTAGTAAGGAATGCATTTTCGTAATTGACTTATTAGCTTACTATAGTAACATTGATAAGAATAATATACATATTCCTTACTATATGATATTTTGTGGCGGGAATTGATACATAGGTACGTAATTTAGGTTAATTTTCCGATTGACTGTACAGTACTATGTTGCCGCCAGTTGCCGCCTCGTGAAGTAGGATTAATCACTGAATAGATTAATATTTTTTGGGTTTTATTTTTAGTTATAAATATTATTTACCAGTGCTATTTAAGATTATAAAAAAAAATGGAAACACATTTGGTCAGATCACTACATATTATATAAAACATGGTCCCCCGCTGCGTCTTTCTATCTGTCTTTCTGTTCGCGATAAACTCAAAAACTACAGAACAGTTTTTCATGCAGTTTTCAGCAATAGATAGAGTGATTCATGAGGAAGGTTTAGGTATATAATTTGTTAAGGTATTGCACTACCCGTGCGAGGCCGGAGCGGATCGCTAGCATACAATAAAAAAAAACAAAATAAGCACATCTCATCTTTATTTATTTATTTTTATTTTATTTATTTATTTCATAAATTTTAATCAATTTTTATATTGTGTTGAAATTATATGAATTAGAACAATGTTAATTACAGTACATAATTAGAGCACATCACTATTTGCCATTTAGCAGTTTGGTTACCAATAATTTATTATAATTCTATGCGTGGATGTATGATCATATAATAACAATTTATACAAAACTATAATTTCTACTTTAAATATGTCATGCAAATAATAATACAATATGTCAGTGAATAATTAGATAAAAATTAGAAATTAGAATAATATGTCATACAAAATGATAACTTCAAATAAAATGTTTAATTAGTACATAGATTTAAAAATATAACAACAATGTAATGTCACAAATAGTAATTAATGTGCCATTATAATCCATCTAATTATAATGGCACATTGTTAGTAGTTGCTTAGAAAATAAGTTACATGTATAAAAATAATAATCTCAATTCAATTTCCAGCTTAGATATCATTAATTGAGTAGTAGCAGCCTTCGAGCAAGAAATGTTTTAATTTAGTTTTAAAATTAATTTTGTATAGCGATAATTTTATGTCATCAGGCAGTCTGTTAAAAATTTTTATTGACATAATATGGTAGGTGCCATGTTTAACTATGTCTAGGTGTGGAATAAGTTTGGTTTTAAAATCTTTCCTTCTAATACTTTCTCTAATTTTCTTTCCTCCTCTGTGTCACATTCATGTAGGTACATATTTAGAAAAATGTGTTAAGAGCACTAAGACGTACAAAGAAGGAACTGTGAGGATGTTTAATTCTTTAAAATGTTTTTGGCAATATTCCTGCTGACGAATACATACAATATTGCGTATAGCTCTTTTTTGTAAAACGAACGCTTTTCATCTTTGGATGATCCTCGCAACGACTTATGAACATGCGACTTCTTGTAAATAGCCATCTACAAAATCATTGTGAAGTCAATAAGACGTAAATTAAATAGAGTCTTCGCCTTATACGCTATTAATAGATAGTGAGTAAAATCGGTGCACGGGACAGCAATATATTATCTTTAGTTTGACAGGACAAACAAGGTGCTGACTAATTGGTTTAAATTTATTTCAAGCCTTGTGACTCTTGCTAAACGGTTGTACAAATATTTCAATAATAGTATGTAGTCGTCTAACTGTACGGATGGCGTACTGGTTTCAATATTCGCCTCGCAAGAAGCACTACGCCCAATAAATTGTGAAAAAAATTATGTGATCCACAAGTAGTTTTTCCAACTATAGGTGTCCTTTGTTTGAATGTTTGTAGTTCGTCGCGATACAGGAATAATCTCCAGTACGGGAGTATTTTTTTAAAGTGAATCGTGAAATATACGCTATCTATGTTCAACCTCTCAAGGTTGAACATAGATAGTACAGTATATCCTTATGTCATGAGTTCATGACTGACATAACTACTTCACTAGTCGACTAACTTTGACAGGCATACTACCTCTATAAATATAACCATATTAGCAGGCGATGTTTGCTTGAAAATAAGGCCATAATTAAGGCTGCACCACACATGATCCAACTCTATTATTGATAATGAGGACAATACAGACATCTTGTACCTAAAAGGAGTCCGGTTAGAACGTGTCTTTACCCCACTAAAGATCAAAGGCAAAAACATGTTGTGTTTCTGTTACACGCAGCTGATTAAGTGGCTAAGCAACACGCTCTGCTCTTAGCAGAGAAGCCAATGGTTATTTTGTTCCGGCAGCGCAATGATGCCGATTTTGCAGACTCTTATGAAAACCCACCACCAGGCGTCCACAAGCCATGGTAACCACACACAAATCATTAGGCTGTTGCATTTGTATTCTTGTTGAACACCGACGTTGCATAAAAATAATGACTTTCTATCCCTTAAGTCGCAGACGCCTATAATCAGGAGTAATTTACGTAATAAATTTACATTCGGAACACAAATGCATACATATATACAGTACTTAATTGAAATGACGAGAAAGTAAGCTGAAAAAAGTAAGAGATACGTTATATAACAAGGTAACGTGCCAATCATCATGTCATGCAATCCATTGAAGTTCGATCGTTTGCATAACGTTATACTTGGTAATTACAGAGAGTTCCCTTATACATATTGTTATGTTCCTGCTGTTAAATACCGTATAAATACGTAAATGGCCTAGGGAAATGTTGTTTAATTACTCTGTTACATTCAAAATACGCTTATGCATAGTAAATGTCTTCATCACACCGGGAAAATGGGATAAACCCAAATGGAGTTTTAGTAATTCTAATGGATTCTAACTTCACTTTGAGAACATTGTTTGGTTAATCCATAATAAGTCACTATACATACGATAGCGTGTTTATTTGTCCTACTTTCGTAATTATATTTTTCTTAGAAGTAGTTTATGCCAATGGACTGGAAAATGTTATAAGATACTTTCTTAGTAGCAACTATTAAGGTCCAATTTACTAGGCTAAGCAAGTTTACCATCATTATGCTCTTTGACTATTAACGCCTACCATATTTCCAAATTTAATGCCTGCTAGCTACTAGAAATTTCGTCACAGCAACATGTCCGGCGCGAGGGTAAGTGCAATGTTATGCCAGGCAGCGAATCAATAGACACTGACTGCACGGGTAACGTTGTGGTTTAAGTAGCCACCTCGCTATTGCCACTGCGCCGTATTGTGGGTTCGATCTCTACTTCTTCTTTATACTTAAGAGCTTTTCTCTTGTCGGTGGAGTATATGCCATTTTTCTCGATTTTCAGCCAATACCTTGACCTTCTTATAAGACTTAACCTTCGCCTTTTCTTTTATTTGATCTGTGAATGTCGTTCTGGATCTGCCCCTTCCTCTTTCTCCTTCGACTTTTCCTTCTATGACGATTTTATATAATGTCATCATGTCTTATAATGTGGCTAAACATCTTTCCTCTTCTACTCTCACACGCCACACAAAACAACGAATTATGTGATACACAGTTATTGTTCTGTCTGTTCTTTATATCAATTGTTTGAATGTTTGTTAGGTCCCTTGCGATACAGAAATTACGCCTCGAGCGAAGAGAGTTTGTCCTTGTTAAAATTCAAAAACAAATCATATCAAAATGGTGACGTCATAAAACGCCCATGTATATGATACTCAAATATGTATGTTGAACATTATCGTAGGTTACAGAACTACAATATAATATTCAATAAACTTCAATACCTATAATAAAAGGGTCGGTTACTCTCTAAAAGGGATCACTGAGAGGGTGGAATGTGTACACCTGACGTTAATGGTAGGCTATATTATGACAAGGGTTCAGCTTACTGTGGTATATAGCTACTTAGTAAACACGTTTTGAATAATAGCTCAACTAAATATCAATGGATACAAAAGCAAAAGTGTACAGGTTAGGGTATATGACTTACTTTAAATTATTATATTTAAAATGATACGTAATCTTTAATACAATATCCACTTAAAATAAATAAGAAACAGACCATTCAAATCTATTAAAAGAAATAATTTAAGGTTCACACTATTTGTTAAAAATATTATGAAATGTATCTTAGTTATGATATTACATTGTATTAATGTATGCCATGGACAAGAGGGGACTCTTCTAATACAGGTTTTTTAACTTAACAGAAGACCCAAACCTTATCTATATTACCTTGTATTAGTTGAAAATAAATAATTTTTGATTTTGATTTTTGATTATGAGAGTCGCTATTTATGCTGGCGTGCGAGAAAAGTAGCGAGATACGCGATACTACGATCCAAGTTTAAAGCTATTATATATAAAATTTATTTTTATGTATTTTTCTGTTGCGTATTAACTAATTCACAAAATCAAACATAGGAAACTATCCCATTATTCAAGTTATCGTGTTAAGGTTTTCTTGACAAAAAATTCTCAATAGTGGCTCGAACATTGGTCGGTCTATTATTTAGCTGCCTTCTCGCGATATGTGAGACCGAAACAAGAAAACGATGAAATGTGTGAATTTCTTACGTAAGATAGACTTACTCATAGGTATATCGTAGTAAGAGTAGGCAGGGGTAGATTATACTTACATTTTGCCAACTACGTTTTAACTTCCACGATATAGTAAACCTGAAAAGATGTTAAATTATCATTGAATGGAATTCTTCTGAACCCCCAAGATCCCAAGATACAGGCTTGCCTAGCTGGGGATCAATGTTACGTTGTATTTTGTACTATCTATATCTATCTATATCGTATATTTATAAATACTAGCGGTCGCCTAGTGGTCAAAATTTGACCATAATTGTTTTAAATTTTAAGTTTGGTCGTTTTTATTGTCTATAACTTATAAGACATTTCGACCTTCATTTAGATTTCGCCAAGGCTATACAGGTTAATTTACCTATCTTTTTAAACAAATTATTATTTACTTAACTATACTTTTTCATTGACGATATTCCTAAACATGCGACTTTGTTTTCTTTTTTTTATAACATATATATAAGGTACCTATATAAAACCGTAGTTACAAAGAATTGTACGACGTCAGACGAACAATGCCGAAATACTACGATCGCGATTCGACTGCATGTGTCAAATGCATGGTTGTGTATGTAGTGTTTTCTCATTAATTTAATGTAATTCTAATGCATTTTTTTTTTAATATTAGTATTCGCCACTTCTTCTCCATATAAACATTAACTCTGCCAAATTTCATACTCCTTCGACCGTGCAATTTTCGTAAAAAGGGGTACAAAGATTTTGCTTCACGTATTAATATATAAGCAAGCTACACCGACAAGTCACTTAGACTTAAATAAGAAGAAGAAGATTAATATATAAATATATCTAACTTTTACTAACCAACGAACATATTGATAGACTTTGAGCGCCTCCTGAAAATTTCCTAATTGAAAAGCCAAAAAACAACACTTTTCCTTTCTGGGTAATATAAGCAAACAAATAGCATAGTAATGCTACAATACGAGACTAACGAAGCAATCTAATTCTAACATTGATAAACCAGTACTTCAAAATATTTTTCTGTGTGTATATTACACTAGATGTGACCGCGGTTTTACCCGCATTAATGATTACTGCGCCGCCCCCGTGGGTCGTAGCGTGATGTTATATAGCCCATAGCCTTCCTCGGTAAATGAGCTATCCAACACTAAAGTAACTTTTCAATTCGGACCAGTATTTCCTGAGATTAGCGCGTTCAAACCAACAAACAAACTCTTCACCTTTATAATATTAGTAGAGATAAGAAGTGCTCTGGGTTCTATGTATATAGGCAATAGACGAACTGATCATTATATACCTACTAAAATTCTCAAGTCAACTTAGGCGGAAGTCTACTTCGATAACTCTTAACCAACATTCACTTTTCGATCACGGAATCAAAGCTACAGGCAATATTTTGAAATAGTTATGGACTTACTATGCATCCTTGTTCAAAAGCAATTCATAAAACAGTATTCTTATAAGTGGCTCCTTGTTTTTAATAGTTAATATCAGAGTTCAACGAACACTTATCGTTTTTATAATGTTATTATTGAATCAATAGACTTTCAATGATCGCAGCGTGCAAGCTCCGGCGGTACATGGTGTTTCGATTTATCTGATAACCTCACGAAAAACATCTTTAACTTTAATCGATTGAATGAATTCGTTTTGAATGGTTATTGTAAAGCTCTGGCTGTACTAGTACTCTAATAAATTAGTTTGAAGGAATTGTACCGTACTATTTATATAATTCAATCAATCATTATATGGGGTCTAATGCCTTTTGGCAGTGTGTGTTACAGAGGCTCTTTGGCCTCACACCACCGGAACACTAGGTTCAGCAATGATGGCTATAGAAAACTCCGAGTTTTGACACTCATAAAGCCCCGAAAAAGCTGAATCGTATTGGAACCCGTAACGAATTTAATCAGAAGCATAAAGGCAGAGTTGTAAAAAACAAAGAAAACAAAGTCTTTCTTATTTTGCTAAGAAGTGAAGGCGAATTTCCTCGGGCGACAAAGTTCTAAATATTTATAAAGACCAGAAGATGGTTAGCACCATGACACGGTCAGCTTTCCACTGCTAAACATAGATCAGGTGCTAGACATAGCTGGGTAGTCTGTTCACGTACTCGAAAATGCAGCATTTTCAGTTTTAAATTGGCTACAACCTGTTGAGATATACTAAATATAGAAAGTGGAAGACTAGATGTTGTGACGCTAATCGGAATAGATCAGCTTTTTAATGTTCATAATTAGGGTATTAGATGTTTGCGGCACAGTTATATTAAAATGTTAAATGTCGCAATACTTTGTAAGTATCAAGTTTATGATCAGACAGTACAGTATCGGGAAACTTTACAAATATTGGAAGAATAGAAACCAAGAACACCCAGAATCGGCGCAACCATTTGCGGATTACACAATTTTTGACTCGTGTTAAGATCGAACAATGCAATGCCTCGGAGAGCACGTTAAGCCGTCGGTCCCGGGTGCCATGAATATCTATGGCAGTCGTTATTGGGAAAGTCAGTACCCTCTAATATCCTGACACTGGTCTAGCCTTAGGGTATCGTTAGCCTTCGGGTTGCGGAGATCAAGTGGCAGCCGCTCCGTGTAAAAACTGATATCCAGTCAAACCCTGCTAGACTTGAAAAGCCGACCCCAAGTAACTTGGGAATAATAAAGGTTAAGGAGAAGAATGGAGATCGAACAATGCAGTGGCATTGATGATACTTAAACCACTACAGCATTCGTGCAGTGCCATTAGTCTATTTGATAATAGCTAAAAGTTCCATAGTTTAAAATATCCATTCAACAAAACCTTACCACTTATAAATGAGAATGTGAAATTGTTTATTTAACACATTGTTACGCTTTCACGCTTTAAATACTCGACCGATCATGTAATTTCGTATAAACGTTGTCAGGGGTGCAGAAAAGGACAAAGATTACATTTCATCCAGAAAAAAGTACTGTTCCCGAGGAATAGAAATATATGTATTGATAAAATCTACATTATCGCGAGTAAAGGAGCAAACCTAATTTAGTATAAATAAGAAAGAAACAACGTTACTACTTCAATATTATAACTTATAGAGAATGCAGCTTTAGATGATATACGATTGGTTCTTCAACAAAAAAAAACACTAGATTTCTTATCCAAGACAATCTTAATCTGTTCATTTAGTTTTGACTGACATAACATCCGCTCGCCATTTTGTTAACATTGATAGTTAATTCTTCATACCATATTGCCTATTTATATAGATATATTTATTCTATACTAGATTTTGCCCGCGGCGCCGCTTGCGTAAATAGGTTATGTTAATTTTTCATTCTTCTTTTTCCTGGTTGAAATGTATCCTATGTCCTGTCAGCCCCTGACAACGTGTATGCGAAATTTCATGAGGACTAGTTGAGTGGCTAAGGCGTGCGTAATAAACAAACAAACTCACATTCGCATTTATAATATTATCTAGGCTCTATACTATACTAAAATAAAGAGATAAAATTTGTATTTTTGTCTGTTTGTATTTTTGTTTGTACCTAATGTATAAACTCAAATGGTACTACTAAGTTATTTTTTTTTACGTGGTGTATTGTTTTGACGCATAGCCCTCCGCAGGGACGGACGGAGTGGTTATGTCGGACTCACCGGTGGAAAGATGGTGAACGATATCCCGGTAATACCGACTAAACCCACCACGGTATTCCTCGACATAACCGCAATCGGCGAGGCCGCGCGAATCACTTTCACATGCAATCGTGACCCTACCGAGGTTTCGGCCCGCCACGCCGTATGAAACGACAGGTCACTACACGAAAAGACCTACCCTATAGTCACTTCTAAATTTTAACCTTATCTTATCTTATGTGGGGGCCAGTCAGTGCAGACCGGCAACACTTCAACCCAGTGGGATCTTTTGTGTCGACACTCTCCCAATAACAACTACCATTACATAGATGTTCATGGCAGCCGGCACCGACGGCTTAACGTGCTCTCCGAGGCACGGAGCAGGCGATAATTGTCAATCAATACGCACATAATTACGAAAAGTTATATAACTTCCGAAAGTCAAAGGTGCGCGACGTGGGTTCGAACCCGAGACCTCCTGCATTGCAGACTGTTGGGCTCCGCACTAGGCTATCGCTGCCCAAGAAATATATTATGTCATGTCTTGGACTGCAGCGGCCCGCTGGCGGTCAGGCACAATTTTATTTCTATTACGATTTTAACCTTACTATCCCCTTGAGGGGGGACGGACATACGACACAGAGGCGCGCGGGGTTATACAGAAGTAACATAGCCTGTATTACTTCTCGCTATGAGTCACGGGAACGGATCAGTAATCATAAACGTGGTTGGAACCGCTCGCTCGGGACAGCTAGTATTTCATAGTTTGCTATTATGTACACAATTTCTTTTAAATTAAATGCTTTAAGAACCCTACCTCGCAAAATGATGCACCAAAGCATGCGTTAGTGATTATATATGCTAAAACCTAATCGTGGGTTTTTAATTTGCAAAGAAGCAATTTATGGAATTTTCTATAAAAAAATCATATTCCGACTCCGATTATTTTTAAAAGCAAATTCTTCACTTTTGAATCACAAACAGTTTCGGTATAATATGTCGATATAGCTAACGAAATATTCGTGTTATTACACCTGTTTACCAATACAAGTATGTACTACAATTACGGTTTTATAAATACTAGTAATCTCTCAGTGGTCAAAAATCAACAGCCTTTTTTTTATAAATAACTTTTTCTGCATTCCATCTCCACGTAAACCTTTAACTATACCAAGTCTTATATCAAGTTTGACACAAATATTCCGTGCGCACAATATGCTTAAAAAGAGGATCAATTTTTCTCTTCAATATCAATATATAGATACCATCTCTTCTCTACGTATATAAATACTTAGTCTCCTTAGTCTTCTTTCACGACTCTATCCCCGAAGATGTAGATGGAGATATTACACACACATTTTCCTAACTATGATTTAAGGTGCCTCGTAATCGACAGCGAAATTTCTTAACAATGATATCCAATAACACTTTGCTCGACCCGGAAAATAAAACCGAGACTCAATGCTTAATTACCATAATTATCTACCTACGTATATTAATATTAGGAATAAAAAATAAATCACGTAATAGGATTAAATAATTTTATTTTCTTTTTAGATAAAGTAAACAGTCTTTAATAATGATCGTATATATCGTATGTATATTATAAAGCAAAATTTAATATTATAAATTAATTAAAAAGATAAATTTCCATTTTCCTGGTTTGTTTTCATCGCTCTTGAGGTCTCGCTTAGTAGATATTAAACCGACGTTTGCATGAAATGATTAATGAAGAGGCGGATGACGGCGAAAATTCTCAAGTTAGTTTAGACTCAGCTGTTATATCTACCAGTATAATGATTTTATACATTTTTGAAATAACTATGTATTTAATGTATACATATGCCTTTATCCCTGAAATCCTACGCGGAGATCATTAGACATTTCTTCCACTATGCTTTTAGGCCTACGTAATAAGAGTATTGTCGTTTCAATCTATCGATCAATCAACCCATTCTAGTGCACTACTGGACATAGACCTCTCCCATCTTACGCCTCAACATCAGATCTGTCACCTTCCGTAATTTATTGTCGTTTACCGGCCACAATTCCAGACTTCGTATCGCTACTGAGAATTTCTTGACATGCTATATAAAATACGATTCTCAAGAGAGTTCCTTTCTAATGAAATCCACAAGATTATTCAAATGAGATTACTTATGTTATTATAAAGAATTATGTGAAATGAAGTATTAATTAAAGAAATGAACAGTCATGTAAAAAATGTGCAGTGTTTACACTTTTCACACAATTGTTTAAGATTTTCTGCACATGGGTATGAAAACATGTTAAAAATGTTTAAAATTATCGGTTCATCCGAGTTGCACATGATGCATATTTCCTAAAGTATAATAGTGTTTATTCCAAGCACTAAATGTAAACACTATGTATGCATAATCGAGTTAATTCCTGTTACAAAGTTTACTTATAATATAAATATCATGCACCACGAAAGTATAATAGATGCAATTAGTTTCACTTTAAAGACAGAAATGCAACAGCACCTCTGCATAGTAACTATAGAATTCGACAGAACGAATTTAGTAGCGTCAGTGAATTTGATAGTGCTAATTTAGGCATAAATGATGACTGTTATTATATTACACTGTAGATGAAGCCAAAAACTAAGATTTAGTCATCGATAAATTCAATGACAAATTAATCTACCAACAGCATTAAGTCCAAACATTCCAAACATAATAGAAATACAATTGTGCCTGACCGCCAGCGGGCCGCTGCAGTCCAAGACATGACATAATATATTTCTTGGGCAGCGATAGCCTAGTGGGGAGCCCAACAGTCTGCAAAGCAGGAGGTCTCGGGTTCGAACCCACGTCGCGCACCTCTGACTTTCGGAAGTTATATGACTTTTCGAAATTATGTGCGTATTGATTGACAATTATCGCCTGCTCCGTGCCTCGGAGAGTACGTTAAGGCGTCGGTCCCGGCTGCCATGAACATCTATGGCAGTCGTTATTGGGAGAGTGTCGACACAAAAGATCCCACTGGGTCGAAGTTTCGCCGGTCTGCACTGACTGGCCCCCACATAAGATACGTACATAATATTTTTCTTTTTTCTATAGGTACTAACTAATATAATAAAGAAAAATGTTTCCTTTTGTAATAAATAAACGTAAAACCTACTGAATTAATGTTAGAAATTCTTTCAGCATTAGAAAGCTAGTGTATTCATAAGTAACGTATCTATGACATAGCCCTAAAATTCATGGGAGCAGATCAATATTCATAAATCTATTTTAAACCGCGGAGGACAGCTAATGTTTGCTTTTTTTGATTCACGTCATAATACAACTTAGTCGTTTTTTTTGTTAATCTATACTAATATTATAAACCTGAAGAGTTTGTTTGTTTGGTTGAACGCGCTAATCTCAGGAACTAATGGTTCGAATTGTATTTTTTTTTGTGTAGCCCGGTTGTCGGCCAAGGCTATAGGCTATATAACATCACGCTACGACCAATAGGAGCGAAGCAGCATTGAAAATTGTCGCGAAAACGGGGATTATTCTTCTATATGAAGCAGACGAAGTTGCGCGGGTCAGCTAGTCTCTATATAAATTAGCTATTACCAGTATATTAGGTGGCTCTATTAACCTCATCGACATTTATAATAATGACAGGTAATACATGTCAACTGTACTTTTGGCGTGATATTTGCAGTATAACCAAAGTTAGAAGTCAATATTATCAATTACTAAATATTTCTTGTATGGTAATGACTTTGACATCGCATTCGGAATTGTCAGTCACTCGCTTCTTATGAACTCAGAAAGGAAATACAACATACCACGAGCGCGTAAATGGAAATGTTCAATTCAGAGCGGTTTCAAATAAATAAACAGGTTGTTTGTTCATTACATAACATGCAACATTGTTTTGCCTTGTTGTTACGCGAACAGCAATTGTTACTTTAAGCAGAACAATATCTTACGTAGTTATATCCAACGATGTAACCATTGTTATCTAGCTTTTACATAAACGAACATTCCAAAAACTTCATCACTTTTACAATATATTGTACAGGAACAAGTTGTATTTTTGTTCCACTTTCTAATAATAAAATAGTACCTACAGATATAATTTCTGTGTTCCGCCACGAGTTTGGTATTTATTTCATCTTTTCACTCTACGTATGTATATTTATTTGTTCAACAGTGTGTAATAGACACTAACTAGACAGCTATCCCACTGATGAGTAAGTACAGTCCTACATTCATTTTGACTTCTCATGATTAGATTAGGTTAGTCATGTTCCGATTGCATTTTTTTAATAGAATATAGCAAATACACGCAGGTATCCTCACAAAGCTTTTATTCACCATTGAAAAGAGTGACAACGAAGTACCTATCATAATACATATCAAGAAGTCAGACATGCTTGATATCGAATCGAACTTGTCACCTGAGAAATGGCAGTCCAATGATCTCTCCACTAAGCAATAATACTCCGTCATGACTAACGGCTAAAATTAATAATGTATTCAATCAGACTATCTAAATTAAAGATATCAAAATGACCATTCAATGTATATTTAATGTCAATCAAACATTTTAATGTAACCTATAAACATGGACATTTTAGATGTGACTAATTAATTTTATACACTAGTTTACGACTGTAATCAGTAAATTCACAAATATTAATATCTTTTAATTTGTACCTATATAAAAAATATGATAGCGGCTGTATTAAAATTCCTTCCGTCATCATTCCGTAATAATAACGTCAACTATAGCGAAATAGGGTAGTTGCCAATGTTTGATTTTGTACATTATTTTACACACAAGAGCAAAAAGGAATCAAAAGAATTTTTTTTTTTTTTTTTCGGAACTCGGTGGAACATAAGGGAGTAATTCATATTTTAAATATAGCTATAATTCAAAGTGAGGATGTCTGGCTATCTCCCTCGCAACTGTGTGGTTAAATAGTGGTTACGTCATTATTACGTATCGTGCATTCTTTGTCTGACATTTGCATCCCTACCACTAGATTTAAACCGCTTGAATTTTATTTAGTCAGTAGATATAAAATACTTTTTGTTTTAGAATTCTGATAATGTAACTATTTGAATCAAATAAATAGAGTCACCTACTCTACTCTATGTTAAGTTTTAAAATAGTATTGATATAAGTAGATATATTTTATACTTAATTTTGTGCAGAATAATAGATATCATTATATGAGGAGAATTAGCGAATTTAAATCAAGAAATTAGCCATGATAAGCTTGTATTTATGAGGATAAAAAGTAAGTCAGAAAGACGTTCAGTTACTGTTCACTGCAGGGCGAATAATAAATCAGATATTTAGTAACAAAAACGGTTTTTATATGCCTTCAATACCCACCTAGGACATCCTTAAAAAAGAAACAGTGTATGTAACTATGTGTAAATATCTAAAAACTGGGTAAGTGCAAGTCGGAGTAGCACACTAAGGGATCCGTACCATCGTGCGAGATACGATACTATATACCTTTTTAATATTTGTTGTTATAGAGGCAATAGAAATACACACTCTGTGACAATTTCATTTTTATGTCCTCTTAGCTATTCGGGCACGGAACCCTATACGAAGTGTGAAAAACCACCATGGTAAATAAAAATCTCATTATAAAACCATTCAGTTACTGTTTTAGAATATATTTGTTTTCTGATAGAAATGACAAATAAAGGAAGACAATACATAGCTATGATATTGTTTAAAGCTACCGGTATATTTGATTCCTAAATAAGTATGGCACGTAAGAAAAAATGGACTAAATACCTACATGATAGTCGTGCCAAAATATGAAAATAGTTTGCTAAGCGCATCAAATGCGATAAATTTCGAACACCATCTGCGTCATAAAAATAATGCGACGATGCTACATTATCTTTCGTTAATTTTATAGCTGCTATAATACTTACCTATTTACTTTTACAACCTAAAATAATGATCAAGCGCTTTTACAAATAAAAATACGGAACTTTATTGATTTTACACGATGAAATGGAGCCACCGATTGTTATTAAATTTGCGTAAAATAATATTTAACTAATAAAATGACATTATGAATAATATTCCCCTGAGTTTTAATAACAAAAGTCCGTGTATTTAATACGAATATAGATCTTGTTTCTAAATTGTTTTAATATTCTTGATCTTGTTTGATATGAATTACATGAATAGATGTCAATGTTTGGATACATTCAGATGTAGGCTTATATTACAGTTCTAGAAAAATAGCACAGTGGATAAGTCAGTCAAACCTTCTCATCTAGGAAACTACTCAGCCACAACTTGTTATATTTCTGCTGTACATACATAGAGTTACCAAAGAACCACGCTCTGTTTTTGCTCTGTTTTTGAAGAGCTATTTAACGACGGACTGTCAAAATCAAGGTGAGCTTTTTGATCTTGGGTTGTTAATAATGAGAGCTGTCTTTAAACTTTTCGTTGGCATCGCGTCATCTCCTTTTTTAAAACAATATCCAGGTCATGTCTCTGGTATTGCAAAATGCCATAGGCTCCAGTTACTACTTGTAATAAAAAAATAATGAATGTCTAGTTTTCTTCTGTTTACTACAAAAACCAAATAGAAAATTGGCGAGACTTAGATATGCATAGCCTAAAGTAACAAATACGCCGAACTACCGAAAAATTCTACAACGCATTATTCATGTCATAAATCAAAAACGATTAAACTGCTTTGGGTTATTACAATTGGACCACTAAACTAAATTTGTGTTATGGGTTCCATAATTTCAATATTTTTTTTAACTTTTCACTCAATGGTAGTATTGGCTTTACAAGCCTTATACATACATACCCTAATAATAAAAAAGCATATTTAATATTCAGAATTAAATAAAATTTCAAGTTATTTTCCCACCAAACCATAGGCGGTAACCTCATAAAGCTGAAGAGTTAATCGTTTCCGATTGCAAAAAAACTTAATTGGACTATGGTTTATCGTTTGAATAGACGAAATTATTTATGTTTATAGTTCGAATATATCAAGTATTGCTTGCTTGATATAGAATATAGGTAACTAAATAAAGTTTCTAAACAGAAAATAATTAAGATAGCTATAATTAATGTATACTTTTTAATTATTTCAAGTGCATAATAAAATTATGAACAACGCTATGATGATTAACATATCTGACAATATAAATATATTAAAAATCATATGAAAATGACTGTATTTGTGCCGGCTATACTACGCATAATTGTATAGTAAAAGTAATAAACGTTTTAATCTGTGCACATACGGTACTTATACATGCACTGGTAACAGAAACTCTAATTAAGCTCTTGAAGGGCATCCGGCCTGCACATACGCACAGAGCAATCAACCGGTCGTTGAATCCTCAGCTTCTTTGTGAACGATTTATCTTCGCCATTTTGTTTTATTAGCTTTTAAAAAGGAACTCCTAATTAAATCGATTGTTTTGGTTCGATTCGGTGTAGTCGCGTGAACGGTTTTCTAAGAAACAGATTATACATAATGCATATGCATACAGTTACAGGCTCAAGTATTGTTTAAAGGAACTGGCAGATATTATCGTTAGTTTTGAACGTTATTTTATTTTATTACATTCGAAATATAATCGTCTATAGCTGCAACGGTCCGCCGGCGACCAGCTACAATTGTTTTTTAATTACATCTGGCATTCTTAGACTATATGTTTTATAATCGTATAATTTAAGTAACATTTTCTATTTTATATAATCTTCTATCTTAAATTTTATTTAAAAATGTTTTTATCGCTGTATCAACTTAATTTATCCCATTATTATTAATACCTGTGACAAAGTTAACCACCACTTAACATTCCTTATCATGCACGTGCAATTAAAACGCTAACTATTTACAATTCACGAAACAGACCAGACTTAATGTCGACTATCGAATAGCAACTGTATAGTCCAGGAAGACGCTGTGAATTTTTTTAATTAGGAAACCGGCTCGGTAAAAGCAGCCTTCCGTCATAGGCGTACAGACAGGAAAGCATCATCGTGCATCGATGTGTATTAATGAAGCCGAGGCACGGATCGGTAGAGTATGCGCGCACGCCGCAGTGTTACCGCGCATTTCAAACGATACACTCGCGAACTGCAAAAGTATTTACCAAAAACTTCGGAGGTCGATGACACAAGTTCGGCAGGACTCGATATGTTACGGTTTTAATCGATTCACGTATTCATGATCAATTTGTCGAGGTGGATATCAATATTGCAGTGTTTTGTTTTTGTTTGTCTAACACTAATTGGACGGGAACAACTGAGTTGCTGAATTAATTAAAACTTTGCTGCATTGTTTTAGTTCACTGTAATATTTTCGTTATTAATGTAGTCATATTATACATTATAAAATTTAATACTTTTGATCCACAGAGAACATACCTAACATTCTATACTTTTAAAATATTATATTTTATAATTATACAGTGATTATAAAACTTGAAATACTATTAGATAGAGTTATTATATGTATATTACGTAGGCACTTATAGGCTGGCTTATAGGTAGGTATATAAACTAAATCTGAATGAAGAAATAATATCTGATATTAAGCGGGTTTCTTTGCATTGCACATGTTATCTAAAAATGATAACCTTTTTTTGCAATAAGCACCAGACTTTTTGATAAATACACACTTGGTATTCATTATTAAAATCTTATTGTGACTGGGGCCTATAACTTTGAACTGAGTTTAGACACAACAAACTTAGATAGAAATAAAAATAAATTTCAGATAAACTTGCGTAGTACCAAAGATATGTAAACAAACATTTTAGTTAAATTATACTTAACACTAAAAAAGATAGGATAACCAACTAAAGGATTTTTCTTTTCAGATGTTACATGTGTAATATCCAGATTTGAAAAAGTACAAGTGATAAAAACATTGAATATGTACGGAAAAGTGTTTATAGTGGTAGTTGCTGTGTGCCTCATGCCCGAAGTCTTGTCGAAGACCAAGAAGTATACGAAATTACAATCAAATACATTGCACAAGATCAGATGTGATTTGATGTGCATTGATAGGAGTAAGGAGGCTAAGCCTGGGGTAAGTCCTTAAAGCTTAATAATACCTATTAAAAATAAAAGTGCATTAGTATAGCTGAAGAAGAAAACACGGCACGCCTAGAAAAAAATTCTAAATTATTAAAGTCAAGTAATAGATCAATTAATAAATAAATAAATATTATTATGTTTCTCTAATCACAGATGTTTTCTAACATATTTTATTAGAAAAAAACCTGGCCGGCCTGGCCCTTTGGGAGGCTTACACGAAAATATGGCTCTAACGTGAAGAGGCCCATAAATTACTCTTCTGTATTATCTAAAAAGCAGTAAATGTTATTTTTATATTAAAGAACACGACTCTTTTTGTCAAACAGGCGTTTAAGACTTTCTAGCTACGCTAATGCAAAAGTATATCTTATCATCCTAATTATGTATTTATTCAAATTTTATGCACGATTAATAGACCATAAATAAAGGAATTAATAACAAAGACTGTTAATTCTTTCTGTACTATTGTTTTTAATCTCTGTGTTAATTATATTTATTGTACTGTCACTATAAGGATGTCGAGAGTAAGCAATGACTCAATAATTAAAACAAATAGATATCTATCTAGATAGACACTGGAAAACCCAACCCACCTTGATATTACCAAGAAATAGGCGCTCGAAAATGTCATAATATACTATCGAAGTTCAATGAGCTCTATGAAAAAGTATAGGTAACTTGACAAGGACCACTGCATGCTAATCCATTAAATATATAGATACCAGTATATCTTACGTTATTAGAACGATAAAAAAATGTTTACTAAGATAACTGTCACAATGATCACGACTTAACAAGTTCCTAGTACAAACAAAAGCGACATAAAAAATTGGAAACGCAAAACGAAATACAATCAAGATTGCAACGAGTTGGCAAAAATAATCCTGCGGTTCTCGAGCTAGCTGCTTAACTGGCTCGCGCCTAAAAAGGGCACAGTGTGCTAATTTCAGAACCGCAAAAAGAAAGTATGCAAGCTTGTATCAAAGTAAAAAACTGAGCGACGAGATGTAATGACAAAAGACAATCGCATTTTGAACACGTCGTACGTCATGACTTAACGAGCTTAAAGTCCTGAGCTAGATTTTTTCTACAGTTCCAGCAGCTAACAGAGATCTCAATTTGTTTTTGCTTGTAATAAGTTCTTTACTATCCTTTTATGAGATGACATAAACTACAAACTACTCTAGTGATTTGATAAGATTCACGCACCGCGATTAGAATCAATAATCGTGACAAACTTTAAAATTAACCAAAAATTACTTTAAATAGTTTTTATACCCATGAAGACAGCAGAATACGACACATTCATTCATCACGATATCTCTAGAGCAGGAACAGACGAGATTTAGGACACGTTAAAAACGTGAGCAAAAATGTAAATAAGTACTTCAGTGTGAATGTTTAAAATATTTAGGAAATTCTGTTTACCAATCTATTTTCTTAGAAGAAGAAGAATAGGTACCTACTAAATAATCTTATGTAGATACCTTATCGCCAAACATAATAATAATAATAATAATAATATAATATTCTACCACGTACACACAACACCATCTAGCCCAAACTAAGCAGAGCTTGTACTATGGGTTCTAGACAATGGATAAACATACATATTATTATATGCTTTTTTTTTTGTAAATACATACATATTATACATAGAAACACCCAGACCAAGACAAACATCCATGTTCATGCACACAAATGTTTGACTTGTGCGGGAATCGAACCCGCGACCTCAGGCGTGCAATTGGTTACACCAACCACTACGCCATCGAGGCCGTCAATATGCCGAGTAAGCCGGCTAATCCGAGCAAGTAAGCGCAATCTTCGAGGAAACCCGCGTTTCACTGTTACTGCGAGTTGTGAGTAAGAATGAGTGTGAGTAAGAATTCTGGGAGCTCTCGTACATACAGCTTACATTAGCTTCTTTTAATCCAATCTTTAATTTTTCTTCTCTTCGGTGGGTACCGCGCGAGTTTAATAAGTCAAGCACGTCTAGTCCTTGTTTGACAATATAGTATAACATTTTGCTAAAAACATTTATTTTAACGAATTTAAAATTGCAAGCACTCCCGCCCTATAATTATGTTGTTTGGTTACGCCGCAGTGCTTTCTTTTGCGACCTCAGACAACGTTGTAATTTTTGGACCAACAAATTGGTAGGACAGAAGTTACATAGAAAGGTAGGTAGGATAGATAATAGACAAATTTGTTTTGATCAATCGAGTAACAAAAAGTATTAGCAAAAATAACGTGTCTATGATAATAGTTATGGATATGCATAACTATCAAATGAAATGAGACACCAAAAACAAACTATTGTGGTCTATAATTTACTCCTATTCATAGACTTACCAGCAGGCATAACCACGGCCCACGACCATAACTAATCCGACTTAAAGAAACCAAGAGTAATCTCGTTAATTATAATTGACTTCGGATGATGAATTTCTTCCTTTATAATAAAGATAATTAAGTATCCCATTTTAGAAAGCACTTACAATAACCCTTTTGTTTTGATTGCCTTCTGGTTCCGACAAACGATTTCGTCCATGATGCGTGATAGTTAACTAAAAGGTAGAAAGACAAACATATAAATGTTTTGTGGAATAACATGAATTAACATGCCAGAGTACTTTTAAAGAAATGTATGTTATTATGTAGGTTACTATTATTTTTATTATTGTGGACAGCAGTGGCTAACTAATTTGCCGCCAATGTATTACGATTTGTAGCAAAACAGTGGTAATTAAGTTCTCTAACGAGTATAACTGAAATTTAGAATCGTATATTTTAGGGGTAAGTGAGTTTTCCAGTCGTATTTCTATTACTTTTAAGACTTTACAGAAATGTCCTTTATAATTTATTTGCCTACACTTAGCTAAAAAAGAGCGGCTACTCTCATGCCAACTATAAATCGACGAACACACATAAAGAATGAGGTGTGCGTAGATAAAGCTACAGGAAAAAAACAAAATTATAGCGGCAATTTGTAAATTAATTTCTACCTATCCTACTGAACAGTAGGTGTAGGTCAATATGAGACGACTCGATGGCGTTGTGGTTAGTGTAACCGACTGCCACGCCTGAGGTCGCGGGTTCGATTCCCGCACAAGTCAAACATTTGTGTGCATGAACATGGATGTTTGTCTTGGTCTGGGTGTTTCTATGTATAACATGTATGTATTTACAAAAAAAAAAAAAGTATGTATGTATGTTTATCCATTGTCTAGTAGCCATAGTACAAGCTCTGCTTAGTTTGGGCTAGATGGTGTTCTGTGTATGTGATAGAATATTATTATTATTATATATATTTTCTTTTCTAAGAAATATGCATTAGACACTAAAGTCATGCTTTTCCCTTGCAGTACTTAGTAGATCAGCCAGCAAACAATAAGCCACAAATATATTGCCAACACTAGAAATTCGTCCTCACTTATATGTATGATGCTAATTGTTTGAAACTAATGAGACTGTTCTTTGCTAAACGAGTGACCCTATTCATAATGCATTATGACCTCTTGCATTCAAGTCTTTTAAGCATTCCCAAAATACCCAGACAGTTCAGAAAAAGCTGAACAAATGTTCTGTTTTTGGAATACAATGTAAACTCGTTATTCTTGAAATGCATTCATATAAAACCAAACAAAACGTAATCTATTCATTATCATATGTGGAGTGGTTAATTTTAGCGTTAAAATAATGGAAGAACAAATAAATGCCGCGTAATAAATCTTCAGTGCTATTATTAATACTGTAAGACTTAAAATCACCAAAATATTCATTGAAAGTCTACAACATCCTTAAACAACGTGATATGATCGACTAGTCCAAAAATCTTAAGTCTAATAATTTTCCCAATCCTGATACAAGAACTATTCATCAAATCAAAATTGATAGCAGAACGCTAAAATCTCTTACGTTTGCGTCGATGGACATTTTTGATTTGATTTGAGTTAACCTAAGTGATGGCATGATCAACTGCTTACTTGAATTGCACAATTCTTTTTCTTCTTAACTTGCGTCTCCAAATGTTTTAAAATAGGTAAAGCTTAAACCCTAGTATTAGAAACTTGAACTTTATTCGTGCGGGATAAAATACGTTACTAGCAATTTCTATCCAATTTTTCTAACAACGTTAATATCTATGTTTGTATATTGATATGTTTGATAATATTTCATCAATTTCTTTTACATGCATAGTGCAAATCACAATGTCGTGCCAATGAAAAGAAGCCCGGTACGTGTCCAGCTTCAGATACTCCTGAATGGGAGAAAGCCTGTGTTACAGCGTGCAACTTTGACTCCCAGTGTGACGGCACGCATCGATGCTGTCATCACAACTGCGGGTCTACTTGCAGTGAACCTGTCGACCTCTTGACGGTACCAGGTAATTTTCAATAGCTTTTTTTTTCATTTCACAGTTAATCAAGTGTCGAAGTTTACAAAGCTACCGGTTGGCATGTAACTTGCTTTGGCGGCGATATCGACGTCAAGATATTTTGTGACTACTGAACGTTTATCCGTCTCGATTGTCACAGATACTTAAGACAAACAAACGGATTTATGTATTCTTCTAGACCCGTTAGGAATGTCTATAAGCCTCTCTGTCTCTTATCTACTATTAAGAATTTTTAACAGAATAGATCTATGAGATTGATTCTTTGATATCTAATAAAAGGAGCACGGCAATGTTATGAAATTAAGATAGCATAATAAAGTCTGTTCTCCAAGTTATTACACCTACAGTTCAGTAAATAGTTGTTGTGTGTAGTACTTGAAGGGCAGAGTTTTATGAATACCAATAATGTACGTATATACAATATACATAGTTATGTAAAAAATCGTTTAGTGCAGAAAGTGCGCCGCGCTATGTAACCAAATAAATGAAGAATGATATTATGATGCACGCCACATCGATGCCAACCCCATTCCTTAATGCTTTACGAGACGAAATTATGCAAGTGTTTTAAACGTATGGTTGTAGCTAATATTATAAATCAATATAAACATCTATTAATACGCATCCTCGAAAAACTCGAGTGCTACGCGATGGAACAGTTTTCTTATTTTATGTCGAAGTCATTAATCATTTTGAAAATAAGCCGCCTTGAGCAGTAAAAAATTGGCAGCGCAAGAAAATACTCTTAATGAAGTAGGCCGTATAGTTTTTGTAAAAGAAACAGTTATTACACTCTCCATTTTAATTTCATTCAATTGTTACATAGCAATAATTGTTTTACTCTTTGACCTAGTTTTGCCGTGTTTAATAAATAATATACATATATTAGTAAACAAACTGTACGCACATGTGTATTTTATCACTATCTTTAGAAGTTGACATATTTACGTGAATACAGTAAACTTTGTAAACATTAAGCGAAAATGTATCATTGCTTGTTTTTATTCTTTATGCTGGAGTTACGTGTGAATAACAGTTGAAAATATGGAAAAATGTTACGTTGATTATTACATTTTAGAGATCAGACAACAACCTAACGTTGTTACGTTGAATGAATGATGATGTGTTCATCATCATGGAATACGCTAGATCCCGACCTAAATCTTTTAATAACAGATAATGTTAAAAATCTGCTTCAGTGGCGCGATGACAATCAATGCAACTGTTGTGTATAAGAGCTCAGTTTCAATTGCCGGGTTGGGCACCGCTATTGCCTTCCGTCAATTATGTAGCTAACAGTCACTAACACTTGCTAATGTTTAAGGAGAAGAGCGGAGTCACCTAATACAAGCAACTCCATGCTTAAAAGATGATCTCCCAACAATGTAATTTAAATCTATTGTGTGATTACAATAAAGTTCTTTTTTATGTAGCACGGAGGCTTTACTGTACTCGGTAAATAGCAATACAGCCCATCCCATATTACGTAAGATCGATAACCATAACTATAGCAATATGTTGATATAATACCTCTCTGCCGTGTAAGTAGAGGTCTTCGGGAATATAGGTTTGAGACTATGGATATATATTAAAAACCTTGTATCTATAGGTCTGCCGGCTATGCCTACTCTCGAAGAGCCAAAAGAGAAGAAACGAGCAGTTGTAGTACGATGGTCTGATGGCGTGGGAGACGCAGCTAGGACAGTACCAGGACCTGTGTTCTACGTGTTAGAAGAGCAACACCATTTGGGACCTAAGTACGAAGATACAAGGCTTGGGCAATGGAATCTGTTACTGCGAACGAATAAGTAAGTTGGATTTTATTTTCATTTTGTCGTTGTTTACATACTATTTACAGTCAACAACATAGGTCGATACATAGTACAATATTAGATAACGGGTTATAATGCCATTGGTAAGAATTTAAAGGTCTAAATATAAATAACTTTTGATTTCCCGACTTTTCGACCTAGCGATCTAGCGAACTCGTAACACCATGTGTACAAATTGTGAAAGGCTAATAACATTTATAAGTCGATACATTCACGCGAGATTGTGATTTTCCCTATCCATTAAAATTAGGACAAAACATATAATAGATTTTTATAGCAATAGTTACTATAGTGTAGTAGTTAATATAATACTGTTCAAAATTACAAAACAATAATTAAAATATTATACTCATATTCTACTTTTACGAATTTGTTTATTTAATATTGTCTTCTGTTTACGCGAATATTATTAATTGAAAATTAAACTACTATTTACGGATTTTATCGCGTTGTTTATTTGACACTTTATTACATAATTTTGAAAATTGTAACACTACTACTACTATTAAACTTTACTAATTTTTAAGCTAATTAAATTATTATTAAAATTATGTAGATTTAATTTAATTTTACACTTTCCCCGACTTTTCGGTTGCTGTTCAGCAGCCATGGTCACGGGGAGACTTAAATTAAATCTAAATAGTTTTCATAATAATTTAATAAGCTTAAAAATTAGTAAGGCTTAATAGTAGTAGTAGCGTAACAATATTCAAAATTTTGTAATAAAGTGTCAAATAAGCAACGTGATAAAATCCGTATATATTCGTTTAATTTTCAATGAATTTGTTTATTGTTCAGCTACTTGCTGACTGTACACGTTGCAATGACATGCGTTTTATTTATACTAAGTATAATAATTAATTGGTAGACATCGGTTATTATATAAGTACACAAATTAAAATTTATTAATAAAATCTTAAATTGGGAGTTCTACTTTTCTATCAAAAGGAAACTACTGCTATCAAAATGATTAATGTTGGTTATCTACCACTCAAGTTGATACTATTATGCTACACACGTTTGTTACTTCTAAACAAATTAGCATTAAAAGTATATAAAGTTCATATTCGCATATTTGTCCCTTATCCACTTGTTATTGATCCTCACCTCAGAGTATCCTCACTAAGTACAAGCTGCTACAGATTATGTGATAACGCTGACGTCATCGGACGTCAAAGAACTACGACTAGCACAAGTAGATCCTTGTTCAATGCGTTTAATATGTCTTTTAGCATCTTTTAGCATTTCGTAGTATGTTATAGGCTTAGTATAATGATAGAATATAAAATAGTGTGTTGTAGTAGTAGTAATTCTAGCTATGAAGAAAATTTGATGAATGTAGACAAATTGAACCAGACAGAGCAAAATTAAATATTTTAGCATTTTAAATTTACACCTTGGTATAGAAACATATTTCTAAGGTTATCTTATTACTAAGAACTATGTTCCTGTTATAACTAAGTACTTAAAAGTTTTATTTTTAAAATAGTTTCTCCCAATTTGTATAATAAATATTCTTATAATTAAGTGTAGTGAGTCTGCCGTACATAAAATATGTGATACGCTCTTGCTATTATTCGATGTCTTCCGCACTAGTAACAATGCCTGTATCGCGTAGTAGTACTATTCTGACGAAAATATTGTATTTGCAACTTATCACATTAATATCAATACTTTGTTTCAATTTGTATCTATAATATGTCTATAATCATATCCTTGAGGCATGAAACTAAAGACTCTAGTTGGCTCTATTTAGCGGTTGTAAAATCAATCACAGTATGAAACACTTATAACCAAGTTCAACTGCTTTTGGCCGATTATTTAATTTTAAATCACATAAATTTATATACGGAACTTAGTTAAACCTGAATCTATTATACTACAATATATATATGAAAAACAGCAACGATAGCTCAGTGGGGAGACCAACAGACTGCAATGCAGAAGGTCTCGGGTTCGAACCCACGTCGCGCACCACTGACTTCCGGAAGTTATATGACTTTTCGAAATTATGTGAGTATTTATTAACAATTATCGCCTGCTCCGTGCCTCGGAGAGCACGTTAAGCCGTCGGTCCTGGCTGCCATGAACATCTATGGCAGTCGTTATTGGAAAGTCAGTACCCTATAATATCCTGACACTGGTCTAGCCTTAGGGTATCGTTAGCCTTCGGGTTGCGGAGGTCAGGTGGCAGCCGCTCCGTGTAAAAACTGATATCCAGTCAAATCCGGTTAGACTAGAAAAGCCGACCCCAAGTGACTTGGGAATAATAAAGGCTAGGGAGAAGATATATGTATGTATATGAAAAACAGATCGTAGAAGCTTAATATATTCTATCTGAGTTCTATATCGCAATTAGTACAAAAACCAGTCAAGCGAGGCCATAAACCTCTGTATTACAAACCGTTCCAATAATCCTAAGAAAACGCATTTTAACTGACAAATACACATAAAACAACGAATAGAAAACCAAGTCTTTACGCTTGCAATATTTCTTTTTTAACTTAAGTTTTCGTATACTGTAGTAAATATCACACCTCAAGCTATCTACAGTGAAGTATTGATTCTATGCCATTACCTGAGTAATTATAGACATACTCCTAAGTGCAATAAGTACGGCAATTTTCCGTACTCTTCCATTACTCACATAAATTACACCATTAAACGCTAAAGTGAAAATTTCTACAATTTAAAACTACTCGTTTCTCACGCGAAGGTAGGTAATATTTTTTACGTTCAATGTTCCTTTGTTGGATGTTTTAGAATGATGAAGGCAAAACCTAGAGAATATTGTTAATTAGTGGTAACAAGCAACCGCTTTGCGCCGCAAACAATAAACAAAGAGCTGAATAAAGTGTAGAAAAATATTCGCCGTAGCTTTCTTTTTAAGCGTCATTTTTATTTTATGAATGAGTCATAGCTTTTTAGGGCCCTAATTAAAATATATGCTTAAATTTTTGACTTTTTTTCTTATAAATAGTAGTAGTCGGACTAAAATAATATATTATCAACTGAAATGAAATACCTACCAAAAATTATTTGAATAGCAGCCTAATTGAATTTTTATAGCCCCTTTGAATGCATTCCATCATTTTAGTCCTTGAAATGTATCTGCAGTAACTTTCACTTACGCAATAAAAAAACTATAAAAATATATATTTATGTATGAATAATCCTAACTTCATACATAAAAGCATAATATAATATACAAAATAATATAATTTTGATGGTAGCTAGTATAAAGAGCCACTATCAAAACTATTTGAAATAAGTAAGCTACTGCTTCGTGATATTTAATTTACGTTTTTTACGTTTTTAGCAGCTTACTCCGGCTGTGATCATTATTGCTCAAGATAAAATTGATAAAATATTGTTGGCGTTATGACATTACATATTTCATGCTGGTTTCTACTACCTTCATTAAAATCTTTATTGCTCGTAATGTACAAACTACATTATTACGACAGCATAAATTGTATTGATACCTTACGCTGGGTTAATCATATGCATATGTGTATTAGGAACGAGTGTGTGGTAATAAGGATTTTAAAACGTTAGCCAACTTCATTGCGTATTGACAGTCTATAAAATAGTACAGGTAATTAATCAGCTGGCCAATGACTCAATGGTTCTTCAATGCATCTGAATTCTGACTATTGACTCATAATATATTATACTTAAAACGTTTTCATTCAACAGGACAAAAGTATCGCTTCGTAATGCACTGAAACCCGGCCGGTGGTATCGATTTCGGGTGGCCGCAGTCAGTTCGGCGGGCACTCGAGGATTTTCTGGCCCCAGCCCGCCTTTTACACCTCGCCGAGGACCTCGACCACCGCCAGCACCGAAAAAGCTAAAAGTACGACCTCTGCGAGTCAACAATGGTAAGTATCAAGACTATTTGTGGTATTTTAAATCACTTCTTTCGCAAGAATGAACTTCAAATAGACTGGAACAACGCGCACAGCGCCACAGTAACCCTTAATCTGAACAAATTACTGAGAGACCACCGGTCGACTTAAATTGACTTTCATAGTTTTTTATGTAACTAGCATTACACCATAATAACAGCTTATATTTACCTTCGGTTTGTGTACGTGAACGTTTACTAAGAAGTGTTTTTTTTAGGTACTGTCACAGTTAGATTGGAATGGAAAGAGCCGAATTCGGATTTGCCTGTAATGCGTTATAAAGTGTTTTGGAGCAGGCGTGTTAAAGGATTAGGCGGAGAACTGGATTCAGTGTTAGTCAACCACCAAACTGTTCCTAAGGTATGATTTATTTCACTTGCTAAAAGTATTTCACTAATATTTCACAGTCAATTCACAATGTCCCGTGTATCGCTTGACCTCTCGCTTGCTTGCTCTCAAATGACCTTTATTATATACACGCAGTACCATGAGGGTTAAAGAGGTGAGCGGGTAAGGCACAAAAACATCTCCACTTAAACCTGGTATTTAAGCCAAATTGGGATAGCGGTCAACTTATTATTTATTATACATTACTAGTAGGTACCTGTTTAAGTAATATTTTTCAAGACATTAAGCTCGCAAAGAACATAATTGAAGTATTTTATTTGATTTATGCAGTGAAAACATTTTTTTATATTCTTTAAATTAATTAGTATATAATAAAAATATTTTTACAGGACCAGAATTACATAGAAATAAACGATTTACTGCCGAATTCGATGTATTTCTTACAAGTTCAAACGATCAGTCAATTTGGTGTGGGTAAACTTCGAAGTGAAAAGGCGTCCATTTTCTACAACACTACGAGTAACGCACGACCAGGTAATATTCTTTTAACGGGCTTTTCATCTTATACTTATATAAACTCACATTTGATATTCACCCTAAGGCACAGACAAAAAAGCGAAGCCGTGTGACACCAACTTTAAGCCAACTATTACGTGGGATAGCTAAATATGTATTAACCGGTACATTACAAGACGCCTTGCTGCTACGGAAAATTGCTGAAATGTGAAAAATCTTTTCATCTCTCTACTACTACTCAAAAATTGAACCGAAGGTGTCTAATCGGACATAATCTGTATAAGTTTGTTTTTGTCCGATACGTGATCAACGAGACAATTTAATGAATTATAAGGAATTATTTAACCAAGATACTATTAAATACCTAATTTAATTATATTCAACTACAGGATGTCTTGTACGTCAATTAGCATGAATGTAAATATGCAATTGCACATTTGCCCAAATCGAGCAGCGCGACTGATTTATTAGTGTGTTAATACTATCACTGCAACTGACAGCCTAGTGCCATCACCTGGATGTATACCCAGTAGACAGCAACAGGCTGTCTCCCATATCCTATCCCTATCATGACACGTTTTGCGATCTAATCTAACTGTAACAGACAAAGATAAACAAAATATAATTTCATTTCTTGAAACAAGAGTATGCACACATACACACAAGAAAACGTGTATTTCTGATAAAATTCTGTTTAAACTTTCACTGTTATACCGGCGTTATGTTAAGTTATGTATAAGAATGTCCTTTCGACTAATAAGGTTACTGTAAATTAAACAGTCTCCTAATATTTGTAAGTAGGCCGTTGGCCAAGCTCCGTGTTTAGAATGCACGATTAGATACAAGTTGTCCTGCGAATCTCCTTTAAATAGGCCAACGTGTACTACAATCTAGCTAAACCTAATTCACACAGTTGCAGTGGCGTAGCGTAGTGGGGGCGGCAGGGACGGCCCGCCCCGGGCGGCATTTTTAGAGGGTGGCAAATTTTCTCAATAAGTAATAAGTAATAATATCTTGTAAATACAAATATTATTACTTATTAATTACGAATTATTAAATACGACCCATTTAATTACGAACGAGAGGAACGGGTAAATGTATTTCCGAAAAGCTCTTTAGAATTACTTCATATCATAGTCTTTTAATTTGAAATACTTAAATACGAGCGCGGCAAAATTTTTACCGTCCCGAGCGGCTGACATCCTCGCCACGCTACGCCACTGCACAGGCTAACTATCGCCAAATCTTGTAGTACGGTGGCGGTAGCAAGGAAAGTACCATCTCACAGTTTGATTTATTGGTAATCTCTGTCATTTCTCATATATCGCTGACAGACGTAAATAAGCGCTATAGATTAGCGTTGTCTAGACTGTGACTATAGATAAAGTAATAGTAAAGTAATAACCTATGATAGTCAAAACAGTCCAATAAGTCAAATTATATGACCTCAGACTATTTTACCATACAATAATAATTATACCTACCTATAATGATTTTATAATTATTACCTACCTATAATTTAGTTAAATAATAATTTAAATATCTGTAAACCTATGTATAATAATTTGTTTATATAATAATTTAAATACCTGTAAACATAATGGCAGACCGTTGGACTCAAGGCAGAGTTCTCGAGTTTTAACCCAAGGCACACATCTCTGGCTTATCGAAGCTATGTGCGTATTAAGTAGTTAATTGTCGCTATCTTTAACGGTGAAGGCAAATGTCGTGAGGAAACCTGTATACCTGTTCTGCATTATCTTCTCAAAGATATGACGTGAGTCTGCAAATCCGCACTGGGCCAGCGTGGTAAACTACGGCCTAACCCGTCTCAGATTGAGTAGAGTCCCGTTCGCAGCAATGGAACAGCTTATAAACAAGAGTGATATTATTATTATATCTATGTTTTTGTACAGAACCAGCACCGGCAGCATTGAAACGAGAAGTCAGGAAAATTAAAGGATTGAGTTTACATAAAATAATATGGTATAATAACAAATTGAAAGCGAGGATATCATGGCAGCCCTTACCGAACATCTACGAACAGCCGGGAAGGTAAATTAATATAAGTATTTAGTGTACCTACCTATGACATTCATCCGATTACGAAGAAACTATGGTGAGAGTTGTGTGTACGCCTGCAAAGGATTCTGAAAAATAAAAACAATATTGGCAAACATAAAAGCAATATAAAACACATATAATAACATAAAAATATCATATTTTACACTGATAAATGAGAAAAAGCGTAATAGGATAAAAGGAAGGTAATAAACAGCAAATACGTATGTAGATCGATAGAATGATGTCACGAGTCCGCTGTTCATGTGTTTCAAAGAGTCAGCGCACACCGAACTGCAAAATGCTCGCGCATGGTCGTGCAAAATTTCGACTGCATGACCATGCAGACAGCATGCTCACCTCTCCGTGAGCAAGCTCCGTTGAAAATGCTCTGGGTTGGCAGGCGGGCGTGCCCAGATGTGTGCCCAGACCATGACCACTTTGATGCCAAAATCCGACGTTGGCAGACGTATTCAATAAGGTTGATTGGGACTTAATTATCGTCCTTTTGGCATAGGAAGAGGAACATGAAGAATATGTAAATAAAATAAGATGTGATGATCCATGATTTCCAACTCACGCCGCCGCCGCACCGTAGGTAGTAAACACACGTCCAGACAGTTTTCTCGCCGTGGCAATACTGAGCGCGGGCGGCGCGCGGCAGTGGCTCAAGCGCGCTCGCGCATGTAGGTATAACGCATAGATACCCAAACTTACACGCATCTGGCAAGCTCGAGCATCTTATCTTATCTTATCTTATCTTGTTACGGGGGCCAGTCAGTGCAGACCGGCGACACTTCGACCCAGTGGGATCTTTTGTGTCGGCCCCGAGATCTATACCTTAGCTATCTCCCTATGAATGTACTGCATCAATCGCAGCGTACACTTCAGAGGGAGAAGCCTGAAGTCCTCAGGGCTCGGATATGCCAACCCCATCAGACCCAACCTTAGTCCAGCCAACGCGTCACATTCACACAGTAGGTGTAATATGGACTCGTCCCGCTCACCACAGGCTCTGCAGATCAAATTGTTTGTCAAACTCAATCTGCACAGGAAGTCATTGGTGCCAAGGTGACCAGTAAACGCTGCTGTGAGCAGGCGTATTTGGCCCTTGTTGTACCCGCAGAACTTCCGGGTGAAACATGGGCTCTGTTTGCAATGAATTTCTTGGAGTGTTCCAGACCCCTAAGGGCCATGCACTCCCGCCTTTGTTTATCATTGCCATGTGCATTCATAGCTGCCTTGACGGTACTCTCAGAGAGTCCTACAAATGGCTCGGGGCCAACAAATAGTTGCTCCGAGCCCTTCCTGGCCAATTCGTCAGCCTCCTCATTACCCTGCACACCTGCATGCCCCGGAACCCACACAAGCCTGACTGTGTTTTTCCTGCCAAGTTTGTTAAGGGCTTTAACACAGTTCAGGACCAGTCCGGAATCCACCCTACAGGAGTTCAGAGCCTTAAGAGCAGCTTGACTGTCACTGAGAATATAAACAGTCTTGTCAGTGACATTTTTGTTGATATTCTCCTGCGCGCAGGCAATTATAGCATAGGTTTCCGCCTGGAAGATCGTTGCATATTTGCCCATGCTTTGGCTCACCTTACAGTCGTTGGCATAAATACCAGCGCCTGATCCTGATTCCATTTTGGAACCATCGGTGTACCAGATGAGACAACCCTTGTTAGGGGATTGTAGACCTTGTCTCCATTCCTCCCTTGTGGGGACCTTTATTATAAAATTCTTTTTGAATATGTGCATTGGTTGCATTTTGTCGCATCCCATGCTCATAATCACTTTGAGATCCTTTGAAATCTCCAGTTTTGTGTGTCGAGTTACCGGCATGTTGACGCTCCACAGCCCATGCACAGACAGTCTATGTAGCGCCTTCAACGCCTCCAACTCCACAACAATGTGTAGCGGCGTTAGGTCCAGCAGGATCTCTAACGCAGCCGTTAGCGTAGACGGGAACGCCCCTGTTATAGCCATGCAGGCCAATCGCTGCACCTTAGACAGCGCTTTCCTGCATGTTGCTAGTTTAGTTCTTGGCCACCAGACAATGCTTCCATATGTGAGTATGGGTCTTATCATTATCGTGTATAGCCACTTCATGACCTTGGGCTTCAGGGCCCAGGTCTTCCCATAAGTAGAACGAATCATGCCGAAGACCCGCTGGGCCTTCACTATGGCTTTGTCTACATGAGGTTTCCACGTTAGCGTGCTATCCAGGGTCATGCCTAGATACTTCACCTCCGTGGACCATTTTAGCTGTGTACCATACATGGATAGAATTCCCAACCCTGTCAGATCCCTCTTCCTAGTAAACGGCACAACAGTAGTTTTCCCTGGGTTGATCGATAAATGGTTGCTACTGCACCATTTTTCTACCATAGTCAGGGCCCTCTGCATGAGACTGGATACTGTGCTCGGAAATTTTCCATTGACGAGTATCACCAAGTCATCCGCATATCCGACCGTTAAGTACGGACCTTTGTTGAGTTGTTCTAAGAGTGAATTAACCACCAAGCACCATAAGAGTGGTGAGAGTACTCCACCCTGAGGTCAGCCTTTGGTGGTCGTTGCAATCATTTCATCCCCTAACAACTCAGACCTAATAATTCTTCCCCTGAGCATACAATCGATCCACTTGCAAATGGTTGGCTCTATGCCGTGATTTGCCGATGCCACACTAATGGCATCAAAGGTGGTCCGATCGAAAGCTCCCTCAATATCCAGGAATGCAGCAATGCATAATTCCCGGTTATCTAATGCATGTTCTGCCTTGTTTACCACAAAATGCAGTGCCGTCTCAGTGGATTTGCCCGACTGGTAAGCACATTGTAGCCCGTGGTGGGGGAATTTCCCTAATCTCCCTGGGGAATCTCCCTCCCTGACATGTCTATCTACTAACTTCTCCAGGGCTTTCAGGAAGAACGACTCAAGACTGATAGGTCGGTATGCCTTGGCTTCCTCGTAGTCAGCTTTGCCCGGTTTCGGTATGTACATGACTTTAACTCGCCTCCATATCTTTGGAATGTATCCAAAAGCTATGCAGGCTCTGTATAGTCTGCACAAATGCGGAACCAAGAGTGCAGCTCCCTGTTGTAGGATAATGGGGTAAACCATGTCTGGACCAGGTGACTTGAATGGTTGAAAACCATTTAAAGCCCATCCGATCTTCCCTTCATCCACTACCTTCCTTGCAGTGTTTCAATCTGCTTTGGTTGTACGGTAGCTTAGTTCAACCAGGCTGATCGGGTCCTCCTGCTCCTTTTCTATTATCTCACAGTCTGGAAAGTGTGTGTTTAGCATAATTGCTAGTGTCTCCATACCAGACCCGGTTCGCTGCCCATTGTTATCTTTAATTGATGTCAATGGGTGTGCTCTGACAGTCGAGATTGTTTTGGAGAGTCTCATTCCTTCAGGAATAATACTAATGTTTTCACAGTGGGCTCTCCAAGCCTTCCGTTTGGCTTTTCGCACAGCTTTGTTGTAGTTGGTCAAGCAGCGAGCGTAACCACTATAGTCCCTGCTGGTCCTAGCATTGTTGAACGCTCGCCTGGCTTCTGACCGCAGCTTGACCAACTCTGGCGTCCACCACGGTACCCTCTTGGGCCTAAGTTCTTTTTCAGGACAGTTACTAGTCCAGGCCGTATTCACAGTCTGGACCAATTTGTCGGCTGTAAACTCTATATCTAGTATAGAATTAAGCTTACCCTTAGAATCCTCCAGATCTATTCTGAGGTCACTCCTAAAGGAGTTCCAGTCAGTGTTCCTAGGATTCCTTCTACGTGCTGTAGGAGCTGGAACCAGCGTCCTGTACTTAAAACATATGTAATTATGATCTGACAAGGTAATCTCATCAGACACATGCCACTCGACAATCTTAGTGCTAGCCCTGTTGGTAGTTAACGTGATGTCAATTACCTCCGCTCGCCTACAGTTAACGAACGTTGGCCTGTTTCCCTTATTTAGAATTTGTAAAGAGGTTTTTACCACATATTCCAGTAGCTTCTCCCCTCTTACATTCACATCCGTGCTCCCCCAGACTGTGTGGTGTGCGTTGGCATCGCACCCCAGAATCATGTCCAGGTTCCCCCGGCTGCCATATTCAACAAGGTCCTTTATCTGTCTAGATACAGTTTCCTTGTCCGTATAGTCGAGGTATGCAGAGGTCAGGATTACAGTATCCCGCCCTCCGCTCCCTCGCACATCGATCTTAACTGTCGTAAGATCCCTAGAACAGAAATTGTATAAAGGCATTGCATTTATGCCATTTCTGACATACACACATGTCCTTATATCATTAGTGGAACAGTTGTGAAAAATAACACCTCCCGTCCCACCCAAACCTCTAATCCTTCCCTCGAGCTCGAGCATGGTCGAGCATCAAGTTTGGACGTGTATTTAATTTTGCAATGTATGGAATTGTCATATTATGATAAATCTTTCAGTTGTCTCAGAAAATGCTCTGCTCTGCTCTGCTCTTGATGTGCGCTGACGCTAAGAACGCCGTGCGACTCCAACATATCTCGAATTTTAAAAATGCTGCCTACCATTTATACATCTCGGAAATATTTGTGCACCCACTTTACGCACCGCTCGCCCTTTTAGTACCCTCCATTGACGCAATGAGGTATCCCCGCGATGTGACATTACAGATGCACAGATTTTGACTAAATATACTAAGATAAAATCTTTTATTTTGCTTTTACCTAAGCCTAATTATAACGATCTGTTAAAATATGTTCCAACCATTATAGAGACATTTCAATCACCATATTATAATATCGACGTAAAAGCAAATAGGAAATAACGCAATCATGTTTAAATATAATATATATTATGTATGTAGTAATTATTATATTCTTATTTGAAACGCTTGACGCTACGTCTACGTTTAGTCCGCCGCAAACAAATAAGATTCTAATAAGAAATTAGAAAAAATCTTTGTTACCTCCATACTTTATATTCAAATAACGCACAGCTAATTCGATGTCGCAAAAAAATCTTTGAGTAACTATTATTTATACCTATTTATTTTAATTTACCTATTATTTTATTTCAGGTATTACGTGCATTGGAAAGCAAATAAATGTAGCAATCCGAAAAAACTACGCAAAGACGGCTTATCGGCAACTACCGAGGTAATAAATACTATCATGCTTTTTCATTTTAATTTCATTAATTATTTTAACACGTATCTGCTGTATATATATAAATATATATACTGCGCAGAATATCTTAATTAGGAAATGTGTCACATGTACCTGTGTAATAGTTTGAAATTTGAATCATGATTCTGAAGTCCGCCGCAAGGTAAAAAGAGCGGCAAACATTTAGTGTTGCCAGTAATAATATTTAAATTGATATTTATCTTAGCGATATTATTTTGGTCTATCTCAGAGTAACGCGGTTGTGCAAAATTAGTGATAGGGATAATGTTGTAGTACAACCTATATTTATTTAGAAGACTCTGAAGAAGGGGGTTACAGTAAACAGTCGATCGCACATCATACCTATTGTTGCTATAAGCAAACTAGATTTGCTGTAGTAGTAGTTAATTACATAAGGATGTAAATAATTTTAGATTGCCTATAATTACAAAAAGAAATAGATTTATCAAAATGATCGCTAAAGATAGGACCATATATTATATACGGTATTCGTATCTAATAAAGGTGTTTAGCAACTAGATATCAACCGGATTGTAGTACGATTGCTAAAACTCAATAGTATACCACCCACTTGTGTAGTTTCGGAATAGTGTAAAATCTTTTCAGAGTGTGTTTATTGTTAAACGTAATTGTCTACAATATTATTATCAATAGATGACCCTGATCAATAAGAGTATAAAATTTAATCAAACAATTTATTTGTTGCCTATTTTAATATAAATATTTTCTTCTTTACAGCAAACTAACTTTGAACTCTATGAGCTGGAATATCATTGCAGTTACAAAGTGAACGTTAACTCGTTCCCACACGTGAAAACACCAGAATCCGAGCTTACCATAAACGTCCCTGGTTGTGAATATTTCAAACAGAAAGTGAACACATCTATTATAAACTGTTATTTGCACAGTTTATAACAGATGTGTTCACTTTCTGTTTTTTGATATTGGATATATGTTAATACGACATCTTTGAAAAACATAGTAGAAAAATTATTGAAAATAAATACAATAAAAATATATCATGAGAAAAATAATTGTTGTAGGTTTAATAATGAACAAAATTGTTTTGTGAGATATTTTCAGTATTTTTAAAGACTAAAGCTGTGTTGAACAGGTATATTTATACTTAGACTTATCATTAAAATCTATATGATTTCACTTAAATTTAAATTTATGGCATGTCTAAGAAAGCCCTAATATGCTTATTTAGAATCAACCCAGTTTTAGCATGAGATCTATTTTAACATTAGATTGATAGTAATCTAAAATGTACACGAATATTGTGTTTTATTTATTAATGATACTTAAATTTCCTAGTTTTAATAAATTTTATACCTCCGAACTGTTTTATTGCCTACATAAATAACATGAGTTATATGTATATTCAAATTGATATCATCCAAATTGAAAGATAGCAGCGATAGCTCAGTGGGGAGACCAACAGACTGCAATGCAGAGGGTCTCGGGTTCGAACCCACGTCGCGCACCTCTGACTTTCGGAAGTTATATGACTTTTCGAAATTATGTGCGTATTGATTGACAATTATCGCCTGCTCCGTGCCTCGGAGAGCACGTTAAGCCGTTGGTCCCGGCTGCCATAAACATCTATGGCAGTTGTTATTAGGAAAGTCAGTACCCTCTAATATCCTGACACTGGTCTAGCCTTAGGGTATCGTAAGCCTTCGGGTTGCGGAGGTCAGGTGGCAGCCACTCCGTGTAAAAACTGATATCCAGTCAAATCCGGTTAGACCAGAAAAGCCGACCCCAAGTGACTTGGGAATAATAAAGGCTAAGAGAGAAGAAGATCATCCAAATTGAAAGAAAAGAGTTTGGGCCATTATGATTAAGAGCATAATATTATGCCTGCTCATTTTATTATTTGCGATATTTTATTTTTAACTTTGTATATTTTATTTATTGAGAACTTTTGACAGAAAAACTTAATTATACATTTTTGTCCGAGGTGGAAATTGAACGCGATACCGCATAACAGTCGTATTTACCATCCCTGCGCTCTAGAGACAGTTAACTATAACGTGTTTACACCAGTAATCAAATTTTTCAAATTTTAAAGGAAGTTAAATAATTCTCCTTGGGCGTCATTTCAACAAGGACGTACCGTACAAATTGTGCACTGACAAATAGCGTAGCAAGCCAACTTTAACTTATCTTCAATATTTCTTGAATCGGATATAAGGATCAGGTGTTCGAGTAGTTATAATAAATAAAAAAAATACTAAGTAGTTGCCCGTCGCAAGGCTACGACTACAAGTTATATTAAGAGGCACGACACTTAATAACCGCTGTATCTTAGCATATACCAGTTTAAACTTTATAAACACTTAATTATCACTGATTCTAAATGCCTCATATCTGAAACTTACATATTAACTACGTTTCCAAAACGTGGAAATTAAATGCTTACACAAGGGCCCGTGGTCACGGGAACTATGTTTGATAATAACGTCCCACCTTAAAAAATATTGTCATAACCTAACCTATCCTAGTCGGATTCCTCTAAATAATATTTGCCAAAATAAAATGTTTGCTTACTAAACATTTGATTTAATAAAACAGTATAAAGGCATTCCTTTCCTTATTTTTCTCACTACCCAAAGCCGCAAAGGCCTAATCTTTTTTAAAAGCTCATCTTGTCATTTTTGTCTGCCAATGTAATTAATGGCAAGCGGCATCGTGGCAGGGCCTGACGAAGATGGCAATCTTCCACCTGCTCTTTTATGACACGGAGGCACGGGCGTAGCCAGGTTTTAGTTTCGAGGAGGGGTTCAAGAAAATGAAACGATTAAAAGTGCATGAAATAAACCGTAATATGTAAATGAAAAAAAACACGAAAGATACAAAAAAACAGCAGGTTCATTTGATTACATACGCATTTCAGAACGACTCTTCGGTCTTTCTTGAGAGCCACGCCATTCAATCTGTTTTCACTCGTTGTGTTCCGCAAGTAGTTTTTAAGTTTCCTTAGGCTTGAAAAAGTTTTTTCTGGGGTAGCAGTCACAGCAGTCACATGTAACAATGTGTAAATATTTGGGTATAGTTTTTGATTGCACTTATCTAAGCATTCCGAAGCAGATTTTGGAATAGGGGAGGTGATAGTCATAGCTGCTTTCCACATTTCAAGTTCTGCTTTGACGACAGATGTATTTTTTTCGGGCAGCACTGCCAAATACATAGAAATTGCCTCTTCAATTTCAGAACTGGCCGCAAAATTTGAAGGTAACAGACAAGATAGTGCCGATACTAGTTTACGGTGTTTCGTAAACCTCTCAATCAATTGTTGAATTGTATGTTCTAGAATTGGTATGAATAAATTTATTTTGTAATACGTGCATATATTCGACGCAGGAATGTTAGAGCAATTCAACTGCCTGCTACTATACGTGGCATTTGCAGTATACCACCATTTTCTTCGAGCAACACCTTTGCTTCTTCATAGAGATGAAGGTACTCTTCGTCAACTTTATTTCTCAAAAGTTGCAAAGCATTAATTATATTATCCACGTGGCTGAATGCTGTTATGAGGTCGGTGTTAATTGCTTGCAGTTGTTTTGATAGCGACAATGTATAGCTCATGACTTTCTGAAGAATCACTAGAATAGAAAAAATCGATGATTAAAGTGTTTTAAGCATTTGGACAGCTTGTTACGATGTTCCTTTATTGTGGCTAGATTGGAGTTCTTCGAGAGCATTCACAATCGCTTAATAAATTTCCTTGAATCTCATAACGGCTTCATGCTTGATCAGCTGGAAACTGCTCCCGAATTTTATCTTTCAAAACGGCAGTGCGTTGAGCAGAATATTGAAGTAGGAACCAACAGACTACACGATCCCAACTCAATTTTGCAAATCTGCTTGGGAACATGAGTCAGCAATAGCAAGGTTGAGAGAGTGTGCACTACGATGTACATAAAGAGCAAGAGCACATTTTTGACGTATATACGCTTGGGCACCGTGCAAATACCCAGCCTAGCTGCAGCCCCATCGTAACCTTGACCAACCATATGAGAATATTCAAGTCCATGCTTTTTCAGAGCTGTAATTATGAGATTTGTAAGACCGGATCCTGTCACGTCAACAGTTGGAACGTACTCGAGGAACATCTCCTTCACTTTATGGTGTTTAACATCTTTTAAATCAACATATCGCAAGCACAGCGAAACTTACTCCATACGCGCAATGTCAGTCGTCTCATCAGCGAGAATAGCAAAAAATTAAGCTTCCTTTACTTCACCGATTATCTTATGTTGAATAATTTCACCACAAATGTCTATTATTTCATTTTGGATCTGAGGGCTTGTGCATCATGTGTGAGCATACTTCTGAGAAGTGGCCAAATGCTCAGAAAGATCTTTATCCCCAGAATCGGCAGCGTATCGCAACAATGCTCGAAAATTACCATCATTCTGAAGTTGGTTGTTCAGATTCTGGTGTAATGTGGATCCACCCCAAATCAGTTTTATCTCTTAAGGGTATGGCCTTGTTTGCCGCAAAAAAATATTCCTTTTACGATGGTTATTAGTTTCTTTCGGTTTCCGTGTTGCTGTCTCTTTCTCTCAGAAGACAACTGCTCATCGACTAAAAAATCCTGAGAAGACATTACTTTAAGGAAGTTATCTGCCAGCTCCGAATTTCCTTTGTGATATCCGAACTTTGCATGAGTTTAAAATATTTTTAGTGCATTTTTCCACTTGCAAAAAGGCTCGGTTACAAGCTTGATTAAGGTAAAGGGGGCCATCAGCGGGTCAGCCCCGCTGATGGCCCCCTTTACCTTCATCAAGTGAGCGTCTTATTACAACGCAAATTCTACAGTATGCTCCAGTTTTATATTCAGAATATGACAACCAGGGGAATCTTTCCATCCATTTCATTTGGAAGCGCAAATTTCGTTTTGTAGAAATGGGAAACTTATAATAGTTAGGTGGGGTACAAGGCTCTTTTAAAATTTGGGCCTTTAAATATTTATCCTCGATTTTGTCTTGATTTGCGTAAAAACCAACATCTAATTTAGCTACAGAATGAAAAGATGACGTAACAGGTGAGCTGGTGCTGCTGCGGGTCGGTTCTAAGATAAATGTAGGCTCAGTAGACGAAGGCATGAAAGAGGCCGCCAGCGTCACCACCGACTCTGTCTCGACATTCAATACTGCAACTGAGGTCGAAGGCTTACTTTTCATCACAATCTTATTGCCGGCATGCAAACTAGTCGTTGGTCCCAAATTCTCTTCTTTACGGAAAGCCGCTGACCACAGCACTTTTTCCAGTAGTCCATACCTTTAAGATTATCACCTTTTCTTTTGTTTTTCTCCATATTCTCGTACCCTAAAACCGTACAAATAAATAAGAATAAATGGTTACAAAATTTACGTTTAAAAATTTTATGAATGAAAGCGTCTAGATTTTTTAAATTCGAATCGATGATTCGTATCAAAGTAATCTAGACAATTTGTTACGATATTTGATTAATTATTTAAATAAAATCCGTTAAATATATCTGACACTTTTATAACCTAATTTAAAAAATAACCGAACCATTTTTCACTCCTCTACTATAATAATAATAATAATAATAATAATAATTTATTTGCTTGAAACATGGTTGACAGGTGTTCTTAATGTCTATGGTACAACATGTTTCGCCTTGCAGGCGGCATGCAAATATTTACTGTACGTTTAGAATTGATTAATTAAAATCTTATTACTATTTACTTACTGTTGTGTTTATAACGCAAGTGTTTACTCTTGTGTTAACTTGATGCCACATCACACAAATGCCAAAAAATCTTTGTACACTGGAAATTGCAATCTGTTATTAATGTTAATATCTTATTAACTTTTCGGGGGGAGGGAGGGGTTTGAACCCCCCAAACTCTCCCCCTGGCTACGCCTGTGCACGGAGGCATAATTGGAAAATATGAACTACCATGCAAGCATGGGCGCCAGCAGCAGGGTGTAAAGGGATGCACTCCTTATCAGGAAAGAAAATACATAGAAATCTTTATTTTTCTTTTCGATGAGCGAAATATATTCATTATATTTCGCTCATCGAAAAGAAAAGAAATCTACATAACATACATATTTAATTCTATATTTTATATCACTAAATAGTATAATGTGTAGATACAGATGCACCTCACTAAAAGTAATTCTGAGGGCGGCCAAGCACGTAAGTAAGGCCCGTTGTCTAATATTATAATATGTATGTATGTATCTTATGTGGGGGCCAGTCAGTACAGACCGGCGACACTTCGACCCAGTGGGATCTTTTGTGTCGACACTCTCCCAATAACAACTGCCATAGATATTCATGGCAGCCGGGACAGACGGCTTAACGTGCTCTCCGAGGCACGGAGCAGGCGATAATTGTCAATCAATACGCACATAATTTCGAAAAGTCATATAACTTCCGAAAGTCAGAGGTGCGCGACGTGGGTTCGAACCCCACATACATCGAATACTATAGTATAGTAAACAAATCATGAAATTCTACATAAAGACTATCAAATGCTATCCAATAGTCGGATCTGTTGTAAGGCAAAATCGGTTATGTATTTTCAGAATAAAGTATAGGTACTATCCAATACACCGAGCTGACCTGGAGCCGACTTTGATAAGGAAATCAAAATCCAACGTGTATTGCCAACCTAAAGTGCCAGATAAAGTACATTTTGTGATATCTGATGAACAAAACCTTTTCTCTCACTTTTTATGTAGTTTAGTAACTGAAATTTAGTCAATTAATTTAGTTAAAAGCATATAATTTGTGATAGATTATATACCTTCATCAATTCGTTTATACAAGACAATTTTATAATTTTTATTATTGCCCTGGCAACTTTCTTCATCTATATTCTATAGCAATTCGCAGCTAACTTCACTCAGATTCAGGACATTTGCAACCCTTAGAATGTCAAAAGTAAATAAAAAGAATATTTTCTAAAATAAATTAGTAATATTTTAATATAGTAGTCACAGTTTTTGCTAATATTTATTACCGCACGTATTGTGTTTAATTTAATGTGTTTCACGTCTATAATGTAATTCAATAGTGTCTTTTATCAGTCTTATTGGAAAATTCGCGACTGAGAACATTTTACTGTGTAAAATGCACATTTTTCGTACGAGCAAAGATATTAATATTCTACTGCACTGTCAAGTACAATACCTCCTACTGAAATATCATTTAGTGTTCATTTAATATTTAGTGTTCTTGTAAAACGTGACGAATAATCTCAGGGCGTAACCATTGCTCAGAGGGGTTGAAGGCTGTGTTAAAATGATATTTTTTAATATTTTCTGAAACGTAGCAAAGAGTGTTTTTGTGAAAAATGGCTGAGGACGAAGTGCTTTTCGATGATGTGTACGAGCTGTGCGAGATCATTGGCAAGTAAGTACAGCATGCAATTTGCAGTCATAAGTAACGAAACTGTCGTGCGATATAGGTATACTCGCGCTTCAGTTGCCACGATATTTGCCCTGACCTCTCTGACTCTCCTAAAATATAATTTAGATACACTCATATCCGTAATTTTTCAGGATTATGGATAATTTTTAAATGTTTAAACCTGAATAATATTTCCATGAACCAGCTGAATATTATGAGTAAAAAATAATTAGTAGTAAGACTGAATGTATTCAATTTAATTTTGTGGGGCTCTCATATGTTGTATATTTACAATTCTATATATATGTTTACATGTCATGTAATCATGCTGGATTGTTTAGATATTTTTGTCCTTATCATTTTATCAGACGTTTAGACACTATTAGTATGTAAACAAAATTAGAATATTTCAGATTAATAAGCTTTATAGGTATTATTTTAAACACCTGATATGTAGGTTCATATATCACTATATTTTCACAAAAGAAATACAATTGAAAAATCTATGTAAATCAGTATTTTTACAATTTGTAGTTCTGTTTTGGGATTGATTAAGAACTAAACATATATTTGATAGAGTTTGAGTACTTAATTTATATTACTGGTATGCAGTTAACAAAGTTATTATTTGACAGATTTGATTTAATTTCAATATCCCTCAGTAGGTTTTATCCTGTGTTGGGAGTGGAAAATGAGAAAAGAAAACACTTAACCAATGAATTGATAGGCAGTCAGTCCAATGAGAATTGACTAGTGATAGTTCTTCTTTACACTACATCAGGAACAATACAAATATAAGTGAACATATAAATCGGGTTGTAAGATTGAACACGTTAACAAGATAAAATGACAGGAATATAGATTTCTGGAAAACAGGAGACAAATTGAATGAATCAATGATAGGCGCTAATGACAAATCCTGTTAGATTCATGGAAGATAGCTACATGAGTCTTATTAAATTAACTATAAATGTATTATTATCAACCTTTTAATCTTGCCACTGTAGGAACTTAAAGCCATAATGACAAATATTACAAATAGTTAATAACTATTTTAGATGATATTAATTTGACAGATACCGGTTTTAATATTAAACTCTGATGGCTAGTCTTTTTAGTTAGTTCAAAAGAAATTATTGCCCGACCCAAGTGCTATGAACAGTATTAATTGTAGTGGCCATCATTCGTTTGTCATATCTTTGGTAGGAGAACTGCATAATTTTGATGATTTATAATATTAATTATTAAGTAACAAATAATACTCACATATTTCTAAAACATTAATTGCTCTCCATCACACTTACTCTACTCTTGTTTGGTCCACCTAATCTTGTCCCATCCCGGGCCCCTTAGCATTAGGCATAGGCCTTAGATTCAATTGCATTTGCATTATCCTCAGTGCTGCTAGTGCATATAGGCTTTAATGATTGCTTAACATCAGACAGGCCATCTGCTTTTTTGCCACCAATATGCATTTCTTTCTTTAGCATTGCATTTGCAATTATAATACAACATAGTCATGTCTGTAAGTAGCAATTATCACATTCAATCAGGTATGCGGCTAACCTGTCTGCAACCAGCATTAATAAAATAAAAGAACAAAATTAATTGGATATTTGAATTTTGGATCTAGTTTTATAGATTTTTTTTGTGTGTATTCTCACTTATAAAATTATAGTAAAGAATAATAGTAAATATTAATTGTCTTGGATATCCAATAATTGTTTAAATAGTAACTAATATTTGCAATAACATTAAACCTATGCTTAAATATAATAAATATATGACATTAACATTTGCACCAGTTATACAATATCCTTGAATATTTTCCAATTATTGTAAATTGGTTGGCTAAACTAGGTTAGACCTATGTCTCAGGCTACTTATATTTTCTTTAAGCTCTTAATATATTTACTATATTTTTATTTATAACACTAATGTAGCATTCAAGCATATAGATAACCTGATAGAAAGCTGTTTCCATTGACTTTATATGCTACAACACTAGTGATATAAGAGTCTAAATTCTATGATCCAAACAAAGTATTGCTTTTGATTCCTCGGCTGACCACATAGTACCACCTTAATAAGGCATGTGTCTCAGATCGGTGATGCTTCTGATAATTAAAATGAAATTATTAAAGTTAATAATTCACCTACTCCTCTGGGAAACAGGCGTGAATCTATGTATGTATATTAAAGTTTGATAATAATTTCACAAATTTTTCATTGTCACCAATTTGAAATTGTAAACAGAACCTTATGGGACTTGACACTACAGCACCTGTTTTGTGCCTACTTATATTTTTGATTATTGTATACAAAGTGTATCCCACAGTTTAACCATCACCCATCTTTATGAATGTTACTCCGCTCCCGTAGCTTGTAGCGTAATGTTATGTAGCTTGAAATAATACTGGATACGGTAGCTTTTAATGGTGAAAGATTTTTTCAAATTAGTTGTTTAATTATTACAACCAAAAAAAAACAAATCTTTCCATGTTATGATATTAGTATAGATGAAACAATTATAATTTACGTACATAGTGCCACGCCGTATATATTACATCTATCAAAACCCAGCTTAGTAATAGTTTTGCACGAATCGACATTTAAAAAATACTATTTTTTTAAAGTGTCATTTACGCAATTCCGGCTAATCTGTTTGGGGATATAGATCCCCGAATGTACGCACTACTATTGAGAATCGTGACAGAAAAACCTAATGATGCTTACACCCGACCCGGGAGTCCAAGTACTATTTAGCACAAACTGCTAAGTAGCAATCGTATTTACATCCCCTGCGCCAACGAGGCAGTGCCATTGCATTAAGTTATAAGCACTACTCATATTATTGTAACACCACCTCATGGACATTTAGTTGACAATAAATGTTTTGATTTGATCCTGACATACATATCATAATCAAATGAATTCAAGGGGACCATTCAGCCTGGTCCGCCGCTGCGTGCACCGACAGACCGGCCAGCAGTTTGCTGTCAAGATTGTTGATGTGGCCCGGTTCACCGCCAGCCCAGGACTTAGTACTGCAGGTAAGGAAACATTCATTTTTGATTAGAGAAGACTGTGGCTAGTACCCACATAGTGTGTAAAAAGTGGTCGCAGGCCAATAGTGGTTGTCACATGTAATTCATGGGCCTAAAGCTAAGCACCAGTTAGTTACCTTACCTGGTTGGACGTCAAGTAACTACCTACGCAACATAAGAGCGTTCGTAACTCAACCTCACAAGTCATCATGGGATCATGGAGCGTTTGGTTACTCTTACTACCTGAGCTCCACCTGGAAAGATAATAAGGGACGGATGTTTACAGTAATTCCTTCATCGTTCCTGGATTAGGCTGAGCACCAAACAGCAGCAAAGGTGATGTGATATTTATGCGCTGGTAAATATAGAAATTTTCACTACAGTGTCATTGCTTAACCACGATCTAGTGGAACTTTACTGTCATGTCCGTGTCACGTCATCCAAAGAGCGCCATATAGGTGTTATGTATATTTTTTGTCATCGTGTCCAAAATAAATTGTATGACGCCTGGCGTACCCAAATCTTTATGACTTCTGTGATAGATTTCCCATCATTAGATGCTATGCAATCATCACAACACATACACATGTGTGTATCTACATTAGATAAGCTATCTCTAACGCTCGTTTAATAACGTTAGCAACTGTTATTAATTAACTGTTTTAAATTATTTGTATGCAATCTAGCGAAGTCGGCTTATATACTTTTCCACTAATTAGATAATTACGGCTTAGTACATTTAATCTATCTACAAGAAATAAATAGTAAATAATAACTGTAATACTTTCACATGGCATGATTTATATGTAATCAAAAATTAGCGCGATCATGCTAGATTAATTAGGTACGTCCTTTTTACTATGGTCGTGGTCGCAAGTTGAATGTCATAGTTACGACAATCTGCTTATAATACGGCTAGCTAAACCTGGCCAAAACGTCAAGCGTTCCAAAAATGTATGTAAATACTTAGGATGTTTGTGGTAATTCCCGTTACGTATAACATAAGCCACTGATAATAGCACTGCTGTGATCACATACATGGTTAAATGTACCTATGGCTAGAACTATTTGTATTATACTACACTCTGGATGGAATAAAACACACAGCTATTTGTCCCTGATATAGTAGAGACGTACTGCTGTATTGTATACAGGTTGTCCGGTAATTAATGGATAACATTGAAATGTCTTATAGTATAACTGACGGCCGTTAAAAATAAAACGAAAAAGAAAGTGGAATAGCTAGTCATACTTTTGATTGTCTATCTATAAGCATAATTAGTGTTTAATAATAAAACAACAAAAACCGATAGAATTCATTCATTTATGGTCGTAGTGCACAAGAAAGTTAAATACGGTAATTTAAAAAAAATCATCTCTCAGGTAGTTATAGGTTAGGATAGATATTTTTTCATATTTTTTCTGAACGGTCATCAGTTCTACTATGTATAAGACATTTGAAAGTTATCCATTAATTACCGGACAACCTGTATATGCGAGTTTTTAATCACAGTCGTGATTCTACTCAATAAGAAGTCTAAGCCTAGAAACTGCCATCAAATAATGTTGTGTCCATCTCCACTTGGGACAAACAACTCTGTAATTCACAAGTAGTTGTTCTAAGTTTGGACGTTTCTTGTGTCATTTAAATGTTTGTGTAGTCCTCTGCGACGCAGGAATTTTTCTAGAACGTTGCAGAAATGTTTGTCTTATGGTTTTCTTTAAGATCCCGTAGTGCTTTGCAAGGCTTAACTCCATTCCTTACATCTTTCTCTGTCTTTAACCTCTATTGACCAGTCTATTAAAAGAGTCAGAGCTATTATATACCTACACTTCACTTACACTCAATATACGCATCTGTTGGCAACGACCCATTTTAATTAATATCAAATATTAATACGTCATTTCGTTTCCATCGTCGTCGGCTCATAACATCGCCATTATCGTCTGATATTAAGTTTGATCCATCCATCCAAAACTGAAGTGCTTTGCACTTGTCGGTGTAGCAATCTCCGTCTTTTTCTTTCCAATGCCATCTCTTTCAGTTCCCTTATAAGTTTCAACTTTCACAAATTCTTTCAGTTGATCGGTGTACCTTCTTCTTGGTCTTCCCCTTTTCCTTCTTGCTTCTATCTTCCCTTCCATTATGTTTGTGATAAAATGATCATGTCGAATAAGGTGTCCTATCATTTTACCCCTTCTGTTCTCTATGTGTTGCAAAATTTCACGTTTTTCATATACTCTTGAAATTTTTTCTGTATTAGTAACTTTTTCTGTCCACGGCACTTTCTCCTTTCGACGCTAGCACCATATCTCAAAAGCTTCTAACCTTTTACGGTCACTCTGTCTTAAGGTACACGTTTCGCAAGTGTATAGGGTTTTAAGTTTGATAAAGTACCTTTAACTTTAAAGCTCTTTTATAAAATGATGTAACCAGTGAGGGTCTGTTTGCAGGCAGCACTTTGTCCTGAATATGGTCGCTTATTATTAGATAATTTAGGTAACCAGCTCAAATATCAATTCCTTACAACGCAACCGAAAAGTGTAACTCAGCTTACGATGCTACATACATACATACACCCAAATCTATTTATCCACGAAGGTGAAGACTGAGGGGCATTACACCCACATTTCGTAACCTATGTTTTAAATTTTACGTATTAGAGTATTGGCCTACACCAGACAGGGATTCAGATTTCGTGCTGCAACTTAGAATTTTTTTTTTATACAACTTATGCGGTGAACAAGCATACGACCTACACTAGAGGCATCACTTGCGTGTTACCGACCCTTTAGGAAAGGAAGAAGAGAAAGGATGATTGGGCCTCCGGCACTCTCACTCACCTAACGAAACACAACAGTAGGAATACTGCTATTTCACGTCAATATTCTGTGAGAGGGTGGGTAGTCCTTCCCCGGTTGAGCCGGCCCAGAAGAAATCAGCGAGAAATTTATATATATTATATTCCAACGAAAAAGCTCAATAACACTTTATCCGACCCAGAACCGCCAGACCTGCGAAGGCGAACGAAACGGTTCTACATATATTTACCTTAGAACCTTCTGCAAGATTCGTAAATATTAGAAGAAACATTAAGGTACAATAAAAAGTATATCGCCTACTGGCAAATAATGGAAATCAATACCATTCTAAATATGCTATCAAAACACATTCAGGGGTGGGTTGCATTCGACAAAGCATTCCTACGCGCCGGAATAAAATTGTGTTTCTTTATTATTTCAGATTTGAAACGAGAGGCAACAATATGCCATATGCTGAAACATCCACATATTGTGGAACTGCTGGAGACGTACAGTTCAGAAGGGATGCTCTACATGGTCTTTGAATAGTAAGTTTAGTCCACTTACTGTTTTAAATCTACGGATTTTTTGGTCAGTTATCACAAATTCCTAAAGTTGCTTGTTCGGTTTATTTGTGCTCAATTCGGCTTTTAGCGCTTAACCAATCATGGGTATTTCGGCCCATTCTAGTTGGTTCATTCGGCACTATTTGGTTGCCGGCACGTTGTGCGGGTATGCTGACTATGCCTAGCGGCGGTTTTGTTTATCATTAATTTAAAGATATAAGAGCAAGCAATTGTCCCATAAAAATGTGTTGCTATATATGACTGGTTGAGCCAGTTGAGAAAATGTTTCATATTCAGAATATGTTTCCCAAAATGTTTGCCTATAGGTATACGTTTAAATTAGTCGGTAAGGTTCGGGATAGCACTGTTTATCCATTGTATACTTATGTAGACATAATGCTGTAGAAAATATAAAACAGTTCTATTAAAAGAATTCACGTGGGTGGGCTGGATACAACGTGGATAGAAGTTTATTGGAGTGGATGATGTTAAATATAAGCATTGTTTGTTGTAAACATAAGTTAGACCCAGTTTACAGGGATGTGTTTTACATATTAAATCTGAGATCTGACTTGCTTTTGCCCGCGGCTTTGATCGGGAACAATTCTTTGTTTTTTAATAAAAGTTACCTTATGTCCTTTTCTGTACCCCTGAAAATCGAAATTTTTTGATGATACATCGAATAGTTAAGGCTTTGCAGCGTTACAAACAAACTTTTTTTACCTGTGCTTATCTGTTATCAGTATTCTACTATAAGCAGATATTTTAGGAGGCATTGTCAGCTCAAGTGTATCCTCTAGCGACGATAGGTACTCTTTGCATTTGAATGATAAGATTTCACTTTAGTACGTCTTTTCTCTTGAGACGTTTTGATAGGTGTCTCGTCGCAAGTGAATTCGGGTGCTTTTCCAGCTGCTTCTGATACTTTTTTTTCGAGGCCTGAATTTCCTGTTTAACCGTGGTCATATTTAGGCATGCGTGGATTTTGTAGTTGATTTTATAGTTAGTTTTAGTAATAAAAGACGGAACATGCGCTATCAACAAACAAACTCACATTCGTTTTTATAATATATGTAAGGATTAAATCTGTACTGTGACTTTTAATAGCTTTCTAGGTACTTAAACCCGTTCTTAAGTGATTATATCTTGTCATTTATTTCGTATTAGTGTTAGTGGATAATTCGATATATGTATGATGCGGAACGATGAACTGTAGACTAAGGCAAGTGAAGGCAAGGTAAATACCGAAGTTTCGGACCGAATGTTCATGCCGTAAAACATATTTATTCTGAAATTCGTTCAGAATTTCGGAACCTCTTGATTGTCCCAACCCTTTCAAAAAACAAAGTCCGAACAATGAAATGATCATTTTAAAATAAAGAAATCTGAAGAGACTTCATCGTAAGATTTTTTTCGTTCGGTCCGTAGTTTCGGATAGACATTTTGATGATAGACCTACTGATTAAAATGTAAGGAAAAAAGCTTTGAAGGTAGATAGAGATCTAATACATGCATCTGTAATTTATTATTTTCAGTATGGATGGTTCCGATCTCTGCTTTGAAGTAGTTCGTAGAGCCACTGCTGGCTTTGTCTACAGTGAAGCCGTTGCTTGGTGAGTAACTAGCCTTTTATTATGAGTTAGAATTAGTTTTTCGATTTCTCCATAATGTTCTCGACGATATGTGAAGTCTGCCAAACCTCACTGGGCCAGCGTGGTGGACTATGACCAAACTATTTGTACACTGTGAAGATGCTTGTGCCTAGAAGTGGGACAGTTTAATACTGGGCTAATATTATATATTTGTTTAATATTAGTAATCAAGCCTGATAGTCTGTAACGCGGTCACGGCGTGCGTAACGTGTAGCATGACGTAGACGGCACTAGGAGCAATACATGTAACTGTTGCGCCGGCGCTGGCGTTGGTGTGTCGGCTGTGGTGCTAAGTGCGAACGCTAAGGTTGTGTCGTGTGGACGTTTATGATGTGGGAAGACGAATAATCGCTTGAACTTATCCCTTAGTTGAGCTTAGCAGCTATCACGATCTTCTCATTCGGCATGTTCGTAGCAAACTCAGTGGCACAGCTCGTGAACAAAATTCGCGTTGAGTTCGTGCACCGTCCGCGTTTTTACGTTACATTACACTTTACTGACGACTAGGTCCGCCTAAACCTATCTTCTTCTATCTCTATCTCTTCAACAGCATACAGTTTTTTTGAGGAATTCTAATATCTATTAATATGTCATGCACAGACAGAAACTTTTTGCTCTTCTAGCGTTCAATAACAAAAGTATTTATGAAGAAACAATTTTTATTTCCAGTCACTACATGCGACAAATCCTGGAAGCGTTGCGCTACTGCCACGAGAATGACATCGTGCATCGCGACGTTCGGCCGCACTGCGTGCTGCTGGCGGGGCGCGACAACTGCGCGCCCGTCAAGCTCGGCGGCTTCGGCGTCGCCGCGCAGCTGCCCACGCCCACCGCGCACCGCGCCCCGCCCGGTAACTACCCATACTGTTCATATCTGACGTCCGGCGCTGGCGGGGCGCGACAACTGCGCGCCCGTCAAGCTCGGCGGCTTCGGCGTCGCCGCGCAGCTGCCCACGCCCACCGCGCACCGCGCCCCGCCCGGTAACTACCCATACTGTTCATATCTGACGTCCGGCGCTGGCGGGGCGCGACAACTGCGCGCCCGTCAAGCTCGGCGGCTTCGGCGTCGCCGCGCAGCTGCCCACGCCCACCGCGCACCGCGCCCCGCCCGGTAACTACCCATACTGTTCATATCTGACGTCCGGCGCTGGCGGGGCGCGACAACTGCGCGCCCGTCAAGCTCGGCGGCTTCGGCGTCGCCGCGCAGCTGCCCACGCCCACCGCGCACCGCGCCCCGCCCGGTAACTACCCATACTGTTCATATCTGACGTCCGGCGCTGGCGGGGCGCGACAACTGCGCGCCCGTCAAGCTCGGCGGCTTCGGCGTCGCCGCGCAGCTGCCCACGCCCACCGCGCACCGCGCCCCGCCCGGTAACTACCCATACTGTTCATATCTGACGTCCGGCGCTGGCGGGGCGCGACAACTGCGCGCCCGTCAAGCTCGGCGGCTTCGGCTACTATATTTATCTCAAATTGCGGGATAAAGGTTCGGCAATTTGGGAATATACAAACGGATCCTAGAATCCGTTTAATACAACGTGGACGGCAAAACTACAAAATATTAGTAGAGCAAGTATGTTCATACTACTCGATAAATAGCGTTAGCTGAATACTATAGTATGACGTCATAGTGCCTACAGAAGTTTTATAGCGATTTACATGAGTGAAAGTCAATTTCTGTTTACCTGCTTTCGTCTCGCTCGCCAAAAAAACACGAAGGGATTTATTGCATTAAAAATTTTTTTTAATCGAAAATAATTAGTTGTGTACAAATAGAACCTTATGCGCAGGGAATAAAAGTGTTAGAATATTATTTTGAGTTGTTGGATTTCACACCCATACCTAATAAGTTTATAGTTTTTACTCGCACCAGACGATCAGACTCGTCTACTGGTATTTCACGATACGATAGCTGAAATATCGAGACACATTATCGGTGCTGTATAAAGTAAGCCGCCTCAGGCAGGCTCTTATTTTATCTATTCTAAAAATGTGTTACAATTATTAAAACATTGAATGCACACAGTAATTGAGTTAGGGTAACATGGAACAGTAACATAATTATATGTGTAATATTAAATATGTTTAAAATATATTATTGAACATTAAATAATGATTCGTTAATGATTATATTAAATGCCTGTACGGGTTAGCAACCGTACAATAGGTATAAACTGGAGTCAGCAGAATTGCGACACCTCTGCACATCGTTAAATCGCGTCGATTGTGCAATAATAAAATTAATAAGTACTTAGTTATTCACTGTCCGCGCGCGACTCAGTCTCATTCCATATCGCATCCTTAATAAAACAGAGACTTATCTCAACATTTTTGATTAAACAAATTTGAACTCTATTGAAAAGATTTAACATAAATATAATATTAGAATTTAACATATACAGTTGAGAGTTCAAATTGGCTTACTTTCAAATTTCGAGTTAAGTCGCTGTTTTATTAAGAATGCGATATGTATAATAAGTTGTAACAGTACTGAAATTAAGTTATCCCTTTTATCCTGGTTTATCTTAATCTCACCCCAACCCCGAACAATGCCTGTTACCATAACTCAATTACTGTGCGTTTCAGTTGTGAAACAGAGTTGTGACTATAAGTCTGTCGGTTCGAATGAGACATAGCATTATGTGTTACTAGTATTTTATGTTAGCTGTGTGCGTTGAGCTAGTTCAATATAAAATGTAATGTGTATCTTCAGCAATTTTGATGACTACATATCATATCACATTATTCGACGACTCGATGGCGTAGTGGTTAGTGTAACCGACTGCCACGCCTGAGGTCGTGGGTTCGATTCCCGCACAAGTCAAACATTTGTGTGCATGAACATGGATGTTTGTCTTGGTCTGGGTGTTTCTATGTATAATATGTATGTATTTACAAAAATAATGTATATATGTATGTTTATCCATTGTCTAATACCCATAGTACAAGCTCTGCTTAGTTTGGGCTAGATGGTGTTGTGTGTATGTGATAGAATATTATTATTATTATTATTATTATTGTATTTGTTTTATATTTAGTCTCCCTTTTATTTCAAAGGGGTAAAAACCTGACACACGGGCCTTAACCAAGTGTGCCAGAGGGAAAAAAGTTAAGAAGTAGATGATGCAAGAAATTTACGTGTGAGGCGACATGTGTTAAGAAGAACGGCTTTTTGTATGAGTGTGATTGTAGATTTCGGCATGTCAAGTATGCTCAGGCTATGTAGAAGTGTCTTAGGGACTACGCCGGTTGTAGATATGATTTATTATTATTATTATTATTATTGTGTAGTGGAGTAATGTTTGAGTATTTTGTTTATTTGTTTATTATAGTTTGAGATCTTACTAACCTAGAAATATTTGTGATAGCACTTCCCACAGCCGATGACTAATAATTATAAGTTACGCGAATGACTTCAAGCGAATGTATGTATGCTGTACTTATATACTGGAGAAAAGAAATTATATAAAATTATAATTATATAACAGTATGGGTGGTATTAAAATTTTGGTATTATTATATGATATAAAAATATTAAATATGCACAGGTACGATGATGACACCGGGTCAGTTAGGTTATGGTTTGGGATACAATTATGAAAATAATACTAAATATACTGGGTGTAAGAGATGGCGTACCGAAAACTGAAATAGAAGATTAAGACCATTATTATGCGTTAAAAATCGTTGTTTTTTTTCTGCAGGGAAAATCATGATTTTTCTCTGGATTTTTTTATTTTCCGATTGTGAATTTTAACATAATGCATAAACCAACCATTTTATTATATAAAAACAAATAATACCACATTTTTCTAAAATACAGCAATCTAATTAAATCATCGTAATTTAAACAGATCAGCTGTTTCTCGCGCGGTGCGTTGTGTTGGTAGCAATCCATTGCGTACCGCGTAATTATTTTAATCAATGTAGAATCGTAATCTTGCGTTTTTTTATTAATAGAAGTTTGCTTCGAGATAAGTAGGTACCTATATAAAGATGTCTTATTAAAGTTTTCTGTACGCCGCCGTCCCGTACTGGGTGTACGGGTATTATTTAAATCCACACTACATATCCACACTGAATTATTATAGTAGGTAATCATATCCCTGTATTTTGGAATATTAGAGATCTTATACGTTATATATATATTTTCTGTAAGGTAACTACATTGTTTGGAATATACAATATAATTATGCATTTGTTTACTCCCCGGCTGTAGGACAGTCTATTCAGTAGATCTTCGTAGACGCACTTATTTAAACCAAAAACTACAATTAGCCTTAATAATAACGTATCGTATCGATAGATATCTCAGTCTCACTTTATTTTATACAATATGATGACAATAGGAATTGTATTATACAGAGTTGGTGATGGACAATCGACCGCTAATGGGTCCGATGGGCCAAGCCTATCTCAAATCAGACGAGTATGGTAAGACAGTGCCCTGCATGGACATTATGTGCAAAGTTCATCGCACAATGTCTCATACACATAGAGCTGCCATCTACCTAACAAAATATCTAAACAGAACAGTCGCAAATCCAGTATTATGATTACTATAATTAAAAAAGAAAAGAAAACTGTATACTCATAATTTGTATGCCAATGATGGCGTTATAAGGCGGTATCTAAATATATTCTACAGTAAGTCAAGTCCAGGGGCACCCAGACAGATGGCAGCTCTACACACCACATGTCCTTCAAAACGGACATGCTTCTAATCACTATTAAACATATTGGCACATTTCTTCATTAACACTTTTGATTATCTAAATTCCCTGTCTCATTCTATCATTGTTGTCCGTAAACAACTGTATCTAATATCGTTCGATATTAATGTTTAGTAGTAAAGGTCAAAATCGCCGAGGAGCGCGGTGGAGTTGTAACTAAACACACGTAGAGTTTGTAGTGAATAATGTGACATTAATGACGTCATTATTTGTAACACGTTGGTCGCTTGAGGCATGATTCACAGTGTAGTGCCAGCCGGAGTATGCTCTCGTTACGCTGTCCAATAAAACAGACATTTTGATATAGACTAACTTAAAGGTCATCAACTTTGTCACAAATTACGTATGTACATATATACGGATGGCCGGCACTACTGAATCGGAGCAAATACTGCAGTGATCTGCTTACCACACGTGCTTAGTGCATAGTCAAGTATTCCTAAATAAATAAATGATATTAAGTTATACGTCTATAAATAAAGTTTATTGACGGATAAAGGTTACAGTGATTCAAGTGCATTTTTAATGGGGTATGGAAATAATACATTAAATTATTGAGGATATGGAAAAGAGTATGTCCAGTAGACATTATTCTTATGCCCTATTACATAGGACATAATACACAAACAGACAGTTCTGGCTGTGTATGACCATCGAATAATATACTTTTAAATTAACAAAACGTCGAGCTCGTAGTACACAAGTAATTAAAGAAATCGTCATCGCAGCACAAAATTGCGTTGAAGACATCAATATATTATTCTTTTATATATATCATATTCATTAATGTTAATCAAGCCGTGTAGCCTAAAGTACGCGTCAAAGAAATACACAACTATATTATAAAAATAAACCTGGTTGACGCAGTCGTGTAAAAATTCAACTGGTAAGGGATCATTGTAAACCGATTGTAAGTCACGCAATGTAAAAGAATTTTTCGCATTTAAAATCAGCCAGTATTATTCCATTTCTTAAAAAAATTGCGCTTGGCCTTTTTTACTCGTCGATAAATAAACATTATATTTATTGTATATAAACGCAAACATAAAAAAATTGTATCTATTAAGTCAAGCTATGAATTCTTGCACGTAAACCTGTGACAATTTTCATTGATGCACTTGTCACGTATCTGATTACTGGTATTTGAATTTTACTGGTCCCGCACGAATCATTTTTTTACTGGTGTTGGTTATTCATGGAAGAGAAAACTTGCAACTACGATTGCGATGGCGAGTTATTACATAACCCGTATATTTGTAACTAAAAAATCAGTACAGTGCTATATAAAAAAAAGTGCTGTAATTTGCAATATGCTATACCTAATAAAGTTGGTTTCTAACATGTGATTTCGTTACTAAAGTAAAATCACGAAAATTAATTCGTGCAATACTGACTGAATCGATGTTATATCGTTAATTCATATAGCAGAATATATTAAAAGCGGTTTGTGTTCGCCTTTTGAATTTATTCAGCTAATAATAAGATGAATACTTAGTTACTTTGAGCCACAGATCGCAGTGATCGATAGAGGACGCCATTTTACATTATTTGTATTGGAAGATTCACAGCATATAAAACTGGTAAAATAATCGCAGTTGCAAGTCGTGAAATTTACTTTGAAGTGTTATACGAAAGGAAACTGTGTACTTATAATAAAATGCACTGTTTAAAATCTTTGAATGAAATTTTAGACCTGTTGATACCAAGAAATGGCTTACCAAAACAAATGTACAATGGCTTACTAAATAACCACAGAGTAACTTTTCTTGTTACCTAATACTAGAGTCTCTACCTGTCGTCTTGGTATCATCGGTCGCTTTCTAAATAATACACCTGCATCTAAGCTATTGTATTCCAGGTCGAATCGGGACTCCTCACTATATGGCTCCTGAAGTAGTCTCCAGCCAGCTTTACGGCAAACCTGTCGATGTATGGGCAGCGGGGATACTGTTGCACGTTCTATTGGTGGGATATCTGCCATTCACTGGGACTCGGGAGCGGCTGTTTGAAGCTATTTGTCGTGGCAGATTGAGGGTAAGTTAAAAAAGTAGTCAGTGTGTCTATATGACTATGTGCTGGAGGAGCTATAACATCTAAATGCGTTAAAATTTAGAAAATTAATTTTCGCCAATACATTGCAATAACCTCAACTTTAATCACATGATTATTATTATTATGTTTCTCTTATCACAGGCATTTTCTAACATATTATATTAGGAAAATACCTGGCCCTTTGGGAGGCTTCCACGGAGACATGGGTCCAACGTGAAGAGGCCCTTCGAGAGTTTTAATCTAAAGTGGGATAGAACACCTATAACGGTACTAGCCGTAGCAGGCGTAGGACTATTGCTACATATGTACTCTAATATTTCTGGGCTATGGGGATGGGTGTTTGATGGACCGGTATAATGGTAACTATGGACGAAAAACGGCGTCTGCCCTGAATACTCTAATACCATCAATCGAATAGGCAGACGGTAACTCGCCAACTCACTAGAAGGGCCCCCTGAATAGCTACCATAGGCATATAAGCCAGCAGCAGTGGGCAACACCGGTGCGAGTGGCTAGGAGTTTCGAGCGGTGCGGCGCCGGTTTCACCATCACAGGTCTCGGGACAATGGAGACCCGGAGCGGGTTTCCCCGTAGTTATGTCGTTATGCATATAGCTCTAGCGGCCCCCCTCTGACCGGCCGACCAAGGCAAACCAGAGTTGAGAGGGGCACTCTTGAAGTTCCACCCCAGCCAACCACTAATGGCAAGCCGGGGACGAGGCCCTAACCGACTCACTGAGGCATTCAGGACCGCAGTGTCGCCACTCACATTCAGCTCGCCACAAGCCGCCCTGCGGTTTGTGCGCTTTTATTTAACCTGGTGATACATTTTTTGTTTATATCACAAGGTGAAGGTGTAATTTAAAACACAAATGAACATAGGATTTCATACTGTGTCAATAATGATTAATGTATTCTATATCCTTTATAGTTCGATGCACCGATGTGGGATGATATAAGCGACGCAGCTAAAGATCTGGTTCAACGAATGCTGACTGTAGACCACACGCAGAGAATCAACATACAAGAGGTGCTCAATCATCGCTGGATAAGGGTACGATATAATAATAATATATTTATTAAGTTCAAACGGTTGGTCATATGGCCAGGCTGTCTTTTACTACTACTAGTAATAGACAGCCTGGTATTACTATGGACGTCTACTTTTTAAGGGATGTGCGACGTGTCCAAAGTGGCTAGCAACCAGCATTTTCATCATTGCTACGGAAACTAAAGCCTATCACCAGCAGTAGACATTGTACAGCCGATATGATTGATGATAACGACAGACAAAAATGCACGCATCTCTTTGGTCCCCTTGCTAGGTGTTCCCTAGTCTGATAACCTTTTAAGGGGGTAGGTTAAGGTTTCTGGTCTAGAGGCATGAATTTTAGGTAATTTTTGAAGTACCGTAAAAAAGGCAATCATTATTTTTACCGTTAATTTTTTTATAATATATTAATATTTCAAGAATACAGAAAAAAAATTGTCAAAATTAGAAACTCAAGAAGTTTGCGGCTGATCAATAAGGGGTTTAAAAAAAAATGGCGCGCGAACATACCCACGACTCCAACCCTCCTAGCAATACGAAAAAAATAAAAAAAGATTTTTATTTAGTGTAATGCCGCTACAGTTGGAACTAAAAAAGGGAAGAACATTTTTTCACAAAATGGCCACAGCGTGAGAAAAACAAAATATTACCATGTTTCTAGGGGCCCGAATTTAAAAAAAATAGTACAATTGAAATTTGGTGATAAGGATAGTTCGTGCGATAGAGAAGTCTATAAAGAAGACTCACACCAAATTTCAAGTCAATCGGTTCAGTAAAACATGAGAAATCGTGGGCACCGTAAAAAGACAGTTCAAGAAAAACGCGTTTAAAGTTTCGCGCAAAGTTTCTCGCAGACTAAGTCATGAAGTCATTTTTTAGACTTACATTTATTCAATCTGCCATTCCTGCTGCATACTTTGGACCTTCCTCGACTTCGAAATAAGCATTTTACGAGGAAACACGATCGCAGGTAGACGGAGAATCCCCAACGTCTTTTGTCCGATTCGTTCCGGCTGATTCGGTTTGGATGCCGCGTCACTAAAACAGCTATATCTCCGAAAATAATTAGATTTTTAAAATATCCTCTTAAAGACATATTCTTAAAGGGTTAAACTTTGAAAATATGAAAGAAAAACGATTCTTCTAATTTCTAGACCAGAATACCCTCTTAATTGATTATCAACCAATCAATTAATAACCCCTTAATTGATTATCAATCAATCAATTAGTCTATCGTAGTCCACTGCTGGACATGGCCTCTCCCAATTTACGGCTCATGCCAGTACCGCGTGGTAACGCGGCTCTGTTATGATGATGGTATGATGATACTACCGTAGTTCATTTGCATACATGACCCGTATATTGCTACTTTAATTTGCTTAATCTGCTATCTTCAATATAGATTTTTGTTGTATAATCACAACTCGATGTTTGTGAAGATTGTCTTAATGAATGGCCAGCTATGTCTGGTCAAAGTTATTGTAAATTAACCCACAAAAGTTACATAGTCAGGTATATCTCGCTATGTAACTTTTATGCGACAATTATGGCTAGTCCCACAACTAAGTAAAAGTTATCCGAAAGATAAATCGTATGCTGTCTCACTCTTGTTAGGTTAAAGAAGAGAGATGGCGAGACTTTTATCTTATATATACATGCTATTTGGAGGTGGTGGGACAAGACCTTAGTGGAGAAAATTATTATAACAGATTGGTCATTTTCAGGATCGTGAAAAGCAGAATCGTATCCACCTAGCGGGTACAGTCGAAGAACTAAAGAAATTTAACAGTCGCCGACGTCTCCGCGCGGCCACGCTCGCCGCTGCCGCCGCTGATGACGAGGAGGACGAGGAGCAGCCAGCTCGCAGACAGGTTCTCTTGGAAGAGGCCAATGCGGCCGGTTAGTTCAATATACAAGACTTACATATAAAAGTGGTCAAGATTTAAGCGCAGCACACTGGTAGCGAAGGCGGATCGGTAGCGGTGCGAAGCCGTGCTAGACGTGGCGGTGCGGGTGTTTACAAACTGCCATAGAGTGGTGCGGTGCCGGTGCATAGCTGTCTATGCGTAAGCATAGTCTTTTATACATCAGAAAAGAAATACAAGGTTTTTAGGGCTCTGCACCGCTTCCCCGCCACAGTCTGTTTGTAGTGGCAGTAGGATCCGCGTTGCCACCACACCATCTTCCCATCGCTCCGGAACATTTGCATATGTGAGCAATGTTTTAACTACTTCGGACAATACAAACCTACCTACCTACCTAACCTAACCTACTATAAAACCTACGCTCCGGTACCGCCTTTGCTGTTGGTGTGTGGCGGGCTTTAACCTGGTATTTATTTACATGACGTACAAATTTTATTTGACGCCCTCTAGACGTCGCTTGTCGTAAATAGTAGATGATCGTCTGTGGTGTGTCTAAAACTATTTTCAAGATATTTACCTAGATGGCGCCTTTTTAAACTTTGTTATATCTTATTTAACGCCATCTAGTTGACGGAAGCAACAATAAATATATGTGACGTTGCACGGGTAAAGGGACCTCACAGATATGAACTTAAGGTCCCTTTTCTCGTGGAACGTCACATATATTGATTTCACTACTGCCTTTTTCCAAAATAATTTTTGTTTGAATTGCACTAAGTCTGCATTTTTCATACCATATAAATTTAAAATCGTTTACTATTATTGTATTATGTTTGCACGACTGGTGTAGTCGTGGAAACATTTTTGGATAAGCTTTCGTCATTTCACTGTAACAATACTTTCCGCCTATATATGATAGCGAAAACTAAAGTTTATTTCACTGTTCGAATAATAAGTAAATCGTTTCGACTAAAAATAAAGTGGACGCAATGTGTAAGAGCCACGCGCCATTCTATATTGTTAGATTTTGTTTCGTGTCTTGAGAGAAAATGTCCGATGCCAAGTCATAATATTTTTGAACACTTCTTTATTTCTACTAAAATAATCACAAGGATTGAAACCTTGCTGTGTTCATAATATATCATTCTGTTTGTTACAGCTGTGAATTTGATAGTGGAGTCTTTGGACGACGTGTCAGTACTTCAAGACGGCCCGTTGTTCATGGACCCCGATCTGTTTCACAGTGTTCTTGACGATCTACAGCTGAGAGCTCTGTTGGAGGTAAATAATGCAAATATAAATATTATAATATCTTTGGGTTTTGAACCCGAAGGAAGCTAACGAAACCCTATCACTAAGCCCCCGCTGTCCATTCGTCTCTCTATTTGTCATTCTGTCAGCGGGCTGTATCTCATAAATAGTAATAGGTAATAGAGAAAGTACATTTTTTATACAGTGTATTTCTATTGTCGCTATAGCAACATATGCATATTGAAATTAAACTGCTATATACGGCTTTTATCGCGTTGTTTATTTGACAACTAACAACGCGAAACAACGCGTTTTGTCAAATAAACAACGCGATAAAAGCCGTATATAGCAGTTTAATTTCAATGAATAATATTCGCGTAAATAGAAGACAACATATATATAATAAAACATAGCTCTAACAAAGGACCTTTATCATTGATTTTATAATGCTAGAGAAACCAAAATAATATACATTTAAAGTAACAAAGATTTATTTTGTTCTGACTATATTATAGTTCTATATACATCACTTTATTTTACGTCAATATATTTTAAAATATACGGTTCTATAATAAGACTAGAAGTAGGCGTGGTTTAATGTGTCATTATTCTATTCAATTTGATGATACTTTGTACAGTCGTCATTTATTTATTTATTGCACCGTAAGACCAACTATCTTTACAGGTGACTCTCGTAACTCTCTCCTAATACAATTGTGGTGTAGTGATTAAAAGAAAATATAAGTAGAACACAAAAATAAACTTAGAGAAAAATAATAAATACAATTACCCCAAATTAAATAAATTAATAACATCTAAATTCCTTACTCACAACAAAATTAAAATTCTTCAAAGCCAACAAAACCAATCTTAACAAATAATAATAGACTATCATTAGCTATATGAGGTAATAAATAATATACATATTGCGGGCTCACTCTTTGACGCACCAAATACATCCAATTTCTCGTGTACATTATTTACAGTACTTATAGCACGCGTTAAGGGGGTTTTAGCAAGCAAATTGGTTCTGGCTCTTGGCACTGCGAGTAGTGGTGGGCGCCGTCGTCTCCACACATAACGATCTGGTACTACTAAGTATAGTCTCTCTAGCACTCCCGGATTCGTCTCTTTACCTCGAAGTAGTAACAGACTGTATGCGTACAATTATATGACAAGAACCTACGAAACCCTAAAATACTAGCACTATCAGTCCTAATACCCTTATATACTATATGATGAATAAATAAATACATAAATAAATTTGGGATGCCTGCACCATGCGTCTTAAGGTATCAGGCGGAGAGTAGACGGGATGTCCGGGTTGAGAATAGATTATTCACTGACAGTCGAGCAGACTCACACGATAGATCAAATATGGCTAAAGGTGTCTTGGTCACAGTGTGGGCTTGGAAGATAGTGAGTCAAAGTTAGATTCAGCAAAATGATTTATTTATTTTACTTTAATAATATCTTATATACTAATCTTACTGTATGTATGCAAGGTCTTCAGTACTGTGCCGTCGATATAAAATGCTTATGCAGTTGTCTTGAATCTCGGTCAAAGATTTTGTTGATAACGCCCGACCTATGGACCGTTCGATTTGTAGGATTGCAAATTTGCAATTTTTGTTCCTAATTGAACCTACTTTGTTACGCGCCTAAACCATAGCCATAGCGATATTGTTCATAAAGTGCGCAGGCGTTCCCCGATTGTACGTCTTTGCTTGTTGTACGATGACGCTGTGCACTCAGAATGAGTTGTTTAGGCTAGAATACATGTTGGGACAGATCTACGACCGCATCGCGTGCACGGTGGTGGTGACGATGGGCCGCGCGCCGGCGGCGGAGGGGCGCCAGCGCAGCCGCCAGGCGCTGGAGGCGGCCGCGCGCCTGCGCCACGCCGGGCCCGCGCCCGCCGCCGCCTCGCCCAACACCGCCGCCGCCATACACGAGCTGCGACGTATGCTCGCGCTACCGCATGTTAAGGTACGTCACACATGTGTTTTAGAGTTCGAAAATACTCTTATACAACAGCTCCGTATAAAAACAGATATGCAGTCAATTCCCGTTTGACTAGAAACCGTGTAAAAACTGATATCCAGTCAATTCCGGTTAGACTAGAAACTGTGTAAAAGCTGATATCCAGGCAATTCCGGTTAGACTAGAAAAGCCGACCCCAAGTGACTTGGGAATAATAAAGGCTAAGAGAGAAGACAACAGCTTTGTCCGTCCGTCTGTCTGTTATACAACTTTCAACTCAAGAACCGTAAGAGCTAGATACTCGCAGTCAACGCCATTCGACTCAGCATAGCCGATATACCCTCGAAATGACTATGATCTTTGACCTCTGACCTCAAGGTCAAGTGGTATTACGTGACCTTTGCATATATTGTTTTTTGAACTGTAAGATTTACGACAATTCATTGCCGTTTTTCACTTGTTTTTTTAATGAAATTAAAAGTTTTTTGTTTAGAGGGACGCCATGAGGTCCCAGTCCTCGTGCTCACTATAGAGAAAGAGCAAAAAGGTTAATCAACGCTTCTCGTGACCTGAAGGCTGGTCTTTATTTCGCGGAAAGAATAAGCATTGCCATTCAACGTGGCAATGCTGCCAGTCTTCTGGGCACAGTACTAGTCGACTGTGATGAGGAGGAATTTTATGACGCCTATTAGAGGGATTTAGTTTTATTCCTCTTTTATTTCCGTTTTATAATATTTTAGGCATAAATTAGTTTTAAAGAATTGTCTTTTTAATTTTTGCACTATCACGACATGCATAAATTATTAAAATGTAGGTACAAAAAAAGAAACAAAAACAAAGAAACTTTAAACACAATTAAAATGTTGTTTGTGTGCATGCACGTCCCACCTGGCGGCACAAAAATATCGGTGATGCGCTCAACATAATGGTTTGGCCCCTGCATTGCTGCAAGCACTACACAGCGCTGATTGTAAACGAACACCACAATTGACATTTGGTCCGCCAATAGTAGTTAACGTGGCGTAATGCATTGACGCATACCTTTTCGCGTCATAGGGTTATTTCTTGATTCTTAGGAAGAAACATGTGTCAGATTTAATGCTTGGAGACAGCATCGTTGGGTTTTATTACATTATAATCGTCCGAACTAGAAGATGAGGACTTGGCATTTTGAAAAACATTTACTGTCTCGGCATCCGATGTATTCTTTCATTAGCTAGTCTACTGGCCTGTCCTGTATGTACCGTGAAAAGAAGCACTTTCACTATTTATAATATTAGGTGATTTTTCTAGGTATAAATAATTCAAACACGTTTTCTTGTTATTAGATTCCTGCGGCATAGTTATTGATTACAGATATTTATAGATAACATACCATACTGCGATGAGGCGAAGCTCTTGATTGTCAAACTATGCAAGGCAAAATATCTAAAATCATTTTGGTTGAAATTAAACTACTATATACGGATTTTATCGCGTTGTTTATTTGACACTTTATTACATAATTTTGAAACCTGTTACACTACTACTACTATTAAAACTTTCCCAGACGTTTCGGTTGCTTTTCAGCAGCCATGGTCACGGGGAGACTAAGATGGTAGTTGTCTCAATGTTCCAGTATTTAGCATTTTGGTGTTTATGTGGTATAGTAGTACTAAATGGTATACCCATTGACTGTCTTGGAACATAGTTCTTCTTTCGAATTGCGTACCACCTCAAAGAAAGAATGACTTAACTTTGACAAAATCATTGAACGTAATTTTTGCCATTTTCGCTAAATTCGGATGAAGTGACTACGCAAAAATACTTTACTAACACAAGCATAACATAAATTGTTCATATGTTCTTACAACTAAACCATAGACAAAAAATATACTCCACGTAGTCACAAAGTTGTGTATGAAATAGTTTAGTTTTGAAACATGATCATAAAAGAACTAGTGTCACTAGCTATTACAAGTTTGTCAATACTATAAGCGAAGCAAGTTCCAAAATTTTGAGCTTAAAATCTTAGATTACGACGTCGTTAAGTACCTATTTCACTTACGAATGATAAAAGAAATTTTTATTTTCAAACGCTAAGGCAATGTTTGCCTATGATTACGGTGCAATCTGAAGGCCTACCATGAAACGTTAAAGACGAAGTTGCGGGCCGACTGTTCATTCCTTTAAACACATTTATACCGTACTTCGTCCTGAATTTCGGTATGTAACTTCTTGATTATCTTAAACCTTTTCATTGAACATCCCCTCTCTCTACGACTAGTCCAGTTTATGATATAGCGTGACCCTACACCAACCGGCAAGGTTATATTAGGTGGAGCCGCTATAGCGCCAGCAGCGCATGAGTCCGACGCTCGAACGCCACGTGCTTGCCGAGCAAAGAGCATGTCGTCCTCAGCGCCTAACCACATACCCCTGCGAGTCCAACGCTAATGTTAGGCGCCGCACACTCTAATCAGCGGTCGATAGAACACACCTTTCGGGGCGCAGTGGGCTTCCTGACCCCGCAGTATCCTGGTCCAAAGGGGGAGGAGACCTGTAGTTCTCCCCGCGAAACCCTATCCTACTCGGGTGCTGAAGATAGGGATTTGGGAGATGAGGTATTAGGGATGCTGTAGATTGAACAATCCGATCAACGGAGTAATGTCATTTTGAAAGAAAGAAAGTTCGGCTCGATGTTTCGGATTACTAGCTTGTACCCGCGGCTTCGCTCGCGTAAATGTGGGTTAAGTTACATAGTAACAGTGTTTTTTTCTGGATAAAAGGTATCCTATGTCCTTTTCTGTTCCCCTGACAACGTGTATGCGAAATTTCATGATGATTGGTCGAGTAGTTAAGGCGTGAAAGCGTAAGAAACATACCAACAAAATCAAAATCGCATTAATTAGAATGGTAAACCTACAGATATTTTGAGGAGCTGTCACCACATGTTTGACTCCGTAATTTTTATATCAAAATGTCATCTGTAACAAATTTTTTTATACCAGAACCCGACACGCTCTCTTTCACGTAGGGAAATACCGCAATAGCGTCCTTAATCCTTCTTCATCATTAATTATACGTTTCTTTATAAAGTACTGACCTCTTGGTGTGAAAATAAGTTATTTATTCAAAAGAGATTACATAATTTAAAATCTTCAGTGATTTAATGCACGAATTATGAACTTTAATAATCTCTTTGCCGCTCTTAGTAACCTAATTAACAATAACTTAAAAAATATATTGTTAAATTTGAACAGAAAATATATTATAAGGAAGCGTGTTTAGATTTCTTGTTTACTATTGCTTATTTTAGATATTCTTGAGATATATTTCGTATCAAAATAATATTTGAGTGCTCCCAAGCATTAATTTTGACCTCTGACCTGATCAAGGTTACGTGTTATCACGTGACCTTTGCATATTACTTGAAACATTTTTTCGAACCATTTTTTATTTATAGGTACATTGCTGCCATCTAAACGGAAGTTCATTTATGCCTTTGCGATAGAACTCCGGGGATCTTGATTAGACAAACTGTGTGAAAGCATTTTGTACTGCCTCCTGGGAAGAAAAATTTTTATCACGTAGAAAATTGTCCAAATCACGAAAAATAATGGTAGTCCGTTGGAGCAAGGTCTGGCGAGAAATTCTAACTGCAGCTCCTGTAGAGTTACAACGGTTTCTTGTGCAGTGTGAGGTCTTGCGTTATCATTTTAAGATCAGGTGAGATCGCGGTCAAACGCAAGCCTACAAGAGAATTAAAAAAAAAGTCATGTAGCAATAATGGTGAAGATCGATTCACGAGTCGGGGCTGTTTCACTGCCAGTTTCTCCATCATTGTTCGAAGTTCGGCACAGTAACATCTGCTGTTATTGCTTGACTAGACCTGAGAAAGCTATAGTGAATAATACCATGAAGAGACCACTAAACAGTTACCATTACCTTTTTATTGGTAAGGTTTGCTTTAGGGCACTGTTTCGGCATTCAACCTGGGGTCAGCCATTGCATTTTTCGCCTTCGGTTATCGTAAAGAATCCACTTTTCGTCACATGTCACAATTTGATCCAATATTTCTTCATTTCTGTACCTATTCAACAAGGCAACACAAGTTTCAACACAGATCAGTGAAATGATGAGGCACCCATTTTTCACATTTTTCATCTTATTTTTTGATGCAAATGAGCCAATATTGTAGGTTGGGTAACGTTAAAACATGCCGCTAATTCCTGGGTAGATTGACTCGGATCGGCTTTCACCATCTCCTTCAATTCAGCGTTATTCACCTGTGTGGGTAGTTTTCCACGTGGTTCGTTCTTCAAGTCGAAGTTTCCATTTAAACCAAAAACGCACAATGCGTTTATTAGCAGTCTCATCTCCAAACGCAGCGTTGATATTGCGAGCCGTTTCTGTCGCGTTAGTTCCGCGTCGGAACTCGTATTAAAAATGCCTCGGATTTTCGAAGTATCCATCTTATCCGTCTAAGCTGAATAAAAAAAAAACAATTGAACGTCGAAAATCGAATGGTGCACATTTTTTAAAAGAATAATCTTATAGGTATCATGTGAAAAAAGTTTCACTCGAAAATCTCACACCATGAAGGTTTTATGTCAATTCAAAATATCTATTACTATACAACGGCAACTTCATACTTTAACCCCTATTATTATAAAGCTGAAGAGTTTTTTTGTTTGGTTGAACGTGCTAATCTCAGGAAATACTGCGTCGCATTCAAAAATGTAAGTGTTGGGTAGCCCATATATTGAGGAAGGCTATAGGCTATATATCACTACGCTACGACATCAATGAAAAATGTTTGAAATACGAGGAATATTCTCTTTTTTTCTCTCTTTATTTATTTAGGCGCCATCCATCAAGGATAGGTGAGCCCCAACGTTTCCTAAACAGTACATATACTACATACTACAATAATATACCTGCTGATTTTTATTAGGTTAAAAAGGTTAAAGGTTAAAGAATTATCTGTTATAAATAATCTTTTCTATAATAAATTTTGCAGCTTCAGAAATTGGTTTGGCTGATATGCTTAAAAATGCTCCTTGATCATACTTATTAATATTAAAATTCTGCACAAATGATTCTCTAAACCTTTGATATTTAACACATTCGGCAAGTATGTGTTGAACATCTTCTATTGCGCCACATGTATCACAATTAGGTGAGTTAGCTTTCTTCATCAAGAAAGCAAATTTTCGAGATGGATAGTGGGCAGAACGTAATCTATTCATTGTAACTATATAACCTCTACTTTAAAACTTTTACTACATATTATATACTTACTCGTATTTGAGGAGGCTGACACTGAATTGTTTTAAACTATATTCCTTTTGCTGTACTTCGTTCATCAAAATATTCTTTAAATTTACTGTAACTATCATATTTAAATTTAGATAAAACTTCTGTGTAATGTGACAAAATCAAAAAATCTGAACCATTCTTTGCTGCTAATTTCGCTAAACTGTCAGCCTCCTCGTTCCCTCTTAACCTTAAGTATGATGGGACCCATTGCAACCGCAGATTTATATTGTTTATTGCATCTAATTCGTATATCAATTTTAAGATATTGTAGACTATCGGTGTGCCTCTGCTAGAACCAGAGGCGCATCGAGTCACAAGTTGTAATGCACTTTTGCTGTCAGTACATATAACAACAATTCTCTTATGTGAAGCAGACGAAGTTGCGCGGATCAGCTAGTATTTAATAGTATTGCGAAGTTTTTGCACTGACGTTACTAAAAATCTTATGGTGTGGCCTGCCATAGCATGACTTTGTCTCCTAATTAACTTCTCTGTCACTAACACGAGTTTGAAACTCTCGCCATTAAATTTACTTTTCCTATTGAAGTAGGTAAGTGACTTTCTTTCATCAAAAATATTGTATGTAATTAGAAAAGTAATTTATTTTTTGGAGGTATAATATATTATATGTAGTGTGTATAAGAAATGCTTTTATTATTACTCAAGCAAATGTTTTTTCAATTATGGTTGCGATAGGCAGGCTTTGGCTGTAATTACACATTTTGTAACTTTAGTAAGGGCAAGTTCTCGTAAGGGATGAATCTATTGTAAATTGATAAAATACTCTACTAATCTGATATTTTCTTCTAGGAATAAGTTGAACTTACGTTATTCTTTAAACAAACTTACGTACATAGTCGATATCCCCAAAGGGTTAGGTAAAGGTATAAAACACACATTACGCAAACTATGTTTTTGAGTCAAGGGCGAGCCTATTGTATACCAGGCGCAGTTCTAGAACTGTGTGTCACCGTGCTGTTATTTAGAATTTCCGGTCAGAAAAATCCAATAACACTGCCCAATCCGGATATCAACCCCAAACCTCATGCATCGCATTCGCGTTCACTACCGCAACAAACTAGCACAATTCATTTACCAACAACAAAACAATAAAAAGGTATCCCGGTACCAATAATGCGAATTTCTTTCATAAACGGTGCTTCTATACACGGCAGTAACCCACACAAGAGCAGTCAAACTAACATTGTACCTTCATCATAACCAATAAAACCTTGATACGAGTGTACGACTCGCACATTTGTCTACACATCACGTCCACCACAAAATCGCTGTACAGAGCCAACCAATTTTATCGATCTTACGTATATTTACAAAATATTTCATCCCCTTACAAAAGTTTTATTAGAGCACACGTGTCGCGAATACGAAATGAGGCTTGTCTTATTCAAACAAAATTCAATATCCATATCCTTGGTTGTTTATAACTTGCGGGCATGAACAACCGGGGGATTCCGTCGGTCCTCGAGGCAACTGTAGCGAATACTTGTTTACGGACGCAGTCTTTATTTTAAAGACAAAGTTCATGTACTGTTGCCTTCTCGAACAGTTTGTTGGCGATTTGTTTTTGATATTGGAATGTTGTGTTTTGGACTAGCTATTTGTTTATGCTGAATTGTAATTAAGAAGTGGATGTTAGGGTGTGTCATTGCCATCTAGATGTGTGGGTGCATATATAATTTCTACAAATTCGCGCGATGTGTCATTGAACTAAACCTATCTATACTTCTTAACTAATATTATAACGAGGAAAGATTTCTATTATTGTACGTTAGTATTTTTGTTTGTAATGAATAAACTCATAAACTACTGGGATAAATCTTTCACCATTAGAAGGCTTTACTACCCGTACTTTATCCAGAAATAACATAGGCTATATATCATCACGCTACGAGCCGTGGCAGCGGAGCAATGATCATGGGCGAAACTGCGGGGGACAGCGGTGTTTAGATGATATCCCCCGAAAAGCTCAACTACTCCATATAATAAACAATTATTAGGTATGAATGTAGCGGGCCATATCATACAACATTTTACGGAATTTACGATATTGGATTGTGTAATATGTAGTGTCACTAGACATACGTGTGTGACGACCAGTCTTTAATGTGCAACTAGTAACTAAAAAATCTCGTCGATTACTTTAAAAAATACAGTTATAGTTAAGATTATCTCTTTGTCGTGTGACGATAATCGCCTAGACGCCCGGCGAACGCGGGCGCACGTCACTAGCCACCTCTCGCGACCGGTGGTGCGAGACTATATAAGGAACGGACGGCGTCAGTCGCTGCTTGCGGCCCGGCTTCACACCTTCAGCTAAGTGTCCTGATTGAACAAGGACCACGAAGCAAGTCTTTAGCGAACCACGCCCTGACTATAGTTATATAAGTAAAGATTGTCTCTTTTATTTGTAATCTTAATACATTAAAAGTGTATTTGTTATACCTTCTCTCATTGTACTTTCTAATTATATCTACATTTCTCTTAAAGTAATAATAATAATAATAATAATAATATTCTACCACATACACACAACACCATCTAGCCCAAACTAAGCAGAGCTTGTACTATGGGTTCTAGACAATGGATAAACATACATAAATACTTTTTTTTTTGTAAATACGTACATATTATACATAGAAACACCCAGACCAAGACAAACAGCCATGTTCATGCACACAAATGTTTGACTTGTGCGGGAATCGAACCCGCGACCTCGGGCGTGGCAGTCGGTTACACTAACCACTACGCCATCGAGGCCGGTAAACCCTAAATGTTACAGTCGTAGGCACTTCAAAACATTTAAACAATGCCTTCAAAGAATATCTACACTTGGGTGCAATGAAATCGCACATGTGAACATTTTTTTTTAAATATTACTTATTTTATTTATTTAAAGAAATACTTTTTTTTAAATATGGGATTAAATGTTATTTCAATACCTATTCAGTGATACCACAAAGGCGGTAATAAGTTTACCTTATGAAGTTTGGTTTGTTGTGTAAGAGTTTTGTTCCAATTTGCTTCAAATTACATGTCGACGTATGTTTAGACTTTAGTACATCGAGAACAAATACAAGTCTTGCTACATATAACAAGAATAAAATGTTGAGATTCTCACGTACAACTTTTACTTTCAGTTGCTTTATCCTAATAGATCTCGCACCAAATATATGTTGTTAGTACGTTAGATACAAAAGACGTGACGAAACAATGTATCTAAAACTTCACCGTTTTTCTTTTTTATACCTATTGATAGTACCAGGATTCGCAAACATCTGAGAGTAGTTGTATATACCGGTATTTCTCATCAATATATCAATGGTATATCAATGAATAATGGACATAAATCTTATATTTTATTCAATCAAAAGATTTGTATTGAACTTTTAATTTTATCGTATCTTAAATTAATATTGTAGTACCAGAAATAAGCGTGTTGTGTATAATTTACAATTTAAAGCGGTTAAGCGCCGGTAACACTATGTATACGGAGTTAATTAGATTTGCGACCGAGAGATCGTGAATCAAATTTTCTAGATGAAAGATATCCTATGGCTTTTTCAGTACCCCTAAAAATGTGAATGCGAAATTTGACGACAATCGGACGAGTAGTTAAGGCGTGAAAGCGTAACAAACAATCAAATAAACAAAGTTGCATTCGCATTTATGATATCCTATATAAATATATTTACACAAACTGCATGCAATTAAAAATAAATTGCTGATACACATTCTCGTAGATTTGAATGGTTACTTTTCTGCATAATATAATTCCTAAATTACAGTAGTATGTACTACTTATATTAATAGATATAGAAAATCCATTAACACACAGTCTGCGTATATCCCCGATAAGAAATCAGCGATCCATAACTGTATCAGTTTAGAACAGAACATATAAAGCTTAGCTCGGTTCAAGGCATCGCGTAACCAACTTAGTATACGTTTACGATTCTCTTAATAAAAGAAAAACCTGAAAGCCTCTAAGTAAAGACGATACGCCATAACACTTGGTTCCGCAAACAATATCAAGGTACGTGAACCGAGGAACCGAATTCACATAAGTGTATCAAATCATATCTAAGTAAAGGTACACATAGAATATTTACTTCGCGGTTGGCCTTGTAAAAGTTTCATATTATGCGCTCAAACCTCGTCATCTGCATGTTTTAGTAGGGTCAACACTACAACTCACAATGACGGACAAGTTTCATGGGTGCCGTGCATTATTTATTCACGACTCGTCTTGAAACTGCATCGTAGACACAGATTGAGAGAAGTATAAAATTTTACGTTTATTTTTAGCGTATTTCTATTTGGTGTTGAGTTTTAGTTTGACGATATTTATTTGACGACATTTTGAATTTGTGAAGTTAGTTGCAAGGCAACTTGTAGTTGGCAATTCATTGACTTTAAGTCACCATGTCAATATTATTACCAAATTGAAGCTCTAGTAATTACTGCCGTCTCACCATACAGACTGAGCAGCCAGACTTTGAGCAATTATGTACGGACTACACAATTTTCTTGTCCGTTACGTTTAAAGTACTACCAAACTAGTCAGTTTTAATATGTCATGTATTATGTTGTAAAATACTCCATTCATTTCTGAATCGTTTTTTTTAATAATAATAATAACAATATTAATAATATTCTATCACATACACACAACACCATCTAGCCCAAACTAAGCAGAGCTTGTACTATGGGTACTAGACAATGGATAAACATACATATATACTTTTTTTTTGTAAATACATACATATTATACATAGAAACACCCAGACCAAGACAAACATTCATGTTCATGCACACAAATGTTTGACTTGTGCGGGAATCGAACCCGCGACCTTAGGCGTGGTAGTCGGTTACACTAACCACTACACCATCGAGGTCGTCAAATTTTCACATTTCATTTTCACAGGCTAGTTATCCTTAACAGTTTCATATCAACGTCTTTATAAAATGAAGATGTTATTCTTTTTACCTATATAAATACTAGTTTCGTATCACCAGTGCGACACCGGTCGTCTTATAAAATACTAAACCAACCGGGTCTGTACATGTTCTTCAAAATTCATGGTAGCACGAGTTACGAGACCGAATTCTGAAATGTAGATGAAGTCTAGTTTGTGGTAGAGAATTTCAATATTTGTTTCTTTTGTTTGACAAAGCAGTAAAATAAATAACAAACTACTGCTAGTACGAGTGTAAAACAATATGTAATCTTCTTTTTCTTCTTCTTTTCGTGTGGTTAGTGGCCAACCTGTTGTCAAGAGTTGTTCAAGCCGCCTCTAGGCCTCTGACATAGCTTAACGACTGCTGTCAATTTGGCAACGACCGGGACCGACTTTTTACGTGCCCTCCGAAGCACGGAGACGCTCAGACGAAATACCACTAAGCGGTCACCCGTCTATAGACTGACCGCACTCAACGTAGCTTAACCTCGCTAATCGTTTACCGATCAGTGAGTGCAACTGGCTATGAGCGCCTCAAATATGTAATAACAACATACTAAGCATTATACTAAGTGAGCATGCCTAGTATGTCCTATAGCATATGTAAATTGGGCTACAACTTCGCCTTCGATTTATTGTTAGGTTCACGGTTCGACTGGTACCTATAGCTAGAGTATATCTAGAACAACAATCAGTGTTACAAATTACCCTTGCAGCTAAGCTAAAATACTTGTGTTAGATAAGATCGAACCTGAGATCCCTTAATCGCAAATCCAATACCAGTAGACTACCGACGCTTCCTTTGTATCGTTATGTATTTGGTTTCATATTATTATTTTTTTAGAAAACTACAGTGGATTTACATAATATTGTCTTCTATTTACGCGAATATTATTCATTGAAATTAAACTGCTATATACGGATTTTATCGCGTTGTTTAAAGTGTAGTAAAGTGTCAAATAAACAACGCGATAAAATCCGTTTATAGCAGTTTAATTACAGTGGATTATTTTAATTACATAACTCATTACAAAACTATTAACTATTTTGAGTTTTTACATGTATACAGTTATTTAGAGTTTGATTATATAAACTATGGTTACTGCGCCGTCCCCGTGGGCCGTAGCGTGATGTTATATAGCCGGGTTGTTGTACATTCGTCACAAAGTAAATTCGTCACGTAAAAAAGTACATATGTGTAAATTTGTCACAATTCTAATTTATGCAATAAATTTTCAATATATTAATTTTGTGTATTGTAAATTCGTCAAACTGTTTTTACACCGCACCGATAGCAAAACAATTTAACAACTAGTAAAATAAAAATGTTGTATATTTTTCATAATCACAGTAACTTTAAGGAATTAAATACAATGAACATCAGAAATACTAATTAAACGCTAGCGAGCTTAACGAGCACCTATACGTCTCAAATCACTGCATTTCGTTTCGAAAGGGTTGGTTATGTTAGGTTTCTTCTTAAACCCACCTAAAAATAGGAGACTCCGTCGACTTAGTTTGATCTCTTTAAATATATTTTGCTGTGCAATTAGTATTTTTTTTGCTGTGCATTTAAATACTACCCTAAGTTTAATAATTTACCTTACATCTACATAAAAATCACAGTTCTCAAGTGGACGATTTGCCCACAACATTACAATTATAAGATAAACAATAGAAAGATAATAAAGCACAGTAATAATCATATATTTTTTAATTTAATATAACACCTATAAAAAAATCACAGATCTCGCGTTGCTGACTTGCCTACAACTATATAAATAAATATAATAACCTAACACCTACGTAGAAAATAGTTCACAGTTTCACAGTTCTCCGATTAGTGCGATGATGGAGCGCTAAAATCAATAACTTTGCTTGCTATCGCTACTTTAAGCAAAAATTATGTAAAATAAGGATTTGTGACAAATTTACAATAACCCATGTACCTGTGAAGAATTTACACATTTTTTAATACATGTGACGAATTTACTTTCAATGAATGGATTTTTCTAAATGTGACGAATTTACTTTGTGACGAATGTACAACAACCCATATAGCCTATAGCCTTCCTCGATAAATAGGCTATCCAACACAGTAGTTCCTGAGATTATCGCCAAAACCTAATTATTATAATTCCTGAGATTATCAACCAAAGAAACAATCAAACTCCTCAGCTTTATAATATTAGTATAGATATTTGATAAAGCAAAATTGAATGAATATGTTATTATTTCTCCTTTACTTGATCATTCTGTAATACAAGTTTAGTTTGTGTGCTGCGATATATTTTAAAATACAAGAACTAGAATTCTAGTTGACGTTTCTGTCAAACTGTTATTCTAATTCAAATATTTTTGTCTAAACTTAAATAAGTGACGTCGACCTCCATCTGAATGCGGTTGCGGTGTAATACATCTCTATGTGGGTAATCACACGGTTAATGCGTCAAGTGTCGTAAGCTATTTATCGCTGACACCTCAAGGCTACCTTCTGTCTTAATCACTACCCTAGATTTGAATTTACAAATGATACCAAAACCACATAAAACTTTATTAAAAAAGATAAATATATCGATTAACCATTATGGAATATAATTAAGATGATAGAAACGATATGCTAGTTAGATTTCTATTATGTGTTATGAAATTTGTACTATAAGAACTAATATCATACATGAGAATATAACTAGCTGTATCTTTCTTGGCTAAACTATTGGACCGATTTTGAGCATTTCTATGCTAAGTAGCTCCTTCTTTAATTATTTCATTTTATTTTTATTTTACTTTATTAGTAGAAAATAAACGTTTATTACATTGCATAAACTTTGGAAAATTCTTAAGTAGGTAATGCAATAACCAAAGCATTTTCCACCAATTAGTATATAGTAGGGCAGGAAGGGACATTGAGCAATCTTGGATTTAGTAGTTAAGACTGCGCCGAGCGAAATGTGCTGAAACAGGTGGTCACAGTTAAGTGAATAAAATCAACACTTTTTGTTTAATAAAAATATAAAATATACATTTACCATAACAATGAATGTGTTTACAATTACTCCGTGTAAAAAACTTAAAATAATTAATATTTTCGCCTACAAAACAACGTAAATTTTCACGAAAAATGCAAAAACGTAAGCTCGTGTTACGTGATTTTTAAATTACAACAGTAGAAATCTATCCTATTTTACAGCTTAAACGAAACATAAATAGTTATATTACAATTTGTCCGTCCCAAATATTTAAGTTATTGGTTGATAATAAAGATACATATTTATCAAAAAAGCACTTCAAATCCTCCGTACAATTTTACTATGGCGGCCGCGCGCCGATTTGATTATGCGCTGCACGAGCTTTGTCATTATCTGTCTTACGCTCGGCGCAGTCTTAAACTTATACAAGAGGCGACTGAAGTCCCGTGTCTTATAAACATGAGCCGTACCTCGAAGATTAAGAAGTTTCACCATGATGTGTTGTAGCAATTTTTTATAACCTATAACTTTCTTTCATAAAGCTTTTTAAATCAGCCTGGTATAAAAATACGCGCGTTCAAACATGTACACATTCCTCTCTTCAGCTTTATATAAGTGCATTTCCTATTCCGTAAGATGAAACTGAAACATATTTCTATGAAATGTAGCAAACGGAAAGCTTAATGAAGGTAGTCCAATAGTATCGATGTTGATCTATTGGTGTGCTCACCCAAACCGTTCAATTTGAAACAGGATACGGACACAGTAACCGTTGGTATTTTATTTAGGAGCAGCAGTAGTGTAGTGTAAATAGCGATTGCAATACCGCAAAGTGGGGTCCCGTACCCCCCTGAGATAACACGCGTTCCAGGTACTCGTTTTAAATATACCGTATTTTGCTTAGTTCAGGATGTTACGGTGTTAATTCGAGTGTAAATGAGATTAGGTATGAAGTATGAGTGCTATCACTAAATGTGCTGAGTAAGCTAAGTATTTACACTTGAATAAGGTTTAAGCTATAGGAATTTGTTTGATATTGTAAGAGAAAATCAACAGTATCAATGGATAGAACATCGGCTTTTTATAATTTCGGATTTGCTTGCATAGATGTTATGTTTTACTTTTACGTTAAAGTAGCTGCCCCTTCTCCGCTCCCGTAGCTCAGATATAATGTAGCCAATATTATCCTAGGCTGAAGTACTTTCGAATAGTGAAAGAATGATTAAAATCGGTCCAGTAGTTAAACAAATAAATATATTTTATCCTTACGAAGTTAATAGATAAATTTGTAAGTAGGTAGTTTGTAGTACTATTTCAATCGCGTTTTATGATATACTGTTACAGCAACGTCGCCGTGAGTTAAAGCGTAATGTTAATTATATCCTAAAATCTTCCTCAATAAACAACAAAAATATTCAGATTTGACTGGTAGTTCCTGAGATTACCGCTTCCAAACAAACAAAGCCTTCAGCTACATAATATAGAATAGTTATAACTACAGGAATATTTTATAAATAGGTATAGTTGTAAGTTCCACACCAATCAATCACTAAGCCTGCTTGACATCTTATTCTCAAAAATATCCTGAATCTATTTCCTTCAATCAACCTCACAAGACAGGCTTATGATAAACTTACCTTTTTTTCTTTTACCCCGATTATCAGGAAATTGGATCGTAAAAAAAGTATATTTAATACAAGACTGCCAACTCTGAACTAGTTTAATAAAGTATCCGGATTGTTCGCAACTGGGTCATGATCCGCGCATAGTTCGAAGTGATTTTCTCTATTTTCTTCAGTCACAGTCCATTTTATTGACACCTATATGCACTTACGTTACCTTTGATTCGTTCCCTCATGCGGATGGTGTCGGTAGACTGCGCTACGGCTGAGTACATTCACATAGATTCACAGTCCAGAAATATTGTGGAAAAGAGCATGTCTCCATGAGAACTGTTCTGTATAGTGACGCACAGAAATTTTGAGCTAGGATTTTCACGGAATAATGTAGAACGTTTGCCGTTTTTGAAAGAGCGCTTTAAAATGGGATCAACTATGCTGCATGATAAATCCCACCCATTGCATTACCGGCGTGCATCCACTTTTAAAACGAGCTTTAAGTATAGCTGGAGGGGTTAATATTTGAAATGTGTTTAATTTGTCTTTTTTATTATTTAAGACCATATGATTTCGCTCCCCCTCTACAATGTCTAGTCTTGAACTGATAACAGCTGAAGTAACAAGGACAATGAATAGACAGATCTAAAAGAACAATTATAGGGTAGGTATAATAGTGTAGCGTCCTTTAAATCAAATGGTGCAATTTAATGCAGAATACTTTATTCCCATACTCATATTCAATATGTTAAAATTCGTTTCAGTCTGCACAGCTGCAAACCATTCAACAGTCTCGTAAAGTTACGTTTCGTAAATGAATTTACATGTTGCACTTATGCCTTAGTAAAAAGCACTTTCCTTGACACTTCATTTACATCGTTTTATTTCTGATTCAATAGTTTTGTCACCTCTGATTACTTTCGATTCACTGGAAAATTAGAGAAGACATTTTTAAGGAATCTTTGATAAAAGGGGTCAACGCTCTACAAAATATTATTATATGATTCTTACTTTATGTTTATTATACTTTAAAGAAAGAAAAGAAAAAGGCACCTGTTTGCCTTTTGCGCTTTGAACCACCCTTATTTCTTTGTGACGTGGACACAGAAAATACAGGGATACATCAAATGGGTGTAGATGGAATCTATTCAATGTGCAGGTAAAGCTCTCTCAATCCTCCTTTGATAAAGTACCCAAATATATTACTGTAATATAATGTTATGTTCAGTACATTATCTGTATCGCGGTGTAAAGCAGATGTTCGCTACAGAATGGCTCATTGAATTGAATTACAATACGTGTTACACATAATATTAAGGTATAACGATTCGTGAATGTTGCGTTCCTTTTTCTTGTTCTCTTCGCAGTGAAAATTACGACAAAAGACGTATCTTAAAACACAAGTTCATGTTTTGGGTATAGTTAGGTACATACCTACGTGACATAGCTGTCAAGTTTTGTATAGAAAATGTAATAAGGTTCTGCATTTGTCTTTACAATAATTAGGTATTTCGAAACTTAGTTATTAAATAAACTTTTTAAAAATTTGTTGTTGTCCTTCTTGTGAGATGCTAGTGTTACACTTTATTGACAAACGTGTGTGTCATAAGGCGTCAAGATGTTAATGTCCGTCAATGCTTTGTTAATTTTGGAATGCTAAGCATTTTGCCCTGGTTCGACAAATTTGATTCTTTTCTCATTTGTAGCCTGAATTATTCAGTCGTAGCCTGGAACCTGGTTCTGTATTCAGTATTTGTACTGTACGATATTTATACGGTACTATCACATGGGACCGAAATCTAACTGAATTTATCGACTCTCAAGGGAAACAAATTTATAATGCTAATATTATCGCTTAAAGACTATTGCCTTTCAAGGATATTGCCTTTGCCAAAAATATTGAGGGGCATCTATTTATAGATCACACAAATTTTGTCCTATCTAGGGATTTATCTTATAACACGTGTAGACGCGTATGTATGTAAAATTTCATGTAGACAATACACCTTACATACAATTGCGAAACGAAGGATGATGGCACCCTTATACTTTATCGGCTGTAGTACCAATAAAACAATTCCCCAAAGGGCTGTGTACAGTAACTTCGTCTCTTTGTTTCTCTAACAAAATAACAGCATAACAAACTATCAACAAAACCTTTCTGTCCACACATGCCAACGAAACTTAACACATAATTAATTAACAGTGCACTCGTAGCCCACAAATATAATTTATCTGAACAAACTTTCTGAACTGTCAACCCTATTTCATTTAATGAATGGGATCAAGTTTGATACGCCTTATCATTTGATGTTATTAGATGTTTACCTCGGTGTTTCAGTTTTATGTGATGTTGCAACAGTATTGGAACAAACGATTCAAACTTAAATGGCTTCGTTTACTTCTTAGATCTTTGAAGTATGTTTCGAGATAAATGTAAATGAGGAATTGAAGTTTATCCAAACATTTTTAGATTATACAGTAAATGTGTCTTGGATTTATACTTCACTTTATCGCTACTTTGAATAAGTCCTTTAGCCACAACCATTATACGATGGACACATATAACATTCAGATTCGGATCAACTATTAATATATGTGAAATATTTATGTCTCGAATCTGGATTGTATTAGTATCTATATCTTTGTAATATATGAAATAAATCTTACCATTCCATTCGTTAATGATTCCTAAACGTAATTTTTTTAACTGCAGTTTTCTTAAGTTTGTAAAGTTGAGAAAAAACTGATCGAAATATCGTAAAGCTTGCCCTTTGTATAAATAAAAATACTGCGGTAAGCAGCTTCCAATACGTCATTTGTTCTCGTACCCCGCTCTGGGACTAACATCGCACCTTTTACTTCAAATTTATTACGCAGACATGACAACAGTGATAAAATAAAAAACATTGAAACTTACTTCTCTTACGGATTGTTTAAAGTTTGTAACATCGGACTTGCGACGAGAGAATTGAAGGGATAATGTTAAAAATTCCAAGCACCATCTGGTTATAACACGTCCATGAAAAATATGTCTTGAAGTGCGTCACATGTTGGGTTCTCATGTCGCCGCTGCATTAAAAGAACGTGCTGAAAAATGCGGCCAGAGCTAAGCACGAGAATTGTTAAACTACTTTTTTATTGTTTAAAATTTCAGTTATTTCGTGGTATGTGGGCGGTGAAATTTAAAGAGCACTTTTGCTTGAATTTCGGTGCGCGGTTGTAGACAAACATATATGTAGTGTATTTGTAACACGTTAGGTACTTCTGATATATTTGGTTAAAGTTACGAGTAGAGGAGTTTAAAATAACTTAAATTCATACATTTGACTCGTTAATGTTAATACTTTGATAATAACTTCGGGTAAGAATTAAAAAGTACAACCACGTAAAACTTTTATTATAAGTTAAAACAAACGTAATTCATCCTTCGAAGTTAATTTCTACTGTTTAATATTCAACCGACACTCACTATCTACTAAATTAAGCATAGAACTCTCAACTTTACTGGGTATTAAATTTTGAAGTTTGGAAAAAAAAAATAAAACCGACTTGGGCGACGCTTATTTTCGTTCGAGATAGAGTTTTTGCGGAATTAGCGCATAATCCCCACTCTCGTCGGCTCATTAATCAACCGCTAACGACTTTAGATTGTGGGCTTTGAACGGGGTGAACGCTGACCTAAGCCCAGATACTTGCGTCCTCAACCGCTTTAAATGCACTTCGAGATTAGTTTCTCCGTTCAAATCGTACAACTTGAATTGAAAGAGTTTCTTTGCTTTGTCGGGTAATGTCACGATTCCAAAAGTTTAAGCGAAAAGACAGTTTAAAGAACACGAAACAAGTTGTAACACGACCACAAAACAAAATCTTTCTACGTAGATGTTTTTTAATCTTAGGTTTTCGCGAATGTATATATAGATTAAAAATTAATACGGATTCCATCACGTTGTTTATTTAAAAACACTGTTACTACATAATTTTGAAAGTTATACTCCTTTTAAACTTTACTATTATTTAAGTGATTTAAATGAAATTAAACTGCTATATACGGATTTTCTCGCGTTGTTTATTTGACACTTTATTACAAAATTTTGAAAATTGTTACACTACTACTACTATTAAACTTTACAAATTTTTAAGCTAATTAAATTATTATTAAACTATTTAGATTTAATTTATTCTCCCCGTGACCATGGCTGCTGAAAAGCAACCGAAACGTCGGGGAAAGTGTAAAAATAAATTAAATCTAAATAGTTTAATAATAATTTAATTAGCTTAAAAATTTGTAAAGTTTAACAGTAGTAGTAGTTTAACAATTTTCAAAATTTTGTAATAAAGTGTCAAATAAACAACGCGATAAAATCCGTATATAGCAGTTTAATTTCAATAAATAATATTCGCGTAAATAGAAGACAATATTATGATTTAAATGATTAAAAATATTTAAATTCAAATATACTTTTCCCTGACGCTTCGGTTGCTTTTCAGCAGCCATGTTCACGAGGAGTGTTCCCGTGAATATGAAAGCAGCAGTAGTTGTAATAATTTAAATAACTTAAATAGTAGTCAAGTTTTAAAGAAGTAGTCCAATAGTATAAAGTATGTAGCTTAATTTTACATGTTCTTTTGTTTTTGTCTGATTAATTTTAATAGCAAATACAGCCTTGAATATTATTATGACTGATACTGACATCACTGTAAAGGAATACTTTGACCAAATTTTGACCGTAAATAGTCAGGACCCTTTCAATAAGTTGATTTTACTTTGACTTATATAACAGAAGCAATAGGAAACTGCCGTCGCTCATTTAATTGTTTCCTAGCAAACTAAAATCTAATTTTAATTGGATCACAGCCCGGTCATTGTTCGGATGGAGATGAATTGAAACGGAGAGGAATTTATATTCGATTCTATAGTCGGCATTGTCTTTGTTATATCTGTTACTGATTTGGAGGTTGAAGGTTCTGAAGGGTATACTTGATTTTTTTGGAATCATTCAATTTCTCCGATTAGAGCACAAGGTGAATACAGCAATGTACATGTAACGCGAATACGCGCTATTGCACTACGTTCTTTTTCGTCTTCAAATATATTACAGCAAAAGTATATTAACAACAAATACTTCAAGCATTTTAGGGTTATGCTCACAATGTCAGTATATCAAGGTATACAATCTAGCTCTATTTTGTAGTTGTATGGACTACCAGGCAGAAATGGGTTAATGTGGTGCTTCCTAGGCGATGGGCTCATATCCTCCTATCCTGACCGTATTTATGCACTGTTTATGTGGTTATAAGCAATGGCTATACTCACAGCGCGAGTGTTACTGAAAGTTCACGAAACTAAGAAAATATTTGAATATAACATTTCATATACAGTTTTCTAAAGCTTCTTCTATTCACATTGATATCCATATGTTCGAAATAACTTTCCGCGATAAAAACAAGCAGCAACAAGAATTACGTTGTCATAACTCTTAAACATCTATAACTTGTCGACCGGTTTTGCCGTAATAAAAGGAAAATAGCACAAACTACCGGCTGTTATAGCTAGCCCTCAATAATACTGCGTCGTTAAATAAGACGCTTTGTTCGCGGGACATGTCGGGTGCTAGATTCGACATGATAAAGTACGAGTACGAGACACAATACAAAGGCAATTTCAATGGCCATACATCAGAATTTAAGAGTTTATGCGACAGGCCGTACGCGTGCTGCAGCTTTGGTTGGAACTCCGTTTTAATTGCAAACGAAATACGTCCTGCAAAGAACAATTTGCATGAGATCCTCGTTAACCACAGGTCGGGTAATGAAGTGACTCAAGCAGGTCTACGTTGTTTAAGATGATAAATAGACCAGAATATGGCAAGTTAATTTCGCAACAGTTTTTGCAGTGATACGCGTATTATGCCATTACTTATGGCTGTTACATCGTTTATCTGAATGAGAATAAGACTTGGCGAGGAGAACTATAAAATAACGAACAACTTTAGTAAGAAAACTAATATAGATGATGTCGCATAGATACCCATTAAGTAAGTTGGGATATTATTTTGTCACAACCAAGCAGTTGTTTTTATATATGTATTTTAATTTGTTACTTATTCTGCACGGTTTGATTTCTGAACATCAATAGAAGTTAAGTTTGTCTAGCTCGGAGATTTATAAATGTACGCCTACGCAATATTCAAGCCATCACGTCTCTATAACCAATATTTTATCATATGAAACGTCCCATATTTTACTAACTTTACTCAAGCATTAACCCTGATTTTTCTTTTGAAAATATTAAGCATTTGGATAATACGTTCACTTCGCTCGTGTGGAATAAATAACCTGTTCATGGAGGCAGATTTCTTCCAGCCGATTTGGGACCCATTAAGAAGGTATTATCAAAATGTCTAAAAGTAAAGTGCGAACAAAATCTCTCAAGGTTAAGTACCTATCATTCGATATGCAGTATCATTACAGACGTAAAAAGTGTGAAGAAGTTTGGATGTTATTAATATGTGGCAACATTGTACCCGGACGAGACACTAACTGGATTTTCCATGATAAATGTACTGCACGAGATACGCGCGAGTTCTAACAAGATTAACGTTGATTAACCGAACAATATGAACTGGGTCGCAGGAAACTCAATTTTTAAACTTACTACCCATATGGAAGCTAATGGGAGGTCGGTTGAATTTTCAAAATGAAGTTATTTATGTTCCACGCTGGAAGTTGTTGCGACTGGCTTTTTAAAGTCGAATCTGAAGTGCCAGTATTTTATCTTGAAATACGCTAAGTAACAGTAAAGTTAACAGAAGTTCCTCGTGTTGGTATGTAATTTAGTTCTGAAATGAAAGAAGTCGAAACAAACAAGCTCGTTAAATTCTGTTCTGTATTATCGAATTTTAAACATAATTTAACGAATCACATGTCCTAAACTACTGTAATTTATTGTTTTGTCTAACAGCTATAAATTAGTCTAAGGAATAGCTGACTTTCGAGTCAGAATATTTTGTTTTATATTGTACATTGCTTGGTTGAAAACACATTCTCATATAAGTATTGATTTGTTCTGTGGATATATTTATTATATAACGTTTATGAAACACTCAATTCCTATTTACTGGCAACAGTACACGAAGCCAAATTTTAATGTATGTACATCCTAAATTATGATGGAACAAAATATGCAAAATTTCTAAGAAGTTCGCGTTCTGAGAAATATGTTTAATGTAGAATTCATCATTCATAAAATAATAATGTACGAAATGATTTACATAATTTTCCTTTAACTGTTGTTTAAAATGCCATAACGTACTAACATTATGTTACTATCACGCTGCAATTTACGATAGCTTAAGAAAATACGAACGCCACTGGAAACTACAATAAATTATCTGAAACTTACGAAGAAAATTCTAATAAGAGCTGCTATTTCAATTCAAAGATTTTCAATTTAATAGCACTTGCTATAAGTGTTTATTAACATTTCCTATTATTCCACTGCAGCAGAAGTCCAATGAATTTTAAAAGTTTATCGAGGCAGTCACGTGTCGAAAACAGGAAAGCTGAATAATCCCGTGGATGCAAAAGTTCCGTGCACGTTAATCGGATTCACTTGTTACGTTCGGATTTTTACTGATTATACACACAGGGGTCATTTGAACTTTTACTATATGTTTATTTTGTTTGGCGTATTTGATTTCCACCGTGGTTTATGTATTCCAGCGGGGATTTAAACGCTCGTTTCGAATTGTGTATTTCATGAGTTCTAATTACGTAAGCGTCAGTTGGATTAGGAACTTTAGATTCTGTAGGGACTTCTCAAAATAGGAAGCGGCAAAAGCCAAATGGTTAAATATTTGGAATCGTGAGTAAATGCTTGTTATGCGTGTATGAAAGCGTTAACTAACACAAATATGATTGCCCAGATTGGCAGAATTATTTGGTGAATGGAATATATGCCTTGTATCCCAAGATAACTTGTAGACATATTATAATATCCCGAGACACTTGCTCATATAATTTGGAACATGCTAATAATATCTGAATCGTTACGCAATCGCATGCCAATATGCCAAAATGTCAATTATTTTTAATACATCCATTTACGTTTAATTTCCTACCTAAGTATGTTTAAGGTTATACCTTATCTTATCTGGGGGCCAGTCAGTGCAGACCGACGACACTTCGACCCAGTGGGATCTTTTGTATCGACACTCTCGCAATAACGACTGCCATAGATGTTCATGGCAGCCGGGACCGACGGCTTAACGTGCTCTCCGAGGCACGGAGCAGGCGATAATTGTCAATCAATACGCACATAATTTCGAAAAGTCATATAACTTCCGAAAGTCAGATGTGCGCGACGTGGGTTCGAACCCGAGACCATTGCATGGCATTGCAGTCTGTTGGTCTCCCCACTGAGCTGTCGCTGCTCTCCATAAGGTTATACCTTTTCGCTAGGTGATTTTTATCAAGATCTTTCATGGAATCTCGTGTATCACCCGGTGTATAGCCTAGGTGTATATAATCGTGGCAATCCAATTTTACAACCTAATCTATACTGCGAACCTCATTTTTCACTTTGCTAACCAGCTTGACCAAGTTTCTTATATGGTGCCTGACAAAATTCATATTTTAAAATCGTCTTACTTATTCACAGCTTGGTTTTCTAAGTTGTAGATTAAAGTATGTTTCATTTTGTGCATAATTTCTTATAAAAACATTATATTTAATTATTTATTTTGTTAATATATAGTAACCTCGATTGTACTGATTCAAAACCAGCACAGTTCCTTTGTACTGAACTTTCAAACGGAAAATTTTAATTACTAAGGCCTAGGAAAGGGCTCAAAGAAAATAATCTTGTAATTGAACCGTGGGAATAATTCTTTGTGTACCAGGCTTGAGTTCCATTGCTTTTGCAGCATTAATGAATTTTATATAAACGAGTCAATTTAGAAAGCTATATTGAAAATGCTTCCTATGACTTTATTAGATTTCACTTTTGAATGAAGTCACAAAAATCAAGATGTGTAAAATGTACAGGAATATATTGCCTTAATGTAAAATATTATTATTTTGTAATATAAATATTATTGAAATTATAAAATTTTATACGGATTTTATCGCGTTGTTTATTCTTTTATAAACTATTATTACATAAATTTAAACTTTTATACTACTATTGTTAAACACTTTTACTATTATGAATATTACCTTGTGCATACACTGTCCTCTTTTTTAAATTTTATCATGACTTGTTCGTTAAACACCTAAGCACGTCTATTTATTATATGTTTTGCCAAAGGCACCAGGAATAATACCTGTATCACGAAGGAGTTTAAAATGACACAAATATCACCTAGACTTAAAACAATAATTTGTGGATCGGACAATGTTATATCCCGGATGTACGTATTCACTGTGTAGGATTGCCATCTTGAGTGGGATTCGTAAATCCCACACAGCCACACAGGATGGAAATCCCGCACGGTGGCCAGGCGACCACTTAAACAACTACGCCATTGGTGCAGTAAAAAAAGCATTAATGATACAATTAACATTGTTAACGGCACATTTAAATCGAGGTATATATAAACTTTGTGGCAATAGGATACATACTCAAAAAAACACTAACAATTTTAAAAACTAAGCAGTGAGAGATATATTGAAGTAGGCATATGAACTAAACATACGAGAAAACTAAATCTATTGAAAAACATTACCAACTGAGGCTTTCCGTTTCACAAGTTTAGCCCACTTCCATAGGTTTAAAAGCTTCAACAAAAACAGGAGCACTCTCGCCGGCGCTTTTTGTTCTAAGACCGTTGTTGAACTTATCTAGTCTACTAAACCTATTGCTGATACACTCTAAATCATGTAATTAAACTTTCGTCTGTCTATCTTATGAGTCCATATTCTTTTGCAATATATGTATAATAGCTTGATTAAATCACATTTTGGTATCATATCAGTATTTTTCGTTTATATTTTTATATGATTATTTAACACCTACATTAAAAATTTACAAAGAAGCTGGACTAATGAACTTTGCTCAAACCTATAAATATGAAACTAGAATTTTAATTAGAAAAATTTTGACGAAAGATATCTATTCCCAACGGACATTTACAAAAAACATAGACTTCCACCAACGTCTGTCTAGGCAGACCAATAACATTTGAGATTCGTCTGAGATTGCCTAGGACAGATTATGGAAAAAGAGCATTCTATACGAGGGCGCCCAAATCTACAATAAGTTGCCTAAAGAAATTAAAGAATCTATGACATTAATTAACATTTAAGAACTTAATAAAAAAATCATGTTTTAAAGGATTTTTCATTATTAAATAGGTCTTGAAAATATTCCATGTGCTAAAACTAATCAACACTACATCTATATTATGACTAAGAAATATACTAAACATATACATAAAATAACATACAATCCCAAAAATAAAAACAATACACTGTCCTTATTATTAGCATAAAAAAAACACAACACATTAATTTTTACTGAGACCCTACCGTCTATAAATTTTAATAAAAGCCCGCGAGATAAATAAAATGCACATCTGCATATTCTAATGTTAATACCGAATATCTTAAAAAGTCATTATTTTGTTTACTTTCAAGTTATTGGACAGTAAACATCAATTGATTTCAACACACAACAAATGCAAAACACCGACAAATGCTACGCAAGAGCCAGGTGGTAGAGTCGTGGTAATATTTTTATCATGTGCTCATTACTAATTACTTTGCTTTTCTTTCGCATTGGTCAATAATAAGGATTATTTAGTTTATAAAAACATTATTTTTGTGACTTATTATTACCTGAGGTTTCTTGGGTTTGCTCACAAACAATCTCAATTAGTCTAAACTTGTGGTTTCTACAGCCAAGACATCTTTAAATGGAAAAAACGCGAAATCAGTAGTAAATGCGTTTTGCCATCGTTGTTTTACATAACGAAGGCAAATCGAAACGTGAGATTGCTTCACATCACAACTGAAGTTATCGAAGACTTGTGTTCATGGTACAATAACTCGATACAGGGAGACTAGCAGTAATCAAGATCGTCTACGGTCGGGAAGGCTGAGAGCTACCACTTCTAGTGAAGATAATTTCATCGTTGTTACCAACAAGCGAAATAGACGCCTAAAACGCCGCACCAGAAGTCCGCGTTGAAGTCAACAAAACACGAGATAAACGTTTATCATTGACTACAGTAAAATGGTGATTGAGAGATGCGAAGTTATATGGTCGCGTTGCCGTTCGAAAACCTCTGTTAAGACCACACAACAAGAAAAACCGGATGCAATGGGCTCTTGTCCATCGAGATTGGACTGAAGAAGATATTAAAAATGTTCTCTGGACTGATGAATCCATGTTTGAACTATTCGGTTCAAAACGAAGAATTTATGTTCGACGTAGTGCCCAAGAAAAGATGATGCCAGACTGTGTAATCTCAACAGTTATTAAATTCTATTCAATTATGGTCTGGGGTTGCTTCTTTAGTCAAGGACCTGGCGATTTGATCAGAATTTAAGGAATTTAAAAAAAGGAGCAGTGCAACCAAATTTTAGAACAAAATGTTGCGATTAATTGGAGATAATGATCCAAAGCATAGCTCAAAATTATGGAAGGGATATTTAGAAGAGATAGAGGCACAAAGGGTTTTTAAAAGCATGGTGTGGCCTCCTCAGAGCCCGGATCTCTATCCAATTGAACTTTTGTGGGAAGAGCTTTATGTGAACGTCCGTAATCGTGGCCCATCCTCGTAAAAAGACATGTGGAATGCTTTATGCGAAAGTTGGAGTAATATATCAGAAGACACCATCAACAAAATGATTGCTCGTATGCCGAGACTCGTGAAAAAAGTCATACAATGTAAAGGAGGATTTTTTGATGAAAAATCAGTTTAGCTAACTATAGCCCCTTTAGCATGGATTATTGATATTTCTTCACGGATTTAAAGTAAATTGTCTATTAATCAATGTTTCATAAGATGACTAAACAGGTTACCTACTTAAAACACTTAATTTTTGAGTTTTATTTCATTTTTCTACTTTATAAAGCTGGTCTTAAACTTTTGTACATATCACTAAGTCATAAGCTTTAATATACATGCAGTTTTCTGCTCGAGCGCTTTTAAGTTACAACATTACTACCTGATACATTTTAAACTTTATTTACAACTACCTTACTTACTACGCTAATTGGTTATAATATTTTTGTTTACTATTGTATTTTTCTCTGTAAGTGATTACTGTAATCTTTTGAGAAAAATAAATGTCCTTAACTGTATATTTTTCTACTGCCTGCAACGGTAGTGTATGAGATTACTGTGTATGATGTCTCGGGTTTGATACCCGGATGTCAAGATCTTTTTGGTAGCAGCACGTAGTCTGGATCTGTGCCTGATATATAGCGTAAGACGTCGTACCTTAAACTAAAGCCGGTGAATTGCGGATGATTAACCAAAAAAAATAATTTAATATATGTATGTATATTACCTTCGGAGATATATGTATATAAGTTGTGTAAAGTATACATACATAGCTTGCAATCTTGTGATGAGAGACTACACAGTAACTAGCCCCGGTACTTAAGAATGTCAATTAAACTATTCATATTTATAAGTGATCCATAGTAATTTGTAATTTTGTAATATATGACTATAAGAAGTAAATATTTACCACATCATGTGTATATTTTTAAACTATCGCTTACCATTTCACTGAATAACATCGTATTTGCAAGCAATAAAATGTTTCAAAGTTTTTGTAAGGATATAAGGGACATAAATCCCTTATATCCTTATAATTATATAGTATCTTCAAAGTTTAAGGCGGAGATATGTAACGGCTCTGTGGATGTTTAATCTGTTCAGAGACAGTTGCTTGCAATATTTGGAAAATAGTTACTACGGATTTCATCTATGGCAGTCGTTATTGGGAGAGTGTCGACACAAAAGATCCCACTGGGTCGAAGTGTCGCCGGTCTGCACTGACTGGCCTCCACATAAGATACAAACTACGGATTTATAATAGCGCCACTAGTCAAATTGTTATAAATAAAAGAGGAATACCTGAAACATGTTATATTATGATAAATGCATAGTTAGTGGAGTACCTATGTGTATATTTGAGTAGTTTGTTGGCGAAAGATAGTAAAATTAGGAAAATTTTAAATGTTTATCGAGCGATTGCCACTCGTCATATTATTTACTTATCAGATAGCTACATATATTACCAATAAGAATACAATGAATTCTATAAATAACACAAGGAAATGTATTACTGTTACCTCAGTCATCCGTCGTTCCCGATTGACAAACGATACAATGTGATTGCAATCTCATGTACTAGTTACCGAAGCTACATTATTAAGCACAATTGATTTACGAACAAAAGCTGTCATCAGAGGTCTGTGAGGACAATTGGAGGTGAGGCGTTGAGGTGTAGGCTTTAATTTATCATCATAACAATCAATTACACAAGCAAGCGCCTTAAGATCTGTACTAATCCCATTAGCTGGCTTTGTACGGAACGATAATAATGTATTTGCAGCCATGTTCTACGGTATATAACGAGAGATATGCCTAAAATATGGGTACATATTTCAGTTACCTGATGAACTCCAATATCTAACAAATAGAATAGAATGATTTGAATGTCCTATTCAGTAGCTAATTAGTAGGTTGGTAGGTCCCCTGCGAATGATAACAACCGCGTACTATATAAAGATGTTACGCATTAAAAGATACACACAGGCAACAAAGGACGCATTGTTATTATTTACACAATTATCACTTTCTAGATAATTACCAGAATTTATATAGTTTATATTATTTTGTCATAATGTAAACCGTTTACCCTCCATTGAACAACCACGTTGTTTCATTGTTCCTTCATAGCATAAAGAGAGAGATAATTTTTTTATTGAACCTATACACGAGCCTTGTGTGATGTGTAGGTCATAAAAACAATACTAATTTGTTTTCGGATTAATCTGACGGCATCAGTTATCAATATTACGCATCATATACATTAAAGTACTACGCTACTTTAATGAAAATATTACCGGCTACTAACAGTAAAGTTTTTAATCAACCAGCGAAGCACGTATGCGTATGTCGGCAATTTCAAAGGCACGAAACAGCTTTGACCAGTATTATACTGTAAAAGCAGATGCCAATATTAATATAAGGTTTGCCTCGGCTTGTCGTGTTACTTACAAAATATTAGATATTACCATAAAACAAGCTCCGAGATGCCAATATAACGTTATTAGCTTTATATCAGGGATGCTCGACTCTTCCTTTGACACGGGATTAAAGTCGTGTGAAGAGCAAATATAAGCCGTCGATATTGATTTTGTGACATCGACTCATATTTGTATCAGAAGTATGTACGTGTTCACAGAATTGCGTGAACGAATCCAATTCGTGAAGTAATTTTCCCTCCATACACGGCGTAAATTGCTGCCCGCTTTTCAATTATGTAATTAGCTGAGTTTTTTAAACTTTCTTTTCCATCCAACTATATTTTCTCTACCAGCCTCGTTGTGCACAAAGAGTAAAATTATAGGTGTATATAATTGTTGTTACACATTCGTGTGTTGAGTGCTGTTCTACCGCAAAAGTACATACAGGCTCTCCATTTTCCTGAAACATTTCTCTCAGACTTTGTTAAATTCTGTTACGTACAGTCGACACTTATAAACTAACAGAAATATTACTTTTTCTTCAGCAGCACGTGTTTCTACTAAGGTATCTTATTTTAACGAATAATCTCTTGTTCTGAGGAGAAACTGTATCTTAGCAAGTTTGTTCTTACAAGAACGTAAAGCGACAGCTAGTTTTTACATTATTTTAAGAGGTTTTCGCGTAATATTTTAGTTCAAAAATAACATTTAATTTTAAATTGTACTGTGGTCTCAACGGTAAACTTTCTTAGCATTTCCTCTTTCTAATTTATTATCTCCAAGTTTACCATAATTTGAATGTAATTATACTTGTGAAAAGGACTTTTAAGTAGATTGTGATGTTTAATTATTTTGGGTAAATTAATTTTGAGTCGCCTTCTTTTTAATCTTAATATTCTTTGTATGTTACGTGAAAGCGATTAATATTATCAATGGGAAAGTAAATTTGTAAGTAGCCGAAATTTTCTTAAACTTTATCGTCTTATGTACAGTCACCTGTAATAGCGCATGGATACATTAAGGTCCAAAATCCTGTAAACACTCGAATTAGAAGGAATGTGAATGAACTAGATGGCGTTGTTGTATAAATATTGCAACGCGTACTCAATTTAGCAAATAGGTGAAATTTATAAACAATTATATTCTTAATCGAAAAGTCACTCGAACACAGAGACGGAATAATGTTTGCATACGAACAGAATAGCGAGTTATCGAAAGTATCTATAAAATAAACTACCCACTATAAATTTATAAATTCATTTGTTATTCTTTACTTCTTGTTTAATAGAGATTAAAAAAATGTTTAAAGTAAATTAATCCAAATTGAGATATTAAGAAATTTACTTCTTTTCATTTTATAGTAGTTTACCGCCATCTATTACAATATAAAGTTCTTGTATCGATTCCCGTTAGATGGAGTCAATTACCATTTTAGTTTTGACATGGATATGCATTTTTGCAGCTCACTGTACGTAGCTGAAATTATATTGGGATTAAATATAATGACCACCAAAATGCTAATCGCACAGCAAAAAATGTTTACTGAAATAAATCATAACGAGCACCTATACGCCTCAAATCACTGCATTTCGTCTCGGAAGGGTTAGGTTATGTTAGGTTCCTTCTTAAACCCACCCAAAAATAGGAGCCCCGCGACGCGGGGCTCCGTCGACTTAGTTTGATCTCTTTAAAATATTTTAGTCAGCATATTTTGCTGTGCAATTAGTATTTTTGGTGGAACAAAGGCAAAAAATTGAGAAACAGTTAAATACTACCCAATTAAATTGTGTAATGTATCATCTGGCTTTGTGGTACTTTAATATACATATCTATGTTAGGTTGATAAGCAAACCGTTTGGTCTGTTGTGATTAAAATGTATTATATCATTCATATACAAAAGTTAAACATTATCTTATACCCTGATAAAGTATCTTTATTAATACATAGATCTCAATAAATGTTTTTACGCGTACTTTTTGAAATACATATATGCTGTATTCATTACGTTCGTAACCCAGCCGGCTTTTCTTTGCCGCGTGAAAAGCAGCTTTTGCCAGAAAAGCGCTATGAAGTAATCAGAATGTGTTCAGTTCAGACTAAAACTATTGCGTCGCTATGTAAAAAAGGCAGAGCAAAAAGCGCAATAAAACATGCTTAGAGATTCTGCTTTCTTTTTCACAGCAATCTGGTCTATTCAAGAGTTCTATTTTCTTTTTCAGTGTAATGGTTACGCTAGTGACCAGTTTTGAGGCTTCATTAGATTGAGCCATCTTTCTAATACAATAGAAAGTTGATTAGATATTTTAACATGCTTCATAAATATTAAAATTTGATCCCGCAACACTGTCATTTGTTTAAAATTATTATGAATTTCGTAAGTGTGAACTTAATAAATTAAATTTTTATGTTCTGGTTGGTCTAACTACCGTTTATTATTCAATAACTCGTTTTACTTTTGGTACATAAAGCGTTTTATAGAAACATAAGGTATTCAACTGAATACCTGTGTGAAGTAAACTTACTTTACTACAAAATATCATACTTTTATGATGCAAGAGGTGGAGGGTAGAGAGAAGTGGGTAGATATTATAATCGTTGACCTTTCATATATTTTTGCCTAGAGCGCCACTCCGATGATAGCACCTGGAAATGTATTTAAAATAACATAATGATATTACACAAAAAGCATCCTATCATCCGGCTGCCCTTTGTGCTTCGCAATTTCATTTCGAGTATCGCATAACATTTTATAATTTGTGTTTTCCCGTTTAAAACAAAACCTTTTTATCTTTTCAGGTGAGTGTACCATCAGTCGTCGGATGGTAAGTACAACAATTTTATATTCATTCAAACTGCCGATCTATAGTGAGGCATTAAAAGCGGACCATTACAGGAGTCTATTACTTTAAATCACTCCCGTTATCAAAATCGATTTCGCGCTTTTATTATATTTTAACGACCCGATCGTTAACATACTGCTAGTCTGATTCGATTATTGGCTTTCGTTTCGATGTATTTTAGTGCTACACTATAATATTTAATTGTATAAGAAAAAATAACATAAATCTTTATTCAGACTGTTTTATTCGTCCTACTTCCGGTTTTATGTGCGATTTTTATTTAGTTCAGAGTAATATTGCTGTAATACTTTGAAAGTATATTCATTTAAATTTGTTGATAGTTGTTAAATGTATGTTATTTGTACACATCAGTATCGAGTATTAATAAATTCAGTATTTTAGAATCGAATAAAAACCTTTGCGATCACGGGCCGTTATTTATATCTACTTCTTCCATATTTGCGTATATATTTAAGTAACAACTATGGTAAAGTTTCGTGTATTCCTAATTATTAAGCTTGTAGCGTTGTACCCACAGATTACTAGTATTTCGAGGTACCCCGACCGGTTTTAAATCCTAGAGGAGTTCTTATTCATGAGCACAGCGCCCTGTCAATACCGTGCCAGATACTATACCCCAACTATTCGGTCTGCTACGAAATACATGTGGCTATATTTAAGGATCGTTTGTTTAATCTTACGGGTATAACAATCGTCGAAAATACTCATTACAAACAGGAAAGGATTATCTTTAGTTAGGCTGATTATAAAGATTAGGTGACATAATAACTCATTTTATGAGTTATATTGTATAAATGTGAGACGATGGCATCGTTTTTTCCAGAGATCGGAAATAATATTAAAAATAAAGCTTAACTAGGAATTTTAATATATTTTATTCTATGCTTGTTGTGTAATATTAATAGATATACGTTTATACTCGGCTTACTCGTATTATTTTAGTTAGGAGAATGATAAAGTTATATGTAATAGCGTTTATCATTATGATGTATTATTTGATAGCGCCATTGTACGGAATAAAAAAATAATAATAATAATAATACGCTATTCAGGATCAAGTAATAGACACCCGAAATTACCAGAAACACATAACCTGTATACCTAACCTTTCCACTGACTTATGTAGACGTTGCCATGGTAGTTCTGAAACTATTCAACACATAACTGGTTCATATAAATCCATAGTACAAACTGATTATAAACATAGACACGATCAAGTTGCAGCAATAGTCCATCAGAACCTAGCCCACAAATATTCCTTTATTGAAAAAAAAAACGGCCTATTACAAATATAAGCCCAGTACTGTTTTAGATAATAATTCCTTTTGGGATAGGACCATTATTACCGACAAAACCATATACTACAATAGACAAGACATAACCATACTAGACAAAACAAAAAAACAGCTTTTCTTAAAACTTCATAATAGACATCGCAGTGTGTAACACACATAATCTCCTCACCAAGCACGCGGAAAAAATGTCGAATTATGTTGATTTAGCTACCGAAATAAAAAGGCAATGGCAGGTAGACACCGTTAAAATCATCCCTATTATCAAATCTACAACCGGCGTAGTCCCTAAGAAACTTCTACATAGCCTGAGCATACTTGACATGCCGAAATCTAGAATAACACTCATACAAAAAGCCGTTCTTCTTAACACATGTCGCCTCACACGTAAATTTCTTGCATCATCTACTTCTTAACTTTTTTCCCTCTGGCACACTTGGTTAAGGCCCGTGTGTCAGGTTTTTACCCCTTTGAAATAAAAGGGAGACTAAATATAAAATAATAATAATAATAATAAATGTTTATTCATCAAAAACTTATTATAAGTTTAATGCTTATTGGCAATACATTTTTCAATTGTTTCTGTTACATAGATTCTATCCATCATGTTTTTTGCACGGACATGTATTAGTTATACCTATATATAAAATGAACAAATATTTGAGTAAATTTATAGCGCAGCTCGGTCTCAATACGTCTTTCAAAACTAAGTTAAGGTTGGTTTAAAGCTTTATTGCATTACTACAAAATATTAAATGAAGGCCAATACGTCTCTCAAAACTAGATCAGAATTGATTTAGCGGTTTATAACATTAGCGCGTATAAACATACAGACAGAGACAGGAAGTATATTTGAAATATTATTATAATTTTATTTAACCGTCTTTTAGAGACTGTAAGTATGCTTAAAATATTACTTATTATTATTTTATTTCGTTTGCGTCCTAGGGGTATACTAAGAATCATTGTAAATCATATAAATGATGTTACCTCCACCCGGATAATTATGAATTAATATTCATGAGGTCATAACGAAGAGGATTAGCCTGTCTGAGGCAGTGACATTAATTCTTCCGTTCAACTCTTATAACACGGTTAACGTGTTTAGACTAAATAGATTGAAAATTCAAATTCGTAATAATGCTTACAGCCTTAGAGTACCGGTATTAACAGGGGTTCATACTCACTAAACACGGGTACGTAGCCATTACATAGATTGTATAATCCTAATTGCTTGTTAGTTGAGATTGTAAATTATGTCCCTGGAGCAGTATCATGGAAACACCCTTATGTCGATAAATTGACAGGTGAAAATTGATAGCAATTATTATTATTAAACAGAGATGGGAAAAAAGTAATTAAATTACCAATAAAAAATAATTGTTAATTACAATTATTTTTGTAATTGATAATTTAAATACTTTATAACAGATTACTTTAGTAATTAGTTACGCAAAGAACCTGCTATAGGTATTTAATTACATTGTAATTTAATTGAAATGTAATCTAATTACACAGTAATCTGTTACAAAGTATTTAAATTAACTATCAATTACAACAGTTTTAATTGAACATTTTTAAATAGACTACATTATTTATTATCTCTTTTATCCGTATAAATTAATCATAACATCTTCTTTTATTTCTACACGATATAAATATCGATAAATCCAAGTTGGTCAAATAAATAATAATAATAAATATATAAATCATATATAATATAAAATTAAAAATTAATAGTTACAAATATAGCAGTTTAATTTCAATTAATAATATTCGCGTAAATAGAAGACAATATTAATTACAAATAAATAAAAAAATAATTGTAAAATTAAATAATCATCATTCCAATTTATTTGGGGTTGGCGCAGTATGTCCTTCGCTTCCATACTTCTCTGTCACCCGTCATCTGATCATTTACCCCTTTTCCTTTCATATCCATCCTCACACAGTCCATCCATCTTTTCCTTGGCCTTCCTCTCCCTTTTCGTCCCTCTACCCTCATATCCATCACTTGCTTATATAAATTAAATAATACTTATTATTTAATTAAATTAATATATAAATGAAAATAAATAATAATAATAGTAATAATATATATAATTATTATTCTAATAATAATTCAATTAAATTTATTGTTTTTTTAGAATTAATTATTTCATTTCTTTTTTATTTTTAAATATTATATTATTTTTATATCTTTTATTTTATAGTTATTGTTTTTAAATTAAATATGTATATTATTATTATTTTTTTTATTATTTATTTATTAATTTAATTAAATAATGTAAGAGGCGTATATAATTGAAACTCACAGATATACAAACATACTTATAATTTGGGTATACAATACCACATCGTTTTACAAAATATAACAAGAAGACAATTTTATGGTTACAAGCACGACGCGTGTGTGACTCCGGACATCGCGTTACTCTTATTCTCCGCGAGTCGCTGTGCTGCAGCGCGCGTTGTCCGCGCGCTCCTATTGGTTGTTATTACGATACGTTTGGAGTGAAAGCCTAAGATGCCAAACTATTGCCCGCGCGTTTAAATCGTTGGCGTAACGTCAAGGACACTGGCGGGATATTGTAACCGGAAGTTCACCTTATAATAATTAATAAATTTTATTATTATTATTTTAAAACTTGATAGCGCCAAGTTTGAGTTAAAAATATTATTTTTCTACGTCGCTCATTCATTTGCATTAACAGATAATTGAATTACAAAGTATTTTAATTACATTTCTATCAGATTATTTTGTAATTAAATACATAATAATACGTTATAACTAAATACAATTTAATTAGATTACGTTGTAATTGCATTACTTTGTAATTAAATTAATAATTCAATTACAACGTAATTTAATTATCTGTTTTAATTTTCTGTATTATTAAATATTACGATAAATCGCAAGTATGTTATATATTATAACATACTAGCTTCTATCCGCGATTTTGTCTACGTAAATCCAACGCGAACGCATCTAAAATCTTCTGTGACATTCCAGAGCCTGGTCTACCTGTGACAAGTTTGATCCAAATTCGTTCGTCGGTTAAAGCGTGATGAGAAAACGTCATCGACACTAACTTTAACAATTACCTACATTAGTAGGATGTTTTCAATTTACCTAAAGAACATCACAATCACGGCAATTAAGAACATAAGGTTCATAGATAGACAAAAGAAATTACGCTCTTATAACTAGGGTCTGATCTCTACTTATTTTCTTTATCTATCTATACACTTTTATTTTGAAAACCGTATTTAAGGGACTAGGTACACTGTGCACTACAACATCTTACATGTTATGGGTTTCATGAATTAATTTAACAACCAAATCGAATATTAAAATAAATAAAATTACACAGTTTAGTTACTCACGTCTGCATCTTTTTATTCCAATTTGTCTGCAACAAGGAAAAAATCTCGGTGTACCCACACATAAAGAGTTCGCGTCCGCGGTTAACATAGGCGACCTGAAGCCTGCGGCGCTCGCAATTCAGTCTTGGCAAACATACGGGCCTCTATTCAGGCCACCGAACTCAACGGCTCCAGAAATATATCGATATTGCATGTACTGGAGCTTCCTACCGAAATGAGCCTTTTGTTTTATGGTGTATTGTTTCTGTAGTCCTCTCTGCATGCTTTATTGTTCCCCAAGGCGATGGTTTCCTTGTGTATTTTAATTTATTATGATGAACTATCTTGTATTCGCGCTCAATTCTTCTTTGTCGTTCAATACTCGTTACGTAAATTGAAAACTAGTGAGCTTAGAATTTTGTATTGAATGAATACATGGCATGTTACTATGGGTCCTTAATAATGTTTACTATCTACCACAAGTAATATCGAAAGCTATCTTAGGTTCAATCAAAACATCGGTAACAAGTAATATCCTTTTTTTTTTTTTTTTTTTTTTTTTTTGTTTCCCAGTAAAAATGCTTCATGCACTGCCCGCCGGCTAGGGGACGGCACCGGCGGGGGAGTGTGGGACTCCCAGCGAGACGCGCTGGTCTACCCACTAAAAAACCTGGGGTGTTCCCTCTCTCATCCAATAGGGGGGGCCAGTTGGGAACTTAGAGGATTCATCCATAGCAGGCCCCCCCATGTGGGTGTGGGCCGGGTCAAACGGACCCGGCCACCTCTCGTCCCCAGGGGAGAGCCTGACCGCTCTCCCCTTTCGACGGTAGAAGGCGCGCGGGAACACCGCGCGCGCCCTCTCGGGGTTCCTAATTTACGGGTGGCAGGGTCCCCTCAGGCCTTGCCACCCGGAACCCTTAAGTGGGGGGCAGGAGAGCGACAAAAGCGCGTCTCCTGCGCCCTCTCCTCCGGCGGCGGACTTCCGGGGCGTAAGGATCATCCTCACGCCCCCGTTCCGCCGCCTCCTTCTGCGAGATGACAGTCTCGCAGAAGGACCTCATTGCGCCCCAGCACCTGTCGTCGCCGACCATCCTGGATACGACGGTCGGCAACGAGAGGTCGGGGCCAAACAAGTAATATCCTAGCACAACCCAATAGCACACCCTTTCTCTATGGAAGTTGGCTGTAACACTTCGCTGCCCTCATTTCTAACGTGTGCCCAGGAAAGTGAAAGTCACTGTTGGTAAACGCTGTGATTGTGTTCCCCTCAGAAAAGTTATTACTTTCTATCCAATAATAGTAGATTGCCTTTTAAGTCAATTATGTTGTTGCTACGAAGAAGATTATAGAAGTCAAATTTAAGGCCCTTATTACGATGAACTTGTTTAAATGCTAGTGTATAAATACTTAACTGGAACTCTGAAAGTAAAGTTTCCCTATTTAATATTTTATGAAAGGCATCAAACTGGTACTAATATCGTATTTTCGTTGGCATCATACACTGACAGTAATCCTGAACGCGTCACACATTTTGAACGTACCATTAAAATACATGAAGCACTCTCGGTTATGTAAAAGCGAAATCTAAATAAACATTGGGCGAAGGTTGAATATTCCTCATCATTAGCTATCCTTTCTGTATTTACTGTTGGTTAGCTTCATTTGCATCATTGTTCTGTGCCAGTGTGCCAGTAGGTTTTGCTCGCTTAGCTGAAAATGTAACTTAATTTTTCCCCTCGCGAATATAGAACAAAAGATTTGCTACGTGAAATTTTCCCCTTTCGAAATTTTCCGTTGTAACATCACGATGTTACGCCACACTGGATGAGGCTCGCGTACATAAATATTGTTGAATATAGGCCGTAAGCCATCACTACACGCGGCTGTAGCATGTGAGCTGTAATGTATGTTATGTTCATAATTTGTACGAAAAATCTCAATTTTACATCCTATATACTATGCGTTTTGCTATGCTGATTATGAAACCAACGGTTTAGAAGTGCTTTTAGAAAGATTGCAAAATAATTTATCCATGATAAAACTATTATCAACTGTGCTAAATCATCTTAAAACGACATTTTCTAATACCCAGTTATTGAAAGTATATAATAATAATAATAATAATATTCTACCACATACACACAACACCATCTAGCCCAAACTAAGCAGAGCTTGTACTATGGGTACTAGACAATGGATAAACATACATATATACTTTTTTTTTTGTAAATATATACATATTATACATAGAAACACCTAGACCAAGACAATCCATGTTCACGTACACAAATGTTTGACTTGTGCGGGAATCGAACCCGCGACCTCAGGCGTGGCAGTCGGTTACACTAACCACTACGCCATCGAGTCGTCAATTATTAGTCATTATCGCGTTGTTTATTTGACACTTTATTACAAAATTTTGAAAATTGTCACACTACTACTACTATTAAACTTTACTAATTTTTAAGCTAATTAAATTATTATTATACTATTTAGATTTAATTTATTTTTACACTTTCCCCGACGTTTCGGTTGCTTTTCAGCAGCCATGGTCACGGGGAGACCTACATATAAATACATTTTCCTTATCCTTGCCGGAAATGTCGTTAGACAAAGTATAGTGATTTTAAAAATAATGGATATAAAATAAAATGAATTCAAGCCTACGTAAAACTAAAAGTCAAGCGTCTCAAATGACATTTAAAATAAAATCATAAATCTTTGAAAATGCACTCGAAAATGTCTACATGTCACAACTTAAGAACACCCAGAGACAATATTTCATACTGCACTTTAAAATGTCTCATATAGATTGCTTTTGCTTTAATCTTATTTTTTGGGTAACGTGATTCTTACGTAACTCATTTATACATTACATTGTTTGTAGGTCAGAAATATATTTAAAAGTGTATTTCTCTATTCACTTATCTAGTTATTATACCCTTTCCACAAATAGTATACATCCATCGAAATTTTAAACTGATGTTAGCAACCGCGACCGTGTACATGAAAAATACATTTTCATTGAAATTAAACTGCTATATACGGATTTTATCGCGTTGTTTATTTGACACTTATTACAAAATTTTGAAAATTGTTACACTACTACTACCATTAAACTTTACTAATTTTTAAGCTAATTAAATTATTATTAAACTATTTAGATTTAATTTATTTTTACACTTTCCCCGACGTTTCGGTTGCTTTTCAGCAGCCATGGTCACGGGGAGACCTACATATAAATACATTTTCCTTATCCTTGCCGGAAATGTCGTTAGACAAAGTATAGTGATTTTAAAAATAATGGATATAAAATAAAATGAATTCAAGCCTACGTAAAACTAAAAGTCAAGCGTCTCAAATGACCTTATAGTGATTAGAGACTTAAAGCTTTGGGTGTTAACGGAATCCGTAAAGGTTCACTTGGCGATTAAAGAGGAGTGCTAACATCGTAATTCGATCAACAGATTGATGGCTTCGATTTGTCGGCACGCCCTAACATATTTGTCTTATTCGCATGTGGCTCAATCTTAATACAATGCGATTTAAATTTGGCTTGAACAACTTAAGCAATTGACTGGTTTTCTGTTTAAACATATTTGCGTCTTAAACACGTACATATAACATAAATGCAGCATGTTTCTCCACATGTGACTTAGTGGACGGAAAAATTTTAGCCAAGTATTCTGAGATTTGCCAATTTGCTACGACCGAATACTGGTAATCACGCGTCTGTCATTTGACTTCCCCAATTGGGTAATATGGCGCCATAAGGTTCGATTGGGTCCCACATATTTTTTTGCCAGGCTGTAATGAATACCATCAATCACCAACTGATAGCTTAACGTGCTCTACGAGGCTTGCACAGAGGGTCGCCATATATTAACGTTTTCCTTGACCATCGGCTAAGCAAGCAATGCATTACTTAACCAAGTATTTACGTAAAATATATTGTGCACTACAATATCTTACATGATTTAAAACCAGTTACGAATATAATGTGAAACGTAAAACACGATAGTTTCCTACCGCATTCTAATGGATATATAAAAGCACTTTTCTCTATTTTTGCATCCTCTTTCCTCTAGCATTAATGAAAAAATACTTGTAATACTTTCAGAATTTACTGTTCCTAATGCGTTCGCTATAGCTTTGTCCTTTTTTCTCTTCGGTAATGAGTGAAGTAGCTGCATCGCTATATTCGCCTTTTGAACGCTCGGGTCCTTTGCCTGTAAAATGTAGGTCACAACCGCGGCTAGTTTACTTTTTCAAAAACTCATTTGTGTTTCCACTCAAAACTTTAAAAAGCTCTTTGACATTTCGATTTGCATTTATAATTCATTTGGGCTCGGATCGTAAAGTTTGAGTGGCTTCAAAGGGTGAACCGTTTCCTGGATAAATCTATTGGGATACTGAATTTTTACTAGTTTCTTAAGAGTTATTGAACTTAGGGACAGTGAACTTATGACTTCTGATTTAAAGCATTGTAGGCCGTCGAATACATAGAGACAAAGAGATCGCATATTTGTTGTACACGAAACTAGATATTAATAATACCCTGATTTTCGTTTATTTGGCTTTGAACTGCAATAATTAAAATATTAAAAAGTTAGGCAAGTCGACCGAGTCAGCTGTCGCCCGACCCTCTTCTCGAAATTCAATTTTATTTTTAACGTAGCCCTATTCGCTCTGGATTAAATATTTTTCAATACTTTGATTTATGACGGCGAATTTATAATCTGTATTAAGTTGGCCCATTGGTATCTTAATGATTTATCTGAACAGATTTATACTCAGGTGTAGTAAAGCACCGAGCGTGCTACGTTATCCCAGGTATTTTCGTTGAGTTAGTACCGCCAGCTCTGACCAGGATTAGATGAATACAAACGGGAAACGGAGACTCTATTTCATTTTAAACCTCCTGGCAGAGATGAACTGTTGCGTAATAATTTTGCTGTGGTGCTCGGAAAGTGAATCTGCAGGAAGCGGAAATGCACCTAGACTTGTATTGACATTGAAAGCCGGATATGATTTATGTTCCTGTTTATATTTGTTGAAATCTTTGATGTTGCAAACTGGAAAATACTCATAGAAGTAATCGTAAAACTATATTGAAACTGAAATTATACCTCTGAGGATCAATCCACACTAAGCTGCACTGTACTATTTATGCCTAAACAAAATGCACTGATCTTTACGAGGACGTGCCTCCTCTAAACCCGTAAAATATGAGTCGTGTTGCAGACTCAATAATGCTATACGACGATCGATTTAATTTTTACTATATAAATCTCAACTTCTTTAAAAGATGTTTGCAAGAATCGCCAGGACTGCACTAATATGCTAATAAATGCACAGCACACCTGCTGAGCAACTGATATTGATTGATCGACCTAAAGAATATTTTCCTTTCAATTCTCACTTATATCACAAATCTTATCTTAAGAAAATCTTCCTCCCGCAGCGCTCAACTCATCAGCAGAGAACGAATATTGAATTTTCGTAATATACCGCGCTCTCTAATAAGACCGATGGGTTTGGTAATCCGATCCAATATCTGGAATGGGGTTCTATTACTGAAAGTGGCCGTTAAACCTGTAGCCAGAAGAAGTGGAACTTTCCAAAGGAATTTTATGATCTTCGCTTTTACCTTTTTTATGGTAGTGTAACGAAGGGGCTCTTTTGTTAAGGATATCTTTAAACGTTGCTTTGTAATTAGATTAAGTAGCAACTTGGAAGTGATATATCAAACTTGTAGTATTTGTGTGTTCAATTTGAACATTTGATTCGTCCATTGGCGTGCGGATGCCGGTGTCCAGACAATGATGTTACCATTGTCACGGTAAGGTTTTATTAAGATTAATATAATAGTATTTTCTTTTTTTAGCTACGGTAATAATACCGTTGATTTAAGTGTCTGATTGATAATAATTTTAATAGAAATATTATTCAATAAAATTCTTTTGTGATTCTTTAAACTAGCTTATGAAATGGTTGCTATGAAATGTTTTAATATATATGTATTTATTATCTTAAAATCATTTCGGTGAGTACAGTGGATGTAATGTCACATGAGATCCCTACAATATTACTCAATGGAAAAGGAATATTGTTAGAAAAATACGGTCTCAAAGCGTGTAAACGTTTTTCGTAGTATTTGAAGTCTGTCCAGAATTACTTCGCCAGCGCGAAATTAGATATTGCGTAATATTTCTTCTAGTGTGCGAATAAACTCGGGCTGTCTTGCTACACAAGAAATGACACGTAACGGCTAATTAACAGGGCTTAAGTACATTGTTTAAATTATTCTGTTTTCATCACACAGCGAATAACAGCATGGTGGAGTAACATTTAATAATAAATGTAGAATAAGCGTCGCAACTATCCATCTTACATAGTCTCACGTATACCTATATCCCCTAAGACCCCTCCAGGGGCAAAACACCTGGCAGAGGTGTATGACGCCCACATTTCGTTAACAATTGTTTTGGTCCCATTTATTAAGCGCCAAACAAACTTATTGCTGTTAATGAGCCAGGTGAGTAAACATGAGCGTTGACTTATGCTACAGGACAAAGGTATCACTCGGAGTAAATATTAATTTATTTATAAATAGTACGTCATCTTTTCTATATCACTATATAGTGATTAACAAGCATGCGGATCGCATGATGGTAAATGCTTATGGCATATAAATATTGCAATATCAGGGGGTACCTTTCACCTTACCTTGTTGCCAACAATTTATAAATAGAAGTCGCAGTATTGCCAGCGCAAGGTCCAAAGGCCATATTGCCTCTCCTACTGAGAATATAACTTCTCTTCAAGGAGTTTAGAAAGCCTACTCATAGTAGGAAAACTACACGTGGTTTCTTGACTGCAATCTTTTTGTAGAACGGCGATTCGTCCCTAGTGGGACTGCCCCAGTTTGAGCGAAATCCCATGTTTTAAGGGAGATTCCCTTGTGCCTAATCTCTCATAAAATGAGTTGTGATTTATTTTTACCTCGGTGTGTAGACCCTTAAATAAATCCACACCTTTCTATTACACGTTGTATATATATATATCTTCTTCTTGTAACCCACATTTCAGAATCTCAATTGTACAATATTAATTTAACCCGAAACTGAGACGATGTTCGGTGCACTGCAGTTTAATAATAATGAACATTTAATTTAGCTTCTCGAAGTTTGTTGCAGCGCTTGAAATAATTGATTAATGAATGACGTTATGTATGCAACACCGGTGCTACCTATTAGTTTAGGGTCAGATTATCCAAAGCCGAAGTGGAGGCTTGAATAAATTAGTTGCTAGTTTGTTGTTCGCTGCGGGAATCGAATTACCGTCTTCGATTTTCTCTGTATTGGTAAATTTTCCAATGTTAGGTAAACCAGAAATGAGATACAATTTTTGGTTTACTTATTGACAATTTGTTGTATAAGAAACCTGTTAACTTTGTTCCGTATGCGACTAGCAAATCCGCTTTTAATATACCGTATTTCTCTTGGTGTAAAATTGATTCGGGTCCGATAATTGATAATTAATATACCCACTAGGACAATACAGGTTAAAGATAAAAGGTTTGGCTGAAAGCCAGAGTGGACGTGTTGGCGTTAGTGTTAGCACGACCGATCATGATGTCCTAAATGTTGTTGGTGTTCTTATAAGTATTTCCTTCGGGAACACTTTTGTCGTTTCTCTGATAGCACATACAGTCTGATGTAGTTAATTCTTACTAGAATCAATATTTAGACATGGATCCATCAAATGCAACCATTGGGCTAGTTTTCATACTATAATTATATATAATATCATACTAAGTCGTATTGTTTAAGATTAGTTTGGTAATTAACTAATAAACCCGTGTACGGAAAAATAGTTCATATTTTTTTTATATTTTCTGTTCAGCTGTTAACGGAAAATATAGTCCACATTGTTATTGATTTATTTCTGATACTCAAGAACAACGGAAATTATAGACCAAAAAGGTATTGCTATTTTTCTAATAAGCCGTCAACGGAAGTATAGTCCAAATAGGTTTTGATAATTTTCTGATCTACTGATCAGAAAAATATTGTTCTTAAGGATCATTAATGATTCTTTTATTCAAGAAACGATTCGTTTTATCTATGGACAGTTAATTTTGTCAAATATTCAACGAAAAATACGTCGTAATTTCAATGTCCGATCCTAAAAGATATGTAGGTATATTGTTTATACTTGAGCCGCTTTTTAAACGATAGGATATACAGACATTAGTGATGTACACAAACAAATTGTGCATAAATTGTTTTAGGTACATTACAAAGATTAAGTGTAATCTAATTTCTGTATAAAACCGTACACAGAGAACTTCGGTAATAAAGCTTTTATACGCCAGTAAAACTACAGTATAGTAATTAATGAAAGTGCATTTAGATAAAATTTTATAGCTAAGTTTAGACCGCTGCGTTTATTTTTATAGTGTCATTTTCTTGGCTCTTTGAAGCATTATTCTTTTGTGAAGACTAGATTATTGTCAATAATGATGCCGATATAGATCAGAATCAGTTTAAGTAATGATGATAAGGTAATTTCTTTATAACTTTTAGTGGTTTTAAGGACAAGGATTACTAAGCCTTTAGGCCGGTGCTTAATTTTTTTAAACTGTAGTTAATAAATATCTAAGCAGACCGCAAGCTGTAATGTTAGAGTGTCTTAAGTTTTCATTGCTTTTGACCCACCGGGACCGCTTGATTGCCGGCACGTATTTCCATATATTTTATTAATTCGTTCGTAGACCTTTACGGTAGAGACTCATTCTATATATTACTAAATATATATAACAATACATGCCGATGAAGGAATGTGTTGTCGTGTATCGGGAGTAATTTTTAAGAACTTTGCTTATTAATTATTAAGCTTATTTAAGGAGCTGTAGCCGCGAGTTAGTATATTATTTATAGATAGGTTTGTTTGTACATAGGTAATATAGTGAAAATGTTTAAGGCATTGTCATTTTACATAAATACATGCACGCATATATCTCACAAGTATACATTGCTCTCTCATTTAGCTAAGAATAATTATTGTAAATCACGTAATAGAGGTGAGCCTATCGTCATGTATTGAGCACAGATTTCATGCTTCTTCTAACAATTTCTTGACTGAAAAAATACAATAAAACTTTGCCTGACTTGAGAAACGAAACTATTGCACAGTCACTAAGACGGCCATTTTTACATAAATGAATGAGTCCTACAGTTGTCAATTACTATGAATGCTCTGTCTTATGGGCTTTATTATCAAACGACGCTATTGACATGTTAGCCTCACCGAGAGCGGACGCCGTCATTACTCATGCACGTCGCCTCCCTAGTTCAAATACCTTTACGGACGACATATTTGTTTGACCTACAGGTATTTGTTCCGGTACGAGTGCTTGCCTCCCTGATTTGCGTATTTGTAAAGACCCCGGCCGTACAGAAAGGCAGACACGCGTGTTGTACTAAAAATAAACTTGGCTAGGTTAACTTACGTAATGTGACTGACTCTAAACCCGCAAAAGAGTTTATTTTCAATCGTTGCTTTTATGTTCCCAAGGAATTTGGAAAAATGTTTGAGAATGACACGTGACGGAATGAGTCCATAAGTGATTCCTTTTCTAGTTTTGGTTAGTTACAATAATACTATAAAGTTTTTCATTTTAACTTAATCTTATAAACGTTAACCTATGTTAATCGATATTTATCATAGGTTTCTGTTTTAATATTCAAACAAAAACAACAACATACTAAGTTATACACATACATGTTTGAAAAAGAAATATTTTTTAGCTTGATATCTATAGAGATGTATTAATAACCTATAATAAAACATATTAACTATGGCATACTGACTAGTGATCAAAACTATTAGATTAGTTCTCTTGGAAATTAGTTAGCCATAAAGTAAGCGATGAGTTTATTGTTTTACGTAGCTTTTATATTTTTACGTAATACGTCTTTCTTCTTTGGAGTTTGTTTTGCTGTATAAAGACCATCTTAATACATAATAACTTAATAAAACGCCGCCTTAACATCTATTAAAAGAAAATAAAAATATTTACTTGATATTACTGAACTTTACAGTACTATTTTATGATTTGATCAAATTTAAAGTTACAAAATAGCGTATACATTAGCCATTATTGCTCATGTTACGTACACCGACGCCGCTCGAGACGTAACCGTGACACCTCCCTCTGAAACTGATGAGGGTTGGGAGTGCCGGAGACAAGCCACAAGGCCACAAAAGCACGGTGGTGCGAAATGTATACGAGTAGTGAAGTCTTTCTCAGACGTCGACATGTATTTTATGTTGGGGCCTTGTGTTTATGTGTGTTACATTTTAAAAAGTGTGTTGCTGTTTGTTTTTTATGCGGCGAAGTAGCGATAAATAGAAAATATCTGTTTTTCCTAACGAGGCCACGACACGAACGATAATTATAAAAAAATCTCGTCTCTGTATTTGATAACTACCCTTAAATGATATGCCAAGTTGTCTAGTGTTAAAATATTGGAAGAGTGATATGACAGTCACTTTGTATGAAAAGATAATCTTTCGTTGTCACACAATTGGGGATTCTGTTCAGGTTTACTAGACACATTTCTAGGCTACGTCTTAATGCTTTTTTTTTAAGAAGTTCAACCGTTTAGCTCTCTGCTTACATCTAAGATCATACGATCGCTTAAACTTGCTTGTACCAGGACAACATTGATGATTTTATTAAGTTTTTTTTTATTATTGCCTCTCAAAATGTGTTCACTCGGCCTGATGATAAGCAGTCGTTTTGTGAAGTAGTGCTGAGGGACACCTCAAGATTACTTCACAAAACGACTGACTACTTTGACGGCATAAAGAGGTGCTTTTTCACTCCCCACTCGTAAGACCCAGGATCCAAGAAAGAAGACAACAAATGTTTACTTTTGATCAATGACATTTTTACAGGGTCTACCATAATCTTCAAAGGTGTGGGTGTGTCGACTTTTGAAGAACAAAAACAATCCCAGCTTAGGAAGAAGCCTTTCAAAACAAATGATAATGTTCAATCAAATTTATACCTGTTGGCTGTGTGGTGGTGTGTAACTTTCGGGTTTAAACTTACTACGTCACTGTTTTACCTGTAGTATGCGTGACATTTATGTATGAGTACTTCTATTGCTTAAATAAAATTACAGATTTTTATGCGATCCTAATCGACCGATTCAAAATTAATGTTCGTTATCGGTAACGATACGGTTCGATTAAAATAAAATTATTTTTATACTTTTATTTATTAACTCGTTACAGTATAATTTGTGTTAGTCCAGGATATGGTCTTATCTTATCTTATCTTATCTTATCTTCTTACCTCGGCGGGGTCGCGACCGCATGCGCACTGGTTCGCGCGGCCCCGTCAATAGTGGTTTTGTCGAGGAACACCGTGGTAGGTTTAGTCGGTATTCCGGGAGGTCCTTTATCTTTTCAACATCTTTCTCTTACCCCGGCGAGTCCGACATAACCCCTCCGCCCGCCCCCGCGGTGGGGCATGCTTCAAGCATTCCCCCACGTAAAAAAAAAAAAAAAAGGATATTGTCTTATCTGTATGCCAAGTTTCGTGAAAACAGTTCAGCAATTCTAGTTTTTATCTATTATAACAATAGTTATTATCGACGTGACATTTAAACTTGAGATGAGAATTTGTACACAATTTGTCCTATGTAAAAGGGTGATTAAAAATAAAACTCATTTACAAAAACGAACAGATTTACAAAAAGTAATTCTGTAGAGAAACGAATTTAATTAATGTCACAGGCGTGGAACCGCTCAAATTCAATTAAATCAAGTATTTTATTAATCTAAGGCGTGAGTTGGGCATCCTCTTTTGTTATCTATTTTGTATTAGAACAAGAATAGGTTATGAATCTTGAAATATAATGTATAGATTTACGACCAACAATAAATATGATAATTCACCCGTTCACGCCACCGCCTCCAGAGTTTCCACATGAAAAAATATACGGCATATGAATTTCCCTTATGGGAATTTTATTTTGGAAGTAACGTCTGAACTTGATCTTTTTCTTACAAATTGTGTATGGTAAATAATTTTAACAAGGGTCTCGTCCTGTTTTTGTTATAAAGCAATATTTTCAATTTCTATATTAAAATTATAGCTCTCGTATTATGAGTATTTCTTGTATCGAAGGGACCTTACAAATATTCAGAAACATATCACGTGTGGTCTTTAATCCCACAACACTCGGCGTTATGGCACAGGCAAGACACATAAACACCTGGGTTAAATTTGTCTCTCAATCTTTATATATATAAATCTTCTGTGCGTGTGTTTGTAATTAAACTCCGGCTAAACGGCTGGACTGATTTTGATGAATTTTTTTGTGTGTGTTCAAGTGGATTCGAGAATGGTTTAAACTGTGTTTTTTTAATTGTTTTTATTTCGTTTGTACAGGACAACGTCTGTCGGGACAGCTAGTATCTTTTATAAGATTTACATATAAAGGTGTATATATATATATATATATATATATATATATACCTTTATATGTAAATCTTCTATGCGTGTGTTTGTAATTAAACTCCTAAACCGCTGGACTGATTTTGATGAAATTTTGTGAGTGTGTTCAAGTGGATTCGAGAATGGTTTAGACATGTTTTTCGTTTCTCTTTTTTTTTCGTGCGTACGGGACAACGTCTGTTTACGTCTGTACGTCTGTGTTCTGAATGTTAGAAGAAAATGTTAGTAGTTACTGTCGCAGTTTCACACGCGTGAATGTATGTCAGGACAAGTAGTATACTGTGTTAATCCATTCAATAATTAATCTATCCGTTTAATGGTTTACGTTTTTGAGTAACAAACATCCAAATACTCAATATACATAAAGCGTGTAGCGTAAAATTTTTAAAAGTTAATAAATATACCTATTGTTTGCCCGACGTTTCGACCGACTTGGAACGATCGTGGTCACGGTGCTAATATAAATAATAATGACTAAGTAAGCGTAGTTGCTGAAGTCTGCACTTCACAAAGGCGCCGCAAAGCACACACCAGTCAAACAGTGACCACGATCGATGCATGTCGATCTAAACGTTGGGCAATCAATAGGTATTTATTACATTTTAAATACTTTATTACGACCCAGGCCCGTTACCTAGCACTGTATTAAGTATGTGTAAAAATCGTGAAAGTCTTGAAACATCTAAACATTTTCACATTTAAAATATTAAAATGATTTGTAATGAATACATTATTTATCAATATTTTAAAGAAAGTAACTTGCTTTCGTTACAAATTCTTCAAATGAAACAAAATCATTTGCTTACTTATTTACGTCTAATAAAGAAAAGAAAAATGATTCGTTTAAAAATAAATAACAGAAATGATTCCTCTTATCACACCAGACTGTCTAAATTCGAGCGTCTAATTGGCGTAATCGGACTCATTCATCATGTAGCGCGTAATGCTTTGTGAATGTTGATTAATGATCAGTTTAATGCTCCCGCCTCAGAAATACGAATACATAACTTAGTTGTTCGCTAACTTCATATTCTGTCGGCAGCTCGTATGCTATTAATAAACACTTTGTTCCTTTTTGTTCATAAAGTAATATAAACTTTAGTTGCTCTTTTTACTGCTATCTTTATATAAGAGACAACTCACTAGGAATAAATTCTGTATTGCAAGAGTTAAAAGTATTGCGAGAGACTTTACCCACCCCAAAGGACACAAAGAACAGCTATTTGTTGAACACACATTTTTTTGTCCCATATGTGGATTGAGTCCATAACACTCGGCGCAGTGATAATCCCAAGTCGATTACTTAAACCACTACGGCATCTGTTTTTACTGCTATCGAATTTTAGTAGTAGGTCAATGCGGAACTTCCTCTCAAACTGGGAGTAACTGCAGTGAAAAAATACTTTTACTTCCATAACATCGCAGCTAGAAGGCTTGTGCGGTGTTCATAACTGCGATAGAATTTTTCAGACTTCGTTTACAAGGAGCGACGCTGTCAACTCAAGCACTCCTTTTTTGTGTTACTACTTTCAAGAGCTTATACGCTATAGTCATTTCTTACCATGAGGTGGCTTATATATGTACTAGCTGTCCCGACATACGATGTATTGTACAAACGAAAAAAGAAAAAAAAGACGATTCTAAACCATTCTCGAATCCACTTGAACACACACAAAAAACTTCATCAAAATCGGTCTAGCCGGTTAAGAGGAGTTTAATTACAAACACACGCACATAAGATTTATATATATAAAGATTTGTTTTCACATATGTGATAAAAAAGATGCTCGTACTACGTCTGGGTTCATTTTAATACAAATTAGAATCTGCAATCATTTGTTTCCTTTCGTATGTATATATGTTGTCTATTTTTACTGTTATACATCAAAGTTTAAATCGAAAATAGGTTGAAAAATTCTGTCCAAAACTGGTTCCAAATGTAAGGACATATTATGGTAAATAGCTTTGAATTTTATACCGAGTTTATTTCAGTGTGGCTATAATTTTGTCATTGTGTACATTTTGCGCGTGGGACTTAAAACTTTGTTAGTGAAATGTGGGTGTAATACTGCCTACTCCTTCGGGAATACCTACGGGTATATTATATTTAGTTGGCTTCAATGAAATTTGCTCGAATTCTTCTATTTCAATGTGTAATATGGGTTATTGTGTTATGTACAGGCACAGTAATTACATTTGTGGTAATGTATTTGATGTAACGAAATGTTTGAATTTTTACGACTCACTTATTAAATGGTTACGGTATTGTAGGCAATTATCATAAAACGTGACTATATATTACCGCCGTGCCAACGGCATTTTAGCGTAGCGTGTAATGTATGTGGCTGCTGTGCTGTGATCTCGGGATCTATGTCCGTGTCCGGCATTTAAATTATTATCAGATTTTTCTGTCAAGGTATGCTTATAGCAGTACGAAGTCTGGAAAACAGCAAAAGTCTCGCCTACTATTACATAGTTGCCGAAATTCGAGCGCCTCTGCCTACCGCGTATATACCGGATACAGGTATGTCACGTACATAGTTACGTAAGTCAATTAATAAAAACATAATAGCGTATTCAAACATAAAATCGCAGTATTTTCTTCGTATCTATCACGTGGAACAACTGAATGGCCTAACATAATAAAACAATTTTTATGACACTATAACTTGTCTCGCTTACACTCGTTCATTTATTAATCTCGCTACTAAGTAGTTTTTACTTCTTCGCTGCTAATTCAGCCCATAACCCGGCCGTTGCTTTTTAGTGAGAACTTGGTACTTAATGTACAGCACAAAAAATATATGAAAATTTTATGTTATAAGTACGTCATATTTTCATGTATTTTTTGCTGTCTGGTGCGAGTCTTATGATACCTAATGCCATCAAAACAAAAAAAAAGTCGGTCGCTGCATTCGACGTTGGGGTTGACCGCAGTAAACCGAGCAAACGGAAAGAAATTTTCATTTGATATTCCATTTTTATGGGGCAACTTGGTGGCTGTACCGCGAATATCGTTAGTGAACCCACGGTTCGTATGCGAGCGGACACTCTTTTGCTACATGTCGATGCAAAGTATGATAAACCTTCTTTTATAATACAGCGGTATTAAAAAAAAGATAGGCAGGCAATGGATTTCATTCAGATTACCTACCTACCTATCTCAAGCACCATGTTTGGTACCGATTCAATCAAAGCACAAAAAATGGTGCGTATGGTAGATCGCATAATTTGTTTCGATTAATAGTAGTGGTTGTTTGAGATATATTTTGTTAACTGGTAACACCACTCAAGGACTCCACGAGAAAGGCGGCGACCTAGTGTAGAGTCCACAAGTAAAACAGATTTATGTTTCCATTCAGTATATTAGCTAGAAGGGAATTAATTTGTGTAATAGTTTTTAAGAAAATGTAAAAGAATCTTGGATTGGTAAATAAATGATTATTATTATAGTTATTTAAATATGTGCTAACCGCTTAGCGGCACTATTATATCTGGTTCAGTAATGATCAATGATAACATTATAATACTGATAACAACACAATTATTGTTCAAACGAATTAGAAGTAATTCGTAGAAATAAGTTAACATATTGTTAAGCATAAATAGAGAAATATTCTTTTTGAATAGTCTTTGTAGCTAGCCAAAAGCTCGTATAAAGGTTAGGTATTCATAGTTTAGTTAACAAATAGTTCACAAATCTAACTTAGTTTTATAATTATAATTTATTTGTTATCTAAATTAAACTATATGGTTTTAATTTTGTATAAGAAATATTAAATGAAAGAACATTTTTTGTATGATACGTAGGTACATAAAACCGAATTAACGCGTTACCCAAATATTTTATTATCACGTTAATTTGATAAACTTCATGTCGAGTCAATTGGTAGTATATCTATTTACTAGACTAATTACGCAGTTAATAGCAGTGCGATGTGATTACGGAATATCGTATCGCATAACATTTAATCGGTACTGTAGATGTTTCTAGAAACATCCCACCTGATGGTAAGTGGACGCCTGCAACATCAGAGGTATCACTTACGCGTTGCCGACCTTTTAGGAAAGGAATTGGGAAGGAGAAGGAGCGGGAAGGGGGGCAAGAAGGAACTGGTAAATGTCTACTATACTAAAATACCTAGGTATTTTAGTATAGCAGATATTTACCAGTTGACTTCTAAGATGTAAATATATGAAATATTCATAGAAGAGAGAATAAGAAATAAACGTGGCAGTAAAATCATTTTAATATTATAATATAATTAAATTATATATTTAATTTTATTGTGTCTTCCTCACAAAGTTACTACGAAAGAGATTCATGTCAGTTTAGTATAGAAAATAATCAAATACTACTGTTCGACACAATTTTTAGGGAATAAATACCAGTTAAACGATATCGAGATCAATGATAAAAGTATTGTGTCAGGAGGCATCCGTATGCTGACGGCCGAATTAAGTAAGTAAAAGAAGATAATCATGCTGATTGTGTCACGTCAATCGCTTGCAATCGCACCTCTACCTTACGGTATACGGGGCGTGCTAATGTTGAAAGATTCCGCTAATGTTGCTGTATTTTGAACATCACATATGTTACGCGATACCATTGTCACAAGCGTGTCACATTTTATGTATATGCTGTTAAAGCAAGAATTTCGCAAGCAAATAGGTTGGATTTTATTTCGTACATTTTCACTTTCTCTTGTAATGCAAATGTATAGTACATTGCATCTTTATCTAGAGAGTAACGAGAGTAGTTAACGTTAAACACCTCTTTTAATTTATTTAATATTATCTGTATTTTAAAGTACTGTAAATAAAAAATAGCGTCCAAGAACATAGCAAATGTCTATACATTTGTGCCACATAACCGGACAAATATACCCACAAATCTAGTTGTGTGATACTCACGGGATCGAACTTACAATAAACATTCTTGCTTACTTCCGAATATTCGAAACAAGGTCTCCCGGAAAACTAATATATAAACTCGTCCATATTTTTGGAATACATTGCTCAATAAATTGTTCGGATATTCAATACCTATAGCTGTTTGATGAGAACTTACTGTAATTTGAATTTCGTTGACGGAGGTCGGTCTTTGATCAATATTCAGCTTTGCTGATGACATTATTTCATCAATGAAGGTGGCTCGTTATCGGCGGACCTCATTGATGAAATTATGTCATTATAATTAAGTATGTACGTGGGTAGATTTATAAGTTCCTGGCCTCATCAAAATGTACATTAAGACATTTAAATTATAAATTATTATATATCGTTTATTATTAGGTTATTTACGTAATAAAAATATTTGGTAATTGGAGTGGCTTAAAGACATAGCTGTAGTAGATGTGACATGCCTTGCACGAAGTCTCAGGATAGATTTTCGGGTTTGGCTAAGGATTATTGGGATTTACTGTTAGGAAATTCGAGTTGCAACACGGAATCTAGCACTGTGCCCAATAAACGGCAATAGGCTCGCCCCATATTACTTGAGAGTAGGTAAATACGAAGAAACGCAGGTGTTATATATATCTGATTACCCCTTTGGGGTTGAAAGCTTAAGATGTCTTTTTACCATAAGTTACAGCAATTTGTATAATATGATGTGATATGATAATATCTAATAAATCGAAGATAAAACAACGTCAAAAACACATACAAATTCTTGTGTAAGAATTTTATACTTAAATTTTATGTTCCCATTCTTGCCAATTAAGTCTAAATAAAGACTTTTTATCAAAGAAAAATGTTGTCTTTTAATAACTGGAAGTATTTTAATATGCCGACTTGATTACACATTCTTTGCGTAGGATGTTTCTACAGAAGAGCATCAAGTAGACCTTTTTTATGCGTCCATGATTTTGTTAAATACTAATTTGAGAAAGTAAGAGTTTTCATTCTGTGGAATTTGTTTTTGATCCTTACTAATAGACTTTATCTGTATGAGGGTGAGACTATATTTCCTATTGTTTATATCAAAAGTAGCAATTAATCAACATATGGCTTATAAAACGATATGTAATAAGATGTACTTATTACATTAAGTAAGTGTATTTGTATAAATGTATCAAAACTAAAAGTATAGGCACTGGCTTGGTAATAAGTTGGCCTCGTCGTTTTTTTAAACAAATAGTTGGTTATCCAAGTAAATCTAGAGAAACATCAATAAGAATGACTTGAAGGCGTCTTATAGTCGTAATTTCTAACTGCAATGCAACTAGTATAATACAAACAAAAAAATATCGTATCAAAAGTTTTTTTAAGCATTCGTTTAATTATTTTGGTATATAAGCAGGATGGCTGAAAAGTCAGTAAACATACCAGTAAAGCTTAAAGACGTTAACCCTGTTTACCCGTAGCACACGGTAATATTATTTTCTGACATGCTTCATGTAAATGAAACTTACGCACCTTGTCTTGTTTATGAATGAGAAGCTTAGATGGACCTTGGATGTACCCCTAATATCGCAAAAAAGCGCTGTGCTGCTCAATCACATTCTTGACGAGCCTCATCGAAGAGCACAAAAATCTTCACGTCATATATTATGTATATTTACGCGCTCATAATGTTATACAAGCACATACTGCAGGCTGCTTAAAAATACAGTCACACCCCAGCAAGGATTACGTTAAGTTACCTGCGTTCCCATATGCTCTCGGTAGTAATATGCTTGATGCTTCATACAAATTAAAGTTACATATACATATGTCTACCTTTTCTTCTATATTAAAATGTCACTTTTATATCACGATCAAAAGAGATGAAAACGCTGAAGATCACAGCAAGTTGATTGAGTTAGTATATTTTTGTAATGCTCTACAGGTTAAATAGAACCATTCGTTTAGCGTAAGCATTTTATACTTAGACGATACCAAGAAAGGGCTCTAGAAATTTGGCTTGTACCATTCATTTCTACAAAATAAACTCAAAGCTTTGTTCACCTATAGTGCACAGAATAGAAGCACAAAGTTTTTATTCATGGTGTAGTGTAGTACCTATATTTAAAAGAGAAAAACGTTGTCATATGTACCTGAACGTTTTTGAAAACAGAAAGTATAGATACAATCCGATTTGAATATGCATTTACTCGTCGTTTAATAAAATGCAGGTTATATGGGAGGGTTATTTGAACCATGGTTTTTAGTGGCACTACATCAAAGACTTTGTATCTATAAACATTAGTCTACCGCCTGTATCCTTCAAGCTGTATTACACCGTAACAAACACCAACGCGAGCCTATTGTCATCTACCCGGCAGACTCTGTGCTGCTGTAGAGAACATTTGGCAGAAAATATGGATATCACTTTTCCCTACCTGGTAATTGGGCCCTAGACCTCATGCATGGTAGTTGCATTTACCATCGCAAAGCCACGTGTACACTTATTTCTTAAAATATGATAATATTTCTTGATTATTTAGATCCCAGACCAAATGATAAATTTGTAATTGCCGAATTACGAATTTATCATTTTACTTGATAGTTTATAAGTAAAATTGACACTTAATTGTTAAACTTGACGCCTATGTACGATATGAGTACTTTTAAAATACAAATAATAGAGTTTTCAAAGCTTCGAGCTATATTGCAAATTTTAATTCGCGTAGTACGATTACTGAAAACTTCAATTGAATTCATTAATTTATTTTATCTGCAAACTGCTTTGTAAATTTATGCAGTTTCGCGCCCGTCAAGTTACCCGACGCGAAAATGGAAATAACAAAATAGCAGCCAATTAAAAACGTAATTGTCTTGAAGCTAAACTGTCGGGCTGAACTTGTGAATATTCCTAGAATTACCATAGAGATGAGACCGCACTTTCGCCGCGACAAAAGTTGCTCACTGCCGCAATAGAGCAGAGTTGAACAGAGTTATTTTTACGAGGTAACTTCGCTTGTGCCTATGCCACAGCGGCGCACCGCCTGTGTCTAATTCATATATCTTTACTTTATAGCTATAAGTTTAATAGTTTAACACACAGTACTTCTTTATTAGAGCCATGACGAGGTTAGGACTGCGGTCACATTGGCGGGCTATTAACTTGTATTATTGTTATGTTGTTAGCAAATGGGAGTCCCACGCATTAGCGAGCTATTAACAAGTAGATAGGAAGCTAATAAACTACTATCTTGATACATATTATGGTTGTAGTGGTGAGAACATGGGGAAATTCATAAGGCAAAGTATTCCATAATCCTTTAGGAATAACGTTTACTTTTTTCAGCGGATGACGACAAATTATACTTAAAAAAAAATTAAACTGATAGATGAGCAGTTTACAAAGTAAATTATTCATTTGCGATTTGCATTATTGTCTCGCTTGATAACAGGTAAATCTAATTGATGTTTGGCTCTAGTACTAAGAGCAGTTCAAAATATATAGCCGAGCTAAAGCACTAACCTTTTAAATACTTACGTATTACCAGTTGAAGTCTGGTGCCTTGCAAACGCGTCTTACATAGAGTTAACCATTACATTCGAATAGAAAAATATTAATCTATTCGCAAAAGTGAACATATAACTGCAAAGAGTGTTCGTGACGTCTTTTGAATATAATTCATTCACTGAAATGCAAGATCAAACAAGACACAGCGAGACCTCTAGAGACTGAGAGAAGAGATAGGCCCAGCGATAAGTGAATGATGTATTTCGTGATAAGCCACCCTTGAAGACATTGCCACGTTATCATCGTAGTTTGACCCGGACATTTTCTGCACCATTTCAGTATTCATAAGTGGCGAATTCCCTTTCGTCAAACTTAATATATTGCTTTCCTTATGTAGGTTAAATGTAGGTTAGGTTATATAAGAAACAGTACTTTTTCCTGAATGAAAGGTAGCCTATGTCCTTTTCTGTTACCCTGGCAACATGTATGCAAAATTTCATGATAATCGGTCGAGTAGTTAAGGCGTGTATCATATTAGTTAAGATTACAGAACTTGTGCAGTCTAATAATATCTATCAACGTAAATTTCAATAAATGAAATATCTATTTGGGATTCGCAATATGACAGCACCCTTAACGTTATATTTTAGAAATACGACTTGTGAAGCAACTTGAACTCGGATGTAAGATGTATGCCAAGGATTTCATGCATAGTGTATCTGTAATGTTTACATAAGTTATTGCTCGCTTGCTTCTAAAAATGTCTCAAGGCAATAAACATTTATATAAAATACTGACGGGTTTTGTTATTCTTTTATTTTATTATTATTAGGACAAATGAATCCGTTATGACTGTTGACTCGGTGAAATCAATTATGTTATATTTTCGTGAGGACAGTATATGTCTTTAATAATAGGGGTTAAAGTATGAAGTTGCCGTTGTATAGTAATAGATACTTTGAATTGATATAAAACCTTCATGGTGTGAGATTTTCGAGTGAAACTTTTTTCATGTGCTACATATAGGATTCTTCTTTTAAAAATGTGATGCATTTGATTTTTGACTATCAATGGTTTTTTTTATTCAGCTTAGACGGAAAAGATGGATACTTCGAAAATCCGAGACATTTTTTAATACGAGTTCCGACGCGGAACTAACGCGGCAGAAACGGCTCGCAATATCTACGCTGCGTTTGGAGATGAGACTGCTAATGAACGCACCGTGCGTTCTTGGTTTAAACGCTTTCGTAATGGAAACTTCGTTTTGAAGAACGAACCACGTGGAAGACCGCCCACACAGGTAAATACCGCTGAATTGAAGTAGATGGTGGAAGCCGATCCCAGTCAAACTACTCAGGAATTAGCGGCATGGTTTAACGTTACCGTAGGGTAACGTTAAACCATGCCGCTTGTAGGTAGCTACAATATTGGCTCATTTACATCAAATCAATAAGATAAAAAATATGAAAAATGGGTGCGACATGATCTGACTGATCTGCAGAAAGAAATGCGTGTTAAAACTTGTGTTGCCTTATTGAATCGGTACAGAAATGAAGGAATATTGAATCGAATTGTGACATGTGACGAAAAATGCAATGGCTGACCACAGGTCAAACGCTGCAGCAGTGCCCTAAAGCAAAGCTTATCAATAAAAAGGTAATGGTAACTGTTTGGTGGTTTCTTCATGGTGTTATTCACTATAGCTTTCTCAAGTCTGGTCAAGCAATAACAGCAGATGTTTACTGTGCAACAATGATGGCGAAACTGGCAGTGAAATCTGAAATAAATGTTTATTATTATTATTCTAGTTCATTAACTTCTTTGTGTTTTTAGAAATGTGTTAACATTGAAAATCTTATATTTTATAATCAGTTTCTAGCCAAAACCAAAACTCTGCTCTTTTAACGATTGTCAACGTTCTTTGACATGCGGCGGTATGTACTAATGAAAATAAATTTCCCTCTTTGTACCTCCCTATTTATTCGCTTAGTACGAACTCCAGTATATTTTTAAGTTTTAAATATAACTCCCGCAGTAGGTCTCAAGACCTGTATAGTCGGGAACTTTTTAAAATATCTACAAATAGGTAACGGACACAGTATATTTACATTCACACTCAGAGCAATCATTAGTATATTAGCTTGCCTGCTGCTATCAGATTGTATAGATTAGCTTAAACACCGAGAATTGATAATACTCACCAGGAATTGACGTAAAGTTATTGAGATATATCGGGACATTCCATATAGTGAGCCAATACATAACAGGGAGTGACGTTCGGTATAACTACGAGGCGACGTGAGGTGCATTAATATCGGTCGGAACCATTTGTACGTGTACTTGTATCATAGTAGGTATATACGTGTTCCGCTGAAAGGTCACACGTAGCGCAAATGTCAAGATAGATCTCTAGGCTACATGCTACATCATCTCTATCTATTAGACTCAAGTCGTGTGGAACGACAAACATCTAGTCCGGTCAACGTTGCCCGTCATATATAATATCAGCCTGTCTACCTGAAAGTAAAGTTGAGATACACACTCACGTTTCGTGATAAATGTTCAGTAAGGTACACACAGCGACTCATCAACCTAGACTGTTTGGACTTTAAACTATTAGAAGTTGAACGCTGCGAATGAGTACGTTATATTTTTGTTATTTTGTCTCATTTACACTGAACGGGCCGCGGGCGCCGCCGCACGCGCTAGTGCACCGTGATGGGTCTACACCACTATGCACTGTCCCTTTTCGTCAATTCTCTATTTTGTATGTAGCGTAGTTATGCGTATATAGGGTGTCTAACTTGATGTGTATCCGTGTATGCCGTGTAAATGTTATTAAAAGCTTCACGTATTTAAACTGATTTGTCAATATAACTAAAAGTAGATAGGTCTACTATCTACTTTCAGTTATATAACTACTAGATTTTACCCGCGGCTTCGCTCGCGTAAATGTAGGTTAGGTTAGATCAGGATATGTAACAGTACTTTTTAGAGTTCAAAAAAACTCTTTTACAACAGCTTTGTCCGTCCGTCTGTCTGTTATACAACTTTCAACTCAAGAACCGTAAGAGCTAGAGACTCAGCATAGTCGATATACCCCCGAAATGACTATGACCTTTGACCCTTGACCTTTGCATATTACTTAAACCATTTTTTAGAACTAAGATTTACGGCAATTCATTGCCGTTTCTCACTTGTTTCTGGATGAAAGATATCATAACTAAGTTCATTTCCATTTCGTTTTTCAAAATTTCACGTCGAGAAGACAAACTCACATTTATAATATTAGTAAAGATACTATAACTATATAAAATGTTTATCCTAAATACTTTCTAACACCAAAATCTGAATTACAAACGATACCCCAAAATCAGTAGACACGATAAACCACAAAAAACGGAACTGGATATAAGTATAACAATTTTACCACGCATTAACTAAAAGACAATTTAAAACGTATGTTTGCACTGAACTAATGTATGCCCAACCGTGAATATAAAACATTTTCGGTTGTGATTCGGGTGCGTTAGGTTGAAAATTGTAAGTACGACACACCGGTACCAAGGTCACCATGAATATTAATATGACATTTTCCACCGCGCAGAGAGTATTTTGTATTAAAATAATACCTCTTTTCCTTTAGTATATACACCCTTATTTTTCTTTACAGCTCATCTGCCAGTGTGTTTTAACAGTAATGGAATATTATTATTTTTGGTACTCCGTGACAGCGAAGCGAGGAAATATCTTATGAGTTTCTATGTATTGGGTTTTTTATTGCTTGGAGGAGCCAGCTAAATTAGTCTCATCATGCGAGTGGCAGGCTGCTGCCTACGTATCTACTTATAGCAAATAGTAATGGGCATAAATTTATATAATAAAGTCGTAGGCTCCTTTTTACTCTTTTCCTCCATTAAAGCATTTCTAACCAAAAAAAGGTGGTATAACCAGGACTCACAGGGCTCACAGAGTCCTACGGGGCTTTAATATCGTTTGCCGCTTTTGATAATACTATTATCAATTTTATATAGGGGTAGAAGACCTGTGATCCTAAGGTCTGTGATCAACTTAGATTATACATTTTACGACCTTTTTATTCTAAAATTTGTTTTACCTATTTTGTCAAATGCTACGTTAGGTAGGTTGCTAGAGAAAATCCTCAAATTAATAAAAAAGTAAATGAAGATAAATTATATTTTCAACTGCTAGGTTTAAGAAATGCGCAGTGTTGCAAAATAAATCTGGCAGGAAGCTCGGTTTTTCTTAAATCCTCGGCAGTCTAAATTTCTTAGTGTTTGACAAATTATTGCGACACTTTGCAGATACCGCAAAGTGTAATGACAATTTCATCATTAATTTTCCAGCAAATCAAGTGAAACTATTGAACAGCCAAGTCCGAAAGCTATTCAGCTGTTCTTGTGGGCCATTGAACTGCCAAATCAGAAATCTCGTACTTTAGCCTCAGATATGCATCTCCTGCTATTCGAAGTTATGTCCGCATTTAAATGTTCGTTGGCGTTCGGGTTTCACGTATCTACATAAGATAGTTATATCATAAATGAAAGTCCTTATCGTAATGCTAGTGAATCTAAGATACGTGTAGACTGCCACCTCACACTCAATTCCCTAGTCTCTTACACCGAATTTAAAAATAACTGTGTTAAGCACTGGCACTCAGACAGATTTTGGTTCAAAGGAAACGAGTTGCTCCAGTTACATATCTAAATAAAGTCATGGAAATAAGCGATAGTGCGCTGAAAGAATAATGATTTGCATAGCGGCCTTTTGTTTCGACACTTAAGCTGGTACAACTATGTAAAACTACAGGTAGAGGACTTAAAATTCTGGCCTCGTTCGAAGAATCTTCCCTTTTCAATTGTAACAAGCGCATCACGGGTCAACCGCGTAGTCGCCGGGATATCTAGGTCAAGGTAACCTTGCCCCTTATAATCCCATTCAGCGCTGTGGTCTTGGAATCAAACAAAATCTTGCTGCTCCAAATGCATTTGTGATTTTACGCTTATGTAATTTTGGTATTAGGGTGGTCTATTGAATATGTATGAAGACTTGTATATTATTAGCTCAATCTGACCAGAAAACGTTTACGCATGAGGTTTTTTATTAGGGTATTGCATTATTCTCTTTGGCATCATTTGCGTGCTTTATACATATTTATGTATTAACTAAATGAATAAACGATACATACATACTTTTGTGCCTAGGTATATCGCAAAGAGGTAGGAAGAGGGGCATTGCACCCACTATTCGGCTACTATAGTTTTAGGTCCCACGTACTACGGGCCTATTGAAGTCTACTTGACACAGTTCCAGAATACGTGTTGCTAGTGAGAATACATACATACATAGATTCACGCCTGTGTCCCAGAGAGGTAGGCAGATACTTCGGGTTTCTATTTGCTATGATCCTGACACATTTCTCTGGCTTCATTCACTTTCATAACATTCCTCATACACGCTCGCTGGTTTAGGGTGCTCTTAACTTGGCCTTTATCCAGAACGTCTCCGATCTGATTAAGAAACGTTCGCCTAGGTCTTCCCCTTGCGACTGTTCCCATCATACTAGACTTATAAACTTTCTTAGTCAATCTTTTCTCGTCCATTCTTTCTACATGCCCAAACCAGGTTAACACACAACAAAACCCAATAACACTTTTTAGACTCAGAAGTCAGAACTCTTGCAGTCGCATGCACTACCGCTACGCCGTGGTCATTTATAATAGATATGCATGCCATTCTATTTATAGAAGAAGGCACTTGTTAACTTTCTAATAGAATATGTCATATCATCCATATTTTGTAGAAATTAACAACATGTTACGATACTGCCATTAGCACAGAATACACATTAGTTAGTTGCGATGAGTGTGTAACGGGTACAATTGATTAAAGAATTAAATCATAAATACATGTTACTATGCTACGTTTAAATAAAGTTATCTTCCTGGACGTTAACTTGAAATCTATCATACAATGTCAACATCTGAATTATAAATATAGTATTATCACGCTCACTCATATTGAACATTGTATACTGTCGTTCTCTATCTTATGTACATGTGTTCTTTCTTCTTAGTGTGGATACATTTCTGTGCGATCTAAGTACGGTGAAAGTACATCTATGATTTAGATGTTTGCTGTCACCAATATAAACAAGTGAGAAACGGCAATGAATTGCCGTAAATCTTAGAGTTCGATAAAATGGTTCAAGTAATATGCAAAAGTCACGTGATACCACGTGACCTTGAGGTCAGAGATCAAAGGTCATAGTCATTTCGGGGTTATACCGACTATGTTGAGTCGAATGGCGTTGACCGTGACTGTCTAGCTCTTACGGTTCTTGAGTTGAAAGTTGTATAACAGACAGACGGATGGACGGACAAAGCTGTTGTATAAGAGTTTTTTCAAACTCTAAAAAGCGCTCAAGATTTCTATGATTATAATTATAAAATGCTAGCTTTTGCCCGCGGCTTAGCTCGCGTAAAAGTAGGGTAGGTTACGTTATGTTAGTAACAGATTTTTAATTTATAAAGTATAGCCTATATTACTCGGTGATAATATAGCTTACAAAAGGTAAAAGAATTTTTAAAATCGGTTGTGTTACTTTTGTGTTAAATCCTTATAAACAAACAAACAAAAATCAAATATTTCCTCTTTCAAATATTAGTATAGATTAAAACATTTAACCATTATTTCACTATTGTGTCAAAATAATTAATGACAGGCCAACTAGGAAACGCTATGATGAATGATATGAGGTAGATAAAACTGGCAACAAAGAAAATTCTTATTATTAATAGAGGTCCTCGAAAACCTTAGCCCTGCATTTTATTCCAATTTATATTTACTTAAACAATTTATTTTGCAGTTTGAGGTCACAGTTTACTAGTTATTTTATTAACCTCTACAGCTATGCTTAATGCTTTTGTTAGAAATGCTTGTTTGCAATTGGTAGCGATCGAATCAACGACCCTCCCACCACAAACTCGCTGCATTACCAATGGGCTATCATCGCTTCTATTTTTGTTTTATTAATTCTGAATCCGAAAATAAATACACATTTGTTACAGTGGCAAATGTAATAGAGCAACTATAATAATACTACAAAAAACATTTCAAACCTATAATATATATTTGACATGTTTAGTCATACATAATGCGTTTTAATAGTACTCTTCATTATATGTCCAATAATAATTTAAATTAAAGAAATTATGATACTTTATCAGATTAATTATTACTAATGCTAGGTAAGGCATCAAAACATAAACAACCCATAGTGTATATGAACTGAAACATTAAATTTAGTATACGTACTATTGACCTGAAATAATAATAAAAAATGTTGGTAAATGATGTTTATTTGCTTCTGTATTGAAGTTCATCCACAGCAACTATATTACACAATGACTTAAAGTTAATTATACAGTAAATTGCTGATACACTTGCCAGTTACGGATAGATATATGTAGATACATACTACATGAGTGACACATTTAAGTATAGAAACTAGATTATTTATAATAATTATACATCGTTTGAGTTTTAATCATTTTGTAGAAAATCGCATAAACTCCTGTGTTTGCTTTTTACTCAGAGAAACGTCAAATTATATTTAAAAACATTACAGCTTGCTATTTCCAGTTCAGAATAATAAACGTGTTTTAATGTTTCGGCTTCTGTTACGCTGTCTTTTATAGATATATTTATAGGTATTAACAATTTAATGCGATTTCGTGAATCGTTGGTTATTATAATAATATTTGAATATTATGTAAATGGTTATGTAAATTTTTATATTATTAAAACGGGCCCAAGTAGAAGTAAAACATTACGAGATAATAAATATTTACACTCTACTAGACTAATAGGGAACGAAAAAAGCCTGATAGGGAACAGGTCCGGGCTAGTGCATAATTTATTGTAGCACAATGCTATCTTGCAATATTCAGAACTAGTAAAAACAACGGAAACTTCATGACGTCGGGGGCGTTAGAATAAATTATGGGATATTCCTGCTGAAATGGAATTTATTCCTCATTGGTTAGGATTCAGCATCGAATAGGCTTCTGATCGAATCACACTATAACCTCCATTTTAGACGTAACGCGCTGTATACGGGGACGCGCGGCTTTGTTGTTTTATTTATGAATAAATCGAGGGGTTGGTTAGAGAGTGCCCGCCCGTATGATCGGTCCTAAAATTGAATTATTTCCAACTCGACTCCCCCTTTGGGGTGATTCCCGAACGTCGAACATAGTATCCGCAATTTGCATAGTTGCGTTCTGTTACGACGTAACAACCGAAATTTGATTTATATTGACTACAAACGCGAGTCCTCTTGCTTTTTGTGAAGTATTTTGGGATGGACGGTGCCGCCCGTCATTTTTCTTTTTGTGTCGTCGTAACAGCAGATGTTGCACTGTCATGTTTTGCTGTGTTTACTATTTTTGCATGAATGCAATGCAAACATATATTTACGTTTATGATTTAATTGCGTTACATTTTAAAGGCAAATCTTGTCCTGCAATTATGTTCAGTACAGAATAATTGTATACCTACAGTAGAAAATGATAGCATTTATTTATCATATAATACACACAATTATTATTATACTCCTAATTATCCTAATTGCTATCCCCATTCGCCTTCCAATTTCTCTATCCTTTTTAATCTGGATCCAATCCAATTATACATATAGGTACCTAATATTAAGAGGTTACGTAGAACGATATTGTTAAGTGTTTTGCAAATACAATAACAAATTACCTATAATTAAATTATACTATACATAAATATATAACCGCGAAGACAATATGCTTTCTATAATTTTCTTTTAATACTGGTCGATGCTATACAATCCAATAAATGACAAAGCCACTGATAGACTTGGACCATTTTATAGTTGGCAACCAGCGACCAGATTTATCACTTTACCAATTCTATCATCATGTTTTACAATTTCATTACACAGTTAACATTTTAAAGAAAGTTAATATGTTATCTGTAGTGTACCATTTAAAAATCACTTTCATTTCGAATATAAAAAAATTCGTAGTTGATAACAAATGCGAAACATACTTCCAAAAAATTTACTATAAGTATTTCAGACGTTTTTAGATAGGTATATATTTTATTTTATTTATATGTCGTAAGTATTTTAACTTTTTATTGTTGGTATGTTGCTCATATTGTTGTTTTTATTTTGTCTAGTCGTCCGTCTAACGTCGGGGAAAGTGTAAAAATAAATGAAATCTAAATAGTTTAATAATAATTTAATTAGCTTAAAAATTAGTAAAGTTTAATAGTAGTAGTAGTGTAACAATTTTCAAAATTTTGTAATAAAGTGTCAAATAAACAACGCGATAAAATCCGTACATAGCAGTTTAATTTCAATCTATAATAAATATGTTACCCAAAGGGATTTATTAAAACCATAAAGTTACACGTGCTGAAAAGTATCGTAATTACCTAGGTCGCTGCTACAAATGAGAGTTTCACAAACATGTTGAAGTTAGGAAAGATTTTCGTTTAATATTGCGGTTAGCGCACAAAACGCAGGTGTTCCCCACAAAAAATAAACCCAAAAGTTGTATAGATGATTTTCCGTTCGCTCGTGCTATAAAACTGTTAGTAGCTATATGTCTGGTCTCTTTAACTTTGAAATTAGGTTAAGGACGGGAAATTAACTTTCTACACATAAACCTACCTGCGTAATTAGATTTCGTACATGAAAATTTGTTATTGTATGACACATTCTGCTGTTTGCAAAATTAGATAACAGAGTTTTAGGCAAATGTTCATGATTATGAAGTTAGATAATTATGTAGTTTAATAATTAAGGTTACTTGATTAACCTACTAGCGGTGAGCATGATTTACGCTTCTTAAGTCTCGATTGTCTAGTGGTATTTATTATGTGAGGTATATATCGTACTGTATCTTATCGCTTACTAATACAAGAACCGTGCCCGATAAACGTCTACATACGAACGGCGAGTATGCGATACCATACCTTTGTCTAACCCCGTGCGAGATTATAGGCGTGGCATTATTTATATTGTGAATATAAATTATCGTGTGCAATTGCATCCACACAGCAAAGAAAATAATGAATCCGGGTTTGTTTAATAGCCCACTAATCTTTTGACTCATCCAAATTCATTATTCAAGCAAATTTGTGGGTAATGTCCGTTAAGACCTAGCGATATCATAAATCTTTTTTCAGCTGAACTTGAATCTCTAATGCTGACACGAGTAGGATCCCTGTTTTGTATGAAAAGAGCACATGCCGCATTAAAAGTCCGGCTGTTTTGAGCTGGGCCTCGACAGTGGTGTGTGAGTGAATGAAGGCGGGGGCGGTTGGTCCGCGCAGCCTCCGAACAGCCCGGCCGCCTGCCAGTCGACGTCGCGCCAAGCGGGCACCACCACGCGCTACCCGCTCATATTACGCTCAACAACTAACCAAATAGTGGTATTTATAAGTGCAAAACTTCACCATTGTAAGTAACGTTATGCATCGAGATGCGATACGATCGGACGTTCGGATTTAACCCGTGTACACGAACAAATCGACCTTTCCAAAAACATCATCAATTCAAACGTTGACGCTACCGGCGATAGCTTCTTGTAGCTCTTTTTTGTGTCGTTAAATGGCAATTACAGTCGTCGGCGTGGCTAAATGTGACGTATTTTCAATGTACGATCTGTCCCTAGTCACCTGAGATGTCTAGAGGTCGTTGCGTAGACGATGTCAGTGAGGTACATTTGTGTGCGCGCCAATCACGTGTATTGTGCACAGTCTTGGTATTCTTCGCCATTCGAACGCTCAAAATACATTAAAAAGGATATTCGACTGACAATCATTGTCATAAATTCACTGAACTATTCGAAAACAATGTAGACGGATCCTAATGGTAAATGTACCGTGAAAAATTGATATTCAAAATACGCACGTTTTGTCATTCTTATCTGACGAAGGGTTGGCTTTATTGTTACAAGCCTTCAATTGTTACTACTACGGGCGCAAAAAGGAGAATTACTTTACAAATATTTAATTATAGATAGATGTCTTTCTTTGTGCCTTCTATTAATAAATAATAAATAGCTTCGTATTGAGTATTGGGTCGTGTACCGTTTCATCAAAAGTATTAATGTCCATCTGAACGGACAGTACATATCTAGTTGGTAAGCCACTGACATTTGGTACTCTCTTTGTAGATCGCCTACACATCGAGTGGGATCACCCGTAAGTCCTTGTTAACTGTCGTAATCCCGTCGTGTAAGCTCGTTTCTAGTTTATATTAGATGCCTTTTGGGTATATGTGAAACTTTTTGTCCTCGTACAAAAGAACCCATTGATTTAGTTTGGGAAAAATATTGGACATACTTGGAATTGTGTCAGTGGAATTCTTGAGCAATATTGGCGTTTCTACAAAGATTTTTCCATTGAATTTTCTGTAGAATATGCTCGAGTAACTTTATGTGTCCCCAGTTATAGGTCGTTAGTTGGTCTGGCTGCTAAATAAATACTCAGCTTTACTTGTCGCCCAAAAATACAACATTTTATCCTATAAGCTCAAACAATTTGATTAGATTTACCACTTAAAAATTCATATTAAAATTCTCCAACGAACTTAATTCAGCTCGCAAATGTATAACCTCATTACGTTACCCTCTTCATGGAAGCTTTCGTTGATACATTTCCGAGGTATAATCTAATACAGACTCATCTCAATCCTTTCATTTTCTAAATTTCAGAGCTAAGTGTGCCTGTGGTTGTGGCTAGTCAAACTATGAATTTTATTTATTTCGCTTGCATTAAGAACATGGCAGCCAGTTGACGGGTATACGAACGTCCAACATTCTCTATTGCCAAATCTGTCAGTCATAGCCGTTATATAAATGTCTAACACGAGTGTTCTGTTTCTATGCGAATATAGAATAAATATTCGTACCATTACACTTTTTTTTTTGTATTCTGAAGCACGTGTTTCTTTGTTACAATATAAAGGACTTCTATTTATCTTAAGATTTTCCTGCATATAACAATCGCTTAGTTGGCTTGCCGCAACCAAGTACTACGCCCAAGCGATAAGCGTTCAAGAAATTGAAAAGGATTTAGTTAGCGCGAGTGAGCCCGCTTGTCGGATTAAATTGGCTTAGTTTGCGAACCAAGGATTGCTCGATAGGTATAACCAGATAAATAATTCATTTAACATTGTCTCTCTCTTTCTCTCTCCTGAAAACATACATATATCAATCCATCGTATTATATTCTCGAGCACCTTTAAATCTATTACAATCATCGAGCATTACTAAGTACTAAAAGATTATTTTGACCTGTTTTTATTAAAGTCTTTACGATTCTTTAATAATATAATTAATTTAAGCGTGTTCAACAAGCGCTTCACTCTAAATTAATTTCATTAACAAGGGCCATAACGTCTGTTTTCCGTTGTCATATTTAATTAAATTTCTCTGTCAAGGGTAGAAATGCAATTCATCCATTAATACACTCTGTAAAACCGTTAGCCACCGGTAACAAATTTGTATGAAACGTGTTGCGTTTCATTTGTCACGAACGGTGTGACGTAAGCCACTTTTACATTTTTCAATACATTTTTACGACGTCAGTACACAAAAGCCAAAAATAAAAATAGCACGAAAAGCTACGAAGCATTAATCTTTAGTAAACTCCAATATACCCATAACTACGGTTTTCACTTTTATATCCTTGTGAAGCAAAAGTTCAGCACTTATCACATTTCCATTCGTTTTCAATTATTTGACAATTACATTCTCTTAGTTGCCAACATTAAGCAACTTCAATTTGTTGCGCAACTTGTTTCACTGAAAACGATGTGATCAGATAGGGCCAGTAATTTGCATAATGCCAACATTATGGCTCCAATGTCATTCACCGTGAATATCTTTCCCTCGTGATACGGTATTAAAGGTGCTGTTAAGTATAAAGTTAGAACTTAAAATAGAGAATACCAGTTACGACCTACACATAATTAATCGTTATTAGTTTAACTTTGTCATAATGTCATGGCTATATAAATTTGTGGTGACCAAAACAATCGCTTTTATTAAATAATACTAGAATAACAGGCGTCCATTGGCTCAGGCAATTGAACTGGCAGTGGAAAACCTGCTGGTACGAATCACATTCAATGCAGCGCTAATGCCGTGAAACCATTTCTAATACATACAGTTTAACTACATAAGTCGGAAAGGTTTCTTTTAATACTACTACAGTGCAGTCTATAAAGCTAGTGAATAAAATAAAACTATGGCCTTTGAAGCTTCTAAAGTCCAATTCCAATAATCTTTACCGTTTGAATTTCTCAAGAAATATACGGTGAAATCATGTTCGTAATTCCAAAGATGTTGTAGATTTATAGAGGCTATAAGGAATAAGGCACCTCTTATCTGTGCATACGACACTCGGACAAACAATGTCACGTGACAAAATTACACGCAAAATTAACCTTTGTATGTTGGTCCGACTCTTAGTAGCGCGTAGCCAAGATGTATGCATACTTTGGGATCATGAACGTTTCTTATTTTCGCAGCTGATGGTACGTTTGTCTAACTGTTCAATGGACCATGACCTATTTTCTCTACCGCCTGAGGTGACATCCCGTTTCAATACAGGACCGACATAAAGTGACTTTTATGCATTGCTGTAAAAATAAAAGTTTCAGCGGCCCCGTACCTGTAGGCGCTTTATTATTTTTTATACGCCACAAGTGGGTATGGGCATTTTAATTCGCACTGTGATATGTGCCTTTATTGTCGTATTTGTGATTAAATCTTGCCCATTTGCCTTTTTGTAAGTGTGAAATGGAAATATCGGTATACAGGTATATCTTCCGGTGTTGAGTAGAGTTTACGTCCATAATTTGTATTAATTTTTTTGAAAGTTGTCTATATATACAACTACATATTGCAAGCTTTATATATATATATATATATATATATACACTTTATATATATATAAAGCTTGCAATATGTAGTTTACTTAAAACTAGGGTTCTAAAATGGCTCATATTGGTAATTAGTAGATATAAACTGCTTAGGTGGCGGAGCTATTGAAGAATTGACTGCTGTGTATGAGGTCTCGGGCTCGGTGACCCGAAATTCGTCATAGCAGCACGGTGCTCTGAACTGCGCTCGGTAGACGGCAATAGGCTTGTCTACTATTACGTAGGTCATAAAACTATCAGTGGCAAAATTTTAATGAGTTATACCTATATTTACCCCTTCGGTGATTTAGGCGTGTGATGTATGTACGCTAATTAAATTTATATCTATGATAATACAATCACATGATTTCAAAAATACATCTCTGGTATAATAGTAATGTTAGATATACATAAATACATTACATTGGTTAAACTAAGTATATAAGTTACGTGTAATATCTATCGTGATATATAGTTCCTAATATTACCTTAGATCAATCCTTAGAAGGATTTCCGCGGTAAATGACAAATGTAAACGGAAATAATATTATACTATGTGCTGATTCATTCTTTGAATCTAGCCCATCTACTTAATCACAATGAAATTTTTAATCCGTATTTCAAGGGTAAAACAAATAAAGGATGAACAAAGGCCTTCCCGCATCATTTTCTGTTTCGCGACCCAGAAATGGAGGCACCTCATACTTATGGCCGTATTATGTTTCCATTAAAGCTTGTTGACTTAACCCTTGAAGAGTGAACAGTGACTGCGGTTTTTCTGCGTCTCGCCGGCACAACCAGGGCACGTATTTATATTATAGAGGTCTTCTTACTATGCAAAAGCATGCAGCGGTCCTTTGATTTATTTTCATTACACGTTCGTTCGTACAACTGTGTCACAAGCCATATTTTTAAACAATCCAAATTGGTTTGAATTTTGACGTAAAATTATTAAATAGCGTCGTCGCCCGTCGCACACGGTTTTGAAGGCTATATCATATTTATTATGACTAGAATTAACTGCCGCAAGTTTATTCAGACTCTATCCACGTCGTCAAGGGAATTCGGCAATGGACAGCTGATGCAAAACCCGGTCGGCTCTGCAGAGATATCTCATTGTATGACAGCAACTGCGAACTGATGACCCACTGACCCAATTTTGGACTGCAGCAGTCAGCGATCTGTGTATCTTACTATTTGTTTCGAATTCTGGCAGTGATTCCCACCCAACTTATACATATTCATATTGTTGTGCAATTCTTGAAGGAATTTTCCAGCATTTTAGCACAAAGTAAATTTTAATTGAGGCTTATCAAATATTCATCGTTTGTTTGCTACTTTTATTTGTGTGTAAGTTCTGCGTTTGTTTTCTGTTCGCCCAGAAAATCGCCTCTTTGTTGATATATTTGGTAAACCTCTAGGGAAATCAATAATAACACGAAGACTGAATTTCATTTCGCCTAAAGACTGTGCTATTTGCAACAACTAGCTGGAATTTGTAAACATGTTTGTTACCCCAGCTCTATTAGTTGTGTACATTTTTAATATTAGTACCTACCTCTATTATTATAATGTGGTTATTTATAAAGGATAATGTCGAACAATTTCTCCTTTCTTACATATATAACATTTTTATTTTCTTCGCGGTAATTCTTTACTTACTACATCGTTTGCAAATTTTCAGAGTACTAGTTTTATCCTTATTCTCAAGAATATTCCACATATATATCAAATTATGCTCATGTGTGCTTGACGTTTGTATACATTAAACTAATTTAGATCAACGTTCTCCATTATCAAGTCGACTGTAATGTTCGGGCATTTCGTTTCAAGACGAGTTAACACCGTCCTGAATGTACGAGTATTCACGCCTTATCGTCATATCCACTTGTTAATAACGTGTTAAATTACCTACAAATCGTAAATGATTAAATAGCAATCACAATTTCTATAATCCATAAATTAATACAATTGTTCTCTTGAGTGCTATAAATTCATTGAGAAAATTTTGTAGTGTCTGGTCTCTTATTTGAAGATAAAATATTCAACAGAATGTGCTAATAAATATTAACAATATTCGATACAGTTACTGTTGGTGGTTGTGCCGTCAGCGAAATTTGTATTTGAAGATCACATAAAAATGAGTATGAAGATAATAAAAAAAGACTGCTTCCATTCTGCCATCACTCTCAAGGTTCTCTTTAATTGTCATTCAGCAATTGGCATAAGCGAGGCAGTGAAATTTAATGAACCACATTCGGGTCAAGGCTGTCTGTAACACAGCCTCCAACGACACTCCAGTTTGAATTTTGCATCAACAATTTTGGAATATGGATAATTGCTTTAATTGGACCAGTACAATAGACTATTGTTTAAAATATTCATAAGTTCTCAAAGTATACTTCACTAAACAGAATGGACATTGAAGTAAGTGGTCACCGTAGCGGTGGCGCAAAGGACCGGGTACAATAACGTGTAGTAGGAAAGGCGAATTATTAATGACATTGAATCGGCTTATATTCAAAGGGTTTTTGCATTTACACTTTAGTGAAGTGTGGAACTAACAGACTAATTTATGCTCCAATTGTATTGATCGATAAATGGGCCTATGCCTGCATAGGCTGGTGCTATAATTTTTCCTTTTTCCAATTAAAAACGTGCACCGGTAGCGAATTCTTTTGCCTGTGCACGACTTAAATATTTTATGCCTGCAGTCTCGCGGGAAATTAATGCTGGGTGCACTAAACCATTGTGCTTAAGATTTTTCTTCGGTGCGGTTCGTTAGAATTTTAAAGATGCGATTTTGCGCACCAGATTATTTGACCTACATTTTTCTAATGACCTACTTAAAGACAACTTTGCCTAAAGAGAAAGGATTTAACCTAATTCAGTATGACTCATTTAATATAACGGCTAAATAGTTATAATAAATGTATGCTGAAAATAAATTGATTCAATAAATCATCCAAACAAACAAGAATCAAATCCATTTGTTAAGGTTATACACCCCGGGGAGTGATATCAAATAGAGAATTGGATTCGTCAAGTACGACCTGCCACTAAGACCTAAACTGTGGCTTACCGCCCGCGAGTTGGGTGCCTGAGGGACTCCCGTAACTCCGTACCCTATTATTCTACTATCTCACTTGCCGCGTACGTGAGACCCTTATTTATTGACCGAACCTGATGTAACAACAATTTCGTGCGTGAACTACGTGCTGGGCAATCTATTCTCACTTAGATACATTTTTAAATGTGACGCGATCTTATTGCAAGTTTAAAAAGGTCTGTAGTCTGTGATTGCTGAATCTGTAGCGGCGCGGCGTCTACGGATTTACGATTCAGAGCTTGAAAATCACTGTTTATTTGTGTTCGATTCCGAAATTTTACTAGTATATTTTATTATTTCTGTTTTATTTTTATTTTATGAAAATGTAGGCTACGCTAGATATACATTATATATATACATATGTATATACTTTGAGAACAGTCCAAAATACTACGCTGCTAATAGTTTAAAATGAGTAGTCGTAATTTAATAGTATTTACATATTATGGTTGTGTAATTATAACATAATATAATATTGCCAGATGTTACAAATTGAATCGAATTTACCTCGCACAATTCACGGAAGCACAAATTTCTGCAGAATAGGGACTCACTCAACAAACTGTCAATTCCATGTCGATTTCCTCCAGGGTATTTTCTTTCTGTATTCCGGTTAAATGTGATAACAGATATTGTTTTATTTCAATTTGTACTTGATATCCGAGGTTTCTTTTTCAATATTTTTATTGTAACTGGTAATCGGTTATATAAATCGTAAAGTTCACTGTTAATCTTAGGCGAACTAAAGCCCAAAGTTTCGTAAATAGTTGGAAAACGGAACTCAAATCTGTAACTATTAAGCTGCGGGACTTTGTGAAAATCCTGAGACAAGACTCAGCCTAAAATCTCATTTATACAGGTCTGGCTCGGAATAATGTTTATAGTCCGCACACCTGTATGCTCCACATAAATAATTGCGCATTGCCACTACGTCTACTATTTGCAGTATTGTTTTAATTTATTAATAAAGTTCAGCACCAACTCGGGCTTTATCTATTTTTAATACTTTAGACAACTGTAATACTAGGTAAAGACGAAATTAAACTATTATATACACAATTTTTTAATTAATAACATTCGCGTAAACAGAAGGTAACGATATTATTATCGTACTATCTAAAAGCTCTTGTTGAACTATCTTATTCTAAACGCTTCCATATCCTAGTCGAAGATTTTCGTGCATTTCGATGAACAGAAACTTAGGGAGTGTGGTAGTGAATACTGTTTGCCCCCGAACTGGAACAGGTCTGCGGTTACTTCCTTCAGTGAAAAGGCAAACTTAAGCCATTGTGAACATTACATGGAATGCAGTTATTACGGATTCTATGCAATTCGGAACTACCTGGAAACTCGCGCTCTTTGTGTTCATCGCTTAAGAAAATTGTTTCGGTAGTTTTGGTTTCAACGTAAAATTACAATAACAGTTTTCAGTTTGTTTTTGGAAAGGGCGACGAGATTCTGCAATAAGATTAAGTGATGGAGTCTTGTGTAAATTTTTACGAAAAGCGTGTTGCATTAAAATGCAGAGGCGGTGAGAGGACTACTTGCAATTGAATTACTAAGTGGAGTGTTTCCAACGAGGAGTGAAACTATTAACGTGTACGAGTGACAAAGCTAAAAGTGTTCTGGCTCGGTTGTGCGGATGAGAGGATGCGCGGCTGGCGGATGTCCGCTGAGCGGAGACGCTAGCGGGAAAGGTAGAGGCGATCGGAAAGGGTGTCGGGCCGCGAGCGCGACGACTGGTGCCCGCACGAGGCGCGCCGGCATGCGCTGACGTGCGCCCGGCGCTGCGCGTGCTGCGGCGCGGCGCGATGCCCCCCTGGGCCTGACATGGAGGAGGGTGGCTATTGGCGGCCATCTTGCTCGACGCTGTCGCTCGCGGAGCACCATGGCAGCGCAACGCACCTGTGCGCGCGCCACGCGCCCCAGCCAGCGCGGCTCGCGCACCGTCATCCCCCCCATGCGCACCACGCGCACGCGCACCAGCACGCGCACGCCCACCACCTGCCACACGCGCAACACGCGCAGCACGCCTCGTGCCCCGTGCACAGCCCGTTCAGACAACCCACGCCGGAGTACTGCGCCGCACACTCACAGGTATACTTTACCTAAACAGCCATCTATAATCACCTAGTGTAATTATAAACTTAGACTATTATTGTATTTTTTTATTTACTACGATGCCAAGAATTAGCTGTTAATTTCTCAAATTTCGCCTAGAATATCAAATAGGCTGAGCTCTCGTTAGCAGACAGTCTGTACCGCGGCGAGATCAATCTAAGCTGGTTATATTATGTAGATACCACAGAGACGAAGTTGCGTGTAACAGCACAGTAATTACAATATGATTTACATACGATCCCTTAAGTCGTTATGATTGATTAGTTCTCAATGGAAAGAAGTGCTGACGCAGTATGCGATGCTATCGGAGCTGGTAGCACGCCAAACGATTTGCGAAATCCAGTCACGAGGTGGCGGCACCTGCACCTAATTTATTACAAGTGGCTGCCTTCGACGCTGGAGAGCACATTTTCAATGACACCGATTTGCATCTTGCCATTGCTCTTCCCTTCACGCGTAAGATGATAATAAAATATGAAAATATAAGTATAACTAACACGTTATCCATAAATTTCCTTCTCCATTATTTTGTGACAGACAAACACGATTTATGAAAATCCATAAAGCTTTTGTTTGTGACAAATACGCAATTTATTAGTATCGGCTACGTGCGACCTTGAAGTGTTTGTTGGTACTGACGGTGATACTATATAAACGTGAGAGGAATGATGTGGCAATCGGAGAAAGAAAAATAGCATTTGCCGGTGTTACTGTATGAGATGTACATGAAAAAAATACCAGTCTTTGAGCAATTGCTAAGTCACAATGTAGACTCTAGGTAAAAATATATTTTATATGTATGTATTAATTGTACTTAAGGGAAAGGAATTTCTAAATATTGGTAAACAGATCGTTACCGCTCAAATAAAAAGAAGTAAATTTGGGAAGATGTACATTAAAGAGAACATCCTTAGGTAACATGTAAATTCTTATAAGTGGTATTGTGAACAACCATACCATTTTATAGAATTTAACAACTTCTGGCATCGTTTAGCAATGTTGAAATAACATATATTCATTATAAATTAATTCCAGACCTTTTTTAAACGGAAACTCTGCTCCTTAAACAACCTCCAAACATTTGTGTTGGCGAACACTGTGGCAATCTAGTTCTGTATATTTATATGCGGGTACGCACATCGAGACTATTAATCGCTAGTTTTTGCTCCCGCCACATACGCCGTAATCATTTTGTTTTTTGCTCTATGACCTTAAAAGATATTGTATGAAGTAGAATAGTCTCGAAAGATTTAATATAAATTGAGATACACAAGTTACCGTAGTAAGCTTTAAGCATAGTCCTTGAACGTTAAAATTTTCTTCGACGATTACCACTAACCACCAACAGACATCAACAAACCGTTGAACCGCCTGATAGTAAAGGCAAAATAAAAGCACTTGTTAAAAAGTAAAAATCCCCGCGGTTTAAAAAGGATTATAGATTCAAATTTATTAACAATAGTTGACGTCGCCATTTTTGATATCCCAAAAACCGGTTGGCATAATATGTAGCTGGCTATTTTGTTACGTTGATTTTATATTTCTATATTTATGTAATAATTATTCGTCTGGAAATACAATTTATAAACCCGCAGGGAATACGGTTTCGCTATATTGTTACTACTAAAATAATAAGGACTGTATAAACATTAAGGTATATATATATGTAATAATACTTTTGTTCTGTATTTTAGAAATACACAGATAAATGTTTTTCAAATATCTTTATAAGCTGTGGATTTTCTATACATACTTTGCTGAAATAAATCTTAATTCCATGTAGAATTGAATAGCTTGATAAAGTACTTGATTCCACTCAAGTTTTGCAGGTCGTCTTTCAAGTTGGCCCTACTATATCATCCTAATATGATGCCATAACTGTATAGCAGCTGCTCTTGATTGATGGGAACTTAGTACATAATATGGCGTAATGCGAGGAGATTGATGTATTTAGGAAGCAATTGAGAATGTATGAGGATGGATAGCGGTAAGATGGACTTGCGAAGTACAGTTCATAGTTTAATTCACATTCTGTTTACGTTCTCATTTGAGTTATATCTGAACTTTCTTCTTTCTTCCATAGTCCAGGTACTACACAATATTTCAAAAGAAGGAAAATGTCTTTCAAAAGGACCATAGTTGCTTGAATTCTTGGTTATATCGATACTCGAACAAAACGTAATAGAGAGTTTTCTATTAAAATATAAACGCCCTTATCACATTGAGACCTAAACCTGTCACCGCTATACTGTGGGTCGACGATCATGCCTACGCTTCTTTTAATTCCGAAGACTCTCAATGAACCGAGTTTCTTTACAAAATAAAAGTTTTATTTATATACCTATCTTTATTTAACTCCGCAGGTCAACTAAAAAGACTTTAAAGGTGAACTTTAAATACAATTGAAAAGGCTTCCATCGAAATCAAATGCGTATAAAAGAACGTTGAGTCGAAATAATCCTTTTATAACGTTTTCATGAATACGGAAGCTCGTGTGACAATAGCAACTGTGAAGTCTAAATTGTTTTTTGCTGAACGAGATAGGCACGAATGTTGAAGACGACACACGTAATAATATAATACGTTATTGAATCAGTTCAAAAAATAAATGGAATAATAAATTACCAGAGGTCCATTTCGCTTACGAGAATCGGAAAGCTTTTCATATAAGTGATTGCCGTGTGTCATGATTTAATGCAAGATTTGTACGGTGTATTAGTTACGTACGTACGTTAGCTTATTATTACCAGCAATTAACAAATCGATAACAGTAATAATCAACCAGCCTCAAGTAAGAAAGGGCTTCGCAGGACAGTCTTTTCCAATAAGTTGTGGTGGTGGATTGTATACCAACTGTTTTACCCAAAATATTGCTATAGATTGATGATCGAGGATTGTATTTTTAACAGCAATCCATCTATTACAAAGTGGGCACAGGAGGGCGATTATAGATAAGACGATATAGTGAATTTGATCTGAATTTTTTTTGCTTTCATTTAGATTATACATAAACCGGATAATATTTAATTACTATTATTTTTTTTACAATATGAGTGTTTTATAGCACTAAGCATTAGCACTAAATATAATAATAATAATAAAAAATAAAATACCTGTATTGCAGAGAAAGATTTGTTATAAATAGTACCCAGTCTAGAAACAAATTTGTGGACCTACGCATTTATTTGTCGCGTGTGGGATCGGATACATTTATACTATCAGTGGCGAGCTCACCACTTAAACAATTACGCTATCTGCTTAGACATATTATAATAAAACTAGCTGACCCGCGCAACTTCGTCTGCGTCACATAAGAGATTTTCCATTTTTCATTGATTCTCCGCTCTTATTGATCGTAGCATGATGTTATATAGTTTATACCCTTCTTCGATAAATGGGCTATCCAACACTAAAATATTTCCATTTTTTTTTTATTTTTTTTTTATACCAGTAGTCTCTGGTATTAGCGCGTTCAACCATACAAACAAACTCTTTATCTTTATTATATTAGTATAGATATAATGTATAACAGACTTTATGTAATCGAAACGACGTAATTGAAAGTAATCTAAATAATATTCTGTAAACAAGTTGTTATTACTTTACATTAAGAGAAGCCAAAATGTTTGACAGCGTAACATAATATTTAAAACAAAATATTTACAGCCATTTCCAATTTAGAATGTAAGCATTCCATAATAAATTAATAAGCAATGGCGCTAATTTTGCATTTCAACAGACCAGCAAACATTAATATCATATCTTTATTATATTTTCCAGTATTCACTAATTGAATTCGCAGGCGTTCTCATATTCAAATCTTTTAGTTGAATACTAAATTATACGGCCTGCCACCGGACTTATTTTTCTAAAATATCTAATGCGAGAATAAAAGGTCTTAGTTTATAAAGACTTAATATTTTATACATTAGTGTGATTACAAGTGGATGTTAGAAATATACTTTGAAATTTTGAGATCGTCGAGGGATATTTCTTCTACCGGTAAATTAATTCAAAAAATTTAACAACAGCTATTGTGATTACGGAGAAATATTAGGGGTATTATATTTTGGATGAAATCTCATAAGGACGAAGTGGACGAATGATAGCGAATTATATCTGATGTTTAAACAATGCACCGTTTCAAATTATAACAAGAAAGAAATACTAAACAAAAAGTTGAACTGCACCGAAATGAAATACCAGCGAAACTCGGTCTACCATGTTTTGACGCAAGGTAAAATCATTTCGGTCCGCTTGGTGGTACCGCGTGCTGTGTAAACCGCGTTATTATAAAAAGGTTAGACCGTAGTCTTGTCTCTGTAGTTTGCTTGTGTCCTATATACGACTATATAGATACTTATTAGTATACAATATATATACTAGTAAATATCTATGTCGTTGTAATAATATGTATTATTTTCCTAATATTAGTGCCACTACAATCTTGATATAAACAAAATATCGTTCTTACTGGGTAACAAACAGTTCCATCTTCCAATGCGAATGTGTGGCCATCACGGAGGCCGCCACCGCGATCTATAGGAGACAGATTGAAGGCTACAGGATACGAATCCTCTCCGACAGCACAGCTATACTTAGAGCCCTAGAGAGCAATAGCTGCAACTCCAGGCTCGTTTACGAATGCCACCTTGCTCTCGAAAGAATATCCATAAAAAACACAGTGACCTTACAATGGATAAAGGGGCACAGTGAATCGCTGGGCAATGATGCTGCAGATGAGTTGGCTAGAAGAGGGTCGAGAACCACCACGGAAGGTCCATCTCCATTCCTCCCTCTACCATTCTCACAACTAAAAACATGGATGCGGCTTCGCACTCAGAGCCAACATAATAAACGCTGGGCACGGACAACAGACTGTAGACAGTCGAGAGCAGCCCTACCGGCCATCTCACCACGTCTGACACACCGCCTGCTCAACCTACAAAGATTGGACCTTCGGACCATCGTGGGGATCCTAACAGGACACTGTCCTCTGAACAAACATCTTTACAACATTGGAGCAACAGACAGCCCACTCTGTAGGGGATGTCTGACCGAAGAAGAATCTGCTGCCCATGTAGTCCTGGAATGTGTGGGAGTAACAGCACAACGTAAGGAAATCCTCAACAACCCGAGGTCACTCCGCGAAGCCTGCGAAGACCCCAGGAAACTTCTGGGCGGAGTTGGACCAACTTAGAGTTCAAATGCGGAAAAGGAAGTCCAATTACAATTACAATTACAATTACTGGGTAACAAGTTGCTGAATATCTTTATGGACTTAAGATGAATAAAATAGATTTAAGATATTTGTCCACAGGTCGTTGAATAATCAATTTCGAAAGAAAACGAGAATGCTTATAAACCAGATGTCTGATGTCTTGAAATCACGATACGTTTCTATGTAATCTTAGAGGCAGGGTCATCGGAGTGTATAAAGTGTTTAAGTGCCAACGAACACATACGTACTTTCACGCTTACATCTCCGAAGAGTTAGGTAAAAATACTCATATTTCCCCAGCAATGATTAAGTCTAAGAATTTCTAGATAGGAAAACCAAATAACACCGCCCGGTCCAGAAATCAAAACCGAAAGTCACACACAGCAGCCATCACTGATTGTCAATAATTCACCTGTACTTTGATAATCATGATCTGCTTATAGAATAATCCAATTGACGTTCCATCCAAAGTAATTATACAGATTTACATTCTGAATCGGTACTCTTCAAATGTGATTTTCTGCACTGAACACTCGCTGGCTGTAATCATGACGCGCAAACATTATTACAGTAACTGCTGCATAATTGCAATTATGTATGTCGTAACAACAACACAGCTCTGAAGCGTTTAAAATAACTCGCTTTTACAGTCAGAGATTGCTCCTACGAGGGACATTTGCATAAAGTTTGTGTAGGTTAAAAGTGTTTCGTTGAAAAATGTACAATGTAACGGTTTCTTACGGATGATTTCCTATGGTTTTTTATGTTAAGGTTCTTGAGTGGTGCACGATTCTAGATGGATCGACGATCTGACAGGGGACCGATGGATGTAAACAATTGGCGAAATTAATGTGGGTGGCCCGTGTCCAAAGGTGGATATATAACGGCTGCAAAAAATATCCTTTTGTATAGGTTTGTTGACACAATTTCAGTGTCGCAGAAATGTAGTGGAAATCAAAAAAATATAGTCGTGGCGGCACACAGGCGGCCAAACACAATAGATTTTTAATTAAGTCTTGTATTTAAAGACTTGACAGATCAAACGTGAGAATATCGAGAAAGTTGTGTTCTTCATAACTCAACTTTATCGATTATCTTACGTTTTATTTAACCATTTTAGTGAAAAATCGCTATGCAATAAAATTTTAATATAAAATTGCCTGCCTTTAGACCAGGTACGCTTTAAAGCGAACCGTACTTGGCCTGAATGTCTAAAAACAGCGACCATGATGTAACTGTAGTAAATCGAAACAAAAAACTGAAAAGACAACAAACAATCTAACTTTAAACATATATTGAATAAAAATAATTGATGTAGATTATTGATAAAACATATTTTCCATAATAAGCCTTTAAACAAGATATAAATCTATTTTCTTCTCTCTTAGCCTTTACTATTCCCAAGTCACTTGGGGTTGGCTTTTGTAGTCTAACCGGAGTTGACTGGATATCAGTTTTTACACGGAGCGGCTGCCACCTGACCTCAGCAACCTGAAGGCTAACGATATCCTAAGGCTAGACTAGTGTCAGGATATTAGAGGGTACTGACCTTCCCAATAACGACTGCCATAGATGTTCATGGCAGCCGGGACCGACGGCTTAACGTGCTCTCCGAGGCACGGAGCAGGCGATAATTGTCAATCAATACGCACATAATTTTGAAAAGTCATATACGTTCCGGAAGTCAGAGGTGCGCGACGTGGGTTCGAACCCGAGACCCCCTGAATTGCAGTCTGTTGGTCTCCCCACTGAGCTATCGCTGCTTTTTCTCCCCACGAAATATAAATAAATTTCTTAAATAACGTTGAATTTTCTGAATTGTTGAACAAGAATCACATAAATACATATAGAGAAAAGGGGCCACTAAAAAGGTAAAAACCAAAATGAATTCATTTATCACTTCTGCAAAAGGTTGGCTGCCAAGAAGGCAGTAGATAAATTTAAGGTTTTAAGAGAAAGCCTTCTTCAGTAATAGACTTTATATTTTATCAACAAGATCTGTTCCCAGACCATCTTAATGTGTCATGAGTTTTTCTGGAAACCACAATATTTTAATTATTTAATACGAAACCATGCCACGCAACCATGCCTGAGAAATATTCGTTAGCAAATTACATGCATTTCCATGGTACGGTCAACAAATAAACGTGAAATGCCTAGCCTAGTTGAAAATTTAATGTAGCCGTATGTGCCCCCACGGGAAATTAAATATCTACCCGCCGTCGTCACTCAGATGTATGTTTCCTTTTGTTTTAATACCTGTTAATCGAATTGGCATACTCGTATTGCTTGGTTTATACACACTAGTCTATAATTTAATGTTTTATTTTCTCAACCCGCTTCAAACTTTCTGAATATACATTAAAGGCTTAAACATTATTGTTCTTTGAGTTAAGAGTCAGTAAAACATAAACGTTTTACAAGAAGGTACTTGATAGGTATCACCTTCCATTTTAGCGACATCAAGTTTCAATATATTGTTAAACTTCTCTCGAAACCCAATGTAGTTTAGTCAAAAGCTCTGTAATTTGCTCGTAACAGCTTATCGTGGTGCCCAGGCGCTGAATTGTACAGGACTTTTCGGGCATATGTCCACATTGAATACCGAGCTCCTGTTATCGTATCGTGTCGGTTATTATCCTTGACCTGAGTGCTGTGATAACAAAGGCTATCTGAAACCTTACGTGACAATTTCAAAAAGTTATACTGTGCTAGATTAGCAAAACAACGATAAGAAAGAATTTGAAAAGTAGAAGAAACAATATAAAAATTCGTGTGCCATCCAATACAACAACGTATTTTAATAAAAGTGTGTTTGTATGGCACCCAGAATATATAACCATTCACCAAAACTAATACTAAATGAACACAATGTTAAAATATTTAAAAGTAAGTTTAAAAAACTATTGCTAGAAAAATGTTATTACGCTGTAAGTGAATATTTATGTGATAAACTGTAATTATTATTTAGAATAGGAAATTTATAGAATACAGTATCATTGTTATTATTAGATTAATTAGTTTTATGTATTATGTGTAATTGCATGCCTCAAGGCTTTTGCCTTGAGGCATGCAATTACACATAATACAGTGTTGCCTAACTATTAAGTACTTAACAACCAACAAATAAATAAATATATGTTATTTACTTCAATGGAACCTAATAAATATTACTTTAAGATATTCTATTAGCTTAACTGCTATAAATAGAAGAAAATATGTATGTAGTCGTTTGGTTGATACATCAGTTTGTTATTTGCAATTATAATCTGTTGTCATATGAAAAAGAAGAAAATAAAATACGTATGATTCTTGTGTGAAACGAATATTTGAACGTCAAAATTCGTGCGGACCATAGTCAGTTTTTCATATCCAGCGTGTTTGTGCTTTCGATGTTTATAAATCCTTTTCGTTATCGATAGTATCCACTAGCAAACCAACTGATTCTATGAACTATACTTATATTATATCGTTGATACGAAAAGTATGTAATATCAACTATCTAACGTAGTTATTTTCTACTACGCTTACAAGGGACTTTTTTATGAGTTGTTTGTGTAAAGACACTATTTTCAACCCTAAATTATTTTAGAGCGGGAAATAAGATAGTTACTTGGCAAACTACTATCACCGTTGCGGCATCGTCGACTTTAAAATGACAATGGAAGAATGAAAACGGCCACATACAATAAAAACTTTTCACGTATGTGAGCCAAAACTTCACATTCCTTGATATATGATGTCGTTATATAGCTAAATGGCCTTAGGTTTGAAAGCATTTAGCTCTACTACAAACCTTAGGAATTTTCTAGAATGTCAGGGTAAAACTGAGTAAATTTGGAATTTATGAACCGCAAATGATATGTATTTCATTTTTGTCTTTTTATGGTAATCAAAAGTTATCTTGCTAAAACTATTTTATTAGGTAAAACATTAGTCACTGTTAATTCGGGTCTACTGATCAACTGTGAAATTCGTAATATTAATGTAAAACCTAAATCACTGTTCACATAATAACGGTAAAATAAATGTGGGTCGTCGTAGTTAATACATTTTGTTTATTAAGTTGACTAAACAATTATATTAATCGATACATTATCCTAACTAATATTATAAATTCGAAAGTAACCCTGTCTGACTGTCTGTCTGTCTGTTACCTATTCACGGCTAAACCACTCAACTGATTTTTGCGAAATTTGATATAGGGTAGTTTAAAACTTAGAAAAGGAGTACTTTTTACTTCTAGGCTGCTTTTTATTAATGTAGGCAAGGCGCAGGCGTAGCCGCGGGCAAAAGCTAATTTATTATAATTCCATTAATATTAGAACATAACAAAACCTATTCTAAACATTTTTTTTTATAATTTATGCTATTAATACAATATTTTGTAAATTCATCATATCAACGAAATACTTATCCGGGAACAAATCAAAGACCGCACGGGATGAGGTTTTCACAATCAATTAATACTATCCTAATTGTTATAAACGTCTATAGGTGTGACTTCTGTAGACGTTACAGTAGATACCTTATTTATAGGACTCTAAACACACGAATTTAAGTAACAAACAATAATTTGTATCAATTCTATAAAATATATTAAATGTGACAAGATAAACATATTTTTCGAGAATCGCCTATACTAGAAGTATTAGGTTAGGTTATCTCAGATAAACAAAAGACAATTGGGACACACAGACAACCTTGACTTCATAGTTATTCTTCACCTGATGACATCCTTGTTTTTAATTAAATCGTGCCTATCCCAGTCTATAGTCAATGCTTTGCATTTTAAATGATACAATAGTTCGAGTAACAATATATCATTACAAGGCAAATGCTTTTAATTTGAATAATGTTAGCTGTGATGCAGTTGATTGTTCTAAACAGAGGTCCCAACTTTATCAGAATGATAAGGACATAGCCTTCTCCTCATTTTGAATAAATAAAACAATTGACGCAAGTAGGCCATATTTATGTTAAATTCATGACCTAATTAAGTTGAATTTGTTACTAGTGGTAATTGTCTATAATATAACATAGAAACGCATTATCATTCCAGCTTTCTAATCTCCAAGGATCCAGATTACATTAAGCTTACTTAATGTAACCTACCTCAGTAGTCTAAATATTTGTATTCGCATTTTAAAGTATTCTATGCTAAGATTAAACCGGCCTCTAAATATTATGTGGCTACTTTGGCATCCTGCAGCTTCATACTTCTACAAAGGCTCTGAATAGGTGTGGCTTATTGCATACCAACATTATAATGAAATAAGTAGCGCGCTTTTAGCATAAACAAATGTTATTACGCAAGAAATTGGCACAAAATGCCGCTACGGAGAGTTACCATAATTAGTACGTATGATTTTAGGTTCCATATAGTAGGGTGCAAGCCAATTCCTGTCTAACAAACGCATTAATAGTTCTGATAGTTTACTAAAGGAAATGCACTATAAGACTGCTCCGTCCAAGGAATAGAAGCGACATTAACTCACGCAGTCGCGTTCACTACCGCTGCACCACCGACACTTTCTAACCGTTGGTACATATAGCGTTACTTGCCATTTTTATATATATTAATAATGTTATCTTTATATCACAATAATCTAAGGAACTGATTAATTTACCAAAGTCTTGCTAAGCAATCAATTCGCGCACTAACTGGCTCCGAAAATGCAATATACCCATATAATATTATCTTGATTTGTACCGCTCGTCTTACTGATTTTAGTCACGATTCCGATCCATTCACGTGAGCTATTTTCTCCTACCTCATTAAGAACACATAATATATCTTATTAATTTGTACTATATTGTGTAAATATTACTCCTCTGATGACGAACGTACATATGTATGTGTAATAGTGTGTTTTCCTCCTTTACAATCAGTGACGAGACTGGCCTTAATCTGGTCTAACATGAAATGCAGTCATTGTACTATTTTTATGTAGTACTGTAAATTTTTCTTTACTAGTATTGATGAATATTAAAATATACAAAATTTACGACAGAAGTAATAGACACACGCCTGTCCACTGAACCAAAGAACCAGAAAAGATAAACAAAAAATGTGTAGGTAAATATTTAAATAACATGATTTGAATAAATATACCTAAAGATTTGAAAGAAGTTACACGTACCCAAGCAGCAATACTTATAAAAAGATGTAACATATTTGATTTAACTGAGCTTGTTTACTTTTGCGATACTCTTCCTCAAATATTTGATACCTTTGAAGTTCAAAACCATTAAAAGAAACCACGTGAAGGAAGCGAAAATCAGGCTAACGGAAGTGATCAAAGTAAATATTATATTACCACACTTGAATGCACAAGGCATTGGTCAAATTCCGATATACCTTTTTACTTTATATTTGACAACTTTTAACTTGAATAGAAAATTAAATAATGTACAGAGGCACCAATCATTACATACAACAAAACTAATTAACAAACCTAACTTACAAGTAAAACAAAATAAAAAGGAATGGTATTAAGTATATTATAGTAAATATATAAATGAAATGGCTGCTTTAGGCAGCGTCGTACAATTTGTCAGCTAGCGACAATTTGTAATTTGGCGACTGGAAAAGTGCTCAGAAGACTGGCAGCATTGCCACGATAAATGACTATGCTGCTTCTTTGAACCGAGAAATGTCCAGCCTTCTGGTCACGCTAAGCGTCGATTAGCTGCTTAGACAGATCTCTGAAAAGAGCACGAGCGCCCGGACTTCATGAACCGCCCAAAACGGCTCAAAAACGTAATTACTAGTTAAATTATTGTATTTAAAGGAGGTATGCAAATTACGGCTACGAATATAATTTATTGTAAAAATGTATCATAATATTTTATTTGTCGCCATCGTTTTCTTTTAACCGAACCTAACGGTAAAAAGGATTTATTTTTTTTACATTTTATTGATTCGGTAAACCATTGTGGCTTGGAACAACATTGCCAGTGTTGAACAAAGGGTTTTTTTATAAGAATTAAAATTATTACTAAACATTATTATTTATATTAAATTAAGATTTTACTAACACAGGTAATGTGTGGATTAGGGATATAATAGTATCAATTTATTAATGTTGTGATTTATTTTACTAATCAATAGATTGACCAATTCAATGTAATGACATTATTGAATATGTGGTAGTGGCAACACTTTTCGTTGGGCACTCGATCTTCATTGTCGTTTATCATTCGTGATGTGACAATGTAATGAGAGAGCTATCAAGTACAAATACCTGGATTTTAAGAGACAAAATACAATACAGGCATATAAGCCGTAAAGTATACTATGTGTACATTTTAATTAAGAACCCTCTAAGAGGTTGAAATGCTATTATACAGCAACTGCATAGTAGGCAGAAGAACAGTAAGCAGCTGTGCACATATAATAATAATAATAATAATCATTTATTCAACTTAAATTGGTACAAATTATTACAGAGCTTAGGTTACATTGTAAAGGTAATATATGAGGGGTGCCTGTACTAGGGTAAACCTGTACCACAGGCAATAAGGGCACATACTATATAATATATGTAGATATAATTTCTAAAACAATACTTATAAAACATTATTCTTTGTATATAAAAACTTACGAATTATATTATAAACTAAGTCAGTTCTGTTAGTTAGAGTATGTAGCTATTAAATAAAATCAAAAAGTACAAGATCAGTTGATGTTTATCGCAGATATCGTCCAAATAGGACAAAGGAAAGAATTCCAAAAAAATAAAGTGTAATTCGATAAAAAAACAACGTATACAAATTAGAACCTTAGACATTTAGCGTTTTTCTCGATAATTTTACGTATATTTTAATATTTTTACAGCCGGTCACTACTTATTGGTGGAATACATTCTATATCTGAAACCCAACTAGATAGCGTGATGAAATTACACAAGGTATAGAATACTAATAGTACTTCGTAAAACATACAGTTTTATTTCTGTCCATGCGAGGCCGAAGTTGTATGGGTTTGTTGCATATCTCCTTTAATTTATTTAAAATATTCATCAAAACTGATGCTTCTAGATAAACTTGTGTCAATCAGTGTAGTGTACGTCAATGCACAATAATGTAACATACGACGTGGAGCGTATAGTGCGGTTTGATCGATATAATGATGAATGTGGTTACACAATGTCATGCTCGTAGCTGCGGTTTGCGAAGGAATGTTCATTATACGGGAACCTTTTGTAGCAATGAATTAACGCTACGCGCCCGATAGGACCTATTTGCGTTTGACAATGAAATATAAATTGATATTTCAATGGCACAGCCAACAACACATTGTGACAATAACGAAATATCTGCTGGAGTATAAAAAATGATACCTTAAGTAAAGTAGTTTTAAACAAACGAATTTGTGATGAATGTCTAAACATAGCGACTAAGTAAAGGGCATAATAAATCAAAGATACTCTTAGTTATGGAATATTTTTGCTGTAAGGAAATATATTAGCATTTTATACCAATCAAAAGGTGTTACAAATTTTACGTGCCAATTCAAAAATTACTCAGTGGCAAGTGATATTACTGCTCGACTGTTAGTAATAGTTTCATACCTTGTTGCTTTTACGAGTACCGCCGCTGGCCGCTCGTTATTAAATTATCTGATAACTTGCCAGGTTTATGTACAACACTGTCATTATATAAAAGGGCAGCTTTGTGGTCTCAAAAATTTGGTTGGCAATTTGCATTTTGATCCGAGGTATTACGTCTATACGACAACTTGTCAACTTCATCAATGCACTTTAATGAAGTTGTCAAGTTAACTTGCTTTTTGAATCCATTTCCGGATCACCACAACGAATCATCGTTGACCGATTTTAGCAACATACAACGTTGTACTTGTTACAAGTGCACACTACGTTATTATTAGCAACCGGCTTATCGTCCGAAATAACTGCATGAAAATTTTGACTGTATTATATATGTACGCTACTCGTAGTTTGTGTAAACTGACGCCACTCTGTTAAATTAATGGTCACACATTTTTTGCAAAAACTACGCATACTTTAAACAAATTTACATATAAAATAGCTGGCTGCGAATAAATTATAAATGCTTGTAATCTGATTATTCAGAACTAACTGCCGCTTACGCTTTACTCGCATGGTGGCAGACAACCTGACGGCCCGAAACATTTCGGCGCTTCGTGCACCACAGCGCGCCATGGCCGTCAGGTTGATCTTATCAACTACTGCACGATTACTGCACGGTTACTGCACGATCTCGTTCGAGGCTGCGAGCCTCCTCGCCGGATCGATGCCATGGGACCTGGAAGCGGCGCTCCTGGCGTCACTCTATCGTTGGCGCCGGGAGGCGCTAGCTCGGGGCGAAGGACCGGCTCTTCCCGCTCTCGAGGCGGCGAGGTCCGAGCTCCGCCAGGTCCTAGTGGCGAATTGGAAGGAACGACTTGTGCACCCCAGTGCCGGGCACGCCACGATCGTGGCGGTAAGTCCCGTGTTTGAAGAATGGCTGGAGAGGCGCCATGGCGCCCTCACCTTCCGGCTGACACAGGTAATGACTGGCCACGGTTGTTTTGGCCAGTTCCTGTGTCGTATACGCCGGCAAGAGACGCCCGGTTGTCACCACTGCGGCGTCTGCCGCGACGTAGTTGAGGACACGGTGCTGCACACTTTGGCGGTTTGCCCCGCCTGGGCATCGCAGCGCCGTGAATTGATCGCGGCAGTCGGATTGGTTGCCCTCTCGCTCCCGGCCGTAGTTCAGTCTATGGTCCGGAGTGAGAGGTCGTGAAACGCCGTCGCCTCCTTTTGTGAGGAAGTCATTTCCATCAAGGAGGCGGCGGAGCGGGAGAGGGAGCGTTTGAACCCTCTCCCCAACCGCAGAGCCGGGCGCCGGAGGGCGCGGGACGACCTCCAGCCACCCTGAGGTTTGACCTGGGGGTGGCGGGCTTTATGGGCCTGCCCGCCATCCGTTCAGCACCAGGTCCGAGAGGCGGCGTGCGTGTTCCCACGCGCGCCTCTGTGTAGAGTCCTTCTCCCCTCTAGGGGGGACAGTAGGGAGTGGTAGAAGTGCCTTTAGGGTAGGTCTTTCGTGTAGTGGCCTGCCGTTTCATACGGCGGGCCGAAACCTCGGCGGGGTCGCGACCGCATGCGAAAGTGATTCGCGCGGCCCCGTCGATAGTGGTTTTGTCGAGGAACACCGTGGTAGGTTTAGTCGGTATTCCGGGAGGTACTTCATCTTTTCAACATCTTTATTTTACCCCGGCGAGTCCGACATAACCCCTCCGCCCGCCCCCACGGAGGGGTATGCGTCATGCATTCCCCCACGTAAAAAAAAAAAAAAAAAATGGTATGTCATTAAACAAAAGATAAATAACATATTTTTTACTGCACCCAGAAACATGTAACGATTTTTTCACTTACTAAGGAAATCTTTATTAAGTAATTGTTAAAGCTCTCTAAGCACAATAGTATTACAAATTAAAGATAACACAATATAGCTTTTGTTAGTAAAGAATTTATATCATCTGTTTAACAGCTCCAGATATATCCCTACATATAAACAAGCAATGTTTAACTCTTTACATTATGATTCTAGACACGCCTTATTACTATAAAAGTAGATAAACTTATTTTTCGTATGGCATACCATAAAATGTCAAACAATCAGTGTTCGTGTTTGGCACAACAATCACTTCCACAGCTGCGTCCTTCAATTTCAATTATTCCCTATATCAAGCCAAACGATTCTACGTAATAGGAATAATTCCACAGAAAAAGAAAATATTTCTACGTAAATATCGCCGCTTCTAGTGAGCCACACCCTTGCAACAAATTAGTACGTATTGGTCATTTCCGTTTACCCTTATCTTCGTACGTCCAAATAACGTATGTGGGTTAATCGTGATCGACAGACACATCGACCGCAACGTTAATCAATCAATAACTTTGTTCATACATTTCCATGGCTTGCCATACATTCATGTAAGGTTTAATCATTCATCTTTCATATCAGACTTTCTGTTCGGTGCATAAACTCGCATATCAGTTTACAAAACATAATTAATGTTTGAACAGCTGACCAAAACTACAGGTTATTTGCATTCTTCCCACAGTTAGTCAGCACGGAATATTCCTAAACATTCTAAGAAAAGGGCAAAACCAAGCAACTGTGCTACTTAGTAATGTCTAATCTTATTTTATTTTAATGATTATTATGTCGATATAGCTTTTTTTTGTTCTGTAAGATAACAAATAATCATTACCGCACAAGATGATAATCTGTTGCCTGAGCTTCTGTAAGCGTGTTTTACTATTGCTATCTTTTTGCTAGTACAGCAGTATTAGATGTAACTATTTTAAACCAATATCAACTATTAAAATTAAACTACTATATACGGATTTTATCGCGTTATTTATTTTACACTTTATTACAAAATTTTGAAACTGTCGCACTACTACTAGATACTATTAATACTAATTTTTAAGCTAGTTAATTTATTAATACTATTAAAACTATTTATATTTAAGTTTTCACTTTTCCCAACGTTTCAAAATTTTGTAATATAGTGTAAAATAAATAACGCGGTAAAATCCGTATATAGTAGTTTAATTTCAATTAATAACATTCGCGTAAACAGAAGACAATATTACAATATCAACTAATTATTTTGATATACTATTCTCTGAAAATTATCACATGATACATTAAGACGTCCATACATCTTTACAATTATTGATACAAATGCTTGCTTATCAGTTTGCCACGTGATCGAGTTTAAACAGATAGATATTGTTTATCCGTTGAATATACGATATTTGCTAAAGATACCCTTAGGGTTTCAAATATTATGTCTATACTATACAGAACTTTGTTATATATATGCAAATGAGATGTGCCTGTATTACTCGTCTAATAACTTGAGTTTGAACTGACATTAAACTTGTGTAACTTAGCTGAAAGATATAACTTTGAAGTCCTAAGTGTGTGTTTATGTGGGTGTACATACATATATATTCTATATATGGATGTGTTTATAGCAAATTTGGTGATTAGTTCTGCGAGTAATTAAGTGTCCTATTGGAGGTGCCGCCTTAAATGGGACACTGGGTAACGACTTAATTGGTATGAAATGTTGTAATTACACGTCAGAAGATTGCTATAACAGAATAGTAATTACGATTTTCGTAAATCACTTAGTTTTACCGCAGGATGAGGTCTCCTGCGGTGTGTGCGGTATGGCGCAGGTACACAAGATTCACCGCATCTCGCACCAGAGGGGTGACGCAAAAGTAATGACAACGAGTTTCCAATGCCCGTTGTTTTACGTACTTGTTACTTTTGTTTCTTTAGTACATTTATATAGCTTAAAATAAGGATAAAAATACAATATACACTTATGTTGTCTCTTAACAGTCGATATATCTAGGAGATCTTTGGTTTAGGAGAGCTTTTGTATCTTTAAATTAATGACAAGGAGGTTTGCAACTTCTTATATTTTTACGTATGTTATCTCATACACTTACACGCTGTGGACGGAAATCAATTTTTCTTTTTATTTGAAAAGACTTACTTTCAATATTGTCACAAGGCTATTTATAGCCTACAAATATATATTATTATGTATTTTATAAGCCATATTGATCATATAATATATGTAAGTATGTTTTTTGTAATATATAGCTGTTTATTTATTTATATAATAGCTATGTTTATCACAAATTACACGGTGAACAAAACTGCAATAATGTTGTTAATGTAATGTCTCAAAAGTATTTCACGAAACGAAAAAAGAAAAAAGGTATCTAAGGTCTTGAATACCACGTTGAAAAGCATAGAATACTTTCGATGTCGCTTTAGTCGGTTCGGAAATATTAATCCAGTCTCAGCATAAAGAAAATATTAAGTGACCAACCCTATTCCTGATAAGACGCATAACTTAGATCGCCCAAGAATGTAATTATATTTGAAGTTAATATCATACCGATGGAATATTTACCGTCGATTACAACAGGGTTCGACCCTTATAACAATATGAATGAAAATTAATGACCCTTGAATTGTCGGCAATGGACATCGAGTAAGGAAGGCGAATATGATAAGGCCGTGTAACTTTTGAAAATGAGAAGTTGTAAAAGTAGGGTGATGGATTACCCTTGTGGTTGTACGAGTATACGCATGAGTGATTTGTATACAATGAAAATTGTTCCATATATTGATCGATGGTCTGTGTGAAATTTTCTTTCTTTGTGTTTATTTCATCTATACCTAGCTACTATACTTAGCCTGGCCATAAATACTGTTGCAGTAAAAAAATACATAATATTACATTTGAATTTGTAAGCTATCATTCTTATATGAATATACATAGTTTTTTCTCATTTACGCGCCAATCGGCGTTAAATATTTTTGGGATATTAAAATGGAGTAGGTTGAGCTGAGAACCGAATTGCTATGATAGCATTTCACAAAGTAAGTATGGAGTCAAATACAATTTTTGAAACTCTCCATCCGGCTTAATATTAGTCTAATGTTTTTGTACCGGGCTATTGATAGGTACAATGAAACCTGCTCTGTTTTTGACTGCAAAATATTAGCCGTCCACGCAGTACTCGAACGAAAAAGGCGATCAAAGCAGTGAAGAGCAGAATTCGAGAAAAGCCTGTCCGAAAGCAAAATATTTTATCTCGGGAAAATGAATAGGTACAGCACCTAAAGCCATGTCGCGTATTTTAAAAGTTGACTTAGGACTTGCAGCCTATATGAGACGCATTATTTAACAGATAATTTAAAAATGAATAGGGTGGTAAAACAACTTCTTAAATGCAAAGGCAGGTCGCAGAAAATATTTACTGACTTTTTTTTACTGTTGAGCAAAGTTTTAACAAGTAGAATGACCGAGTTTATACTTAAAGCTCTATAAAAGCTTCCCAATTAGTCAGCAAAGTACAACGTGGACATTATAGGACTTCGGTGATGGTTTGGTCCCCACCAAACTTAGCTATCAATGAGTGACTGAGACATAATTTTGTGATAAAAGTGTCAAAACATCAGCATAAGTGTACCAAGATAGGATTCTTGAAAACGTGGAACATGGTGTTTTAAGCCTCTTAAAAACACCATGTTCCATAATCAAGAATGGTCATTTCAGCAAGACTCAGCACTGAGTCATAAAGCTCAATCCACCCTAACGTGGTTGGAAACGAACGTTTCGGACTTTATCAAATAAATAAATCAGAGCTGAAGACTGGCCCTCATTTAGTTGCGATTTTAATCCGTAAACCAGTATCTATGTAAGGGAATCTTTGAACACGATTTTCACCCATTTAGAAACAGTGGATTAATTTGAAACTTTGTATACTTATCAAGGCCCACACTTTATTTCCAATATAATGATTTTTTTTAATAACTCTATTTTTATTATTGATTTTATACTTTTAAGGTTGGTTTTCTATAAGAGCGTGATTTCTGGTTTTTTTAAATTTGAGGTCAGATATTTATTTAGAAGCTACAAAGTCATAGTTCTAAATTAATTCTAAGCAATGTCGTTCTGGTCTAAATAAATCATACATTCGTATGTCTCTTGCAGTAATACCAAAATTTTATATTGAGAATCAAATAAGAAACACCATAAATTCTACCTTTAAAAACGTCTACTTTCCTTTTACTTAGATTGTGGGAATTCCTGTCAGCAGAGGCGTATGCACATCGTGCTCATCATGTTATCTCCCGCTATGAATTTATCTTTTATCGCCATTTCCTGTCGTGAAACGAATATTCATAAACATAAATCGCAGTCAGCAATCAGGGTGCTACCGGGCAAAATATTGATATAAGTAAAGATAGAGCATCTTTGCCTTACCCTCCAGGAAAATACGAAACGTCAGTCTTGTTTTGCTCGTAATGTTGTATCGTCGACTATCTACAATGCTTGACAATCCAATCGTTCAAATTAGATTTAAAGTCAAATTAATCGCATTGGCTATTTCGAGCCCAGAGCTATGCGATGCCATAATTAGCTTATAACTGGCAAATCCGTGCCCCAATTTGCTAATTAGTGCTAACATAATAACTCTATACAGAATGCAACAACAATAATTGACATTAGGTACATTGTTTTGTTTTGGATACAATGTTTTAGAATGTACTAATGAGATTAATTACATTTTGTGATATAAGTCTGTAAAGGGAATTTTAGAAAGGACCGTAACCATGTGATTGTAGGACAACCTTTTCTAATAGTGAAACCCTTTATTTAGACGGTTGCCTGTTGTGCGGCGAAATTTTATAAATAATACTAGAACAACGGACGCCAAAACACGTAGACGCGGCAACAACTATTTGGTGATGTCGTTCGGAAGATCATACCTGCAACATCAGGACTTGCTTTAGAGGCTACCATTCTGACATCCGACATTCAGTATTCCAAAACCGTCGATAGCAACGAATACTACAGTTTCTTTAAACAGGTGAACATGCGGTTTAACTTGAACTACCTAGTTTAAGCACTAATATCCAAGCCGATTAGTGCAACCACAGATAATAATATAGATTACACGGTCATAAACTTACCACAGCCAAAATTCTTTATAATGAAGGTAGTCGAAGAAAGTCTTTAAAAATATGTATGTAAGTGGAACAAGGTCTGCATCAAATATACAAGCAATGAGATTTAATAAAGTAAGGTATTTTCTCAAATCTTGATCTCAAAAGGGCTTGGCCGTTCTGATGTAGGCGGTGATCGACAACTTATAACTACATTTATTCATGAACTGTGAAATATTTTTCCTTCAACTTCAGGTAATGCGGGTGAAGTAAAATATGGTATGGATCATTCTAGAAAACTTTTCATCACTACATTCGTTCGAACTCTCAATCAGTGTTTATATAATTTGATTTTATATAAAATGCCCGTTGTCATGGCGACCGAAGCACCCAGATCCCGCTGTCTTATTGATTAATTGTTGAACATTTTACCCTTGATAAATGACATGGTGGATATCTTGCCTTGTTTGTTGCTTGTTTTTGTGACATCCACTGTATTGATGTTATCGATATGTTCTTGTATTATCGCATTAGTATCGGTAAATAACTATCGTGTAAATAAATGGATTGTAATTTTTTCAGAAACTTGACGATTACTTAACTTCTAAATATTTTAGTTATCTTTAATAAAGGTCAAATGTCTCTGAGCGCGGCAGTTATATTTGTAGCTACAAAGCTATGTGTTATTAATTATTGTATACTATTGACTAATTAGTAGCAGCGATAGCCTAATGGGAAACCGTTGGACTGCCACGCAGAGGTCTCGACTACGATCCCAAGGCGCGCATCTCTGACTTATCGAAGTTATAATAATAATAATAATAATGTTTATTTCACCACAGTATAACACTTGTACATAATTATTCTATATTTACGAGTACACAGACATAATAACATTTATCATTTTTTTTACATTTCACATTAGTTTACAGTATGCAAGATATCCATGTCGACTTTTTGGCACATTAATATTTGGCAATATCCCTGTTACAATTGGTATATTAAACATACATACATAAACATCAATTAATGCGTGAATTATTTTGTTCAATTCATATATATATTATCATCTTGTTTTATAATAGTGAAATTTGGCATCACCATAATACACTGTCACACACATCCATTGTCATGTGGGAATTCTGCAATAAATATAATTATATTCTATATAAATCACTCAAATTTATGATTCCTGTGAAAATCAAACCCGCATCATTCGACGCATTGGTAGCAGCGGGCCCACCACATAAAGCACTGCACCAAATACCTATAATTTAAATTTTATTAATATTATATAAGTATGTACATTACAATATGGCGTGATATCGTATTCCACTGGGTATTGGGTAACATATTTCACGGTAATCGGTAATTCGAGCTTTGCGTTTACGGACGTAGATCGGATTTATGTCTATATTTTCATGACATACCATTGTTTTAACGTCCAATTTGGGAAATAAACCTTTTATGGTAATTCCACATTCGCATATTGTGTCCGTTCGCTTGGGCTAATTTTCAACTGTAATGTTTGAATTCAGTTTAATCAACGCTCTCCGTGGTTCGTCCCTATTTGTTTGACATACCACCCGACATTTTGTTGAGCATTTCAAACTTTCCCGTGATGTACGGATTTCCGAATAATGAATTTTGGTAAAGATCAATCAACGGTAATCCATATATTGTTGGATAATTAAAGTTCTATTGATTTTATTAATATCGCTTTACGTAATGCTACTGTGTTATGTATATATTTTATTTACAGATCTGTTAGGTCTTTAGATATAATCCAAACATAGAATGCCGGATAGCCAAGCTTAATAGAAGTTTACATAATACATAATACAGCTACGTTACATACTTTATAACACCGTAACAAGGGGTGACTTCCTTGTACTCCTGTTTTGATTTCTTCTCCGCCTCTTTCTAGCTTATAAGTGCTCTTTCTTTTGGCGAATATAACACAACGCCAGTCAAAAACCTTTTGAAAGTCACATAGATACTCTGTATGTATTTAGTCCACACAAGCGGAATAAATAATACACTTTTATTGTGACAATATCAGGAATACAGTTAATACGTTCGCTACATCTACAGAAATTAGATCGGAAACTCAGTGTGGCAGAATATCGTGTGTAGTTTGAATTTACCAGGTCAATCTGTTACAACGTCGAGAACGTCCGGCGCAATGATTTCGGCCTGGTCCTGGATAGTTATCGTTATGACTAAAGATGGAACCTTACCTTTGACTTTGGAAAACACTACCCTTGATAACTTCTTGAGTTTTCAGGCGCGTAGTCTAAGTTCTAAACAGATAAATCGATACTAGAATTGCCGACTGAACAGTTTTGTATGCAAGTTGTGCAAATACAGCACGCAATAAAAGAGCAATCTTTCCGTTATCTAAAATTCATACAGATTGTGGCAATAAAATTGGCTACATCAATATAACGGTTGATTGTTTCTGATTTCGTGCAGGGCTGTGCGGCTTCTCAAATAATATTTATTAAAATATATCTTTGTAATCATCTACAAATCAAAGTACAAGAAAATGGTGGATCTCCAGTTTCTATTTTACTAAAGAAATTTGTGGAAATTGAAGTTAAAAGATCTTTTGTAATGCATATTCTGTTTGAAATTTTCAGACATCAAAAATATTTTGAGAAAACTTTGTCCGTCCTTTTAATAAGAGTGGTTGAACAAAGGTCAAATGTCGTGTTCATTGAACGTTGTAACCTTACGGTATAACCGATAAATTTTGGTCAAGCCTGTTAACATACTTTAAATTTAGATACGATTCAAAATGGAGAGGTGATGACCCTAATTGTGTCTGTATTTGATTGCATCGCACCATGTTCGTACCACGTGATAGCCGAAGAAGAAATTGGATTGAACAATGCGAGCGATATACACATTATTTTGTTTGTTATTCATTACCCTTGTACACAGTACGGTCGGAAAATATCGCAGACACCTACATGACTATGTGAAGGATGGACGTAAGTAAACATTTCATATTTGCATTTCACAATATTTGTCACTATGTCACACTTATTGGTGTACATTAATATCTATCGTGAAACAATATGTTATGATTGCCGTATCATTAATTACCAACCGCAGACCAGTTATTTTATTTATTTGCGCATAGCCGCGTCATTTAATTAGAATAATTATAATGTTAAACAAGCCAACTACTGGAATCACACTTAATACATACAATTGTTTAGCAATAGCCTCGTATGCAATTTGCATTTATTCAACGAAAGATGAAAATTCAAATCCGCTCTTGGAAATATAGGGCACAGAAATGTGAAACTTCACAACCACAATTCCTGAATCAACTCGGGCATATATTAATTTCATGAAAGCGGTTTGGATCTTTATATTCGTATTATTGAAGATATATTGGTTTTAGCTTATGGCAAATTGTGCGGTATTGAAATGCAAAAGGATTATTTTGGGTTTCATTAAAATATATATACCGAGGAAGCTGTTGTTTATGTACATATATAGCTTTTATTAATCTTCTTATTATCTATAATGAGGATACTCGGGTTCGCTTTAGGGGTAGGTGATTACAAGTGTTACCTATTTGGGTTTTCTATTTTAACTATCTCAGTAGCAACACAGGGCGCGGCTGTCGACATTAGGATGGCAACCTATTACGTATGACCTACGTATAGGCGTAATATGCGTGTGATACACTTTTGGCGATCCCTTGAAGGATATAAAAGAATTATGATAGTCTTATACACTTTGTTATTATTATTTTGACAAAATATAGCCATAAGAAATTCACAATATTTATTTCGTACCCATAGGCCCCGTAGACGGTCCCTTCCCTTCAAGTTTAAAGAATGCGCCGTACTATTGTTACCAAGTACCATTGAAAGGGCCATGTACACGCATGGTTATGGTATGGTTCTTCGACTTAGAGCGACGACAATGCATGCGAATGTTCTACTCGGGCTGTGGAGGCAACGAAAACAGATTTATGTCAGAACAAGAATGCAAGTTACACTGTGAAACGAAAAGAAGAATATAGCGCAACGTATACTTTTATTAAAAAATTCTTGTTGGTATGCTCTAAGAGGACAAACTATAGAAAATTTTATGTATGTATATCTTTTATTACTCTAGTCAACAAGTGCTTTGTTATATCGTGTTATAACCAATTAAATAAAAATAAAAATTTGCAACTACCAAAGTTGTTAATAAAAAACTGAAAAATATATTTTTAATATTTTTCCATCGTTGATCTATTCTGAAGACTGTCAAGAATAGCTCCAAGAAAGGGAAAAAAAATCTCAAATTTATAGTTTAACAATTATCACACTTGCACTGTTCATATTCGAACAGCAAAAAATTATTAATTAACTATTGCATAACCAATTGAAAAATCCGGCGGATTATTGTTCATTTATCTATCCAGCAGCCCTCTGAATTTTTTCCTTTCTTAAATTTTATATTTCATATGTTTAAATAATTTTTATTGATAAAGTGTCCGAAGTAGGCGCGGCTTGCGCAAGGCAGAGTACCCGTTTTTGGCCGTATTTTCATCCCTCTGGGAAAATTATAAATATTAGTCCTACAATTCCGAGAGTCAAGACTTTTGAAGGAAATTTCCTCTTCATTTTGAATCTTTTATATTTGAAAAATCGCAATTCGTTTTTGTGATATTTGCATAAAACTAAACCCTCTTTTATTTGTTTAGTGAATTGTTTATAACTTTTGCAATTTTTGCAAGCGGCCTTTGTCTTTTCCCAGAAATCATCTACATTCCATTCCGAATCGAACCTCGTTCATATTTTTCCAAGACTGCTGAAAAAAGTTGACCAGAAAAGCACTTGTTGACTAGACTATTATTCTGTACGCCAAAGTACATGCCATCTGCATATTAACGTTCCTTTTATATATTATGTTAAATATATACATGACATCTTTACGTTTTGTGTATATTTCACAACTGTTTAAATATGTGGTCACTTAATTATTCAGTGGAATAACAAATGCATTCATTATTAATTTCATTTTCGGAGTATTGTTGAATCTGAATTAAAAGGTATATATATTTTATATACACTAATTGGGATACGTCCCACAATCGGAGTATGGTTTAAGTATTCATTGAAAAACGTGAGACGAGAGTAACAGACGTTATAAATATTTAAAATTCAAATCTGTTTAAATATTCAAGAAAATTATGAGTTAGCGCTATGGTTTTTTTATATTGTAACGCTTTACCTGCTGAAAAAAGTATGCGAAATATTTATGATAATGCAATATAACCGTACTTTATGATTTTGTGACGAGACTGCCGTTGAGTTTTATCGGTGGTATAATAAATGTGTACCTACTTAAAAAAAGATGGTGTATTATTTTAACATTTTCATCGCATATTTTTAGTAGAATTACGAGCGTAGTACGCAAAAGATTTTAATAGATAATTCATTTCTATTTCCAGAAGTACTTATCGTTTTTCATTTGCGAACTTTATTTAACATTTTAACGCCAGTAATAATAGTACCATCCAATCCTTTACCCAAACAACTTTTGCTTTTTGATTAATTATTCGAATTAATGTCTACGGAAGCGAACTAGTACATTAAAATCCTCAAGAGATCAATACCGTTACTAATGCTATCCATTATGGTAGATTATATTTGTTTAAAATGTATAAGGTTAATATTAGGAAAGACTTAGGGTAGGTAGATAATATTTGCTTAAAATAGATTAAGGTTATTTAGGCGAAGGTTTATTGTCAACTCTTGCTATGAAATAATAAACCGAAAGCATTATTGCAGTTGTTAATATTGGTAGTCAGGTGTGGATTTGAATAGAATCATGTCAATGATTTCTATAGATAAATACTCAAATGTAATAGTTTCTATTAAATTAAATCACCGAATTTATGTTATTAAATCGGATTCGGGTGTTTTTATAATGCAGAACGCGCATACGAACGTTCTTCATATCTATAAAGAATCTCATGAGAAATAATGAAGCAAAATATACCAGGATTGTAGCAAATCTATGTATGGGTGGAAAATTGTAATAATATTTCGTCGTCAACACTCATTATTCTCATGTTCCCGAGATTAATATTACAGATATTAGTTGCCAAGCCAACGGTTACGGCACGGCTTCTTTCAATAACATCTGTAGTGGCTTATTGTATCAGTACCTACATTATATTATATACAAGAATGATGCTATTAGATACCCATATCGACAAACTTTCAAGTAGAATATACAGACGAAGTCATTAGGCAACTCTATACGCATATTATATATTATATTATATTATGTATGCGTATTAATATATGCGTATGCATATTATATATGCATACGCATATATTAAGGAACCGTGACTCATCGGAAATCTAACATTTCTTGTTACTAAGCGACGACAGTAGGTATACGTCTACTTGTATACAGCTTTTGCTTCTTTGTCGAGTATTATTAGTATTAGTAAATGTATATAATAAATACACATACGTGATGAATTCTTGTATAAAAATCTAAGGTCTTTGTTACAGAGAAAATAGCTTTTATCGTTGTTACCTTTTTGGTAGAATAATTCTACCCTCCTAACACTAAAAGTTTATACCTTTAACAGCTATAACTTTAAGAAAATGTCTTTTAACACGTACTTATATATAATGTAAAGTGTAAACCATTTTAAAATAGTTATACCTGGTAAATATTGAGTATATGTTAGTTCAGTATTACTCAGAAGCGAGGTTCAATTCTCAACACAAAGCCAGACTGTACCTCCAATACATATAGTAAATACATATGATGTATCCCACGTCTTCACAGAACACTTGTCGAAGGCATTACGCTCGCATACTGATTGCACGTTTGTCTGACATGATCGACTCGACGTCCTTCCCACGTGAAACATGAATAATCTGTGCTATCATATATCTTTACTCGTGTAAACTCGTGTGACTCGTGTCACTCCCACAAGAAAGACGAAAGCTATCGATACTTTTATGTTTTTGAAGATAGATGGACATGGGATTTATTCGCCAGACGCATTTTCCCCGTCACTGACGTAATAAGTGGACGATGACCCTAACATTTCTCACGAAGTAATTACAACTTGGCGACTGAAGGTTCTGTTTATTGTGTAAATGTTTGGCCAGTATTTGCTTCCAGACAATTAAATTGATTTATTAACTACATTAATATAGTTGCTTGTAGGTGTATTGCAAAAGGTTTATAAAAATATCTCCATGTAATAATAATATTTTAGAAACATCTGCATATATTTTCTGAGCGTTAGAATTTCGCCGTAAAAAGACTAAACGTAGAAAATAGATGCAACATTTTCTGCAATTTGTTTTATTTAAATTTTGCACGTCAGAATGAAACTAATTTTACAGATGTAGCAAGTTACTTTACTTTTCACATTTCACGACTATCTTTTTCGTTTTAACTTTAGGTTATTTTTTACTTGGTTTTACGTTTGAATACTGCTGGACGAATGTTATATGACGTAGACACAAACTTTAGTTTTATTTTTTTTAGTTTACTCCCGTTCTAGGAATATTGCATGTGGAGCGGGAGACTGTACAAACATTCAGACAACGGACACAAAGAACAACCAGACTCAGAACAACAATTTATGGATCACACAATTTTTTGTCCCGTGTGGGGATCGAATTCACCACACTCGGCGCGGCAAGGCGATTGAAACCATTACGCCAACCGTGCAGTGAAAATTAAATGAAATATAGATAACTACTTTAACCTGACAATTGTTGAAATGCCACATAATTAAAAACCTAATGTGTCTGACAACCAATAGGTTAAGTAGTAAATGAACATGATGGAATTTTCCTCAAATCTATATTAACGCTTTATTCTCGGAAGGATAGGCAAGAGGTATATTGCCCCTACATTCAACCAGCCATGGCTTTTGGATTTCACGTAACAGGGGCGAGTATGCTACCATCTACGACGCAGTTCCACTCCATGATGCTACTGAGAATATAAACAGAAAAATCCCGATAAAACTGACTCGAGAGTCAAATCCGAGATCTAATACTCAACAGTCGTATTCACTACCTCTGCAGAGGCAGTTATTGATATTCACATGGTATATTATATTTATCCACAACAAACGTTCTCATGTATTTGAACGTTCTTGAGCATGTACATTCATAACACGCAATATAGTATATAAGTAAATACTTCTGAAATATCGGAAACACGCTATATTAGATTCCCTTACCACGAACGGGTAATGGAAACTAATCAACCCTACAATTTCTCAGAAGTTCTCCGCAGCTCGTACAAGAAGTATTAAACTTGAGATATACAAACTCAATATTTATGTAAACGTATGAACTGGATTGTACCGCCGTTCACCGCGATCCCATCGACTTTGAAACTTTCTACTCAAGATTATCCCTGTTACCATCAGACGTGCTGAAGTTACATGCAATAAGTACATTTTGGAACACACAAGTTTGAAGGTTTACGTTATAAATTATAATACATAATGTGTTTAAAAGCTTCTTTCATTGACAATCTGAGGACAGTTTGATGGTTTGGATATACGAAGGTTTAAGTATCTACCAAATTTTGTTTGGCATTCAAATATAAATAATAAATAAGTAATTTATTTTACAATATATAGAAGTTCGTTAATATGGTGACACTTCCATGCTTCAGAAATAAATAACTTTAATGAAAGTTACAGGTAAATTTGGTTTATTATATTGAGATAATATGTAGTAGGTACATACTAGAGGAGACATCTCAACTAGATTATTTGTGGCGCAAGTTAGAGTGCAAGCTCTCCAAATCAGTGGTGTGCATAATTGTATTATTTAAAACATGCTATCAAATGTATTATGTTACTGTTTAATTAATATTGCACTTAAACGTGTCGTTCCAGTAGATCAAAGCATCATCTGCAAACCATTTACTTGAGAAGTCACCACTACTTAATAGTTAAATGGTATGAATGAACGTTGTAAAGTTAACATAATTATTATAAAACTTGACTGTACGTTATGCTTACAAATTTAATTAATTTTAATATATAATACAGCTAATAAAAGCACCACCACTTTATCGGTTAGTACATAAAATTTTATTTCAGACCGTTAACGATACTACGGTCTAGATACTAATTCGGAATAAGTGTATTGGATTATTTTTACCTTGGATTTAAAACTGATATAATCTTTATTAAAATTGTCTCTGAACAGAACACCTCTTAGAAGTATTATAGTGACAACGTAACTTTTTTTAAATATTAAATACAATATAAACGCTGCCAAGAAAATTCAGTAAATGTTACCTGACTTAGAGGTCGATAAAAAATCTCACGATAATTCAGTTTGTTGTGCGGCAATTTACTTTATATTTTCATTAGTTTATATTGGCATTACTTGATAAAATAGTAAACTAGGCAATTCCATTAGTTTCTACATTAGGTATTGAAAAATACGTAAGAATAATTGATAGATTAGTTACCTAAATGTGTTGAATCGGATGTTCGATAAAACATGGTAAGGCCAGCTAAAGAGAGTAACAAGAACCGAAGCTCATGTATAAAAAATGTTGTGAGAATAAGTTCAGTAAAACAGGTGTTATAATCGAAGCAAGTAAGACGAGTAAGACCTCACGTATAAAGTAGAGTAAATAATAATAGTCGCATTACCAAAGGAAATGAACACTGTGTACAGGCACTCTAACTCGTAACACTATATAACAGGAGACACTAATTACCTTACATCTTGTACAAGTAAACAAACCCGCTAAACATTACTAGCAAAGTTGAGAGCTTTGTCAACAGCAAAGTAATTTGATTCAGCCGTGCGTCGTCCGCAGTACATGCAACGTCGTAAACATGATCTCAGCCCGCATAGCAAATTAGTTTATTTTTAATGTATGTTGTTATGTAAATCAAGAACTGAAAGTTTGTAAGATTCTACGCTACGAATTATTTAAGAACTAGGGTTTGCTTTCGAGGAATTCCTTTTGGTTGCTTCCCTCGGGAACCGCGTACTTTTCCGGGTCGGTAAATACGCTAGATATATACTCTATTTACATCTTAATCCCTTCAACCGTAATGGCGTACTTGAGATGTTGAGTAACTACATAATCCAAACTTGCGCATTTATAACTAGTTAGGGGTTTTTATCACGAATAATTGTCGCGAATGAGCTTATGTATTTGCCTGATGGTAAATGAATATTGTAGCCTAGGTACGTTTGCAATACCAGATACACAAATACAAAAAAGTCTGCGCTGATGGCCCAAGTGACTAAGATTGCTAACACTTTCTTAAGCAGTAAGGTATTCTAGTCACCGCGGAAACGCCATTCAATGCTATTTAGCTGCGATCTTCTATAAAGTGAAGGTTCATGAATTGTTGATAATTATATCGACATAATAACTACTTACGTTTATATCACAAATAAATGACACGAGCAAGCTTATTTGTCTGATAGTAAGTGAATATCATAGCCTTAGATGCTTGTAATACTAGGCACACAGACACAAAAGAAGTTTTTGCGCTGACGGCCCACCGCCGTAGAAGTGCTACACAATATTATTTAGCTGCAATCTACTATAGAGTGAAGGTTCGTGACGAATATCCACCTCTCTACATCTCTCCAAGCTATACCTTACTACCATTATCAATTAGCTGTTAAGTATTCTCTACGTACATATCCTGTATTCCTTTGTTGGTTTAATACTATACACAGCTGCCGCGAATCCAGTTGCCCATGATAGTGATTATCGCATTAGCTCTGCAGAATTTATTGAATCATCCCGGCAGAACCGTTCGTTGCAGCGATCTGTGGGAACCAATCAATTGAGGACGTTAAATTGACTGCTTATGTATGGATGATATTTCATTCAATAAAAGGCTGTCTGTGTATTTCTAGTCTGTATATTTTATAATGTAGCAGACTGGTAGTGAATTGTAAGTACCATGTTTTTGTAGTGAGAATTATAACTATATAATATATTGGAGAGAATAGCTTGTTTTTGTAGAATTCCAGTTTGCTAATTGTATTCAGAAATTTGTTCGTTGTTAGATGTGAATATACTGTGTAATAAGACTACATTAAATTAAACGGGGAATAACTCATAAACTGAATCCCAAATCATAAATAAGTATTTGAAACGATATATCGGTGTAAGTACTACTTGCTTTCTGCATAAACTCATTTTAGCATAATAATTATTAAATTCATATAAATTGAATTATAGGCAATAAAATTAAGTAACAATACCATAGGATCATCATGTCAGACCTTTGTCAAATTGTTCCAGAAATGTCTTCTCAAAAATTAGAACGATAGACTGGAGAATTATAAATCTACATATATTTTCATCGTTAATAAACACACCCTTCTAGTAGGTAGTACATTGCAAGATATGTAGAAAGATATGTAGATACTCGGTGAACATTATATTTTATTAATTTAATATATTATAATTTGTTGTACAGTCGAACAGATGTTTATTTACATGATACTCTAAGAATATATTTGTAACGGTCACAAATCAAGATTTATCTAAAGTGATCTGTTTCTTTAGGCGGCGCATGAAGAAAATATACTTGAATGACAGTCGGTTGGTTCATTGTTTCTTTATTTTATACAGAGATAATAATTCAGTCACTGTGCTCATTGATTGTTTTTTTTTTATTGATTGCAATGTTTACTAATTTTCAGACGATATTTATAGATAATATTCGGTACTGGATGATCAGTTATGGCTCTTGCACAGAACGAGGCAACAATGCGTAAAAGCCATTCACCCACACGGGTTGCATACATATGTATGTTATAAGCAACCGGCACAAGCTACCATAGTAAATATAGATATTTACGATAACTCCCGTCAAGCCGTATGATTAACTTGCTCATGTAGCTCGCGACAGCTACATGCGCCGTGAACAAGCACCATATTGTCGTAGATAAATGCGTGTTAAACATTCATTTAAAACGGATTGAACACAAAAGATCGTGCTACGATACCGATACAATGCTTTACACACCATAGGCTACTGCAGCTGTTCCACGATAAATTAAATATTAATTTATGTGATTGCGTTTCATTACGCTCAGGTAATAATATTGTACACGTAAATCGGTTGCGCCGTATGTGTGCAATTTAATGAAACACTGTTAACTTTGTTACCTGAAGCACGACGGCACTTAGCTTTATTATAGTTGGAGCACAATAATATACAATGAAGGCTACGTAGTATATTGCAGCTGTTTATATGACTTTATTAAAGAAACAACTCAAATAGTGCCATAATTTTCTTAATATAATACCCTTGTCAAGACGTCTAAATACTTAAGCCTTTAAGCCTTTAATCACATCTGTGGTCATTTATCACAAAACCAAGGTAAGCTGACGTACTAATGCTATACGTTTCTGCTTTGAAAAGGATGTGATACGTTGTGTATTGCTGCGATACTTGAATCAAATAATTATATTTTATAAGGTTGATCCACTTTAATGGAAACTAAGCTAATTTCGCTTTTACGATTATCTTATAGTATAGATTACGTCAGCCGATTACTTACAGACTAAAAACCAATGATCGATGTAGTATTGTCTATTTCACTCATAGACCTAGCTAAAGCTCCGAAACAACTTGTAAGCCAATTGTCTAGCGCTATAAATAAAGTCTAATCGTTTGTTAAGACCCAGAGATAACCCTGCGAATACGAACAGCATTCCCGTTTCCGTGGCACGCGATTTATTTCCGAGGCAAATTCTCTAGAATCACTGCTTCCGCACTACCATTTAGTAGACACCTCTGGTACAGAATGTCACACGCTCGCACACAGAGATTTATTACTACACAATTTCCTGCTCACATTTTGAAAGTGCAAGAGGATGTTCAAATATTGGAATCTAATGGAATCGAATCTATCCGCACCATCCGTCGGCGTCCGTCTATTGTTGAGATAAATTTCGCTTTAACGTAGCTGCTATTAGATTTATCACTGGCTCCTTATATTCGGTTTTAGTCCCTTGAGAATACTTCTGCAATTTAGTTGTATATGAGGGATGGCACTTTAGTGTGTTTTTGTCATGAGTAGAGAATGTTGTTATGCTTTATTGAATGCTTTATTTCATTAAGACTTGTGTATTATGGTCGTGTTTATACACGACCATAATACACACGTACACAATACACGATTACCATTTAAAATTCAAGAATTCCAATACTCCAACGCCTATTACGTCACTTAATTATGTAAGTAAATCTAAAAAGCAATTTTCTTTATTTTGCCAGTAAGATTGGTCCGCTCTCCCAACTTATATCAGCAAAGATATTTGTGCAATATTCTTGGAAATAAGCTAAGAGTACGGAGCCAAGAATCATCTTTATCTTTTATACAAATCTTTGGCATGTTTGCCAGTAACGATCGGTATATATGTATAGTATTGGGGATGTAACCAAAAGTAATACATTATGTCTTTTGTTGAGAGGCAGCCCTTTGAAACTAAGAGCAGGTTTTTGTAAAATATGAATGAATAAAAGACTAATGATACATATATTCAATGATTTATAAAATAAGCACCTAATTATCGCGTAACGCATCGTGTTTTGTTCATAAAGAATGAGGGAGCTTGGCATTTTCTTTAGTGCATTTGAAGCCCTGTAGCAGATTGGGTAAACCATTTAATGTAATCTGATCTTCATTAAACATGCGGGTTTTGAGAGCCCAGAAATAGCGTTTTATGTGAACTTGGATTGATGGGATTTATTTCAATAATGTTATGTATATCTAATAGAATGAGTGTTAGCTGTGGCTGCGAATTCATAAGCGTGGGCAACTTGCTGTTTGTCTGTGAACTTTATGCACTTGTGCACCAACGCAATACTTTTTATAATTTCCATTGAATATCTCAGGATAACGAGAGGAAATCTTACTTATATATATATATATATATATACAAATAAAAGACACGGCCTTTATAGAAGCACAAAAAGAAAACAACAACTCCTTTCATTAGATAGTTAATTTTTGCGATTATTGCAGATGTACTCGGGTCGGGCCAACAAAAAGTTATTGGGGTTTTCTGTTAAGAAATCTCAATAACAGCACGGAGTTAGGAAGTTGGCGGTGTTAGACACCCCGGTGCGTCGAAAAGCACATAAAGCCGTTGGTCCTGCGCCTGATCTCTCTCCGGTTGTGTCGGATTACCGTCCCATCGGATCATGAGAGTTAAGGAACAGAGAGTGCACTTGTTTGCGCACATACTTGTGCACTATAATATCTCCTGCGTAGATGGCCAGTCTCCGTTGACACTGGCCGCCGTGGCCGAAATTCGATCTGGAGGACATTATTATTATTATTATTACTCGGTCCTATCTTCAAACGCGTTTATAACTACATACTTTAGCTAAACGTAATAAACATTGCTTCAAGTATTTATCGATTCAATTAATTTTAGTTGTGTACAGTTCGATACGAACATGTCAATTTTCTCCTCGCGCTGAAGTTAATGACGCATAAACATTTTATTATGAGGGTACTTTGAAAATAAATCCATACTTCTAAAATATGAACGGAGTTTTCCCGTACAGCGATTTAGCTGGTATGTAGGTACTTTAATGAATCTGCGCGAGGACGCTGACTCCGTCGTGACTCTATGACCCAATTCTGTGCTCATTAACGTGTGGCCACGTAGCGCCGGACACCACAATGCAATGGTTTACTTATTCAGTGCACGGAGGTTTTTTCGATGCAAAGCGAAACAGTCCACGGAAACGACTGCAGTCAGTCACGAATAATTCATATTGGATTTCGCGAAACCAACACTTTAACAAAAAGAAACTATCCTAGTTTCATTAGATTTTGAATATCTGTCATATGATTATATTATGTTTTACATTATTTTGCACCAGTTGCTCTGACTGAGGACATATTTCGCAGTTTATACTTTCCGTGTGTACCTACTTATATAACAGTCTATGGACCGAATTATTGAACCGATAGTTTCGAGGAATGCGCACGACGTAATGCAACATAACGTAATGGCTCAAGTAAACTCTTTCAAAAATACGTATTGCATTCAATATGTGTGTATTGTATCTATGAATAATATTTATTCCGATAACATGAGTATCATGTTATTGAAATTGGTATACTTGTATACATGAGGATGTTTTTCAAGTGAAAATATTCTCCTTCACTACACCGCAATCCCATAAAAATAAGCCATAAATTATGAGTAAGTAACCCATTGTATATACTCAAGTTTTATGTTTCAAGTGTTTGTTCTCAACAATCCATATGTTTGTGAATAAGATGGCGTGTTATCTGACGAAATTGGATATTATGAGCATAGGTTTAATGTACGCAGAAAATCAGTGTGTTTTATTGTTGTTGCGTTATACATACACTGTGTAAACATGTATCAGGTGACTTTGATAGCTTAAGACACAATTGTCATCCGCGTTTACATAGCCTGTTAGTATTCTAGGCTTAGGTAGTTGTTCATATTTATTATAGTCATGTTGGAAGTTTGTGCTACGAGTAGTTTTACGAAGATTGCGTAGTATTTGAGATTCTTTAATTTAGCTTAGTGAAAATTCTATTTTTAAGAAGACAACTTCCCATCTTCTCTTAATTTCTGTGTTGCAAAGGACTGAACAAACAACATTCAAACAACGGACACAAAGAATACTCAGACTCGGCTCAATATAAAATAGATTACCAAATTTTTGTCCGGTCTAGGATTTCAACTGAACTACTAAAACCACTACGCCATCCATGCAGTCTAAAAAAGATCTTATTATAATGTAATATACGATATCTTTTTATAGACTACTCGTGTAACATGGAACAAATATAATAATATTATATTTTAGATATGTAAGGAAGCATCCAGCCATCCCACGCAGCCATCCACTGCTGAACGTAATAGCTATCCCATATAGATTTTCTCAACGATCGATGATGTTCTGCTTGCATTTCATGGCTTTTTACCACTTTGGAGTTGCTAAAATAGCCAAAGTCAGCTGTTGGATAGAAAGGTTCTCATAATATGCGGCAAATATTCTTGTTTGATTTTAGAAAAGAAGCAAACTTTTATCTGTTTACTTATTATTTATCCATTGCTAGGCAATGTAATTTGTTTTTCATTTTAGTAAAGTAGCATACGTTTTCGTTGTAATAAAACTAATAAAAATCACTACAGTAGTTAAAATATACTACAGTGTTTATACTACGCAAAATAACGGCTGTATTAAGATAATAATATAGCAAGGAATAAAAAAATTAAAAGAGGTCACATTGCCGAAACTGCTTATAGTACCTACACCTCGTAAATCACTTTTAAATGGTCATCACGCTTTTTTCTTACACATTGTAAGTAACAATTTTCTATGGATAATATGACCTAATTAATGTGTCTACTTCATAATTTATTAACAAGAAGATAAATTCGCCATAAAAAACAAGCGGTCGTGTTGTATCATAATCTCTACGCAAGAAACTGGCAGACCACTAATCCTCAAATAAATTACCCGGCTCTCAACGTTCAATGTCTGTTGCGGATATATACTCGATGAAAGCGTAATATACGGATAGGAAGAGATTTTCAAGGATACCAATAACATTCTGTGGAACTAGGTTTCTTCGGATAGAGCTATTTGTATGTATGATAGTTGTGTACAATATGTATTCGAAACAAGGGTGGGTGACTTCTTGCATTACCAAGATTTCCTTTGTACTGTTATGCCATGTTTAAATGGCTTACGCATGCACCTGTGCAGTAGACACATGTAAGCTATGCCTATATAACCTATGATTACGCAATTAAGATTATTGGCTGCAATATCTAAAGTAACAAAATTATCTTTTTGAATCCTAAGTCGAAGCAGTCGTGATGCTGGCGTGCAGGCATTAGCCAATGTGTCTAGATATAGTTATATCAACTCATTAAAGCATATGCGGCTTGCTAAAGTTATATACTGTGTTGTAGCTATTTACTACCTAAATATTTGTGTAGTAAAAGATACCTACATTATAAATTTAGATACCTATAGTATTCACCTGTAGAATATCATAGGAACGTGAAAACTTTATTCATGTGAACGCGAAAGAAGATTAACGGCGTTCGATATATTTATGGTTGACGGGTATTGGTTGGCAATATCATGCGTAGGTATTTGTAGTTTTTGAACAGACTATATCGGACAATTTTTGTTTTTCCCACGCTGGTCACAAAATACAACGAATAAATTGTTTATTTGTTAGGATGTTTGCAAAATAGCAACTAATGTGTTACGTGATATAAAACAAAAAATCGTTGTTTACTCACTACACTCTCAAGGCAAGAATTATTTTCAGGGTTTTATTTTACCTTTGTATTTGTTTAAAGGCAGTTATATGACTTATTATCGATTTCAATTAATACTATAACATAATATTCTATCACATACACGACACCATCTAGCCCAAACTAAGCAGAGCTGGTACTATGGATACTAGGCAATGGATAAACATACATATATACTTTTGTTTTGTAACTACATACATATTATACAATTAATAAATCAATCATATCAAAACTCCAGATTGAAGATATACACATTAACTGTGTTTTTAATGAAAAAAAAAATCTAATATTTTCATTGTTTGTTTCAGGTAATGGCGCGTCTAAAGTCTCACTTGCTGTTATTTATGTATGTATTGGTTGATTAATTTCCTGTTAGGAAACCGACGGTATGAAAAATGGGATTTTTATTGTAAGAATGAGAAAATATTTAAAAATGTTGTAGCTAATAAATTTATTCAGCAAGAATTAAAGTAAATGAAAAATATACCTCGGCCGCTCGTTACTATTCATAAATAATTGGCAATAATGAGCATTTCATAAGCAAGTCAATAAGAATTTTGTTTTTAGTAATGTAGGTACCTGTAAAAGCTTTTGGCATTGTTGTCATTGACACGTATAGTCGTGCTAATGACACTAATACTTGCTAAGATTAACATGCCTGTTAGCGTGTATATCAGCCAGGCAGGGATTTGTGGGATTATGTGTCTTCTTAGGGTAGGTAGCCAATAAATTGTATATTTCTTCCGTTAAAACTGATATATATTGAATTTTACAAATTCTTATACAAAATATTATATTATGTGCACACGATCGTCGTCGTTGAGAGAGAGAGAGTCGTTTTTAAAAAATGTTTGATGATAAAACAGTACGACTAGCGGGGCGCGCTCCGATCTGTTTTACCGACCGATGCCGCCGATGCCGCAGGCACCTCACCGTGCTGCCCCTAGATGGCGTTACTTGACATGCCCCCGGCCTTGGAAGCATCAGGTTCCGAAAGGGTTGATATTGTACTGCTACTGAATCTGCGACTGATCTTCTTCATGCGGATACAGGAGCGGGCATATCTTCGAGAATGATCTTCTAATAGTGTCAGATGCGGTTTTGATGGTTGCCACGCGTGAGATACCATCCTTGCCAGGGAACGTCTGCAGTACTCGTCCGAGGCGCCATTTCAAGGCCGGTAAATGATCTTCTTTGATTAACACCAGAGTATTTGGAAGTAGTGTGTCGTGGTTGAATTGCCATTTCGTCCTCTTCTGCAGCTCAGAAATATATTCGGTAGCCCAGCGACGCCAGAAGTTCTGCCGCATCTGTTCTATGCGATCATAACGTGGAAGGCGCTGCGTAGCCGTCGTCGTGAGATCCTGGCTGGCGGGAGATGTGAGCGGTCGGCCAATCAGGAAATGAGCGGGAGTGAGAGGAAGAAGGTCGTTAGGGTCTGTGGACATAGGTGATATTGGTCGAGAATTTAGAACTGCTTCAATTTGTGCTAACACAGTACTTAACTCCTCGTACGTCAAGTTTGCATTACCTACTATTCTATATAAATGAAATTTACAGGACTTAACTCCTGCCTCCCACAACCCACCGAAATGAGGCGAATACGGTGGTATGAAGTTGAATTTTATTGAATGATTAGCAGTGAAATTTAAAATATCAGTCTCTGAATCTTGTAAAAAATTTGAAAATTCCTTTAAGGCTCCGACGAATGTTTTGCCATTGTCGGAATAAATTTGCAAAGGTTTGCCACGGCGAGAGATAAACCGCTTTAATGCGAGCAAGTATGCTTCTGATGTAAGGTTTGTTACTAATTCTAAGTGTATAGCGCGCGTTAAGAAACACACGAAAAGACAAACGTAACATTTAACTAATTTTGCCCCCCTTCCTGCACGGTTCAATATAAGCAATGGCCCGGCATAATCGACTCCGCAATGTATAAATGGATATCCTGGTTCCAGTCTTTCAGAAGGTAAGTTCCCCATTTGAATACATAGAGGTTTAGCCGTCATACGTTTGCACCTCACACAGGAATGCACTACTTGTTTAGCTAAATTACGACCTTTGATTGGCCACCAAGTCTCTCTTATTGTAGCCAGCAACAGCTGTGGCCCCGCATGTAGTAAAATTTTGTGTTGATATTCAAAAATACGACGAGTTAAAATATGCTTGGAACACAACAATAAGGGATGTTTTTTATCGTATGAAAACGATTTAGAATACGTTAATCGACCTCCTACTCTAATCAAATCGTATTCGTCTAAAAATATATTTAAGTTAGAAATGTGTGGAGGACACTTTAAAGTTTTATTATTTTTTAAATCATTGTAAATATCTAGAAATGACTGTTGTTGGGCAATTCGCGTTAAAATTCTAGTTGAATAATCTAATTCCTCCACTAAAAAGCTACCAGTGAGACGCTGTGTTTTTATTTTATTACGACAATTATTAATAAAACGCATGATGTACGCCAATACACGTCGCATACGATTAAAACAAGAAAATAATTCAAATGGAAACGAACATAAATTAGTTTGAATTGTCATTATTGCAGATTTAGGTGGTTTTAATTCGGGTAATTCGTCGGCATTAAAATTAAAATTATCAATATTATGTACCCAATCTGAATTAGTATCACGCAAGAATGACGGTCCGCGCCACCATATATCAGATGACTTAAGAATATCTAACTGCACTCCGCGCGATAACAGATCAGCCGGGTTTTGATTACCGGCGACATGAAACCACGGCTTATCACCCGTTAGTTCGTTAATTTCTACTACACGGTTTTGAACAAATGATTTTAAAAAACTCGGTGACATCTTTAGCCATCCTAGTATTATAGTCGAATCTGACCAGAAATAAACATTATCGAACCTGAGTCTAAGCGATTTAATTATTTTTGTGTACAATTTCGCACCTAATACAGCGGCACACAATTCTAAACGCGGTATACTAACTGGCTTCACCGGCGCGACCTTACTCTTCGCACATAACAAGTGAACAGTTATCCGTGATTCGGTGTAGCAGCGCACATAAGCACAAGCGCCGTATGCGTGCTGCGACGCGTCACAAAACACATGCAAGCCCGTGTGATCACTATCTTCCAACACATAACGCGGAATACGTAAATACTTTAAACAGTTTAAGTTATAAATAAAATTTTGCCAATCAATTAAAATGTTTTTAGGAACAGGGTCATCCCAACCTATTTTGGACAACCATAGTCTTTGCAATATTATCTTAGCGATAATAATAGTTGGTGTGATAAGACCCAACGGATCGTATATCTGTGCAATCGTAGAAAGAATAGTGCGCTTAGAAGCATGAGTCACATCGTGATCGCATTTTGTTGTAAAATATAATTCATCGGAAATATTAATCCATCCTAACCCTAATGTTTTTGTTTGACAATTGTCACCTAGTGATAATTCTTTGGAAGTTAAAGACGACTGTGTGTGTGATATTGATGAATTGAATATCCACTTTCTTAACGGAAAACAACCCGATTCTAGTACCCTGGATACCCTATTGCATATTTCTAACAACCTTTGTTGATCCTGATGTCCCGTAATTAAGTCATCGACGTAAAAATCATCATTAATTACTTGCGCGACGACGTCATCATTACATTCCGAAGCGAGTTGCCTTAAACATCTGATACTAAGATAAGGTGCGGACGCAGTTCCGTAAGTCACCGTGTTAAGCTGAAATACACCGAGAGGATCGGATGGATTCTCTCTCCAAAGAATTAATTGTAAATTTCTTTGATCAGCCTGTATTAATATTTGCCTGTACATTTTTTCAATGTCAGCACATGCAACATATTTGAATTGTCGAAAGCGAAGTAAAATTGAAAACAAGTCATTTTGTAATGTCGGCCCTATGTATTGAATATCGTTTAATGATTTGCCTGACATTGATTTTGCACTTGCATCAAAAACAACCCTAAGCTTTGTAGTGGAACTGTGTTCTCGGTAAACACCGTGATGTGGCAAAAAATAACATGGTTTATTATATTCAGATATGCGACTCATGTGCCCCAAGCTTAAATATTCATTCATAAAATCAATGTACATTTTTCTATAGCTAGGCGCGCTTCTAATTAGTTTGCGTTCGAGTGCAAGAAACCTGTTTTGAGCCATAGAGAACGTATCGTGTAGTATATCAGCTGATTCGCTCAGCGGGATGCGCACGGAAAAACGTCCCTTAGTATCACGTAAAGTCGTGTCTATAAATAGTTTTTCACATGCAATTTCATCTTTGGTAAATTTATTATTATTATTAGAATTAATCTCCTCCAACTCCCAGAAAAGTTTCAGCTGTGTGTCTAAATCTACAGATTGAGTAAGATTACAATGAATTCTATTAATTTGTGATTTTTTATGAACCGCTCCCGATATGATCCACCCAAGTTTTGTGTTTTGTAAATATGGACCATAAGGTAAACGAATAAGGCCTTCATTAAGTAATTCCCAGAACTTATCCGCGCCTATAAGCAAATGTATTTCATTCGATAAATAAAAGTCGGGATCCGCCAATTGTAGGTTATCTGGTATTTCAATTTTATGATTAACACCTAGTGATGGTAACTGTGACGTAATGCGAGACAAAACTAAACAATTAAAATGTGTGTGATATGGGCTTGTTTTGGACCGCACATTGAGTCTGCATGATTGTGTGGATTTCGTTATGGAGTTACCTACACCTATAACTTGGACAGTGGACTGTATCTTTGGAATGTTAAGAGTGTTACATAATGTTTCGGAAACGAAACAATGTTGGCTCCCGCTGTCGAGAAGAGCCCGACTTGTGTGATAGTTATTATCTTTATCCGCGATCTCAACTAATGCTGTCGATAATAATACTTGATTATTGAAATAATGCGTGTTTGAATTATTATCTACACCATAACATGTGTGAGTTTTGTGAATCGCGGTTTGTGTTACGTGTGTGTGAGTGATGCCTGTGCTTGTACTGGGTTCTGGTTGAGGAGATGTTTGTGTAGTGTGTGCTACATTAGATGATGCACCTACTTCGACAAGTTCACTGTGTAGTAACGTATTGTGCTTCTTGTTACAATGTTTGCACGGCCCGTACCAACATTCGGTAATTGCGTGACCACCGCGCAAACAATTAGTACACAGCTTTTTCTCCTCAACTAGTTTTAGTTTATCTTTAGGCGATAAACCAAGGAAACCCTCACAAGAATACAAAGGATGGTTTGAGTTGCACATACTGCACTTATAACGTTGTGTGGATGAGCTAGAGGGTTTATTATTGTTTTTGTGTGTGATGACATGACTGTGTGATTTTACGAACGACGATTTTTTACTGTTAGTGTTTTGAGTGTGCTGTATATGTGAGTCTATTGTTTGTTTACTTTGATATGGTTTAACCGTTTCTAGAAAATCAGCCCTATCTTTAAGAAATGTCATTAAATCAGACAACGAAAACTTTTTATCAGAGGAGGCATTCGTGACAGTACTTTTGTGAAGCTCCCATTCACGCTCGGTTGACGAATCTAACTTGGAGACTATTATGTAACTAATTAGGGTATCCCACGTATCGGTAGGTTCACCTAGCGTTTTTAATGCACGAATGTTTCGTAAAATGGCGTCAATTAGTTTACGAATTTGCGCTGCTGACTCTTTGCTGATTGATTGAGCCGTAAATATAGCCTTGATGTGGTTATGAACAAGTAAACGGTTGTTATTATACCTATTTTGTAAAAGATCCCAGGCAATCAGGTAGTTATCGGAAGAAAACTCTAATGCTTTAATAACTTGTAGTGCATTGCCTGTGAGAACCGACCGCAAGTAATGAAATTTTTGAATATTATCGAGTTTACTACTAGGATTGTGAATAATAGAAACGTAAGTGTCGCGAAACTCGAGCCATTGGTCATATGAACCGTCGAACGTCGGCAAACAAATTGTGGGTAATTTGATTTTATGAACATTTAGATTATTATTTTGAGCGCCTTGAGGTGTGTCTCCCAATAAACACTTACACTTAGCAATAATTGAATAATATTGATCCTCAAAGGTCTCTCGCTCCAGTAATTCTTTGTCGACCTGACTACCCGACACAATTACGTCTATGTCATCTTGAATGTTTGTAAACTGATCGAATAATAATTGCGCCCGTTGAATACGTTCCTGCAATTCAGCCTTCTGAATTGCAGTTGCGTTTTCAACATCTAAAGACTGAACGAACTTGGTGAATAAAGTAAATTTGCCCTTAATTGACCCCCGTTTTTTAACTAAATCTCGAATAATGTCTTCACTGCTTTCGATGTCTACAAGGGATTGCCTCTTTTTAGTCATTCTAGCGGTTGTGAAAGACAAGAATTAAGTACTCACAGTTTCAGCTGTTCGTGGACGCACACAATGTAGGTAGGTAGGTACCGACGAACAGGTTGCTACCGGTTGCGATTACTAGAATTTCACACAAATACTATATTAGCACAAACTGAGCACAGGATTTGGGAAGGAAATGATTGATTGACCTGACCGTTACTGCAGATGATGCTGCTCCTTATAGTCCTGATGAACGTCCGGCTCGAAGGTCCAAATATGTTAGCGTGTATATCAGCCAGGCAGGGATTTGTGGGATTATGTGTCTTCTTAGGGTAGGTAGCCAATAAATTGTATATTTCTTCCGTTAAAACTGATATATATTGAATTTTACAAATTCTTATACAAAATATTATATTATGTGCACACGATCGTCGTCGTTGAGAGAGAGAGAGTCGTTTTTAAAAAATGTTTGATGATAAAACAGTACGACTAGCGGGGCGCGCTCCGATCTGTTTTACCGACCGATGCCGCCGATGCCGCAGGCACCTCACCGTGCTGCCCCTAGATGGCGTTACTTGACAATGCCTATTGCACTATACTTCAAAATTGTCTTCTTATACTTCACAAGGCATCACACAAGGTTTCCATTTTGTATACAATATACTTATTCCCAGAAATCATCACATGTGTTTGCTTTAGATTCGCAAAAGATTTCGCTACTATTACGAAAGATTGACCCACATACATATTTTATTAGGTTGCCACTGATATGATGCTTCATATATTATATGGTTCATATTAAATTTCTATGAACATAGTTCCTATAAACAGACAATGAATACCTAAAGAGCTTTGAAACTAGTGTTCGTTGTTGTATTGTTACGGAACTTGTAAATTAGCTAGTCTTGCACTGTAGTTTCACATAGCCTTGTTTTCAATTTCGATTTAAGACGACGTTCTACGACATTTGAAAGCCTTTTCAAAAATCCTTTTTAATATTGACAAACCGCTGCCACGTTTTGTAGGTACACAGCAAAATTATACTATATTTTGCCTGGGGCGTCGCTCCCGTTAATGTAGATTTTGACAATAAATTTCTAATCCTATCTATTTTTTTGTACTCCGACAACGTGTATGCGAAATTTCATGATGATCGGCCGAGTACTTAAGGCGTGAAAGCGTAACAAACAAACTGACTCACTTTCGTATTTATAATATTAGTTAGGTTGTCATTTCTAGTTGTATCACACACAGTTGTGTGACACACAAGATTTAACACCCTTTTACCATCAATGTTAGGTAGACGATTAATCTACGAAAAAAACCAAAGGAGTATTTACTGCGACATTTTGCTGGTACAATAATTATAATACATTTGGTATTAACACCTGCTATGTAGCAGCATTTTGTACTACAGATGTTACTTAATACTAAGAATAATTAATTGTACCAATGTAGGCTGAATATAGCAAGGCAGCAGCCAAGCAGTTTCAATGTAAAAGTTTGAAACTACTGTTAGGCTTCACTTAACTATATAAAATGCTGGGTGTTACCCACGGGTAAAGAATAAAGACAATGACTATGAAATAAAGGTCACAACTTTTATTTCATTGTCTTTGTCTTTATTTCAAGTGAACTATGTTCAATCTTTGGGTGGTACTCTGTAGAAGAACATAGATTTATTAAAATCAATTCAGTATTTTAGTAATAGAATTAAACGAATAAACTGTATTTTTTTTTAAACACACGTATTGTCTTACCTAATTACGATAATTGGAATGCATTAATATATAAACAAGTGAGAAACGGCAATGAATTGCCGTAAATCTTAAAGTTCGAAAAATGGTTCAAGTAATATGAAAAGGTCACGTGATACCACAAAGTTCATAGTCATTTCGGGGGTATATTGACTATGCTGAGTCGAATGGCGATGACCGCGAGTCTCTAGCTCTTACGGTTATTGAGTTGAAAGTTGTGTAACAGACGGATGGACAAAGCTATAAGAGATACTTCAAACTCTAAAAAATTTACGATCATGGATTCTGTATTTGCTTATGTAATGTTGCCGAGGCAAACGATATCATTTGTTTGTGCTTAATTAAATTACGTCTACCTTGGTTACATGCGGTCTTCCACGTTGGTTATGTAGAACATTTACAGCAGTGTATCTCAAATGGTCAAGAAATATAATAGTCAAATATTACATGTTACAAACCGATGTATATTTTACCTTTGCCAAGCACCATCTTAAAATATCACCATGTTCTAAATATTTTGTAAACACATTACGTATTCTACTTCAATATAGACAACCTTCGTATGAAAGCATTAAAATAACAATGGCCTTATTCATAATTACGTTGTCATAACATCTTGTCCTTACTAAGTGTTCCGAGAAACTCCGCTTTTATATTTACACCCTTATTTCGCTGCTTGGTTCGTTATTTAGATTGTTAGAAATGGTAATGTACATATAAGTTTCTATTACTCGGATATTTGGAGGCAATGGTTTTGAATATTGATTCAGCAGCAGTAATTGAATTACCTAAGTTTCGCGATTTAATATTATCTGTGTATTTGGTCTTCATTTGTGTTTCTCTAGACAGATCGTATTTTATTAGCTTTGTTGGTTCAACAACCCAAACTAGTTAGATATCTTATAATAAATACACAATTCATGATGTAATTGTGGTTACGATTACAATACGGTACAGTTTCTATACTGATTTATTTCTATCGTATAATTTAGTATCATACATTACAGTACATTTTCACTGATACATCGGCGGGCCAAGACTGCGCTGACGTTAATGTTCGGTTAGGATATCCTAACTAATATTGTAAATGCGAATATGAGTTTGTTTGTTTGTTATGCTTTCACGCTTTTACGCCTTAAGTGTTCGACTGATCATCATGCAATTTCGCATGCACGTTGTCAGAAGAACAAAAAAGTACAGGGTACCTGTCATCCAGAAATAAATACCGTTACTAATCTATATTTACGCGAGCGATGACGCGAGCAAAATCTGGTATAGTAAATAAATAACTGAATTGGTAATGAGTGCTAAATATACAGGATGTGTCCGGTAATTAATGGATAACCTTAAAATTTCTTATAGTAGAACTGATAGCCAACCAGAAAAAATATGAAAAAAATACTTTCCTAAATACTACCTGAGAAATGATTTTTTTTAATTACCATATTTAACTTTCTTGTACACTACGACCATAAATGAATGAATACCATCGGTTTTTTGTTGTTTTATTATTAATCACTAATAGATAGACAGTCAAAAGTATGACTAGCTATTGCACTTTATTTTTGCCTGAACGGTAGTCAATTCTGCTATAAGAAATTTCGAAGTTATCCATTAATTACCGGACACCCTGTATATAAACTCCTCGTAATTCCAGACGCAGGTACACGCGAGACTGAGATTTAAGACTTAGCAAGAATATATAGGTAGCAAAAAGACAAATCATCTTGACAACATCTTGACAATCACCGTAAAAAATAGTAAATTAAATATGTAACAATCGCGAAGGTAAACGTAAAAAATATAAAGCTTTTTAAACCGTCATGCTGATGAGTTTATATAAGGATTTTTGCAGTGATCCTTCACCCTGAATGAAGAGAATAGAATAATTTAAAATCTACAGACAAAAGTCAAGGGCTCAAAAATGTATAATATGCTCTTTTACGAGCGGGAGCGATATGAGGGCCCGTAAAGTTTAGGTACGTTTCTACATTAATGTGGCCAAAGATGTCTGCCACAGCGTGATAAGTTGTTAGTTTATATTGTGGTTTATACGTTATTGTTTGGATGCGGTGAGCATACCATGTTTGCGAAAGCTCTTCTAATCTCTGTTAAAGGACATTTGGATGGTTTATTGTTTGATAAAATCGCTGTTTAAATCTTATTGTTGTCATTCGGATAAGTTGAAATATTAATCACTTGTTCTTGATGTCATTCTGTGTCTTTTATCTCTTTATGTTTAGTATAGCTTTGCCATGCACTATTGATAACAGATTAAATGCCTACTAAAAGCCATTTTTAATTATGGGTGTTTCGTTGTGTCCATTGTTTGGATGTTTGTAAAGTCCCCCGCGACACAGGAATGATTACTAGTGTGGGACGTTTCTTACAGAAAAAGAAAAAATATTACTTCTAGAATTAATGTTTGAAAAGTAGCTGTCACAAGTTTAATTGTGTATGAGCTTGACGTTATAATAGGTACCTACGGTAGAATATATGCGATTCGCTCAGTATATATAATTTACGTAGATGTTATTACGTTTTCAGATAATTTAACAAAAATCAATGAATTTTGCTAATATACAGCTATAATACAGCTTCCAACTGACCATTGCTCTCTTCGAGAAAATTTCAATAATTATATTATTATACAGAACTGTGCAATGTTAACGTTTTAGCATTTACATTTGCCACTAATGAAATTTTCGATAATTTAATGTGTGTTATATAATTCACTGTGTATCTGAAATAAGTGGGCACAAAAATATTTGTTGGCATTTTATATCAGGTAGAAACATTGTAAAGTTATAAATTAAATGCCAAACAAAAGTGATGGACATATGTCTAAACGATGACCGTTTTTAATTAAAAACTTTCTGTGGCTGGTCCTTTTGTAAATGATATTTCAATTTTAAATATTAAATTCTTTCAATCCTTTCAAAATAAATGATTTCAATAACACTCATGTCACAAAATGGATTTGACAGTGTTGGGGCTTAATAAATAGTATCGTTGATCGAATACCAATCATTCAGTTTGATTTATCTATGTATTTCAAATCTAATTCATTTCTCTTAGTTTGGTAAGAACGCATACTTACCTAGGTTTGGATCACACTGATATTCTATCTCATCTGTTACAGTTGAGTGTCAACTTCGGCTTCATGACTTGTGTCGACTACATTGCAAATAATAACGATATTGATGTGTTTTGAAACGTCGCGTTGCTTATTTCGTGCCACGGAATAAGTTTGCGCTAATAATAGAGGGCGTTCGTTAGTTCCGGGCCGTGTAAAGTGTTACCCATTAAAGAATTCTTAAAAAGAGATCCAGAGATGATCACACATGGGACCTATAAACAGATCTAAATTTGAATGTAATATACCCGTTCGTATGTAACTCGAACTATGTATGTATGTACACAGATACGTCGCGCTGACTTTTAGTAACGTACAGCTCTAAATTTATGGCTCAAATTCAATCGACTAATATTCAAAGATTTCCTCAAACGCTGTGAATAGTGAGAACTTACGCTAAATCTACTAGTCATAACCCAATTACCGAAGCTCTGAAATTTGATTACCTTCGCTAAAATTGTGTGCTATCAAGCCCTTTATGGCTCTCGGCATACAAAGTTTCAATTTAGCTATGTAGTGTTGGGTTCCTACTATATACAGCCTTTCATTAGTAGGTTAGTCTTATGGTTGTAAAAGCACTTATTAATGTTAAAAGTGCTGCTTGGGGACATACCGTAGCTACCCCCTTTATGCTTACATACCCTACATAAGTACTAAAGCTTTGTGCGTTGTAGTGCTTTGCAGGGGGTGAATACTAACACTACTATTAATTACCTATCACACGATAATTAGAACGTTTTGTTTCATTCGGAGACAAAGAAACGAAGCATAAAGGGTAGAAATTACTTATTTAAAATAATATAAAGAAAAGTAATAATTAGTTTGCTCTGTAGACTTCAATCCGAATAACTGCAATAGATAAAATTATATTGTCTTCTGTTTCTTCTTCTTCTTCTTATTTAAGTCTAAGTGACTTGTCGGTGTAGCTTGTCTCTCCATATCTATCTGTCTAGTGCCATTTCTTGCATTTCTCTGTACGACATGACACCTAACTTTTCCCTGATCTGACTAATGTAACTTATTCTTGGCCTTCCTCTTCCGCGCTTTCCTTCTACCTTTCCCTCAATGATGTTTTTAATAAAAGTGTCATGTCGTAAGAGATGGCCAACCATTTTATGTCTTCTAGCTGCAATAGAGTTAAGTAGCGTTCTGGTTTCATTGATCTTTACCAAGACGTCCTCGTTCCTAACCATTTCTGTCCAGCTAATCTTTTCCATTCGTCTCCAGCACCACATCTCGAACGCCTCTAAAATTTCTCTATCCCTTTGTGTAAGTGTCCACGTCTCACACCCATACAATGTCAGACTCCATACATATGTTTTTATAAACTTTTTCTTGGTGTTCCTGCATATTTTCGATGTAAATATATAGTTTTTATTTTTAAACGTTTCCTATTGCTATTCTAGCTTTAATATCTGGTGTACATCTGGAGTCTGCTGTAATTATGCTACCTAAATATTTAAAACATTTGACATTTTCTATTGTCTTATCTGCTATTAATATGTATATTCCTTTGTGAGCTGGGTTGTGCTTTTGATGTAGTTAGAATTTTCGTTTTGTTGGTATTAATTTTTATAGAGAATTCATTAAAAGTGCTATCCATTATCTGTAGTAGATTTTCTAGATCCTTATGGTTTCCAGTTATTGCTGCTATATCATCTGCTTATCTTATAAACTTTATTACTTCTCCGTTGAATTTCACTCCTACGTCAGTTTTCTCTTTTATTTTTGTAATATTGGCTTCTATAAAAAAAGAAGAAAGTCTTCTGTTTACGCGAATATAATTCATTGAAATTAAACTACTATATACGGATTTCATCGCGTTGTTTATTTGACACTTTATTACATAATTTAGAAAACTGTTACACTACTACTAATATTAAACTTTATTAATTTTAAAGCTATATAAATTATTATTAAAACTATTTATATTAAAGTTTACACTTACCCCGACGTTTTGGTTGGTTTTAGTACTGTAACAGTTTTCAAAATTATGTAATAAAGTGTCAAATAAACAACGCGATAAAATCCGTATATAGTAGTTTAATTTCAATGCAATAGATAAAGTTGATTAGAGCGACCTCATATCTTGTTAAACATGACACGTCATTAACTTTAAGTAGGTATGCAGTAAAAAGGTAGCAATATTTAGAGTTTGGCTTTAAGTTGCTTCTGTGTTTTAACGATTCACAGGTTAGTTTAAGCAGAAAAGCAATGACAATAAAATAAAGAGAACCTAACCGAATTGGAAGTTTCACTAACAGTCAAACAACGTCTGAATTATATACCCTGCGAAATTTAAAAAGAAAGTCCCATAAAATTCAGACCATCGATTGGGTAATGCTATTTGTTAAATTTATCCCCCTTAATCAGGCAACCAAAAAGTCTCAAGTAAGTTCTCACTGCGAGAAAAACAAATTAACATAAGGTAGGAAAGTTTTCGGATCTTACGTGCGCTATAACTGTATTTCAGAGTGAATGGGTATGCTAAATAGGGTGTGTGTTCGACAGATCGATTTGGCAACTTGCGAACTTTATATCCAGAATACTGCTTTTAACATTTAGAGCTATATCGTGTTTGAAAATTTGAGATGAATTTCGATTTCGCGACAAGGTTTCGTGTATTAATCTAAAATCTCACTGCAGGGATGGCGTAGCAGGCAAGTTGCAAGTTGTTGACACGACCTTACCACGCGGGGCAAATAATTGTATGATCGACAAATAGTTGTTTACCAATGAGTACCTTTTAATCTATATTTAGTGGATAACACATCTGCTAAAGAAAGAAGAACAACAACATACACTTGTTGTAAACTGTATGTCTATATCTTTAATTTTATTTTTTTATGTGTATCTACATGACTTATAAAAATCGTTCATCATAGAAAACGCTTCTATTAAAAACTATTTACCGTAAATGGTATCACCTCATTACTATACGTAAGTACGGTTTGTAATTGAGTTATGGTAACAGGCCACACTAACATAAAAGACGTTTGCGTAAGGCCAACTAGTCTTGCGGCGACTTCCGCGAGGTTGTTGAGGACACGGCACTGCACACTTTAACGGATTGGCCCGCCTGAGCATCGCAGTGCCTTGAGTTGATCGCGGTAGTCGGATTGGTTGGCCTCTCGCTCCCGACCGTAGTTCAGTCTATGGTCCGGAGTGGGAGGTCGTGGAACGCCGTCGCCTCCTTCTGTGAGGAAGTGATTTCCATCAAGGAGGCGGCGGAGCGGGACAGGGAGCGCTTAAACCCTCTCCCCAACCGCAGAACCGGGCGCCGGAAGGTGCGAGATCACCTCCAGCTACCTTGAGGTTTGACCTGGGGGTGGTGGGCTGCGTGGGCCTGCTCGCCACCCGATCAGCACCAGTTCCGAGAGGCGGCGTGTGTGTTCCCACGTGCGCCTCTGTGTCGTGTCTTTGTGCATTTACGTATTCAAAGGTATATACTCGAAACCAGGATCCATGCAAGTCGGAAATATCGGGATATAAATAGGAATTTATACCTTTAAATACATACTTACCAACGCGATTAAGTCCCTTTGTCAAAACTTGTAACTATGTGTACAAATCGCGAAAGTCTAAAATTGCATTACATTCATCAGCATTAAGCATACGTATTTTTGTAAGATTTGAGATTACCCTAACTTACTTAACGATTGTACATATTGTACGTGGTATAAGCGTGTACATATCATATAGTCACGTTTATATGTACATATATGCCGAAGGCGTTGGATTACATTGAGTTGTTTCGTGTTCCACATTTCGTCGTCAATATTTTGATGATAAGCATTTAGATTCCCGTTCCTCGCTTAAATAGTAAAAGCCTACTATGCCATTACCGAGTTTCAGGACAAAACTACTTACAAAACGAGAAGCGTTAGTAAACTTACGAGTTTATAAATAAATACCATTTAAGACTTGTGCTTAATAAAGTTGTCTATCAAACTAAAAGAGCAGTTATTGTTAAACAAAATTTTACACACAAATGCTAGGTACTTAGGTCTTAGTACGCTTCGATACTCGTTAGTAATCCGGCTTCATCCTCTCCCGGCTCTTATAACAGCTGAATGGTGAATTAATGACACGAAACTATGTCTGACTTTTACTGCAACTAGGAATCTTGCTTGTGAATACAACATTTCGCACCAGTAGGAAACTGTAACGTCTTAGTTCGAACAACAAACAGCGATTTCTTGTCTTCGGCATATGTAACAGTTTGCTCAGCGGTATAATTACTTAGATAAATTTAATTAAACTTCTCTGTTTCTGTTTGTTATTAATAAATATGAGTGTTAGTGATATATGTATATCAAAATTAATATTAGAACGAATTGATTTATTTTTAAAATAAAGATAGTAACGATTGGAAGGGATATTTTTAATGAGTAACGTCGCCAGAACTTTTTGTACTCGTAGCTGGTAGCGCAGCTTCTTTGTATGAACAGGATCAATAACGCTCAAGTAATACCCCTTGTGTCGCATACACGTTTAGAAGACGGTATCTCCTTCTCATAAAACATGCTTGCTTTCCATCATAAAGTGTGTAAGGTATAGAGCGAGCATACAGGTGGGATTACCGTGAACATCGTTCACAACATAGCCGCGCGCGCGTCTCGTATCCCCACGTTCATATTACGACCAACTGCGAGTCGAGTAACTTTTAGTAGTCCAAAACTTAATTCTAAATTAGAAGAGATTAAAGTCTGAAAAATATATTAAAAGAGTATACGTAAACCTTTGAGTAAATATATGTATGTGTGAGCGCATATAATTTATCTATTTGTATGGCATTGAATGATGATGATTTAATTTATCTAATTGATGCATTTGCACTTAATAATAATTTATCTAATTGTAACCACAGAATTAATTTATGGCCATTTGTGTCCACCAGTCAGGGTTTTGAACAAGCAATGTACTGTATCAAAATTTAATTTAAGTAGCATTATCAAAAGAATAATTAGATTTCTTATGATGCACTAAGCTGCTCACGCTTCGTGCATAAGGCCACAAGCGATTTGCGTGCTTTATTTGAACGTAATTAGCCTTAAATTTGCTTAATTACTTTAAAAATGAAACCAATGCGGTTATTTATCCATAAATATGCAAAGCCTGCAACCTAACTAAAACTGGAAGTAGAAAGCTGCATACGAAATTTAATTCAACTCACACATTCTAGGGCTTAACTAACTATTGTTTGTCGCTGCAGCGTTTAATAAGCCGCTCTTGTGCTGTCACGCCTCGTTCATTAGTAATTTGAGTCCGGCGCCGGTATGTTCCACTTCTTAGAACTGAAAATGACGAATTTTCTCTTACTAAAGCGAAAATTAAATACATAAATTGAAACTCTCAAATGAAAGCACGTTGATTAGTAGAAGAAAACCCTTTGTAAAATCCCAATTTCATTAATGGGCTCAATCAAGCTTTACTTATTCTCAATGAAATATAAGAAATTCTGGATCGGCTAAAAATATTTTTAGAATTTTGCGTCGTAAAAATACTTTATAGCAGCGAACTCTGACATCAAAGACAACAAAAACCCCGCCCCTTGTTGCGTGGGAAGTAGCTGGCATATTGTCGGTATTATACACCTTCGCCTAACTGTTCGTAGAGATATGTAGGCGTAGTGATAAGATTGTTATGAATGTATGTATCTACAACACGATACCCTATACACTAGTTATGCATCAGTTATTGTTAATATACTAACTAATATTATAAATGTGAATGTGGGTTTGTTCGTATGTTCATACGCTTTATATCGTTCGTACGTTTTAACTACTCGACCCATCATCATTAAATTTTGCATACATGTTGTCAAGGGTCTACATCAATGCGAGCAAAGCCGCGGGCAAATTCTAACGTATAGTTCCAGTTTATTTATTTCGTGATTGTACTACATTATATCACAGACTCACATCAAAATTTATTCTCCTAATTTTCCAAAGTTAATTTCCAAATTTCGTTCTGTTTCTGTCAAACATTTGCCAAGTTTCATGTTAATTTATCTTTTAGATAGGGCATATCTAGACAAAACCTCAACGAATGTACAATTTGGCGTGTTGTTATCTTAGCATTTTAAATTAAAATTTATTATGTAACCTAAAACACTGTAGACGTCTGGTGCCATTTAAAATATAATTTGTTTGAGACAATTCAAATTGTCACTTTAAGAAGCGTAGCCGAGCATATTGCGGTAGTTTATTCCTTAAGTATTTTAATTTATACATTTAAATATTTAAATACACACTTTTTGGCAATCGTAATATAAACATTTAAAAGGAATTTAAAATAACAGTACTAATTATAAAGTAATAGGTACAACGGCAATTTTCAATGTCATTTTGTTATTATCCAGTTTGGAACCAAGTTTTTTATTATTGTAGGTGTGTAATGTGTATGCAAATATTGAAACACAACAATAGAGTTACTGCATTATTATAACTAGCGGTCGCCTAGTGGTCGAAATTCGACCATAACAGATTTAAATTTTAAGTTTGATAGTTATTAAGGTTTTATTGTCTGGACTATACCTTTTTACTAACTATACATTTCATTTATATTTCGATCTATACAATTAATTTACCTATATTTGTCAAACAAATTATTATGTAACCATAGTTACGAAGAATAGTACAACATCAGCCGAACAATGCCGAAATACAACGAACGCGATGTGACTGCGTGTGTCAAATGCATGGTTGTGTGCATGTAGTGATTTTTCATTAATTTTATGCATTTCTAATGCATCTTTTATATAAATATTAAGATTCGCCCCTCCTTCTCCATATAAACATTAACTGTGCCAAATTACATACTCCTCTGTCCGCGCAATTTTCCTAAAAAGGGGTACAAAGTTTTTGCTACACGTATTAATAGATATAGATGGTCCACCTAAGACAACAATTCGATATATAAATATAATAAAATCAAATTTTAGGCCTTAGCCTGTTCTAAACCTGTAAAAATATATCATTTTTCCAGAATCACTTTCGTTATTTATACTTTCTGTTATATTATTTGCAAAAATCTGTTATGTTACCTGGATCTCTCCGATGTAGGTACTAGGTAATATATGTATATTCAAAACAATATATCTAATAAAGAACAAATAAACATTTACATTCATAGTTTAATCAGTATCAGACCTTTATAACAATTAAACGTTGCCTTATACCTACTGAAACGAAATCCAATCTACGTAAAGGAAAAGCGTTAAACTTTGAGTAAATTATGTTCAAAGCCAACCGAAGGAAAAATAATTGTTGCGGCTTTCATTGTTTTTGCGACTTGATTTTTTCCTTTTCCAAATAAACTGTTGCGTCCAGGCTGGCAGCCAATGTACAAAGGTTTTCTCGTAGAAACACTATTGAATTTTATTGTCCTTAGTATCTCGTTTGCAATGTTTATGATTTCGTCCGCTTTGATTGCAACCGCTTTGAATTCGTTTTGCACTGAGTTCATACCCGGTATTTTTCATTAGAGATATTGTATTTTAGGATTGACGTAACCGCAGTTGGTTCTTAATAAACTTCGAGATTTTTTAAACCTGCTAGCATAAAGCTATTTATGACTTTGCGATTATGAAATTAAAGAAGACTTGGAAATTCTCTTAGTTCACAGTCACAAGCTGCAGTGCAACTTGATGTACTAAAATGCACAATCCAAAATAAAATGACGTAACCGCAGTTGGATCATTGAGTTTCTTCTTTTAAAAATAACGGTGTTTGTAGTGCAACTTGTTTATATCTTTTTGTAGTATCGCTCATATTAAACATGTTAAAATACAGATCCTTAATAAATTTCTATTAGTTAATCAGGAAAAGAGATGTAACCGTTCTCAAAACCATTTGACATATGTCCACAAACATATTATAATCATCTGGTTTTGCAAATACTATTAAAATACATATAACTGTATATATGGGGTCATAATAGGTTCAGTCAGTTCTTTCTCAAACTTCTTTCTAACTCTTATCTTTTGCACTATCAGAGATCTGCCTTACAATAATATTTAGATGACTACGTACCTAAAGTGATTTTATTATTGTAGGTAACAGTTACATAGGTACAGTTATACAGTTCTACAATATTATATTATGTACCAATTTTAAACAAAACATGTTAATGTAATACTGACCTTACAATAAAGCGTTAACGCGTTAAGCGTTTTAACGCTTTCATATTCGACAAACAGCAAGTTACTCGTAATAAAACGCAAAACTGAACTAGTAGAATAAACTACTTTGGAGATGTTTGAGCTAATTAATACCTCGCTTTCGACCTTTGAATAAACGAACATAAATACCAACCGTAATTCGTCTATGTACTCCAATTCTCATACACTCATAAAATTATATTGCTTCGCAAATTTCACCCGAATAATTAAAGTTGGGACTACGAATATGAACTGTCGATTTATTTGAAAACTGACTGTAGGCTGCGGCTTCGTTATAGGAACGATTGATGTGTGAAAAAATTATAATTTATTAATTTTAGTTCATAATGCAATAAATTCTGAATTGCAGCACGGAGTCTAGAACTAGGCCTGGCAGGCGCAATATTTTGTACAGTAAACCACATCTTATATTGGCTCTTAGTCCTCTTTGAATAAGAGATATACCTGTATTGAGATGCGCAGTGCATGTGCAGAAACATAGAGATGTGGTACTACGTTTTCTATGCAATCTTGATACAGCGATTAGTGTTATGATTAATGTTTATCGGATTTTGAAGCCATTGGTTAATTGATGATCCAATTCTATCACTAAGTTTCCTGGTGCTTGCAGTGATAACATTAGAGTGCATTTATTGGAAAAATATATTTTAGATCTTTTTTTTTATACTACATAAGTGGCAAACTAGCATACGGCTCACCTGATGGTAAATAGTCTGATCGTAGCCTATGGATGCCTGCAACACCACAGGCATCACTTGCGCGTTGCCGACCCTGTAAAAAACGTTTTAACACCCTTTTTGAAGAACCTCATACTGCAGTTTTGTGGGAAAACCTCCGCGGGAGAACATTCCTTTGAGACCGCTTGGTGCGGCACCAATTAGGTTATAAGGTATGAGAATAAAATTTCTGTGAATTTTACTATAATTATTTGTAACAATAGAAAAAATATTTGTCATATTATAGGCATAGTCGGTCTTGTAACACTTTCATGTGAGATACAATTCATTGGCCTGACCTGTTATAGCAGATTTAAAAATATGTAGTTTATCTGTCATCCTAGCCTTATAGACTAATGTCCTCAAACTATAGTAATAGAAATTTAAGCTATCTACATATTTTGTAGAACACGTTGCTCACTAGGTACACAATAAAACGTTAATTGACGGAGAGTTACAGAGTACCATCCTAAACTTGGTCGATCTAACTTCAGCGGACAATGCGCCACTACCTGTGATAACTATTAACTATAATCCCTACTCTAAACGGGTACGTTTCCGAATATTCAGGGCACGGCTAGTTTTAGAACTGTCAAAATTGTGTCTATTTTACGAGCTAGCTTTGTGTTGACGTCAGGTATTGAAATTTAGCTCAGATTATATAGTGAGAACGGCTCAGTATGAAATAATATTGTAGCACAGTTTAAGTTTTCCTGTCAAGATATTCTCAGTCCACAGTCTCCCCAGCACGAAGTCTGGAACTGTAGTCGGTAGACGGCAGTAGACTCGCCCCCATAACTCCGCCTATTCGGAAATTCTTCTTCTTTTCGTGTGGTTAGTGGCCAACCTGTTGTCAAGAGTTGTTAAAGCCGCCCGTAGGCCTCTGACATGGCTTAACGACTGCTGTCAATTTGACAACAACCGGGACCGACTTTTTACGTGCCATCTGAAGCACGGAGACGCTCAGATGAAATACCACTAAGCGGTCACCCATCTATAGACTGACCGCACCCAACGTTGCTTAACCTCGCTAATCGTTTACTGATCAGTGAGCTATGAGCGTTATGAGCGCCTCAAACAGGCGCCTCAAACGGAAATATAGGTGTGAGACTATAATTGTATGCTTGTGTTCTCGACAATTCACTGGTATGTCTAATCATTTGTGAAAGTTTGTTTTAATATAAAACTAGCTTCGCTTTAAAATAAAACAACAAAGCTTAGTTAATAAAACTGATAGCAATATACATTTTATCACACCATAAATCTAAAAAAAAAAACAATGTGATGATGAACTGCGTTCCATGCTGTTGCATGTAGTTTGAAACACGTTTTTAAAATTATCTATATATCATACAGGCTGTACATTTTTGGTTAGTACTACGTATAACTAACCAGTTTAAAGGTTAAACCAGTATTCATGAATATTATATTATTATATTATATTTGTATTATTCAAGAAACTGTTATAAATATTGGAAATGACACAGGAAACGCAAAAATCAGACAAGGTGTAAGGCAAGGATGTCCACTATCTCCACTGATATTTAATATTTTTATAGTAGCCGCTATTACAAAAATAAAAGAGAACCCTGACGTAGGAGTGAAATTCAACGGAGAAGTAATAAAGTTTATAAGATACGCAGATGATATAGCAGCAATAACTGGAAACCATAAGGATCTAGAAAATCTACTACAGATAATGGATAGCACTTTTAATGAATTCTCTTTAAAAATTAACACCAACAAAACGAAAATTCTAACTACATCAAAAGCACAACCCAGCTCACAAAGGAATATATTAATAGCAGATAAGACAATAGAAAATGTCAAAAGTTTTAAATATTTAGGTAGCATAATTACAGCAGACTCCAGATGTACACCAGATATTAAAGCTAGAATAGCAATAGCAAAACAAGCGTTTAAAAATAAAAACTATATATTTACATCGAAAATATGCAGGAACACCAAGAAAAAGTTTATAAAAACATATGTATGAAGTCTGGCATTGTATGGGTGTGAGACGTGGACACTTACACAAAGGGATAGAGAAATTTTAGAAGCGTTCGACATGTGGTGCTGGAGACGAATGGAAAAGATTAGCTAGACAGAAATGGTTAGGAACGAGGACGTCTTGGTAAAGATCAATGAAACCAGAACGTTACTTAACTCTATTGCAGCTAGAAGACATAAAATGGTTGGCCATCTCTTACGACATGACACTTTTATTAAAAACATCATTGAGGGAAAGGTAGAAGGAAAGCGCGGAAGAGGAAGGCCAAGAATAAGTTACATTAGTCAGATCAGGGAAAAGTTAGGTGTCATGTCGTACAGAGAAATGCAAGAAATGGCACTAGACAGACAAATATGGAGAGACAAGCTACACCGACAAGTCACTTAGACTTAAATAAGAAGAAGAAGAAGAAGAATTTGCATTAATCCCTACTAACAAAACGTTTAGATATTTTTTTCTAGCGTTACTGTGATATTTTACCTTTGTTATTACAATGTATATATATTTTTGGGAATCAGAATTTATATATTTGAGAAACAACGTTCATTCGCTATTTTAAAGGTGAATAAAATTTTTCGTAACGCGACTAGTATGTGTAAAGTAATATTAATTACTACAGTTCTTTGAAACTGATATAATTGTTTAGCATAAAAAATCTTACTAAGGTAACTGTTCGTAGAAAAATGTTTTGCAGTATATCCGTGAGTGTACGCCAAACCTCTTATTTCCACGCATTGTTCATCTCTACTACTACTACGTAATATCTGCCCGAATATTAATTGGTTTTGGAATCGGCTGTGGACTTGGTTAGTTCACAAACGGTATCTGCCCATTACCGTTCAGATGAATTGAATTATATTATAAGTGAAACTTGTTAACTTAAATTGTAAATGAACGTAATTAATAACTTTGCAATCCGTTTCCGGCTTGTGGCACGAACGTTTCTTTGTTTTATAGCGCTCTTTCGTGTTTACATTGTTCAACTTGTTTTTTAACGAAATTGTTTCACGCTTTTTGTGGAAAGTACTTCTGTGATGTTCCAGGCTTTATTTACTGTGAAATTTTCATTTTTTTGTTGAAAGGTAAGTATTGTACCATTGCTATGGTATAAAATATTTCTAATGTTTATTCTGATAATTTACTTGTTTCGCTGTCGAGTTTATTTATTGCGTACCTTATTTTAAGTCTGCTGAATTTTAGGAGGTATATTTTCATGTTTCTGTTTTCTTTTTTATATTGGGCAGGCTCGATATTGCACGCATGCATTGCATGTTACATCGACACTGAAAATATCTTAATATACAGTTATCTTTCTTCCATTTAACACATTTGCCATTTAAATTATATTGCGATCGTAAAAGTCAAATGACGCTTAATTTAATTAAAGATTTTCCCAAAAAATATTTCTGTTTACGTATATCCTTTTGGTCATAACCAAAAATATCTTATATCGTATTTATCGAACTACAACCCTTTACTGATACACATATCAGCATGAAAAAGTTGCAACATCAAATAAAACACTTTAATAACAGCATTTGCAGTACGGTCGTCGAATTCCAAATTACGGTATTCCGTGCTCTGGCACGGTTTCGTATACGAAGGAAACTAATAAAAATAACGCCACATGGAGAAAACCAGCGGTTGCGTCCTCTGTGTAACTCTATTAAAAATAATAATATTTGCAAAAAATATGCTCACCTTAAAAGGCATACATAGGTGCAAAAAGACGCATGCAAATGTCTGAAGACGCTAGTTGGTGAAAGCTTTAATTTATTCCCAAAGTATCTCATTCTTCAGAAAATCTACTAACATCTCTGCTAGAAATAAATTTTTCGGCGAGTAAATTTGACTTCTCCAATTCTAAATTACCATATTCGCCCACCCAGCTAAATTAAACCGGAAACGTCTTAAAGCGTGTTTCCAAATTGAAGGTAGTATTTACATTGTTTACCTGCAACATTTGAATTTCAAACTAATTAGGTTATTTGAAAATGCAGCTATAAATTCTTGTAATGGCATCGCTTAAAATCTTTATGAACCGCAAAGGCTAAGTTTAAGCGGCAATTAAATGAATTATTTTGTCGGCCTCAGTCGCATCTGCACAAAAGAGACTACCAGTCGCTTTGATAACGCTAATTAGACAAACCTAGTGGTAAACAAAGCCGCACCGACTTGATACCTTAATGGATCTAAAATGCCACGTTTCTGACGTTATTTTAACAAATAATTATGGGGAGGTGCTACAACTGTCTGATAAACGTACATTTTGCGTATTTCCAACATTCCTAAGCACGAAATTAACTGGTTATGACACTCAATTTATTCCAGTGGTATTCGTTAATATTTTTTTACTCTTATCAACAATAACAAATCTAGATCAAAAGCTTTACCAAATCGTTGCTTTTCGAGAGTTATTTCGTTAAAACGTGTTTGAAGTGTAAGTACCGCTTCAGATGTAATTTTTATTTCTCTTTCATATTGTTCTGCTCAAAGTTATACATCATTAGAAGTTTGTCAAAGTTTTGATTACGACTATACTACCTAGATTTTCTTTGTAATTTTAGAATTATATGTTGCAAAATGCCCGTTATTTATTTTTATTTATACAAATCATGATTTATTTTTCTAAAAGTATAGTTAAGTTTTTCTCTTCCACGAAGGTTTACCTTTACTTTAGTATAAACCTAAAAAAATGTACGTTAGTAAAGCAATAGCTATACGTATAATACTTGATTAATAAAGATCCTTGTGGGAGACTGATATCTACTTTAGGAAACTCATAGATGCTTAAACGAAAAAATAGACTACTATAAAACAACTTCGTGCTTTGCATGTGAAATTATATCCGTGAGAGCTCCGATGTGGATTGATCGTGTGGAAATAGATATCAGTCTTCTATGAAACTCGTCGTTTCAGGTTCTACTCTTTACCGTTTGTTAGCTCTTGTTACTTAAGTTTTATGTGCACCTCGAGCCTCCCTAATCCCGTTAGGACGACTAATGTGCTGAGTCTGTACGCAGCTTAGTTAAGGAAAATATATGTGGTCTGTGTCGCGTGTGAACTTTTCTTATCGTCCTTTACTGAAAGAGGTGAATCCCAAGAGATAGCTCGATAAAGCGAGATAGTTAATTGCTTATTATCCGGAGATCAAACGTTTGGGGGCCGGAATTATAAGAGAAATTGTAAATAGGTCACGTAGAGTTCTACGACAATATATAATAATAACTATTTCAAAAAAAGTCAGTTACTGATAAAAGGCTCCAGCGTCGTCTCATTGGGATACTATCTATGATTATAACAGATAAATTACATTTAGTTTTAAAATGAAATGTCCATTGATGTTTTATTTAACATCAATAGATATTTCATTTTAAAACTATTATTAACTGTTGAATACGAAAGCTAATAATATTAATACTTTTTATTACCTGGTTTCTATTTTTAAATAAAGAGAATAAAAATTGTTAATTATTCAAGAGTTAATATGATAATAATATTGCTAATCTATTCTACAAACCATAATACAGTTTGTGTTTCATAAAAATGTACTGACACATATAGGCAAATGTTTCATACAGAACGCTTCGTCATCCAAACATAATGTTGATCTAACATACAATAAAGCGTAAGAGTATTAAGCCGTCCTTATATTTAATCCTTAATTGGAGGCTGCGGCCTTGAGGAACATTAGAAGCTCTGCGCCAAATGACACCATTGTATATAGAATTTATCGAGCCATTTAGAACCCTGCCAACCTCGTGACTATACCTTAGACTTGATAATACTGCTGTATTGTCAACATGGCATCTTTACGACAGAAAGGACTCTAGTGGTCATTATCCTACGTATGTTCTTACTTAATGGTATGACGACTATAAAGAATGTCATTTCACTACATCCAGTACGCTGAGTAACTACACTAAATCCAAGACAAGATTGACACTAAACGAGATACGATTCAAAAATTTAAACCGAGTCAAGTTCTATCTGTTCTTTATTAAAGCAAACATATTTCATGTTCGGATATTGAAATTTCGTGACGGCATCTGAGAGAAATCAGCGAAGTATTTGAAGAATCCCCAGTGAGTAATAACTGAGTGAGGGTTGATTAATGACCCTCGCCTTGGGAGTGTCAAAATGTTCTCGTGTCCTCTTACCGTTCAGACACTCGTCCCTTTGTATTATGACTTTTATGGTCACTAAGCTCGGGTTCTTTTGTTACTGTTGGATATTTTTTTTAAATATTCCTTTGTTTGAGTAAAGATTACAGTACGACGTAACACACCTCATTTTAAGGTCACTCTCTTTATCATTGCGAAACGACCTGATGAAAATTGCTGCGACTAAACTTTGAATATTAAATGATGTATTTATTGAACTTCTCACTTCTCCCGATCGCCTTTCGCAGCTTAAATGAGCAGTTTATTAATTGCCGAACCGTGATTTTATTAATTTATGATTGGGGTGAACTAGTTTGACTCAAGGTCGACGTGACTAATTAGACTTAATGAAACTTTGTCCTGATTAATATGCCCCGCTTGCGAGTATAAAAGTGAAAAAATAGGCATACGTGACTGTATTCGTTACACCGAAATTTGTTACATTTTACTGATTTGGATTTATTCAAAATGAGGTCTACGTCAAACCTTGTAAACTAACCTGCAATGCTGTGGCGTAGTATATTGCAGACATTGAAGTCAAGATTCTCCCGGCACAATTCTATGTGACACCTCAAGCTTTCAAGTGACCTGGAAACATTAGATCTTTAGTGTTAGTATGTACCTACGACAACTTTAGTATTGTCAGCACTTTCGGTTCGCAGAGGTACCTTTGAAGGAATTGCTCTAAGTACAAATGGAAAGCAAGATAAAAGTAATGGTATTTTATTTAAACCTTGATAAAAAAGAAATGATGTTATAAGTCATCTAAACATATAATATATTTTTACCATTATAAGTAAGAGTCGACGGAACTAAAAGTAGAATTCAGATATAATAAGATATTTATATAATATAAGATTTTTATAGAATGTAAAGATTTGACATACGTCTCAGTATAAACACCCTACATTATCTATTCTGTGATTTATCAAAGTGCTCAGAAATAATCGTCCATATCAAAACTAAAATAAATATTATCTACTGGCAATAAAAATACCACACACGCAATGCCACAAGCAAATGCCAGTTAATCATAATAATAAACTCGTTTAATAACAATCTTCATGAGATTTTTATAAAGGCCATCAAACACGGTTCATAAATTTTCGTAAGACACGCTTAAATATAATATTATTTGTCTCCCCGGGATATCGTCCCTGCGCACCTTATTTACCCTAAGATGATCTAGATAGCTACAGTGTAATCGGGGCTATATATCATATTGATATATAAGAGATAGCCCGGGCTTACAATGACCTTATGATAAGTAAAAAATCTCACAATGAAGTTATAATATGGAGCATTCAAATTCGCTATGAAATACATATATACACTATAAAGAGTAGTTTATTATTCTGCTTTGCAAGTTTGTATAGCAACTCGTACCCAAACTGCAGTAAACCACACTCTGTGTAATCGGTTAATTCGTAGTAAGCCTGCACATGTTGCATGATCCACAACTTCCAACTACTAAGTAATTCAGCTCTTTAAATTGAAATCTATACGAATCTTGCAACTTGAACTGATACGAAAAGTTTGGCTTAGCCTACAATGAACATCTTCGTATATTCTATTCTACATTGTAAAGAACTTCAAGAAATGTTTCGACAGACAAATTCCAGTTTTATTACTAGCAGTTCTCAAGAGAGATTTCTTATTGCTACGAACGAAATGTTTTATTTAAGAACACAAGATTTAAACACTATTAGATACCTACTAAACTCCCACACTCATTAAAAACAAATTAAGAAACGAATGCCTTTAACTTATTATAAGCTCAACATTAAAGATAGTGATATAGAACCATGATAGTTTTCGGGTTCATCATTTAAAGGTTTTGGTACGCTGTTTACATATAGTTTTTCTGCCGTTAAAAACTATCATGAAATCTACTGACTAACACAAATAAAACCTACATCTAACAGTCAACACGTTTTTAATGGAGACCTGTTGGTTTATTCAAAGCGATGTAATATTCCGCTTTAGTAAATGGGTTTGCTATGTAAATGGCGGATGAAACAAATTGAATACATTTAATCTTTATAAATTATTCTATTAGTCACAATTACGTAGCTTTAAAAAAGGATTAATCTACTAATTAAATAATGTTTTAAAACATTAAATAATTTTTGTTTTTTGACTAAATTTGACGAAAGTGACTGCCGAAATTTTTATGTAATTATATTTAATACTATTTGTGTAAAAGAAACTTGTTAAAATCGTATCTTATTTAGGTATATGATGTTATAGCGGATATTAAATTAATTTCACTTACTGGTTACATCATATCTTAATGGAAAAGATTTAAAAAACAATTCGAACATTTCTTGAAATATCCTACATATTTCAAGAAATGTTCGAATTGTTTTTCCTTTAGGCCTATGGAAGCTGACATTTTTACGAAAACGCTGAAAAAAATTTGTGCTCTATAAAATTGATTGCTTACGCGCTTGAAGTAAAAGCGTGTAAGGTATTAATTCTATAGAACGTTTCTACTTCCATATGTTCCAACAAAGTGTAAAGGCTAGTTCCCATTTGTCTAGCTAAAAGAGCTACATTATTCAATTCTACTTTATCGATGCCTGATGAATATTGCACACTAAGCACCTAATTTAAACTAATGTGAATTGAAAGTCTCGATTTCCAACGAAAATATTACAATTCACATAATTTCGAATCTGCCAAAGCTCTCTTGATCATTGCGCAAAAAGGAGAAATCATTACGGAAACCCTTCCAGCCTTAGTAAAAGATATTACTTCAAGAAAGATTTCACTTGACAATGGACCTATAGTAGTATATAGTAGAGCTATCACTTTACTGAAGGAACGTATAACGATACGATTATCAATTTAACCGTCAATTCAGTTCGTTTCATTCTGAAATCTAAACGCAAACAGGCGAAGGGGGATTCAATGAATTATTCCTTCGTTTTTATACTCTGGCCCAGCGAAAGTAGGTCAAGGTGTATGACAAATTATATCACGGCACAGAGCTCCCGGACTGTGCAAATAAGTAAAACCTTTTTCCTAATGTTACGCTTTTTGCTGATGTACTGAGATTGTATATTTCGGTGTTGGTTTTGCTGACTGAGGTAATGAAAATAAATATGAGTTTGCGACATTCATACTTATGACATTTCTACTTACACTGGCGTGTTCTTGTGTTATGCTTTTTGGTATGTCTACACTTGATCCGTGTGTTTTTCTTATCTATTGTCACTGAAGTATTTTGTCGATAAATAATTATAATAATCGTGTCCGTGGCTCGGCAATAGTGAATGTAATTTGTTTCCCGAGTAAGACAACGTGTTATAGGTTTTTTTGTAAATATTATTGTGTCTGGTAGACGGCAATAGTTCGTTTCCTGTTATACATATAGGACATAATTATAACCTCAATTCGTGAATGAGGGTGTTCTTCACCCCCCTGCTTAGCCATTCAGAAATATAGACGTAAAAGTGAAAGTACCGAAGTATATGCTCATAACATTTGTTTTCTATACGAATGTAAACATATTTTACAGAAGTTTACCTAATATTACAAAGACAATTTATTCGTATGTTTTGTTTTTGTTCCGTGTCAGTATTCTTTTTCCCTATCCGTAAATAAATCTATATGAGGTACTCTATACATATGACAACCACAATTGGGGTTCTAAGTATAAGAGAATATATACAAAGTCTTACATACATTTCTGATCATGGTTTATATACTACACAGAGCATAGAACCAAATTACGCTCGCTTTCTACCGGGCCGTGCCAAGTTTTGTTTCATAATATATCCAAACATAATTGATATTTGGTGTTGACTTAGGTATATACCTTACCTTTACTATAGCTCCATTTTACCACATTTTATATAATTACACTGAGCACATACATACCCAAATAAAAATAAAAATCCTTTAATTCAAAGTAGTATAGATTTTTAATGCCCTGACTCCTGCACTCGCAGTCACTGTCTTGTCTGTCTCACAAGGACACGTAGATAAAAGAATAAGGTAACGTACAAACAAGGGAAACAATAAAAATGAAAACGCTATCAGCGCTCTAGAATTTGTATATGTGTATGTATGCTTTTGTGTGTAAGCGCGTTAGTCCGTTTTTGGGTGTACATATGAAAATAAATACCTATAATACATTGTATTTTCTGTTACCTCTAGTTTATACATTTTAATTTAAGTCACATGATAAATAGTTTTATTACCCATATACGAACACATTCAAGTAGGCCGCCTCAACAATAACCTCGGTGGCAGACATTATGATTGTTCGTTATACATAATGTACATTACCATTATTCAAGCCCCTGCCATTCGGTACTAACGGCTACATTAATTTTAATACTGTAATTATAGATACATTTTGAATTAATGATTTTACTGTTAGCACATTGTTATGAAACAATGTTACTTACAATGAAAATTTCGATCAGATATTTTCGGTAACGTTTACACCGTAAACGGTTATACTGTATTGTCAGATAAGTGAACGAACACTTGGTTTTTATACGTATGAATACAAATTAGCAAAGCGAGCACGAACATGGTGTAATTCGTGTTCGCAAACAGATGCCATATACTCCTAGTGTCAGTAGCCATCACACACCGTTAGAACGATAGTAAAGTCGGCAAACAAACAATATTGCTATGTATCGAATTTCATCGAACACCGTCTAAACAAAACGTATAAATTGTATCGCCACGGACATGTTTGACGAACACAGTGTTCGATGTTCGAAACGCATATTCAAAAGCCGTTACGTGTCAACGTACTAAATTTGTTAGTATGTGCATTCGCGTCTACGCGTCTTTAAATATGTTTGTTTGATAGAGAAGTATCTGAATCAATAATGCTGTTACGTAACGGTCTTCATAGTTCACCGATCACCTTCTAAACAGAACGTATTAATTGGAAAGCCGCTTTCATGGTGTTCGATGTTCGTAACAAACGTTCAAATAAATTTGTTACACATTACCGCAACAAATTTGTTAGTACGTGTGTACCTGGCTTATCGTTGTTTGTTGCAATAGATATTATGTAACTTACATAATAACCAATTGAATAAACAATGATTGCAATGACTGGATTCAAATATGCGTTTGCATTGAAATAATAGCTATTCCAAATGATTATTACGAAATGACCTCCGCTAGTATTATATGTTTTCATGGTTAAACCGTTTCCCCGATTTTGATGCAATTTGGTATGAAAATGCCTCTTAGCGCTATCGCTTGGTTTTAACCTGGTGACAAGCATTGCCTGTCGATCTGTTGGTTACAGCTAGTATTTATAAATTACTATTATTAATTATATATTTTACTTTATATCTACGCAGTTAGGTAAGAAGAATCTGAAGATTCGTAACCTATCATGGCACCAAGCACTGTCAATATATAGACTTATTTTCTGAAGGTTTAGTAACGGCAGGGTAAGTATGTAGGTATGTTGCAAGCGTTCATAAGCTACGGTGACTTCGAGCAAGAGAGCAATTTGACACTTTTCAAAAACATTAAAAAACACATGATAAAAAATAAGAAAGAAAATTACTTTACTGTCATTGCTCATTATACATTACGGTAGTCTGGAGCGAAACGAGAAAAATGTGGTCATAATATAATACTGAAATTGAAAGCGAATTTTCTTATCTCGCTTAAACATATAACCTTGTCCTTGTCAATTTGCTTCTTGGCTAACAGCCCCTACCAGCTTTAGAAGGGTCTAACTAAAATATTGAAATTTGATCTTAATCTAATAAAGTGTGATTTAGGAGTTGGCTCCTTAAGGGTTGGTTCCAATACATCCAGCGAAGGGTCGCACAACACGTCATCTTTACGAAGAACTTATGTAACCATTAAATGTACCCGAGACATTAAAATAGGTATTTCGTATTTATCACAACGGTATCGAGGAAGGAGCCTTGACGTCGGTCGGCCAAACCTTAATAAAAAGAGGTCGAACGTCGATAGCAGTGACACCTGCCACGGCAACCTTAAAACTCCACAATGGAAGCTTTTCTGCACGTTCTTCGAGAAGCATCGATAGTTTATTTTTTCTTATATAGTAATGGACGACTCTGATACATTACTGACGTTATATCATATCTATAAATATATCGGCCTCGATGGCGTAGTGGTTAGTGTAACCGACTGCCACGCTCGAGGTCGTGGGTTCGATTCCCGCACAAGTCAAACATTTGCGTGCATGAACATGTATGTTTGTCTTGGTCTGGGTGTTTCTATGTATAATATGTAAGTATTTACAAAAAAAAAGTATATATGTATGTTTATCCATTATCTAGTACCCATAGTGCAAGCTCTGCTTAGTTTGGACTAGATGGTGTTGTGTGTTTGTGGTAGAATATTATATTATATTATTATAATATATTTCTTGGTAAAATATTATTAGTATTTTTGATCATCGCCCACTAATATTCATCTTCATTACCTTCTAAAAAAAGAATGAAGTGTAAATATTGAATGCAGCAGCAAAACATCAACCAGTAGGTATCTTTAAAATATATTTGTAGCTTTTAGGATTGTAGTGCGTTAATTATAATTTATAATTCTGAATCAAACCCGTCGAAATAAGCGTGAAGTGAAGACGAGAAATGCGATCAGAACCGAATCACCGCTAAGGAAGGCTTATGTTGCAGTAAACGTTATATATCAGCAGTTTTGTAGATATACGTACAAAGTTTTACAATGTCAACTACATTTACTTGTGTTTATGTCAATTGTACAATGTAAAATAAAACCGACAAAGTGTGAGTCTAGCTTCTCGCACCAGTGGTTTCCTGCTGCCACACAATGGCGCGAGCCCGTGTCACAGACCGCCAGTTTTTGTTATTTATTGTTTTATTTTTAATTTTCAACCGGCTACCTATTACGATTTGCTAGATAAGCCCTTTGATGGTAGCTTACAGATAAAGTTTAGCAGCAATTGGGTCCCGATGGTACTTTAGGAACAGCATCCTAAAATGATTACATTGAAATGACGCGATAGGTTAAAAGATGTGTGGCGACACATAAATTTTATTTTTTTATTGTCAAATCCTTATACAACAAGAAGGCTGTGATAGTAAAAAGCAGCGATAGCTCAGTGGGGAGACCAAGAAACTGCAATGCAGAGGGTCTCGGGTTCGAACCCACGTCGCGCACCGTTGACTTTCGGAAGTTATATGACTTTTCGAAATTATGTGCGTAGTGATTGACAATTATCGCCTGCTCCATGCCTCGGAGAGCACGTTAAGCCGTCGGTCTCGGCTGCCATGAACATCTATGGCAGTCGTTATTGGGAGAGTGTCGACACAAAAGATCCCACTGGGTCGAAGTGTTGCCGGTCTGCACTGACTGGCCTCCACATAAGATACAGGCTGTGATAAACTTTAGTAAATATCACATTTTTTATTTCATTTAAATGAGCAGTACTGGTAACCTATCTTTTACTTCGACAGATGTTCGAAAACAATCAAAATTAAACATTTTCGGAACATGGGTAGCAAGTGTTATTGGCACATTGGGGGCGTGGTTTGTCTGAATGCTGGCACGGGCAAACACTAGTAAAAGAACGATTTGAACATTTATATACAGGTTTAATTAACTACTACCATGGGTAGATTTAAAGCCGCATTATATTCACAGCAGAACGTAAAAGCATCAGATATCTCAAAATGTGAATGTTTGAATGTAAGTATCCATCCTATGTTTGGCCGCAAGCATATCTCTGTTGAATACACTTTTGTTTTTCGCAGAACAAAAAGCGACTTGGGACTCTTATTATACTCATACATTTTTATTAGGTTAAAAATTTGGATTATACAATATAAAAGAAGAAAAATATACGGACATAAAAATTATTCACACAAAAGTCACCGGACACGGTCAGATATTTTCCGGATCCCAAAAGTCCCTCGCTAACGGCGACCAACGTACATAGTTATACAAGCATCATATAAATCAATGGTATTTTGGGGCGTCTGGAATATTGATTAGGAATTACAGTCCGGAAATTCCGGACTTCGGCGATCATGGAGACCGAAAGTCGTATAATTATGGTTATGGGTGATCACCATGATTACGTGCATAATTCTTTACTAGCTGCCGTTGGGGTTTTGACGTGGACGTGAATAATATGAAAACGATTTATTTTGACAATCTTATCAACATTAACCAGCGTGTATTTTATTACCTGGCTATTGAAATATTTTTAACGTTATTGTTCTTATCTATATAATTGTTAGCGTTTGCGATCATCACGCCTCTGTGTCAATTTGCCGATACGCGAATATGTACAACGATCTCCATCAAAAGATAATGTATAGCAGCAAAACCGTAGAAGTCAATACGATTGATTCATATTATCTATAACTTCAACATAGTTAGCGAAATCTAGGATACAATTACTGTGTTTATGCTTTTAATCATCCCATGTGAAATACGTGCCATATATCTTTGATCAAATACATTATGCTATACACCGTTCTTTCAACTGTCTTCATAAAGTCACGTAGCTGTGTTTCTCTATTTTACACGAAGAAAATACAAACAGTAAATTCACATATTTATGTATATTAAAATTTTACTCACACAGCTGCAATTACATTTTTATCACGTAGAGACAAAAGCATAACAGATAATATGTTGACATAGTATATTGGTTCATGCTCTACACATCTTTACACTATTACAATGTTTTATTAAATTCTCTTTCTTTGTATTTTACTCAAGCTTTCGCTACGTTTTCAACATGGATATTGAAATATCTTCTTACGAAGTGCATTCGATATTAAAATTGCCGATAGCGTAAAATATGACGTGCCAAGGCTTACGGTAGTTATGACGTCACCTTCAACAAAGCAACGTCGTTAGATCCAGTGTGATATATTACCAACCTTGTATCTCGCACGACTTCAAGGATAACGGTATGAACCGTGTTTCTAAGAGCAATCTCTCTAAAGTACACAAAGGAAATGATCTTTCACAAAACAAACGACTTTGCTGAATTCTAAAATAGAATTTCTGTTTTATTTATATTGGTGTTATTTAAATTAATGTTCTTTGTCGCTGCAATTACGTAAAAATAGGCGCAAATGCTTCTTTGAAATATTATCATTGACAGACAGATCTACCGTTTTTATTTTACTTAAGTAGTAACACCTAAGCATACGAACTGCATAATGTATCACCGTAACTTGTGAATACTTGCAATACTAGGTATATATATACATTTTATTTTCTAATACAGAAAAGGTGGCAAATAATCATATCACGCACCTGATGGTAAGCGGTTTCCAAATACCTTTAATAATTGGCATTACTAGAGGATTCACTCGATAAGACGAAAGGAAAATAATTCAAACAATGCTGTCTACTCATTTAATCCATCCATGTAAAATCTTGATCAGTCTGTCAAGAAAAATAATATACGCTTTTATTATGTGATATTATTTCATTTTCCTAATAAAGTAAAATCCAATATAATATTACATAATATGTATTATTTGAATATTGGATCTTTAAATAACTCTTAATGTTTAACCTGGGACTAATTTCTAATATGTGCTATTATTTTTTTATCGAGACGTCGATATCGTCGACTGCCACAATATAATGTAGGTAATTTGGTATATCGAGTACCTACCTTTGTATATTAAATTTTTTGTATCATATTGTTGCAGACATATCTTAGTGGATAAAGGAAAACGTTGGGGTGTGTCGCTATGTTAACTGAGTGTATTGATCCAGAGCAACGTTAAGCAATATTGCCACTTTCAACTCGTTACTTGGGTATCGTGTTTAAATTTAACACCTTCTCTGCACGTCTGTCATATCGTCAGTCTTTAATTAGTAGACACAGTGCTGTTAGTACGAGATTACATTTTTTTTATTATAATGAACGTCGATGTCTCAAACGGTACCTTAAATAGTTTTGCGTTCATTTTCGCACAGCGTCTGTTATGATACACCGACGTTCAGCGTTATCGAAAGCTATAATGGTCGTACTGAGGATTGTTACAAATCTATGGTACATTATTATTTTAATTAAGATATATTGGCCTATACGTCTATTACAGACGATTCATGGCGTGTGATGGTCTGTGAAACAGCTCTTTTCGTGGCTGTACAAACCGATGCGAGAGCGAGATAACCTATTGCAGGCTCGACAAGAGAGATCGGCGGTGGTTAGTGCTAAGCCACCTAGATGACGTTTCTGTCTCTTGTCGACAAGTGCTTGAAACCAGGCGTCATTGCAAAACTTGCGACTCTCCATTACACGTTTGCGCCAATCGGTTCTATTTTCTGTGTGTTTTACCCAGTTACGGTGGTCAATTTTAAAAGTGGCCACGTGACATTTAACGCAGTTCTTAAAGCGATGCAAAGGCCTCCCAACATCTCTTTTTGCATTTGCTACTGCACCTAGGAGAACGCGTCGTGGTAAACGGGAGGTTTCCATCCTGTGCACATTCCCCAGCCATCGTAGACGCCTCTGTTTGAGAAATGCAGTCACGCTAGGCAGCTGTGCGATTTCTAGAACCTTCTCGTTTGTTACCCTGTCTCGCCATGATATGCCCAAAATGTTGCGTAGGCAACGCATGTAAAATGAGTAATTGACGCTCTTGTTTTGCGTAAGTTGTCCAGTTCTCAGCTCCGTACAGGAGAATGCATAATATGGAAGCCTCAAATACTACCATTTTGGTCTTTGTAGTGAGATATTTGTTGTACCAGACTCTTATACTAAGCTTCCCGAACATGGTCGCCGCTTTGCCAATACGTGTGTCGATATCCACTACAAGCGAGATATTGTTTGACAAGATCGACCCTAAGTAGCAAAACCTGTCAACAAACTCTAAAAGAATGCCATTTAAAACAAAATTAAGGTGCTTCTTGAGTGCCATGTGTTAGCACAACTGTCTTTTTGATGTTAACAGACATGGCATATAGGGAACAGGCCTGAGAAAATTTTTCCAACATAGACTGAAGCTCAACTTACGAATTGGCCACAAAGGCCGCGTCATCAGCAAAAAGAAGACTATCGATGAAATGGTCCTCGCGGTTTCTTTTAGATTTAAGGAGATAGATGTTAAACATCTTTCCGTCAGTCCTCGTATGCAGGTGGATACCCTGTTGGTCGTCGCCGAAAGCTTTGTGTAATATTAGCGAGAAATATATTCCAAACAGGGTAGGAGCCAAGATGCAGCCCTGGCGTACACCTCTGCAAACGTCAAACGACTCAGATGTACAGCCCTTAAAAACTATGGTGCCCTTCATATCCTCGTGGAAAGATTTAACGAGGCTCAGGAGTTTAGGCGGACACCCAATGCTCTCCAACGCTGAGTACAAACTTTTCCTGCTGACCGTGTCAAAAGCCTTGTTAAGGTCAACGAAAGCAAACAGGGAAGTATTCTGCTCTCTATACTTCTCATGCAATTACCTAAGTGTGAAAATGATATCCACTGTGGAGCGCTGAGAGCGGAAACCGCACTGTGCCTCAGGGTATACTCGCTCCGCAAGCTGTTGGAATCTAGATAACATAACGCGACCGAAAAGCTTGCCAACTATGCTCAAAAGGGATATACCACGATAGCAGTTACAGTCGTCGCGGTCACCTTTCCCTTTGTATAGTGTTATGATGTTAGCATCGCGCATATCCTGAACATATCCATATCCGGCACATCGCCGGCTTTCCAGAACTTACACAGAAGATTGTGCAGAAACGGTCTCACGCACTGGAGCTTGATTATTTCGACCTGGGTGCCATCGCCGCCAGGACTCTTTCCGCGCTTAAGCTAATTGACAGCCACGTTGAATTCCTCTACGGACGGTAGGTCGTCTAATTCGTTCTGAGCATCCAGTTTAGGCATGCTCTACATTTCTTTTGGCTGTAGGTACACGGGACGGGAGTAGAGACCGGTGTAATGCTCAACCCAGCGGTCGAGTTATTTATGACTGTCTGTTATAACAGTGCCATCACAGTGTCTTTTTTTTTTAAGGTTCCAAGGGCCCGTTTGATGCCTTCATAGACAACACTGATGTCCCCCCTGTCTGCACAAGTTTGAATGGAGTGGCCAAGATTCAACATACAAGTTGGCAAAATACCGTGCACTCCGTTGAAGGACTGCGTTTTCGGCTCGGAGCGCTTTGTCGGTGTCCGTAGAGGGAGTCATGCGGTGCCTAAGAGGCAGCGTTACGCTTTGAGTCCAGCAATGGTTGAAGGTGTTCGATATTGTCAGCAAACCAGTCCTGAGCTTTTGTTTCCAGATGACCGAAAACATCGCCGGCGCTCAAAGTCAGTAGTTTTTTTACGTTTTTCCTGATATTAGAAAGATTTACCTTTCTTCTACCCGGTACCCTGGACGAATGTATACTTTTGACAGTGAAGGCTACGTGCGCTACTACCAGTGAGTGGTCGGTGTCGCAGTCGGCGCTATGGAAAGAACGTGTGTGGAGAATTTCGCGAAGATCCTTGGTTCTGGAAAGTACTACATTCAGCTGATGTCAGTGACCAGATCACAGGTGTTTCCAAGAGACTTTACGCGACGGGTTGCCCTTGAAATACGTATAAGTTACACACAGCAAGTATTCAGAGCAAAACTCTAATAACCGTAGGCCGTTCTCATTCATGTTGCCGACGCCATGGTAACCGATACATTTCGGCCATGCAGTATAATCTCGACCAACACGGGCATTGAAGTCGCCTAGGATGTAGAGGCGATCACCTCTGATGACATTTTTTACTGTCTCGCTCAGTTGGTTATAAAACCGGTCTTTTGACTCATCCGTGGATGTTAAAGTCGGACCATAAGCAGAAATAATAGTAACAAAGCCGCAACTGCTGTACCTTATTGACCGGGGGCTGCCCGGTTTGAAGCGGGCGATAACGAACGTTAAGCCTTTGATGGGCTCTCCCACTGTCAAAAGTGACCCCTAGCGTCCACACTTACGCCCCACGATACGTGAGGACTTATAACTGGTAACTGCCACTTTCCGTGTTGTTACCCACACAGCAAGGCTGGTGTGGGTGGAGTGACCTCTCCACATACTACGGCGCCTGGGACGGAATTAAGGAAACACAGGGTTGCCCAGAGCCTGTATTACCCTCTCGGCTTCACCGGCTGATCCCACAGGAATGGCAATCCAATATGTGTAGAGCTGGGTCGGCTGCAGGAATCTGCCGCATATTTCGGGTTGGACCTTACTTGCGTCTGACGGAGATCCCGATCCTGGTTTTATTTCTGAGTTTTCCTTCTCCTAGATGGGTTGAAGCACAATGCGTAGAGGCCCATCTCCACTGTGGCGAAGCGTTAAAGGTGTTGGAACGCTCACTAGTGGACATTAGTCGCCTTTTACGACACCTAGTCTGTTGTCAGGGTTGGTGCTATTTTAAGGCCGGACAACACACAGCAATATAGATAACAGAACAGTGTAATATCGTATGGACCACATTCCATTAAAGCTTAAGTCAGGTGACCATTATGAAATGAATGATATACAGCCATAGACACTGTGTCGAAAAGCCAACCTAAATATACTTAGCAAAGATTGAATGGCTAGTGAAAGATTCAAATCTGGACGTCATATATTTTGATATTATCAACGTCCTCAACCCCGAAAATGGGTTGTAACATCCATGCAGTCCAGTTAACAGCAAATATCCGACGGAAAACTGAATAAGATGTGTATGCCAGATCTCGAGTTGCAATAATGGAGGACCCTACTCAAACAATGCGATTGCCCTCTGGGATTAGTGTACGTCCTTTAGCATCGCAATGATAATGCGCTTCCGGACCAGAGACGATGGTAGGTGTTTAGTATTCGCTCTCTATTTTCAAAATCAGCGTTTTAGTTTTTATCCCTTACTTAGCAGCTTGAATTTTACGTCTTATGTTATCTTGATTTTATTACTCCTTTACTATCCTTTTAAAAACAGGGATGTGTAAATATTTATAAACCACTGTCATAAAGTGGCTAATTTAAAGTTCGTGTTTTGAGTTTGAGTTTATAAGGCTTTTGCAATAGCGGTTTCTTTTACAGCAATTATAGATTATTCAGGGACCAGCTTAAAAGTTATAAAATGTATTGAAATCACTTCGTCCGGTTTGGAACAAAGATGTTATAGACAAATAATCCCGCGAACATAAGCTTCAAATTTAAAATCCTTGCCTTTTTCATTATGAGGTAAATATTTATTTTCAATAAATACGTTGAGTAAAACTCAACGAATTGTTCGATAATTTGAAAACGTTCCGTCTCCTTGGTATATTTCCAAAGTATCTTATTATGATATTCAACCGGTTTGTTGAATATCATAATAAGATACTTTACCTCACTTCTTTCAAAGACCGATGATGAGACTGCTGAAAGATAATACAATTGATTTGATTTGGTACAAATCTTTTTACAATGTCTGTTAACGATTGAGAATGGCTTGTTGTGTGATTGATAGTGTTGATTCCTCAACAATACTCTTCTATTCTTATCAATTATATGACAATTTCTTTCTATTGAAGGTTACAACCTAACGATATTGTTTTATGTTATACAGCGAGTTAGGTTTTTTTTATAAATGAAAGGTACTCTATGTCCTTCTATGCGCCTCTGACGTGTATACAAAATTTCATAATGATCGGATGAGTATTTAAGTCGCGAAAATGTAACAGACAAACAAACTCACATTCGCATTTATAATATTAGTTAAGATATAGTTCGGATTGTATAGAAAAGGTAATCTATGATGCGTGACCATGTTGTTTAAAAGGTTTACGTGTATAATTTTAGAAATAAAATTCTTGTCGTTTAAATATATTATGAGATTTTAATTAAATGTTTTATAGGTTATAAAATGTTTTTATGAAAGCAATTTGACTTTTGTCTCTGTGACGGACCTCGCTAGTTTAGAAAAATTAAATCATTTTGTTGCATACTGTTGTACATGGCTGTAATAAAGGAATATTCTGATCCATAAATCCGAAATAGATGGAATATTGTAGCCGTTTATGTTTTTTACAAATATATCTGGCAGCTGGGTTGCAAATTACTAAAATTGTATTCTTGTTAACCATTCGAAACTAAGACTAAATGCTTGTTACAAGTGGGTTTACGTTGGCAGTGCAATGGGTAGCGACTGATCGACAACGACCTCTCAGCCGTAAGGCCAATACCTTATCAATTGGGCTAGTCTTCTTCTTTTCGTGTGGTTAGTGGCCAACCTGTTGTCATAAGTTGTTCAAGCCGCCTCTGGGCGCCTCTGTAGGCCTCTGACTTGGCTTAACGACTGTTGTCAATTTGACAACAAACAGGACCGACTTTTTACGTGCCCTCTGAAGCACGGAGATGCTCAGGTGAAATACCATTAAACGGTCACCCATCTATAGACTGACCGCACCCAACGATGCTTAACCTCGCTAATCGTTTAGTAGTGTAGTGTAGTAGTGCAGTAGTGAGTGCAACTGGCTATGAGCGTATGGGCTAATACCTTATTTGTTTAAATTATTTGTTAACAAGTTAAACTTTTTAAAATATAATGAGAATATTGTACTAATAGAATAAATCAACATAGTTTCATAAGCTACGTTTAATTGTATCAGAGAGAAGGTAAATAAACAGACCGAGGAGCTCAATAGCATTAAATTACCCAACAGTGAAATACCTCTGATTGCCTGACGTTACGGTCGCCGGACCGCTGCTGTTGCAATTTATCTTAAAATTTAAGGAGAATCTAAACACTGAGATCTGTTGTTGGATTACAAGTACTGAATATAATGAACTTATGAAATATAATAATAAGAAGAGTATTAAGACGTCTAGACCACGTCTAGACTGTTAAAACTTAACCTTTTCTTTATGCACAGTGAAAGTCACTTTTACTGCAAACGCGGTTACTTGAGTTTATTCTGAATATATTTTCTCTGTCTGTTTAGTAAACAGATTACAGTTTAGAATTATAAGTGCATTAGCTCCATCCAACTTTGTATTGCTGGTATCTCTATCGTAGCTCCCCAATATTACTTCAAGTACAGAAAATAACTAACGCAGTTTTAAATTAAGTAACTTTGTCATTACTTGAAGATAACTTACTGTTGTATCGACAGCTTTTGTTTGTTTAAGCTTGGCTCTTGATGATAAGATGGAAGTTTACCAGAAATACACACCAAAATTGTTCTAGTATTGGATATTAATATGGTAGCCTATAATTATAATCATATACGATTGTGTGCATAGCCATGCAGCCCAATTTTGTGTTATCTTGTTTCCGTCTGAAATGCGGCAGCTTTGGTTAGAAACCTTGTGAAGTAAAGGGTCTTTTGTTATCTATCGTCGTTGTATGTATCGTGATACCGTTTCTTGAATTGCTGACAGACAACGCCTGGACTTTGCTTGAGTTCGCGCTCGTGCATACGCCATTTGACCAACGAGGCAAACATTCGATATTGAGGAGTTGAATGCTGCCGATGACCTTATATATAGCATTCCATCTCGTCTCCTCGTTGTAAAATAGGCGCACGCTGTACGTTGCGACTGACCTTTCTTTTGAGAGTACTTATTGTAAGAATAAAATATTGATTGGTTTTTAAAAACATTAACATGAAAAAGTAGCCTATTGAATAGTGTCTGAATTATTATAGTAGCATAGTCACGAATAAACGAGTTTGTCATCTAACTGCAACGACAGGAAAAGGATTATGTATTGCTTTTTCTGAATTATAAGGTGATGTGAAATTAGGTATGTAAGGTGATGTAAAATTTTTATGGATCCTCCAAATCTGCAATTCGTTTTTATTAAAAGGACAATATTCAATGTATAGCAGCGCCTAAACTCTTCAAATTCAACATGAAATACGTAATACCATCATATTAAAATCAGTTTCATTCTTAATACGTATTTACCCCAAAGTAAAAGGGTCGCTGTAATGGCTCTTATAATGTGTTGCATAAGTCGATACGAAATACAATTCAATGTTTATTGTTTCCTCAAGTACGCCCTTACTTGTAGTGTACCCTTATAAGTGTTCAACCTTAAATCGACCCAAAATCGTGCGTACAAACCATACATTTAAAATGTATTGAAATCCGAAAGAAAATACGGTAACTGAAACTAATCAAAGCTCGAAGAAAAACAAGAACAAGTTAGAAAACAAGTCACGAAACACGATTTTCAGAAGAAACTTAATGTTTCTAACGTTCGTGTATTATTAACTGACAGTACATTATGCGCAGCCACAGACTCGAGAGTTTCTGTTTTAGTTTTGAACTAATGAGATTTTCGTATGAATCCCCTGCGGGATCACTCGGCCAGAGTTCCGCGTCTCTACTACCTTGGCTGATATCTGTAATGTTTACTAACATTGTGTAATTTAAAGTGTTAATATTAGTTACTGTCTTACTCTCGCCACTTCTTTACTGTGGAATATGGATTAAGGTTAATAAGGTAACCAATCTAAATAGTTTCTCCAACACAATCAGGAAAGTTTTATTACATAATATTATTATGTTGTAGATTGTTTAATGCTTTTTAGTAAATATGTTAGTTAATTTAACCATCGATTTTATTATTATGTCTAATGTTTCAAGTCAATAACGACAATGTTGTTAGTAGGGTAATTGTATGCCATAGCAATACGATTGGCCGATTGAGCGGCTGTGCCAGATGGTCTAAAACACCATAAAACTCATTAGTCATTCAGGATATGATCGAATCTACGATTCTGATGAAAAATTCTTTCCGTTCGTTAAAAGTCATTTGATAAATGCAGTGACTGAGATAAATGCTTTTATCGTAATAATTGTTTTCTAAATCATTACACTACTTCCAAAATAGAATGAGTCGATATGTGAATGTACATAGGTATTACGCCTAAACTTTTTCATAAATCATAAATATTTTTTTATACTATATACTATATAGGTACTATAACTGACACCAATCTCCCGGCCCGCAGACGACGCACTGGGCGCCGTAGAGCGCAGCATGATCTCCGGCCCCCATGAGCGCTAACCTGGGGCGACAGACCTAGGGCAGGCTGTTGCTCGTGCAGTACCAGGCCTGAGAAGGCGGCGCGTTGTGTTCGCGCGCGTCTCTCCAGACGAAAGAAAGTTGACTGGACGAAGCCGCCACGGTCCAGTGGCGGCCAAGATCTGCCGGGGCTGCAGGATGAATGCGCGAGCGATCCCTACGCCCATAGACCGTGTGAAGGAACACCGTGGTAGGTTTAATCGGTAGGACTTGGGACTTTCTATCTTTCCCCGGGTGAGCCCGACATAACCCCTGCGGGCGGAGGTGTATGCGTCACAGCATTCCCCCACGAAAAAGAAAAGGTACTATAACTAAAGATCCTTACTTGATTCCTAATAATATATTACAATTTTAATTCTGGATTTGATGATTCTGTTCAAAAGCTACAGTAAGTTCACTGATAATAATTATACAAATATTAGACAATTTTTGTTTTATGGTATATAAGGCAAACGTGCCGACGGATCGCCTGATAGTAAGCGATTATCGCCGCTTATGGACACCCGCAACACCAGGAGAGTCACAAGTGCATTGCCATCCTTTTAAATTTCGCTTCCCCACCCAGAAGGGTGGGTTGGGCCTCCGGTTCCCTCACTCACTCGACGAAAGACTACGCAATCGCTATTTCACGCCGGTTTTCTGTGAGGTTGTGGTTAAAATTTAATAATTAAATTGCTCGGCTCGACCTGAGTGATAACTCAGGTCGAGCCGAGCAATTTAATTATTAAATTTTTTTAACGGTAATTACATATGTAAATATTTAGTTAAAAAGCAAGTGATAAGATTACTTACTCCTCAAATGTATGTTATAACTTTGAGGCAATATCTCAGACCTGGATTGATACTGTTAAACGATGATCAATATGTCCGAAATGTCCAGTGAGAAATTGTAGTAGCGACTATTTCGCTTGTACATTTTTGTATACCAACGTCGATCGAACGGTGCCTGTCCATTTCCTGCGGACGATTGGCACTTGCTAGTCAACAATCACATTAAAAGTGCCTCTTTTATGATGAAGCGTTCTCGTGTTTACTATAGCAAATTTGATAAGGGAAATGGCTGGTAACATTTCTACAAGATGCGTACCTATATTTTTATAGCTTTGCACCTTATACTTACTTTGTATTTTTCCCATATTTATTTATTTGATTCTTTTTATGTACAATTTCGTTTTACCATTTTAGTTTTTTATCCTGTTATGGCTTGATTCTTATTACATTTTATATTTTCTCATTTCCTTTATATTTTTTAAACGTTTCTTATTTTCCTTTCCTTTATATAAATTAGTATATTTTGCCTTCACTTTAATATTACATAGAGTTTTTTCAATTTGCGACTATTTTTCTCATAATGAAAAGTGGAGTTGAGGTAACACATAGCCTTATTACCTACTGGCTCAAAGCTTTGCAAAAATAAATTTTAAGTCGCCTTGCTGTAAAAAAATAAACATTGAATGATGCTGTAATACGTTTTGTCCCAAATATGTATATACATCCGAGCAAAGTCGGGAAAGAAAGCAAATATCATAACGAAATTAATGCATTTTGTAGAACTATTAATGCAAATTACATCTATAATATGTTGATTTTGGACTTATAACATTTATCGTAAACTAAACTATAAAAAGCATGATTCATGGAAATTATAAATTCATTTAAATATATTGATATTTCTCTGATTCCTGCATAAGTGTTCGAAGTTCGAATAAAGTCAATTCGATCAAACTTCGATCATCGGTATATGCACAAACGTAAGTAAACGCCGATCTCTTTCATTAACTTTAAGAACTGTTGAGGCTCTTGTATTCGCTATCTTAAGAAACAAATGATTTGCCCTTGCTTTCTTAAGTTACACTTAAGTTTAAAAAATGATTATCGTGGATCATATCTGATTTTATGGAACGAAATTTGTTCTTGGCTTGATGGCAATATTTAAATTGAAGCCCAATTTTAATCTGTATTGAAATCCATAATTTTGTGACTTGTACATACTCGTACATACGGCCAAACGAAAATTCTAAAGTCCATTGTTTTAAAATTACAGCTTTATATACTTGTGAAATGAGCTTTCACAATAACATTTCCTATTTTTACAGTTATATCATGTCATATCATGCATGCTACAATCCAACGCAACGTTTTCGATATAAACAGAGAACCACATTTGTTCCATAATCCGTCTACCATGCATTGGAATGGTATAGAAATCGGATAACCCGAGGAACTCTCTGTGTAGTATTGCACTTCAATATTGTCCGATATTAAAGATTGTGCGTTTCCGTATGAGTGAGTTGTATTATGAAACAATCAAATATCTCGTGTCGGTATTGTTGACGTTTATATGTTCATTTTAGATTCAAATGATTTAACAAAAGGTATTTGAAACAATGATGCAATATTTATAGCATTTGTTAAGATATCGATCCTATATTGTCGACCTAAAATAGATCTTACGGAAGAAAGGTGCCATCTACATAATCTACAGGAATATAAACAACATTATTTTCCAGGGCTTTTACGTTTATCCTCATATCACCAAAGAGGAAGGCAGAGGAATATTATTCCCACATTCCACTAGCTATGTTTTAAAAGGGCCAAGAAATTGGCTTCTACTGGGGTAAATTGCCAGACTACAAATTCAAATTATTTTTATTTGTTAAACACAGGCTTATAAAAAGATCTTACAAAAAACAAATGAACGTGCATATTTGTGTCTTGCCAATACAATCGGCGTACAAACATTTAAATGATAAAAGCATAAACACACAAATAAATCAAATAATTAATCAAAAACAAATCTAAGTTTAAATAACATTTATAGCAACAAAACTAAAGCATAACCTTAAAAAAATTAATAAAACGTGTCATTTAGAAAGTCTTTGACAGAGTAGTAGCATTTTTTAAACAATAAATTATTTAGCTTTTTACTAAAATATTTTAAATTTAATTGTTTATATTCCTCCGGTAGCTTATTATAGAGTTTTGGAGCTAAACAAAATATACTGTGTTCCACATGAGGGTTGTTAGCCTATTACGTAGAATAACATCGGATACACTGGCAAATAAATGAGGATTTGTTTTAACAAATAATGCGACTTCAATATAAAGAAGGAAGATAATATTATCATTTTGTAATAAAAATACCAATATTACTGCGACTGTATCGTAGGCATACATAAGCGGCGCATAGAGCAAACTCACACTATGCTGCACAGTCGCGACAAAAACGTAGGTTTATGATAGTCGAAACATATGTATAAGCATATACCTATAGTTATATACGTTTTTGTAAATTTTAAATTGAGTTGGATACGATAGTTTCAACAACACTCTACACACAGAGAGGCGTGGGCTATCTTGACTACTTATTACGTTGAGCACAACATAACTCGAATATCATTCGAAATACGTACCACATTTAGTATATCATAAACCTGAATAGTTCGTAATATAATATTGATTTGGAAAATCTGTATATATGTAGGTGTATGTATGCCATCTATAGGTATTGTATAAGTGTCTACAAAAATAGAGACGGTATTCAAAAAATGTTGTTCTTGCAGTGTCATTAATAATAATAATAATAATAAATGGTTTATTAATTTCTCTCTCACACAGAATAGTACAATCAGGTCTTAATCTAAGTGTTACATAATCAAGTAGGTGAACCTGTGTGAGAGACTGGTATCTGAACTAGGCGAACCTGTATGACAGATTACCAGTCTCTCCTAACTAGATATGCCGGAGCTCAAGTGTAACTACATTGATTGGTAAGTGATTGGTAAGTAGTGTTTTAGTGTGTGTGTGTGTGTGTGTGTATGTGTGTGTGTGTGTGTGTGTGTGTGTGTGTGTGTGTGTGTATATGAGTGTGTGTGTGTGTGTGTGTGTATGTGTGTGAGTGTTTTTTGTGTTTATATTGAGCGTAAGTGTGAGCGTGTGTTTATATGCTGTATGTGCGTGCTAACCCTACGACAATACTGAGATATCATCTTGGGATCAGATATAGTTGATAAAACTCTGTTAGCTGTGTATAAAAAGTATTTAAATTTATATATAAAGTTGTAACAAGCTTTCCGTTTCCTCGTAGCTTAGGGATCTGAGCCAAACAGACGTCTTCTTTTTGCAAAGGTGCTTGGGAAGTGAAGAGATGTTTAATTGCTTATTCACCCTATTATATAAGAATCTGCCCAGGAATCCAAAAAATCTGCCAGAAAATGCCGTTGACCAATGGCTACCAATTTGTGTGCCAACTTTGTGTTGCAGCCGTTTTTTAGGACGCGAAGGGTCGTAAGGGACAAGAGAGTGATGTCTTACTATAATATTTAGAATAAACAACTGGCGCACCGTTAGGACATCCGATAGTTGGTACAAGTCCCTAGTGGGGTATAGGAAAGGCAAAGAAAGGCTTACCTTTAGAACCGCTCTTTGTGCTCTTTCCACCATTATCATTTTGGTTTTACAAGCCCCACCCCATACTGAGATACAGTATGTCAAGATGGGCTGACATAGAGACGTGTAAACCATTTTAATGACGTTTTTGTCGGCTATGTGACGCAATCTTTTAAATATGGATATTAATTTCCGTGTTCTGGATGTGAGAAGATCTAGGTGGTTATCAAAATTCAGAGCACTATCTAGCATAACACCGAGATACCTGATATGAGACGTATAATCCAGGTGGTCACAAGAACAGGAGTCGTAGGTTGAGCAGGTGTGGGCTGTGATTGAATAGTTTTCAAGTATGTTACGTGGAACTGTTTTTATTGCGAAAGGCATATATTTTGTTTTTGTCACGTTAAGTGTTAGACCATTATTTTTGAGCCATAAGCATGCTGTATTAAAACCCGACTGTGCAAGAGCATAGGTCTCATCCCAAGTATCCCCATGAAAGACCAGAGCTGTGTCATCTGCGAAAGTAACAATTAAGCCGTTTTTAAGGTGAAGTCTGCACAGATCATTGATAAATATAAGGAAAAGCGTAGGTCCCAGTACGCTGCCCTGTGGTACGCCAACGGTTATAGGTAGGTCATCGCTAATCACACCATCGACTTTCACTCTTTGGTACCTGTCAGTCAAGTAACTGGAAAATAATCTATGTTGTGTATCACGGATACCCAACCTGTGCAACTTCTCCAGTAAGAGTGGGACAGAGACCGTGTCAAAAGCCTTAGCTAAATCTAAAAATATTGCAATTACTTTTTTCTTTGTGTCAAGTTTGGATACGATATGGTCAACCAAAGAATGAACGGCATCATTAGTTGATCTGCCAGATCTGAATCCAAACTGACATTTGACATGTCATTGACTTATCTGTACATAAAAGTATAAAGTCTTTAAACCAAAAATCTAATAAGATTCTGTTTCCATATTAACTGAAGTTTATCCTGGAACACTGCCACTTTACTTGATCTCGTTTAGCTTCAGTCGATTACATGATAGATGCTAACAAAGATGCCGCCTAGTAGTCATTCACTCGAGGGCCCCCTGACCGACTGTCGGCCCAGACACACTTCCCATTACGATCTTCACCCATTACTTTAAGGTGTCCAAGGCAATGGAGTTCTTGCAATACGCTTGCAATAAGAATTCCTCGAACTTTTGTTATTTCTTTGTATTATAGAACTAGAACTTAGCGTTTGTGACTTTCGTCACGTAGTTCAAAAGACGAGTTTTAAACTGCACAACGTCCGAGCACAGTGCCACCATCGGCGTCGATTATTTTTGTAAAATTAGAAGACCTTTAGCTGCTGTAAAACAAAGTAAACCGGTTAGGTTTTATAAGAAAAAAGATTTCCTATATCTAACATATAAAATGAATATTCAACAATTCTTTCCAGTAAACGCTGTTACTCAATAAAACTAGACGAACAGTTTGCGCGGCTGACTCGTTAGCTCCTCAGCGCTGGTATTGGCAGCAAACAAACCTATTAGTGCCTCGCTCCCTGCACTTTAATATTCAAAGAGAAAATTATTGTTTATAACGTCAAGATATTAGTTTTGCGCTTCACGGAAATTGTAAATTTCCACTCTATTTAATATCGTTGGGATTATATGACAGTATAACTTGCTTTTCTATCATCTTAGCTGGATGGTTATATTATATAATAATCACTAGTAAATTTAAGGAATAATAATAATTTCATGTACTTATACTATAAGCTATTACATTTTTTATAAATATTTGCTACATTATTTATTCGCGTGTACTATTTTTTTAAATAAGTGTCGGATCTGCTTTTTAGTTACGTTTCTTTTTATCATGAAATAAGATGAAGCAAGTAACCACTCACACATTCGCATATGTAAAAATATGTTAAGATAATAATAAGAATGTACGGTCTAAATAAATGTTAACTCTTACAAAATTTCAACAAAACTCCACGATGTTTTCCGTATTCCTATAATATTTATTTATGTGCCGAAAAATCCGCAGTGTCACAGTAGAGAGGAACAATAACCCGAGCCAAAAAGGAAGTACACTTGTTTTTCGTAGCACCACCCGTAGCCCCGTAGCAACGTAGCATTGTTGTAGACTGCGAGTCGTAGCACTCACATACATACGTCTACGGCATAATTTATAGTAGAACTAAATTTATAATGATAATAAATTTATTCGTTCTCGTAGTTTTAGGATGATGAATATTCATGCTAAATTGTACATTTTTGTGTGTGTAAATAACATTTAATGTCTACTTTTATTTTATTATAAACCTACCTATGAGTTACATGAATAAACTATTACTAGTTAATTAGAAAAAGTAAATAAATTTAAAAAAGTACTTCGGTGTGTTAAAAAATGGCAATTTTAACATAGGTTTACTTTTCTTTTATATAATTTTTTTTGTAATATACTATCAATAATTTGCAACTATGCATTACACTATTACTATTACTAATATACATTCAATGGCTTTGAATGTTTGTACGAAGTCTGCTGAAAATAAACTATGCTTAAAAACAAGCATATAAATAGGTATAAAATATAAATTAATGACATTTGATATTTTGTGCAGTATGCTATTATATCTATTTATCGTTATCAATGTTATCGCATTGCTTAGAGTTACCAGAGTTACCAGCACACAAAAAATACCCTATAACGATGCCATAACCGTTGCTCACTCGACAGGCACACAGAGGCTACAAATAAAAATAACTGCATATTATGGCTATCTTTCTATTTATAAAATGCTATGGAGATTTTGCGATCGTTAAATTTTTACACTGCACTAAAACAAACACATTTTTTAAATAATAGATCTTGTTTTATGGAGTACTATTTTATTTTGATAGTGGCAATATCTTCACAGTCTTGCCACTAAAAAGATGTTCGCACAAATATTGCGTAACTAATTCACTAGCTATGAATAATTTATTTACGTGAACTACACGTTTTTAAATGTTTTTGAATAAAGTGTAATTATTTTATAAGCGGTCATGTTCTACCGCTTATAAAATAATTTTAGAGAAGAACAGAACCGAGGTGGTTCTTCTTCTTTGGTGCAAGGTGCTAATAGTCGTTGTTGTAATAAATTATTAAACTTTGAGCACCTTGGATCTTGAAGCATTTCTTTTCACACTCAGAATACTGTAGTTAAATAACGTGTTACATTTCGATTATGAATAGGGCTTAAGAGGTGTTGCGTTGCTTGTTTGTGTCGAGTCCGAATCCGGGCAATAATGGCACCCATGCTGAAAAGGCCGACGATCGTAGGTTGTCTTGTGAGCTTGCCCCGTTAAGAACAGCGGGTCTACCGTGAAAATGTTTTTACGCAATGACGTGCCGAAACGAATTACGAACGAAATAATAAGCATATACCTACTATGAAAACACTTCGGATTTTTTAAGACGTACAAATGTCATACGACGATATTCGTGATGAATGTCGGCGCGAATGATGTTTCATGGTAAGAATAAGCACGAACGAACGTACGCGATTGCGTATAACGCGTTTCACGGTAGACCCCCAGTTCTATGTGGACCGTGACTAAAGTCACCATGCTGAGAACAAATATCCTTTAATTTGGAACCGATAAAACCACATTTTTGCAGCCAATGTGCTTTAGATACACCTAATGTTCTATGCATCTCATAGTTTATTTATGGGCGTGTTTCACATATTATGTGTGTGTGCATAGTTGGATCAATGATTACGGTTAGTTGTATACAAAGATGGCCTGTCTCTATTAAAACTGTTAGCCTTTATCGAAATTATGTATGAAGAACATTATTATTATTATTACTTCAAGTAAACTTCAAACACAGCACGTGAACTCGAAATGTTCGGCCATTGTTTTCGAGAGAAGTATGCTACTAAAGTGTTTACGGATATCTTAGTACTAAACCAAGCAATAGCAGACAATTGCTAGTTCAAAGAAACACCCATTAAGCTGTAGCTCTCAAATAAAATAACAACAGAAGGATCGATTGGAAGTCTCTTTATAGAGTAAAAGGAGAGAAGCGAAAGCTACACAATCAGTTAAGTTGTTCGAAACGCTCTTGTTTTATTTTATTTCCTTGTAAGTGTCTTTGAGTATCTCTAAGAAACAAATTAGGAAAGCCTAATGTGTACCTTATATATCTGTGTGTTTCAACAACTTGAATACATGAATTCCTTTGGATCGCTTACTTATGAATGGCAAGTCTGTGTTTATTACAGTTATGTGAACTGTAATAAACAGATGTTAGACTTACAAAGAGTTTATGACAATATCGCTGTCACTGTTTTTATCATAAAAAATATTTGAATGTAGTTGGTAACTTCGACCAATAATTTGTAAAATATTAAAAAAGTAATTAATAAACAGATAGAGCCAAATTATCTTTAATAGCCAGATGTTTTATACCGGTGTTCAATGGCGTTTTTGAATTTTAATTCTTCACTTTAATTGAAATTCGTAAGCAAATTTTCGTACCTGGCTATTAAGTTGTCATTCGCCATAGATTAAGTTTGTTTTGTTCCTAAAGAGTAGGCATCGGCGCTATAAAGGGCAAAGACAAAAAAAAATGGTGCCACGTCCTAACATTATATTATTTCAAAATCCATTTTACACAAGCATACCCAACGGCACCCTCTAATGTTGTAAACATACAATTGTTTCATTAAACATGGCATGTACGTAGTTCACATTCCGCACACAACAACACAATAGTTGAGGTTACGAATGAATTTACATATTGCATTCTAAATACGATGCCACCGCAAATATTACGTATCTACGCAAATATTTCTACTAGTGATGCGCCGTGTATGGTTTGCTATTCCACTCGTATGTCCATCTGCGAGTATATTTTGTGCTTCAGTTTTAGCACAAATAATTTTGGTCTTCGCTTAATTATTTCTCTTTAATTAATAGCCATGTTGATTCTCTTTTTAGTACAGTCTTTAAGTTTGTAAACATAATGAACTTTCTAAATCAGTATTTTCTGAAATATGTTTATTTTAAGCCACCTGTTTTGCGTGATCCTTTAAGTTAATATGGGGATGATTTACTAACAGGAAAACTCAAAAATACTAACTACGACTTTCGAGTCTAGTCAAGCTAACCATATTTGTGTTTTTAATACTGTACCAATGAGTCTATCATAAAAAATGGTGACAAATTTGTTGGTTCCTCAAGATTCTCCTTTTAGTAATTTAATGAAAATCTTTTATTTATCTCTTTCCACACCTGAATCTGACGATCGTCTTCGTAGCAGCGTTGTTGACGTGGCCACCCTTTGGGCCCAAAAATGTAGGTAAACTAACGTCGAAACGAAAAGTTATTTGGCTTTCTTAACTTGCGTGCTTCTATCAATCCGTGGTGCGATCGATTTTAATAGAAAACCAGTCTTTTATAATTCTACATTTCGTCTATCGCTTCAGTCAACGGTACATAGGCATAAGGACTATTATTTTTTTTGGAAATCCGTTTAAGATTTGATTAGCGAAAATTCAGATTTCCATTTAATTTAACTTTTCTACGCCGCCAGGTAGTAAATTTGATAGTTTTCTTACATTTGGTAACTGTTCTAGTAATCTTGCGTAATATTACATTTATACATAGTAGACATAAAAATGTAGGTACCTATAACATATTCATCTGACATACAGAACGAGTCTTTACTCAAGGAACTCAAGTAATGAATGAGTGGGGTCACTCGAGTAGAACTTCAAACATCCCTAATTCACACAATGCAGGATTATTAAAATATTAACAAGTGTATAAAGCGAGTAATGTTCCGACCGGGACACAAAAGGTCAGGGGTTGCGATATAAAGATATTTTATAAGGGTTGAACTTCGCTAATAGTTTAAGGGAGGTGTGAACATGCGCCGAGTGGACATTTGGGGATACGAAGCGGTCAAAAAGCACCTACTTACGTATCAAGTTTTTTTATCTTTATGTGCTTTTACTGAAACCTTTAGAGATATATAAAAAAGGATTGCCGTCATTGACGTCTGAACCATAGATAAAATTTACATAAGTACTGTTACAGTTACGCATAATATAAAGAAAATCTAAGCATCAGTAAGCACTGGAATATTAATCTTGTTTACGTTTGCTCAGCCGAATATACATACATGAAATATTTTCTACGAATTTCCATCCCACTTAAATAGAATATTTAACTCAAAACTAACTATGACAGTCAAATACGAGAGTGGGATTGCAATACTTATTAAACGAAAGAGTGCAACCAGCCACCGTGAAATTTCATTTGGACCAATTAACGTTCTGAACATTCTAGACAAACGGAGCTAGTGTTCCCATATTCATCGTAGCAAATACTGAGACATCTGGCACCTTTAGCAGAAACTTCACCCGACGATTTCACACAAGTGTCAACAAGACTTAACAAACCTTTATAAGTCGTACATTCTACATGGATGGAAGCGGTTATTTCTTTTCCGTGTCATAACATAGGTTAATATGTAAACTGAAATACTGTTCACTGACACAGGTGTTCCTTATAATATATCGCCCACAAACATTTGGGTATATGCAAACAAAGCCCAAAGTATACTCGTACATAAAAATACATATATATCTATAACAATACTACGAAGAGTAGGTATGAATTGCCGACATGTTGCCTGTGAACAGGTAAGTAAAAGAATTCACGGATGGTTCCATTCTTTGTGCGAATCACGGGGCCCGATAAACATTTTACCTCATATGAATATTTTTTGCAGATTGGTAGTCGTGAAGCATGATAGCAAAACAATTTGTTATAGAGACGTGTTGAGGTGTGCTACTGAATCAGTAAGCTTGTGAGCTTGTACGACTGGCGCATTTCAAAGCGCTTTAACTGACAAGTGACATTAATACCCTGATAATAATAGAACATTCAAAAATCCTAAAGAATTAATATCGTACATATTACAACGATTAATATAACTTTTCTGGTTGACATGGCATGTTTAATTTACTTGGCTTTATGTTGCTTAGAGTAGCTCCTCAATAAAGTCACGTTGTATCATTACCGATACAACGCGCTTTTTTGAATGAGATATCTATAGATACATTTTCTAACATAATACTAACTAAAGCTTCTCTCTCTCTTAGCCTTTATTATTCCCAAGTCACTTGGGGTCGGCTTTTCTAGTCTAACCGGATTTGACTGGATATCAGTTTTTACATGGAGTGACTGCCACCTGACCTCCGCAACCCGAAGACTAACGATACCCTAAGGTTAGACCAGTGTCAGGATATTAGAGGGTACTGACTTTCCCAATAACGACTGCCATAGATGTTCATGGCAGCCGGGACCGACGGCTTAACGTGCTCTCCGAGGCACGAAGCAGGCGATAATTGTCAATCAATACGCACATAATTCCGAAAAGTCATATAATTTCCGAAAGTCAGAGGTGCGCGACGTGGGTTCGAACCCGAGACCCTCCGCATTGCAGTCTGTTGGTCATGTTATAAAAATTTGGAAATGATGCTATTAGCCTTTTAATCTCATTTTCGATTTACTATACGAAACAAAATGCAGGTGAAAATTAGTAACTTATGTAAGTAGGCTACCTTGCATAGTAAAACTTTCTTCAAGGCTTTTACGTTTACGGCATATGCGCAGAATTTTATTATGTTTGTATCAGTAAGTTCACATCGCCGTTTTAATGATGTCGAGCGACTTATAAAGTTCACCGATATACCTGACCTATCTGCTTACCCCTTCGAGAATATATGCGTGAAACTTTGTATGTGTTTGTATTTATTTTGAATCGTGTCTACATAAACGTTTCCAATTAGTGCTCACAACGTCTCACATAAGCAAGCTTTGTACAGCTTCTATGATATATTGTGACTGCCTTGTACCAAATTACTACGTGGGTACACATGTTTTCAATTAATGTAGAATTGGACCTCATGTATGATTGCTTGTTACGAAACATAATTTGTTGTAATTATAGACATATATAGATACATACATAGACCAATAGACATATCGGTTTAATTTTTTTATTACAATGCCAATACTAGCTGATCGTTTCATATCAGTTATGCTTAAAAATCTTCCATAGTTTTTGTAATATAGCTATTTGTTAAAATGATTCTCAGTCTGTCGTACTCACAAAGAAACAGCGCTATGTTTATTCTTTTAATATATTCCTGAGTCGCAGCAAATTTTTGTAAAAATTTCATACTGTGAGCACCCAGACTTGAACCCTTAACAGTTGGCACACTAAGAGTGATGATGCGATCACTTAAACCATAGCGTTCGTGGAGACAAAATGTCCAGATTGGCACATTAACGACCCGATCTTACTCTATGTGAGTGAACAGATAAACATACATCTACGACTACAACTTGACTTAGATACATAAATTCCACGCCTGTTGCCGTGATGAGAAGGGATACTACGAATTTCCGCTTGTTACGACCATAGTAGGTCTCTCTTGCTACATTCACTTTCATTATATTTTCATGCACGCTTTTTGGCTTTATCCGGATACATCGTTCAAACATATCATCAGCTCAAAAAAAAGGTCTAGACGAAGATCTTGCTTGGCAAGAACCTAATATTTCGGCGTTGATGGACCAAGCCACAGACCATTAGGGAGACTTTTTGCTTGGCAACACACCCATTGGCGTCGACCGTATTATACAAGAAAATGATAAATCACTTTATACTTGGCGCTTGAAATGTAACTCAAGCCTAGATATAACTTTTTGGAGAAATATACAATAACGTTATTATAACGGCACTATAGTTTTGTTCTTTTATATACTCCGTCTGCCTTGATGACGCAACTGTATTAATTGCGACTGTTGTACGTGACATCGTGGATTTAAACCCGGTCAAAATGTTACTGGGTTTTGCTTTTAAAATTTCTCAACAGCAACATTCAACTCGGCAGTCTGTAATTTTGACCAGTAGACAGCAATAATAGGCTAACCTGGGACCTACAACTTTTACTTGTGTGATATGCGTGTAATGCACCGTTGCCTACCCTTTCGGGGATATATTATTACGTATAAAATCCGACAGTATGATAAAATAATTTAGATGGGTACTGGATTTTTTAATAATTATTTTTATCAAAGTGCTCGAGATAACGAGATGTTATTTTTTAATTCGTAGCTTGACTACATGGGTAGCGGAGGCTTATATAAATTTTGTGGTTATTCTGCTACGTTGCTGGTGTTGCGGGTCCAAAACCGCAGCGCGAACAAAATGATTAAGACAGTTGTATAAAGTCTGGTTTTTCAATGCTATCGTTGTTCCAATGTTCAGTAATTTATCGTAAACTTAGTTCTACTCGCGGCTTTGTCCTCTGCAATCTAACAATAACACATATCGGCATAAAAGGGAGCTTTCTCCAGGATAAAATCAATCTCCTTGTCATATTTAATCAAAATCGGTTCAGTGGTTAAGCTTTTAAAAGGGCATAGAGAGACAAACCTACATTCGCATTTACTATAGTAGTATGGATTAAAAACTGAGTACTGTATTTTACATTTACTTATTCAAACTAAAAACGTTCGTGAGCTTAGAGGCTTACAAAGTCAGCGCGATGGATCAAGTTTGACACATTGTATATATGAATATCTATGTGGCGCAGCGGTTTTGTTATTTGACTACTGTGCATGAGGTCTCGGGTTTAATTCCAGGCAAAATGTTATTAGGTTTGTCTGACATTCTCGATAACACTAAAATCGAACGCACGGATTCTGAAACTGTGTCCAACAAGTCTATTGTCGTTTACTGGACACTGTTCCTAAAACCACAGCTGGCGAAATATAAGTGTAAGACATAACTCAACCAACCCTTCGGGTATATACCCGAATAAAATACTTACTTCTATATAGACTTAAGACTTTTAATGTATGCATGTATATGTCTGCTGTCTAGCAGACATTATTTTTGATCATCCAATAATTTTCTGAATATGTTCTGAATATCACACTAGTAACTAAGACTGCCATAATCTAACCATTTCAAAACGAACCGTGTTATCTTCTGATAAAATATTTCTCATCACTATTTCTAGGCGATCCACGAATCGCTCCCTCAACGGTAGTCTCACAGCCTTGTCATCTATTCGTAACGATTGCGGCATTCCATTTGTATGTTTCGGATTCTGAAAAGGGTTTTGGAATACATTCTCTGCAAGTTTTGGTCTCTCATGTCGTCACTTTGTATACACACAATTTCGCACATATGTCAACACAATCAGTTCATATGTCTTTCATAAGAATTATTTTATATATTCCGTCGAAATATTTCCAGTATCTGTTATAATTATCAAACGTTATCATAACTTTTAATGTAACCTGTAATATATTGATGTAAAATCTAGACTTCTGAACAGGGTTAAAGACACGACGTCATATAAAAAATGTGGCATTCAAGACTGCCTTGCCTTTTTTTATGTTTTTGTACATATGTTATCGGACAAGGTGTAACTAGATTTTCAGTTACGAAGTTCTTAGTAGCAGCACGAGATCTGGAAATGTGTAAGGTAGACGGTTAAAGGCATGTAATACGTACCTTTATTAAGTGGGCCCTAAAACATACCTCGCAAAATATTGGTGGAATACCTCTGTAGGCCTCGTGATATGCAGCTGTGAATCTGTGCACATAAATAATATTTGGACCCTGCATATAGTGAACTATTATATGTCGTGTCTTTGTTTTATAGAAGACAACTCTCAAATTTGTGATAACTACTGTGTTCGCGACACAGTAGTTATTACACATATGAGAGTTGTCTTTGGGCCTTTACAAATATTCAAGCAACGGACAATATAAACTTCCAGACTCGAATATGATTAAATCATGACTATAATTAATCAAATAAACAATTCATAACGCTTCACTCAGTGACACACCGCTATCATTACATAACTGATAGGAATGCGAGGCTAAAAACGCTTGCTATTAATTTAATAAGTGACTTGAATAGAAACCATGTGTTGAGTAAACTCGGTTCCTATTCAAATTACGTATAACGGCGTCTGATAAGCAGTAATGATTAGATTACAGTACCATTCTCCAAGCGTCACGTATGGCATTTAATTAACTAACGTCACTTACCTACATATACAGGCTGTGTACAAAGACTCATGCAAGAAACATCACGTATATTACAACATCAATTAAAACAGCCGGCGTCTTAAGTACCAAATTATAGAGGTCTTTACTTAATTCTCTTTGTAAGACCACGTTAAATTGACACGTCTTCTTTGAGCACTAGTTAACGAGTTTACTCGTCTACGTCTTTGTAATGCAGGAAAGTTATTCCGAAGAGCCTGCATACTTAGGCTTCCTTCAACCCAAATAAAACTGTCTCAACATTATCAAGACTTTGTTTTGTCCAAGAAAATACTGAACATTCGGGTTACATTACCCATTCTGGTCACTGTATTAACTTTCGTTAAGTATCTGTCTATTAAAAGCAAGTTTCGGCATAAAACTGTTTAAGTAGAAATTAATCGGTGCACTAATAAATTCATTGTACCATAAATCGTCGGTGTGAAAGCACGAAGTGTTAGATTTTATATAAAATTGTACTTAAAAGCTCGAAGCGACTGATACGGGAACATTAAAATCCAATGCTTTTCAAATTTATCCGAAAGAGATGAGCGTCTTCCGGGATTTTCATACTAGATTTACGGCTAGCATCGTAAATGCTTATTTATTAGGGATAAACGGGATAACTGACACACACAGCTATGTTCCCTCCTAAATCATAGGATAAATCTGTTTATTACATGACAAATCATATATGTATACGTAGGCTTATTGTATTTGATTCGAACACAATTGGTTCTTCATTAATTCATATAACTATAGTAGGTAATATCGTTCATCTTATATTTTTTATATCGACGTATTTTTGGACTTTCTTTATTAGTATAATACTAGCGACGTGAATAATCGCCGAACATTGTAATCCTACTACATAAACTAGCAAAGTATGTTTTAAAAGGAATGATAAATCTTGTAGTTGCCATATCTATACTAACATTATAAAGCTGAAGAGTTTGTTTGTTTATTTGTTTGGTTGAACGCGCTAATCTCAGGAACTACTGGTTCAAATTGAAAAAATATTTCAGTACTGGATAGCCGATTTAACGAGAAAGGCTATATAGGCTATATAACATCACGCTGCGACCAATAGGAGCAGAGCATAAATGAAAAATGTTTGTAAAACGGGGCAAATTCTCTTATGTGAAACAGACAAAGTTGCGCGGGTCGGCTAGTATATTATAAAGTTAAAGAAATTCCACTTGCGATTAACAAGTGGTAAGTTTGATTCTCACCCATTGTACTAGCGAAGTGAACCTACTTATTTTTTGTGGCATATGCAGCTATCGAGCAGACGGATCGCCTGATGGCAAGCGATTACCGCCGCCCATGAACACCCGCAACACCAAAGGAGTCACAAGTGCGTTGCCAATTTCAAAGAAACATTTAGTTAGAAAGGTTAATAAGAATATTATTTTACAACCAATATTGCAAGATATCTTTAAAAAACAACAGAAACAGTTTACTGCACAGATGGCGTAGTGGTTTAAAGTGGTCACGTCGCCACTGCCACTGCGCTGAGTCTTATGGGTTTGAATCCCACATGGGACAAAAATTTGGTGTTGGTTGTTCCGAGTGGTTTGTGAATTCCCCTGCGATACAGGAATAATTCTTAGTGCGGACGAAGTCTGTTTAAAAAATACAAGAAAAAAAACGTTCGTCTTATTTCTGGTCTTATCTTTCTTCTTATTCAACAGAGAGTACCAAGAAGATACATGAACCATAGTATAGTTATTTGCAAATATATTATACGACGTATGCCGTAATATTTATAGCTTTTAAATACTTGTTATATTTTTACGTATTTTAATTATATATACTCAATTATAGCTCTAATTTAAAACTTGGTTTAGCTATAAGCTATATTCATATTTTTGTCATTATCTAAATAAGTAGTTTGTCTAAGTGAAATTAAACGTGTTCCGTGCAAGACCATTGAAAAGCAAGTGAATGCGCGGCGAAGGATGATCACGTGTTAACTTAATTCGCTATCCTTTACGTTTTGTGGACAAACGTGTTCCACGAGGCAAGTCTTACGTAGGCAAATAATACAGCTGAATATTCAGTAAAATATTCGAGCAACGAGCAGTATTCGGTTCCGTATTCGGCTTGCTTACATTCAGTGACGGAAAACGACATCATGTTTTTGTAATAATTATGTTCTAATTTGGTTTGGTAAACTTAGTTAAATTTATTATTTTTCTGACATTTGCTTGCGGCTTCACCCGCTCCGGAACAGTATTTTTATTCTGGATGTAAAATACCCTATGTCATTTACTGCACAGTTAATGATCGATTAAATAGTTAAAGCGTGAAAGCGTAACAAAAAAACAAACTCACATTCGCGTTTATAAAATTAGTTGAATTGAAACACTGCAAAATAATTACATGCTCATCAGAATTTTATTCAAAACTATATTTTACCAGTTGGCTTTATTTTAAACTGTGTTTATGTAACCAATGAAGCTTTCTGCTCTTATCATTTCTCTATAAAGAAACCATATGCGTTGGCTTCAGCACTTATATTATTGTTATTATATTAGTAGTCTGCAAATAACTATGTATACTAATAAGTTATGCTGAACTCGTCAACTCAATATAGACTTTACATCCATTCTTGTGTTTATGGACAAGTCACATTCTAGAAAGTAATACTATTTCTAATATTTATCAGCTAAGCTTTGATTCTTATGACAACGTATACGTTTTCAAACATATCTATTGTTTTACCTGCGTCACATTGCCAAATGTTTGCAAGATTCTTTAAGAGATAAAAAATTAAAGGAGTAATAGCTTCCCTCGTACACTGTAAACAAAAGCTTTGCTCTGTAAGCCGACCAATCCTAAAATACATAGATATGTTATATAGGTTTTCCTTGAGATATATTCGTTCTCTCATACATTATAACAAAAATATCTGAGATTAAATTTGCTAAATGCAGCAGGATGCACGTGTAGCAGATTTACCTGGCTACTTTCAAAATAACATTATTTTGTTGACTTTACAAAATATCGGTCGATGCTTTTGTCTTGAAGAATATACCGAGGCGATATTACAAACAGCAAAATTTTAAACTTGAATTTCTGCCTGTGACTGTGATTTTGAAAAAGTGAAAGCATTATATGACTGCAAGACATATATGTATATCTAATGTTTATATCTCAATGTAGGTAAATTTAATTCATTTTAAAATAATAATTATTATTATTATTAATTGATTTGACGATGATTTTTAACATTTCAATACGCTACATGTTCATCTAGCTGTGTTCATATCATGATTAAAATAAATAATATTGTTTCTGTTAATTTATTATGATTTACCGGCTAGACTGCTGATTTATCTGCTCCTGAGAGTTGTACTGTAATGTTAAATAGCAAAGACTTTCGTCAATAACCAGGCTATAAAAATTTTAATACATTTATAAGTTTGTCTAGTATTTTTATATATTTACTAATGTTAGGATAGATCAACCATATTGATATCATCTACACTGCGTCCAAAACAGATAGATATACTCCGGAAATGTTTTCTGAGAAACACATGGTACAGAATACATACTGATACTGATATTACTACTTATCAACCGGACATCATGCCACAAATAGGTACGATAGCCACGGTAGGTGGCTTTATCCGACTTTCCTTTACGGTAACGCATTATCTTTCATCCTATATTATTAGCAGTATGTATCGACCTCTCGTCTAAAGTACCTTATCCGACTGATGGAAAGAATAAGATATTTTTCCATCACGTTTTCTTTAGTAAATCGTAGAAACTGAAGAAACTTATTACGTTTCCATTGCCTAAAGGATTTAGTATGACAATGGGCACAGAACTAACACTGACTGCTGCGGTCGGACAAATGCAATTGGCATTTCCTTTTAGAAAAAATCTCTCAGTCACCAAAAGATATTGGAATATTCGATTGTAGAATTCTCTATTCCATTTGGCTTATTGCAATTTATACATATATATGCATGCATATTTTAGAGTGCTATTGATTAATATGAACATTTAAATTTATTAATGAGAGTCTTAATTAGTCGTAGCCCAAGTAAGGCCTTTTCGGGAAGAAGATTGACTTGTCAACGTTACTATTTTCTAGATTTTTTCTGTGGCTTCGCTCGCGTAAATGTAAGTTATGACGATTTTCGATACCTTGGGACGTTACTTTTTCTGGATTAAAGGTACTCTATGTCTTTTTGTACCCCTAACAACGTGTATGCGAAATTCTATGATAATCGGTCTAGTACTTAAGGCGTGAATGCATAACAAAGAAACAAACTCACAGTCGCATTTGTAATATTAGTAAGGAAGTAAAATACAAAATAATTATCACTGAATATTTTGACAAGTCTGCAGTCGACCATATTGATTAAATTATTTGTGAGCTATTGTAATGAAAACCAGTCGCAAGCACTCTATGCTTACTCATACAACATGTAGTTTCGTGAACTAAACACTCAGCAAATGTCTGACGATGGCGGCCACACCAACTCACCGAGAACAAACAAAGATGACCCGAGCAGCCAAGCGTGACGCAATGGAGACAGCTTAACTCAACATTGTGTCGTAACATTGCTTAAACGAATCTTCCGACACTCTGTGCCAACATTATCATAGTGTGAATGTCTTTTGTTGAGACTTCTTTTGATGAATAGTTGACACATCAGTAAATTTAATTAAACGCAGAAATAAAACTATACAAAGATAAAAGGCACACAATACCTTCAATGCATTAAAACATTCGTACAGGCCAAGATAGGCAAGGAAAATACCGGCTAACGCTTAACTAGCCGGCGCTTATCACCTGTCAACCTAGTTGACCGGTGATAATTAAAATTTGTGACTGAGTCTGTACTCGGTCACAAATTCTTGCTAATGCTAATCCTTAATCTTGCAACATCGGTCAAATTGACATCCGGTTGATATGCACCGCTACCGAATACCATAATATATCGTTTGTAGATCGCGCTTATTTTAAAAAAAATATATTATATTTAATAAAATTTTAGTTCGACTGAAAACTTTTAACTAGAAATTTATTTTTGATATAGCGTTATTAAAATAATTTTCTAATAAAAGGTTTAAAATGACTGATTATAATGATCGGTAAGCACACTATTATTTCATATACCGACATTATAGGTATTTCACAACAACCATTTTACGGTGGGTGACGATAGTAGTGCGCTTCAGAGTGTTTAGAGTGTACATATATAGGCATGGCTGAAGCAACCAAAAATGACACTAAGAAGACAGCTGAGTCCAACGTTCTGCTGTGTAATCTCCTAGGTGAAACTAGAACAAGGTGCTCATAGTTGCATCATACTTTGGAACCTTTTTATAAAGATTTTAGAAAACGCTAGTAAATCAGATAGAATCTGTACTTACATAATAATAATATAATAAAATATTCTATCATATACACACAACACCATCTGGCCCAAACTAATCAGAGCTTGTACTATGGGTACTAGACAATGGATAAACATACATATATTCTTTTGTACATACATGCTATACATAGAAACACTCAGGCCAAGACAAACATCTATGTTCATGCACACAAATGTTTGACTTGTGCGGGAATCGAAACCGCGAACTTAGGCATGGCACAGCACTACGCTAACGACCGATAATGATTTGATGGTATTTAAATAATTATTACATTATTAACTCGTAAAATACTATGCTCTTGTTCCACTTGATCAGTAAGCGTTTTGTGTGTCGGTAGTACGTTTATGTAGCGCAATAGTTCCATTTTAACATTTAATTTTTAGTTCTTTTACACGGATAAGTTATCGTTATCACACGTGGCTTTGCTCCAGAACGTTGCCACATTGCGTGTGAAGCCGCGTGACTACAACACAAAACAATTCTTATGATAGAAAGATAAGAACTAAAGCTGAAGTAACTTCAAAGAACATACTTGCTTTGACATTTAATTTTAAACCGTACTGGCCTTACGTGACGTGTTAGAATTGTTCACAGTTATTTTTAATAGACGTCTACGAATATACGACGTATATGCCATGGTGGTCGTATGATTTCCAATCTTGTACAACCAAGCGCTCCAGCGTTTGACAATTCCTTGCTTTATTACTTTAACCTAAAGATTTGCTTACAACGCTTTCCCTTGTCAGAACAAAGTAAGAATCTGAATAATACAGATTATTTAACTTAATTCCTCTTGGTTTGACGAAGAGCCCTCAGGCGTGAAGTATTTGCATTTCCAATACACTGTGTTTATACCCGACAGAGTCATCATACAATGTAACGTCGTATCGTGGCTGTTGCGAGTAGAATTTTTGACAGTTTGCAACATTGTTTTCTATCTTACTTGGCAACGAGTTTTGTTCTCATACTTAATTTATTGCGTTGAGATCGCTGTTTGAATATTTGCATTATATTTACGTATTTATTTCAAATTAGAAGCTAGTAGCTTTAAATAGAAAAACGTGATAAGCAATAATAAAGCGAATGATGAGGTTAAACACTAACATATATAGTAAAAAATAAAGCACGTTTCTTAATTTTTTTGCTAGTCGTATGAATAGCTATTTAAGTAAATGTATTGGGTTAGGTTAGCGCTGTATTCTCAAGGCGGCAAGATCTGAGCTCCGCCAGGTCCTAGTGGCGAATTGAAAGGAGCGACTTTTGCAGTGCCGGGCACGCCACGATCGTGGCGGTAGGTCCCGTATTTGAGGAGTGGCTGGAGAGGTGGCATGGCGCCCTCACCTCCTTCTGTGAGGAAGTATATTTCCATCAAGGAGGCGGCGGAGCGGGAGAGGGAGCGCTTAAACCATCTCCCAAACCGCAGAGCCGGGTGCCGGAGGGCGCAAGATGACCTCCAGCCACCCTGAGGTTTGACCTGGGGGTAGTGAGCTTCGTGGGCCTGCCCGCCATCCGATCAACACCAGGTCCGAGAGGCGGCGTGCGTGTTCCCACGCGCGCCTCTGTGTCGTGTCCGTCTGCCCTCTAGGGGGGCGGGGACAGTAGGCCTTTAAAGTGTGTTTTGTCTAAAAGGCAGGTCTTGTCATGTAGTGGCCTGCAGTTTCATACGGCGCGCGACCACATGTGCAAATGATTCGCGCGGCCCCGTCAATAACGGTTTTGTTAAAGAACACCGTGGTAGGTTTAGTCGGTATTCCGGGAGGTCCATTTTCATCGTTTCAACATCTTTCTTTTGCCCCGGTGAGTCCGACATAACCTCTCCGCCCACTCCCGCGGAGGGGGAGGGATGCGTCAAAACATACGCTAACGTAAAAAAAAATAACTTCATTCCACGTTATTTTATTTTTCTAAAGTTGAATTTATTACAAATAATGTAAAAATAGATTTTAATTCTCAACACCGTCGAATAATAGTTTGATCTCTCAGAAATCATGTAATATTAATATTATTTGCTATAAACTAATTAGCTTAAATCTAGTAAGTTACGAATTTATTAGACAAGTTTGGTCTAAACCAAATAAGTTGAAGTAGAGACTTCTAACTGTATTATGAAACGTTAGTCTCGTGAGACCTGCGAAACCGATTTTAATTAAACCCACGCCTGAACATTATCCGATGAATGGCCTGAGCAAAACTCTGTTCAAGGTACACAAGGCAGCTAATAGTTCCCGGTACTCGGTGATTTTCATGTCACGCCACATACGGTGTTTTGCGGTAGCAATCCAAGGCAATTTACTGACCTTACTCAGATATAAAGTAAAGTACTTTGTATTTTCATTACGACAAACGGGAAAATCATTGTAATTAGAAAATCAGGTTTTGTATACAGATATCGGATAAATAAGACACCCTTGTTATTATTATACCGGAGAAGTTTCTCTCGTCTGCAATTTATTAATTTTAGTTATGACGTTGTAGGTTGGGTAAGCTAAAATTGAACATAATCATTGTTTACTTCACGGCAAACCATGGTATTTTGTGTCACGATGCTGTTTGAACGTGTTTCGGTATGAATAATGTCTTAAAAATATTCTAGAAACGAATATCAGTTTAACTAATAAATAAAACGTTTTTAAAGCTGTAACGTCGTAAAAAACTAAAAGTAATAAAAATGGAACCATATTATTTTTTAAATTATGTCGAATTAACTTTAAGATTATGCTACGTCAGTGCAGCACACCGAGAGGCCATAATGTGCGGCAGTAAAACCAAAATTAATGTAACTTGACACACCGGCAACGCGGTATTGCCGGCTAGCATGACGATCAAAACGCATTTGGCTTCAGGAAGCTGATACAGAGGTTTATTACTATACGAGTTAAGCTTTAACATTAATTCGTTTTATAGAGAGTTGCGTACAAATTGAAAGTCATTGGTTTACATGAGGGCCTGTCATCATTATAATTATACTGAGGACGTGATAGTACTATATCTCAGATCTATCACACTAAAGACCCGTCAGACTAGGTCCAAAAACACAAAAAAGAACATCAATATTAGTACAGGCGCTTAGGAGTTCAGTGATATACGTACAAAAAAATATATCAAGTATTATATATTTTTTACCCAATAGGTACTTACAGTTTATCTAGTCACACATAAACTACAACGTATGTTTAAAATTATATAAATATTTATATTTTGTTGACATAGGACTGAAAGCGATATTATGTTACAAAATTACGTTTCAAATAAAATCACGCTCAGAATGTTTCCAACCTTTTATCCATTTTGATCTTTAGAATCCTTTCAGTTACCTGAATTCTTTCACAAAGGTCAGGTGTTCAATTTGCGCTATATAATTTAAATGGTAATTTGAGTAGCAAAGAAAAAGTGTAGTATACCAGGTCCTTATACGCCCCTACAAATTTGAAAGAAAGTAAAATAGATTTACTTACAAAAAATTCTTCCAACACAAGGACCACTCGAATACAAGAGGCACAAAATTGCGACTGCTGCATGGAATTGATTGCTTACCTTGTATAGGTTTAGGTATATATGTACATAGGTATACCCTCTATGACGTAAAGTATTTATTTGGCTAGTGGTCTCGTGGCCAGTGGGTAGACGATCGATTGACGGCGGTCAGTCTTTGGTTAGGTGCTGTTTACTTATCCAAATCCCCTTCACTTCGGGAAACACGTGGAACTTGTGCGGCATTGAAACCTTCATGTGTACCTACCTAAACACACAATGTCGTTATATAAAATTAAAACAGAGTTTGTAACGTTACATAAACCAAAATGTAAAGTTAAAATTTACGTATTATATTGAATAATATTTTGTTTAGTAGGCTTTTATATGTATGGCAAATAATTAGAAATTGAACCTTTTTCAGTGTCTAATTTCGCTACGTTACTGTTAATTTCGAGAAGTCTTAATTATCACTGAATGCCTAGCTACGATTCTAGTTATACAAGTTATACGACAATTATCACGAGACTTACCTACTTATACCTAGGCAAGCACAATACGTATTCACAAAAGCGTTGTAGAGGTGAACTAAGACACCTATTAGAATACTCATGGCACTCATGTGAACGGCGCGTTAGGTTGAGGGGCGAGCTTCACGTTCCATGCGACGATACGTCGCATATCAAGAATTATGTGCGGTCTCCACTGCGTATTATTCATACGTAGTGTTGTGCAAGCGTCGAGACTGCAGGTGCAAACATCGATAAAATATAACACGAAATTGTGTTGCTTTTTTCTAGTTTTAAAGTCTACTACCAAATGGTCTGCAATAAGTCTCTATTTATTTTGAATGTACAGTCATTGTTTTTGTAATTAGGACTGTAATAAAGGATGCCCATAAAAAGTTTGCTCAGTCGTTCTCATTTGGGCTGTACCAATTGTATTCTTTCATGTAGTCGAAACAAAGTGAGAGAGTACATTTAACTTTAATTATCCTTAATTTCTATTAGCAAGATGCTTGCAAGTTTTCCAAGCTAATGTTTTGCAAAAATATGCATACAAAATCTTGTCCTTTTGATCTTTCTAGGATTGCAGTTGGTAAGTAAAAAACTTTTAATATACTTGAGTAAGACATTGATGTGAGGCAAAAGAATATGCCTATTGTTTGCGCAACCCTTATATATTATACGGGTCCGTTTAAATTGTTTGTTAAAACATTTGTACTAACTGAGATTTGAATAGACTGTACATATTTACATTAACGTATAATTCTGAATACTATTAATATTATTAGAAAGTTTTATAGATGTTTGGATATTAGTTACTCAATTACACAAAAACTTTTAGAAGGATTTAATTAAAACTTGGCATATAGATAGACATACTATATCCTGAAATACCTCATACGTGTTATTATTATTATTAAAGTTATACATTTTTATATTTTGTTTATCGATACGTACAGATTCACATCTTTTTTCTTACTAGCGGTCGCCTAGTGGTCAAAATTCGACCATAATTGATTTAAATTTTAAGTTTGATCGTTATTAAGGTTTTATTGTCTACCGATAACTTTACCCTTGTAATCACATTTCATTTAGATTTCGCCAAGGCTATACAGTTCAATGTACCTACCTTTTTTAAACAAATTATTATTGACTTAACTATAGTTTTTCATTGACGATATTCCTAAGCTTGCTACTTTGTTTTCTTTTTTCTTTATTACATATAAATAAGGTATATGTAACCATAGTTACGAAGAATTGTACGATGTCAGAAGAACAATGCCGAAATACTACGAACGCGATTCTACTGCTTGTGTCTGTTTCGATTGCATAGTTGTGTGCATTTCGTGATTTTTTATTTTTTTATGTATTTTTGATGCATTTTTATAAAAATAGTAGGATTTGCCACTCCTTCTCCATATAAACTTTAACTATGCTAAATTTCATACCCCTCCGACCGCGCAATTTTCGTAAAAAGGGGTACAAAGTTTTGCTTTTTACGTATTAATATATAGATATGTCATGTGTATAGTATAGTGCTAACAACTGTCAAACCAATATTCAAATCCAATATCCAGTTACGTTAACATCATATTTGTTTATATAAATCACATTTGTACACATATATTGGATAATAAAGCTTCTAGCAGGATGCTATCGACAGTTTCATTTTTGTTTTATCTAGGCTTAAAAAAATAGAGCTTACTTGTATACCCGTAAGCCACATTCCTTCATTAAGAATAAATCATTCATTTCATTCAGTAAGAATAATTCCGTTTCATATAAGCTTAAAAAATTAAAGAGATCACTCCAATAACGGTAAAATTTAATTCGGCCTAGCATCATAACCGTGTTTATCTCGGATGCCCAGAAATAAACTTTGCTGGCCATTCCAGATAAAGTTCGGCAATAGGCAGACAATTGTAGTAAACGTGCGTCCATAAATTAGTGGGGTCTGGGAAACGTTCCGGGAATTAAAATTACAAAGGCTTTGGTGCGAAGCTCGCATCCACGATGAGACCGCAAGGGTCGACGTACATATGGTGATTACGAATGAGCCTGCTACAATGTCGCATTAGGGAAGTAGCTGCCTCACTAGTACGAGGAAATGTTTGATAGATGAGAATAAAGATTTGTTATATTATATGTGTTGATTGCCGGCCTAGATGGGAAAGCTTATTTTGACACTTATTGTCCATTGTATGATCTTGTATTCTATTTACGATTAGACAAGCTATGATCTATTAGAATTTATTAAAAATAAGATTGCAAACCAAAGCCGTATTTGTTGGTGGTGTGTAGGTACGATACCAAACTCGGCAGGAGCTAAAATTATCGGCATTATACGTTATTATAGGTATCATATTGTGTTCAAGTCCGTATGATATAGCTAAATAACCTTTAAACATATAACGGTTTAATATTATGCTACGTATTTTATATATAATTAGTACTTATTTTGTACTGAAACCCCAAAATTACATAAATAAACATTAAAACTTTTCCATATTGCAGTCAAATCCCCCTTTTTATAAACTTAAATCCCTAAAGAATTATGGATTCGACAGATTAAATTGTTCTCACTAGAAACATTATGCTCGGCGTCCACCTACTTTACCTTGTCTCGTTGAATCTCTCACATTGCACTAGAGGAAAGAAAAGAGCTCCAGTATACTTTTCCAAAGGAAGATATATGTAACGTACTACCACTGTCTGAACTTAGTCCCACTATTGCTCATAACGTCAGACTGTAAACCCCACTGAAAACTATTTGGAACGCGTGAGATTTTCTTTGTTTGGACTTCATGTAGGTATAAGATTTGTTATTTTTGTATCACTTTTTTTAGCTTATAGCCTAGTAGTATCAATCACATGTGCTAAAGTCCAACGGCATAAAACAGATAGCATATAAAAATTGTTTTTTATATCAGTCGGTTTGACGGAACTCTAAAAATACAGAGCATATAATTTTTCATAGCACAACACTAACAAAAAACAGCGTATCTTCATTATAAACTTTAGTAAATCAATTTTTATTATTATGTGTATTGTGTTAATATGAAAACATTAGTTAATGTGTGATACAAAAATTTGATCATGAATATAGCTTTCTCTCCTTTTGCATTAATAAGAACTATATCAGTAACTGTATTTTTATAATGCTGTATTCATCATATAATATATTTTAGTTTTTATATAGCATGATATTATTTTAAATGACAGAAACATCACAATTGTTACAACGAACGCTCCAAGTCAATGAACCGCAGAATCCCGGTATTTTAAATCGAATAAACTTTACCAATATACAGAGTAGCTCTCGTAGCTACGGTTCCACTTATCATAAAATAAAACAGACGCACTACAACGTTCAATAAGCGTGACAAGGGTTATGCACCCCGTCCATATTTGTTTGTAATGAAAATTGTATTATCACTCTCAATATGTTTATGAGATAACTTTTAGTTAGTCAGCCAATCTTAAATTCACTTTGAAATGAAAATAGCTTAGCCAATATTTCCATTTTTGTCGCGCTAAATAAATATATTTAAATAATATATAAAATATCAATAATATAGTACTGAAACAGACACAGACATTTAAAAGAGTATAATTGAACCCAAGTTACAATTTCTAATAGGTATCTAAAAAGTCTTTACTTTTTAAGACCGATTCTTTAAATAAAGATAGCCAAAGCCGAACATGATTACTCACGTCGCTTGTAATAATCTTGTATATATTTTACCAGGTAAAGCTGAAGTATATTAATGGCAAAGGTTTCATAAAGGAGAATCTTTCCAGGTAGAATTCACACCAAAAGTTTTACAGGTACCATAGTTTCTAGTACTACCTGAGGATCATTCATAAAAATCTTCTTCGTGCAAAGATATTAACATGGTATTGGCGAAACTCTTAGTCCATATTGTCTCTTAATTTTAATATTTTTTTAAATACGAATACTATGTAAACCCTAAAATGCCGACTTAATAGTTTTCAAAGTACAAATACTTGAAGAACTAATTTTCTTCACTGCTTCGATATCTTAGTAAAACGTGTTTAGAAAGTTCGGGTGTTCTAGACCTCTATTTGTTTTATTGGTTATATTTAGTTTAGGATCGACATGAACATCCTTGGATTAACTGCAGATGTATTCCAATTTTATATAACCTCTACACTATAACATATAAAGGCTAATAAGTATATGTTCGATCAAGTTTAATTATTCAGTTGTTTTGCTTGTATCTAACTTAGCAATTCATGAGAATTGCTTAGTTTTGCACTTCAGTTAACACGATGGTTTATATTCGCTTGTGTTAGTTTTGGTATGTTAATTGGATGGAAAATAAGCTTTAAGAGGTGTCATCATAGCAACATATGTAATTCATACAATATCGGTTGCCATAGCAACCGCGTTTAGTCATAACTAAACGTGATATTCATTTACGACGTAAAAGGCTTGATCACTTTGCCATCTATACAATTACTGGATAACGCACGATAAAAAGGTGACTATTTTTTGTTTATCAGTCTGGTGCAATCTTAGAATAAGGTATTGGCTTACTATCAACTACTACTATAAATATATTAGAAAAGTTACGAGTCGATCATATAAGCTCGCTAAAGAAGCGTCACATGCCATGTTGTATCAAAAGTGCCGCTGTATTAGAGCCATTTGCTAATCTCGAGGTCTGCCGTTAATACAATTGGATTTTCAAAACACAATATGGAGAACCACTATTAAAGTAGTTCTAGTAAGGGTAGGCATTTATTGAAGATTTCTACTTTTTAACAAATAAGATTTATTGAAATTAAACTACTATATACGGATTTTATCGCGTTGTTTATTTGACACTATATTACATAATTTTGAAAATTTGTTACACAACTATTACTATTAAACTTTACTAATTTTTAGGCTAATTATAATGTTCATTAAAATTAAACTGCTATATACGGATTTTATCGCGTTGTTTATTTGACACTTTATTACAAAATTTTGAAAATTGTTACACTACTTCTACTATTAAACTTTACTAATTTTTAAGCTATGTAAATTATTATTAAACTATTTAGATTTAATTTTTTTACACTTTCCCCGACGTTTCGGTTGCTTTTCAGCAGCCATGGTCACGGGGAGACTAAGATGGCAGTTGTCTCAATGTTCCAGTGTAGTTATTTCAAAGTACCCGAACATAATTTAATCATTGGTGTTTCTATTTATGCAGAATGAGCTCAAAGTATCATGAAGTCTAGCTGTGGTTTGCTTCTTCTTGGGTTTGACTATTTTTATTACTGGATCCCAAGCTGGTGGTACATTCCAACCATCTTCTCTATTAAAATTAGGATGTTTTTTGATTTCAATAGCCTCGCGAAGCATCCTTGGTAGGAATCCGTGTTCTTTAGCGAGAATCTGTGGTTTGTGAAATCAACAACGCGATAAAATCCGTATATAGCAGTTTAATTTCAATGAATAATATTCGCGTAAATAGAAGACAATATTATAATTATAATGTTATTTAAACTATTTAGATTTGATTTAATTTTACACTTTCCCCGATCCGAATAAGATTTACCAAATATATCAAAGAAAACTATTATATGTATGTATATGTCAGGCATCTTATTTTGGCAGAAGCTAAAAATATGTATTAATTTTGCCGTACTTATTCTGTAATGAAATAAAGAATATTGACTGTCACAGTAGATAAATCTTTATATCCTCACAAAAAGTGATAAAAACTAAACTACAATTCAGCAAAAGAAAGTCCATTGTTGTTTTAATCCAATTGCTTACATAGAACAGAAAAACTATTTTCACAATACAAGAAAGAAATTGAATCCGACACTTTTACACTATCTCTTCAATTGCAACTCCGTTCGGAAAAAAATACTACATTGAAACCTATTTTTCAAGAGAAGCAAAGCTAATTTATTTCATTTTCCCTTTCTGACAACTGGCCACGTCGCGGTTCGCTCCAACTTTTAGTTACGATCGCCTGTATCTCCACTTCGGCTGAAACCTGAACTACCTACGAGACAGACAGAATTCAAAGCATGCAAATTTTTCGTTTGTCGATTCGTCGCACGTGTTTTACATTCCCCAATATTCGTCTGCATTCGAATCGTATTCACAATTTTTCTTAGCCTTTACGTCAACTTATACCCGCCTCTGAATGTAAATGTACGAGACCTTGTGGGACAAAGGACACTGCATAAAAAATGAGCTCAAAGGCTCACTTTTCAAGGTTGTTTCCTCTTTCATTATTACCGTCATATTTCACAACCCTACGTGTTTCACACTAGTTGCTGTGAGTGTTCCTTAAATAAAAATATCGTAGTATAACTATGAAGCTTACCCTGGTCAGGGGTAACGCACCTGTTAATATGTACACGAGTCAGTTTTTCGTTTAATGGACCGTTTGAAGTATCAGAATAAATAATACGAAGCTAAAGTTGAACCTAGTCACGCCTTTGAGGATAAGCGTGCTTCGAATATTTGTTACGATAATTGTTTGCTTTTTGTCCTTATTGAGGCAGATGAAGCTACATGTTGCCTTTTTCTTTTTTCTTTTGGTTACTCGAATTGTATGTGTCCCTTAAAACTACTATGGTCAAATACGTTCTTACGCCTCTTTATTTAGTACCTTCACACGGAAACGTATTTTAATCGAGTGTCTCCGATTTTATAACAATTTGGTAGCTCTCTACAGCATTCAAGTAAAATATTAATTAATTAAATATATTTAGTTCTGACAATTTTTGTTGTTTCGTAATAAATAGTCAATTTATTTTAATATCCAACTTATTTGCCGATACGTTACATTTATACATACATACATAGATTCATGCCTGTTTACCAGAGGGGTAGGCAAAGACTACAGATTTCCATTTGCTACGATCCTAACACTTCCCTGGCTTCATTCACTTTTATCACATTCCTCATACACGCTCGCCAGTTTAATGTGCTCTTAACCTAGCCTTTGTCCAGAACTTCTCCGATCTGGTCCATTTACACTAGCCTTATAAACTTTCTTAGTCAGTGTTTTCTCGTCCATTTATAATACTCATATATTAATATACAAATTAGCAAATAAGTACTAAAGATATCATTTTAGTTTTTTGTAAAAAGATAATCAATTTTTAAAACGCTTAGTGGTAAAACACATTTTGTTAAACCTATGATCGTTAATTTTGGTCAAATGTCCAAGTTTTATACGAACAGTTTCAATAGTTTTGTCTCTACAATGATTATTCAGGCCGTCTAATCATGAGATTTTATTAACATACACACATAAGTAGATTACACGTATAGACACATACAGTACCATTTCCAATCAGTCCCAATAATGGAATGAACCTGTGCAAATGTGTGCTTAACCTAAAAACTTTTGTAATAAAAATTACACCAGTGAAGTTGACATGGTCCTATCCGGTCCGGTCTCTCTTCGGTTTGTTTTGCATTTAAATTGAGTTGAATGATAAATTTGGTGTATAGTTCGACCGATGGATAGCTAAAGACTTTCCAACTCGTCCAGTGACAGATTAATCGATGACCAAACTTGGTGCATTTTTCCACTGAAACTATTACTTGGTTTACTTTTTGAAACTGATTTAACGAACTTGGACAACATCGATTCTGAAAAATAAGGTTTCTTTTTCGTTTCCAACAAAAACGATGCTCATGTTACCTTGCCTTTAAAAGTTTTCTAGTAAAATTTATGTTGTTGGTACTTTAAACGAGGTAACATATTTCAGCACTGGTTAGTTTCGATACTGTATGTATACTATTATCCGGTAAATATTTATCTTGTGGTCTTACATTAATGAAACTACTTATATACATTGTCTGTTAGAACAACATCTAAGATTGTTAAATGAAATAAATTATAAAATTGGCCAGGAAGTTAATATCTGACAGTAAAACATTAATACTGGTGGCATCACTGCCAAATAGATATTTAGTCTTTATTATATATTTATAATAAATGAATATAAAACACATTTAACGATACTGTGATCTAAATAAAGAGACGTGTTTCTATACAAATACGAACATTTGTATTACAACAAAGAAAGAAATACGAGAGGACCCCTTTTGCTGATTTCATTAATTAAATTCACCCAGCAGCATCTCTATTGTCATATTGTCTTACCCTAACAAAGGACAGGCACCGTAATTATGTAAATTTTTACTACATATTTCCATGTATATCAAAGTGTTATTTTTGTAGATTTCGATTTTATTTCTATTATATTTTTGATATTATGTTTAACAGAATAACATCATCACGCCTCGTAGGATTAAGCTTAGCTATATTACATTCATAATTAAGTACCATCGTAATAGATTGCGAGATTGTTAATTTTCACCGAGGTTATTTTAAGATACAGTGCTATGGCAGTTATCCTTAGAAAATATCCAAATTATTTAAGACATTTCAAAACTGTCATCGGACGTTCAATATGAACCAAATACCATGAGATGTTATCAAACGAATCTGCTAGTTTTATTAACAATAAATTATGAAAATATTTGGGCATTGTACAAGCTTTCATTTTCAAGCTTGTTGGATATACCATGCTAGGAGTAACCAATTTAAAATGAACTTTGGTATTTGTTCGGTGTCCACAAACATGAACCGATTTATATTGGTCGAGAATATTTATTTTAAACACGTACACCGAATAAGGGATGTTTGTTGTTTATTAGGTAACGTTTGTGTTACATAAATATATTTTTATTTTCACAGTAAAATGCTACCTTTTACCCTTATAATTTTGGTGATAACAGTCTTATCAAAATTTTAGAATGGGAAATTTTATTGAAGTTATATAAATTGTATATATATTCGTTTTAAAGGATTAAAATAATGCTTTAAAATAACGTCGACGTGACGCTTATGTCAGACTTAAATTTTATCATCACATTTGGTTATCTGGTCTCATTTTAAAACTTATATTTTATCCCAAATTTAATTTTATCTTAAATAACTAATCCCCGATTATGTAGATTGGAAGTGTTACACTACCACATTGCCGGTTTTGTTTTACATCTCCCGGTAATTATTAATGAAAACTCGAAGGCTTATTACCATACTGGACACATAAATGGACCATATGGCATTATTCAAAATTGTGTCAGAAAAGCCAATTTAGCAAACAGCAGTTTACTAAAAGCATTTGAACCTAAGATCCCAGATGCCAGTCTAACTGTGAATGTAAATGCACACTTATGCCGAGGCTTCTCAATTCTGTTTGACATAATTCGGCGGCAGTATAAGTTTAGCAATTTCTTACACCTTAATTGCAATCAGCAAATTTTAACACCACATTTTCATCAATCTTACTTTATATATAAACCTCAATAATTATGATTGCAAAATTTATTCAAACATTATATTTAATGTGTTTTATAAAAGTTTGAACATTTTGAACTAGCAATCGTTCCAGTTTAATAAGCTTTCATTTGCAAAAAACAAAATCTATATGTGGCTTGTGTAATCCGAATAAAACTAACAAACAAAATAACCATATGTTAAAAATGCATTTAAATTTACTTGCGTATTGAATTTCATAAATGCGATCCTTAACTGGCTTTGAAATTAAAGGGTCACAGGTCACAGTCAAGGGTCAAGGGGACAGGTCTTATAAGGCAGTTATAAGACCTGTCGTACTGTATGGAGCTGAGTGTTGGGCTACTACGAAGATGGATGAGAAACGATTGCATGTAGCAGAGATGAGAATGTTACGATGGATGTGTGGAGTGACGAGAATGGACAGAATTAGGAATGAATACGTCCGAGGTAGTCTGAAAGTGGTACCCATAGACGAGAAGGTGAGAGGAAATCGTTTGGATTGGTATGAACATTTTATGCGAAGAGATGATACGTATGTAGGTAAGCAAGTGATGGATATGAGGGTAGAGGGATGAAAAGGGAGAGGAAGGTCAAGGAAAAGATGGATGGACTGTGTGAGGACGGATATGAAATGGAAAGGAGTAAATAATCAGATGACAGGTGACAGAGAAGTATGGAAGCGAAGGACATACTGCGCCGACCCCAAATAAATTGGGACCAGGGCAAAAGGATGATGATTGAATTTCATAAAAGCTACGAATGAAACTACATATATGCCCTGTTTTATATGTATGGAGTTGTATTATAAACCTAGTGTGACTACTATTCAAAGAACTTACGCCTATACGCAATTTTAAACAATGTGAACTTACAATTATTTCAAATATGTACAACGACATCCCTTTAAACGAAGGAAATATCGAAACTACTTTTACCTATTATAATAACGGAAATAGTTTCGGCGATCGACTGTCACAATGGCATACTGACTGGAGAACTTCCTCCTACGCTTTTGTAGACAAAATTCGTCCATCGATTTATATGCATGCGTCTTTTATACTCGGCATAAAATATCTCACATCAGTAAATGATTTCACAGTTGAGCGTTCAGTCTAGCGCCTACAATTGACTTTTACTCGGTGAGGCTTTTAAGGAACAATCGCATGGATTAGCCTCTGCTACGCCCGCACCAAGAATGCTAATGGTTTGCTATTTACGAGCTTTCTTGGTGTGCTTACATGGATTACTGGCTTATGCCTCGATTCTGTCTTGTTTTTGTAGACCTTCGTGTGTTTTATTCTCTTTTATATTCGTATTAATATAAGACGACTACGGCGTGTTCGAATTTTGGTTAACTTCGTATACAAGACAGTTATTATACAAGTAACGTAATCGTTCATTGTTTAATAACCGTACTTATAACGAAAATAGTCTCGAAAGCGATTGTTAAATCAATGTTCGATTTTACTAATTGTTTTTTGTGTTTAGCATTAGTATATGTACGTATTATATATTATTTATATATCCGTAGGCCTGTTGTTCTGAGCAAAAATTTGATTTTGTTTGTACAAAATTGTTTGTGTGTTTGTGTTAGAATAACATAACCACAAAATATAGGTATTTTTCTCAGTGTAATGTCTACTATATGCCGATTATGATATATTCATAATAGCTACTGTTCAGTTGTACTAAGTCTTTTTAATTAAACTCAATCGTTGCGTATAGATAGGATCAATTATAAAATGTGTATATTTGGACTTGATTCTAAATAGTCCCTAACATTTAAATTTATGTCTGAACATAACTGTTAAAAAAATAATAATTAGGGACTAAGTAATTTGACAAAAGTAATTTTCTCATAACTGTATCTTACTCAATATGCGCCGGGGCCTTGTGTGACTAGTAAAAAACATAAAAGCCGTAACAGGTAATGAACATTTACAAAATTCTTAGAAACATTACTAGTTCCAGTAGTTAGCTCACTAATTAAAACTATAAACATTTTATACGTAGGTTTTATCTATCTAATAATTTTCACTTAATAAGAATGTATCTTCTTAAGAGTCCACACAACCCCTATAATTTCCTACGTTAAAGGTTTCTATTATGTGGGAAATGTGGGACTGATTCTAGAAATAATTTCACTCTGTCAACTAATTTGTATGTTCGTGTCTTTGTTTAGGATTTCGTTTAATAAACGCTTGAGTGGAAATTGGTCAGTGCTCTGTTAGCAAACGTTTCTCCTTTGGCGACGAAATACGGGCGAGGATAAATAGCCTGAAAACATTTTATATTCTACAAAAAATGTCAACAGTTACGTTGTCAGTGAAATTATAGGTGTTGACGCAGTGTATTATTTATAGCAAGGCAATTATACAGACCGAGTTTATGATGTTTACCCATTTCATGAATTTACGCTGTTTAATGTTAGGTATATGAGAGCGTACATTTTATACAGTCGGCAGGTATAAAGGTACCTATACAACGGTATAAGTAATTATGTGGTAGATACCAATAGCATAAAGCTTTAGGATCTTTGACATTATAATGGTTCTACTGTCTACATAGACTTTTTGACAACCGCCTGATAGAATAGGTGTAAGAGTGGAGACACAAGCAAAATCAAAAAGATAGGGCGCCACTCCTTGTCTTGGTCCAGTTTTATCATTTCATCGTGTTATTTTTTGTTAATCAACGAACCATAAAGTTCTTCGACCTAAATTAACCTAAGATTCTAGTCACAAAACACTTAAGCATTAGTTTTGAACTCGGCCAGATGGTATCAGTATAATCAACAAAGTTATCCCAAACTTAAACTAGCTTAATCAAAATACACGACTTTCTTCCTGACTGCAAAGTTATAAAACCATCTATTCAAATATGACCTAGACCTTACAAAGTTTTAAAAGATTCTGGAAACATGACTTTTATCCAAGCACCCGAAGATTTCCAAGGCATTAATCTACTTTTATTAGTGGTGGGCATGTTTTTGTCGGTCGCCATATTTGAATAATTCATTAAGCAAGCTGTTTTCCCAATAGTTCTTCGTACGATGAAACTGTATTATGTATAACTGTACCACTATATAACTTGGTGTTGCTGGTGTGGACCACACCCTATTTTCTTATTTGTATTATTTTTCTTTAGATTATTGGTATATACCTCCCACTGGGACATTCCACTGCTTGGCAAAAGCCACTCCCTTGGACTTATTTCCAAATAAGTCTGGAGGTGTATATCCCCTGCTAGTCCCTTTCAAAGGCGTCCAGGTCAGGTTTATTACCTTGTATTGTAAATTTTTTATATGAGTGACCTAACACGTGAGTTTAATCGTCACTCATTTTAGTATTGATGCATAACGACACCTAACTAATTTTACCTAAACACTTACATATCAAAGTATTTAACTTAACTGGTGAACTTAACCAGAATACTAACAATTTGTAAATGAAATAGCGGATAATATTAAAAACACATACACACAAAATAATCATAGGTCAATATAATATATTAATTTCACCCACATGAAGAAAATATTTGAATTATCCAGAAATAACTTTGCGAAACCAGTTTGATTTGAAGATTCGTATCTCTATAAATGTCAGGGAAGGGGCTGCACACAGACACAACCTCTTAGGCAGGAGTAGTATTTAAATAAAAACATCATTAATAAATGGAAAGAGGGAGGAGGCCTCTGCCCTGCAGTGGAACATAACAGGCTCATAAAAAAAGAAATGGCCTGGACTCAAGAAGAAGTTTTGCGTTAATTTATAAAAAAACCCTTATTAACCCTCCTTTGCGGTAAGCTAATAAAAGGAAGCTAATTAGCGTAATTAACTCATTCCGTCATAGCATACACAATAAACGATGATTACAATTGAGATCCAAAGAAGTGGCAACAAAGAACGCAGATATAATAAATATTTCATTTGTCGGGGAGATTATTATCCTTGTGTAATGGTGTTAAGCACTTTGTTAATGGTAATACTATTTTCGCCTGAGATGATATTGCCTAAGTAGATAGCAAATTTATATTAATGATGTTTGTGATTACAGATATACGCTAAAGTGATGACAACTAAAAATGTGTACAAAAATGACATAAATGAATAGTATCACGCCTAAATCCTCAATAGGGCAGTTATTACACCAACATGTTCATGTTATACATGTTCTTTGTAATAAGAGGCGAGCTTATTGCTTACCACCAGGTATATTTTTAAATTTCGTGCTACTACTAAAATTTCTTAACAGGAAAACCCAACAACACCGGCATCGAGAATCAAATCTGAGATACACAAAATAATATTAAACAGAAAATATTATTCTATTTAAGAGTCGAAACTTATTAGTGTCGTTTAAACGTGTCTTCACTGTCTTCCCAGACTGAGACTAGGCATAAATATTAGATTTGCCGTACTGCGACTTTAAAAAGGTCTCCGCAAATATCTTAAAAATAGATCATATTTCAGAATATTTTAAATACACTGTCCATATTCGATAGCGCTACTATTACATTGTGTACTTTCATCAACTACCTATCATTAAATAGCTTAAAAAAAATCAATAAGCATTACCCACACTCAGTGAAATCAGTGATAAATCGAAACGCAAGTATACTCCTACTTTATGGACGCATTCATCCATCACTCTAAGTAAATTAAAGGGTATTTTTTTCGTTCTGCTTACAATTATTTTTGAAACAGTAGAGAACCGTTCAAATCAATTGTATTCGTTTATTACCCGGATTTTGACGAAATCAATTTGCGCGCCCGATACCGCTTTAGATAGCATCCACGGCCAATTGTCATATTAGGCCTCGCTAGGTGTGCCTCGTGGAATAAACCGTTTAATTAACATTTTATGTAATGCCCTTATAACGCTCGTACTCCAAATGAAATTGTCTACGAAACCGGCTATTTCCGTACTAGTTCAGAGCGCTGTTATTGGTTTAATCTGTTTTTGTGAATATCGGCCATCAGCGCCTCATCTTTTTAGTCACGGAAGCAAACTAAATAATTTTTATATCTCCATAAGATAAACATTATTTCGTTTGCCTGTTATTCTTTTCTATAAATATTGGTTATATTTATACAGCTTTTAAGAAGGCGTAGCGCAATCGCGTGGCGATAGATATGGCTTGCTTAAATTCAGACTAATTTAACAAAATTGTAAATTCTTTTCATGTGTATTATCTGCCACGTGTATTGATTAGTTGTATATTTTAAATATATAAGATATTTATTTAATATAATGCCATTTTATGATATAAAAAATATGTCAATCAAGGCTCAAACGATTCTAAATTAACTGTGAAGAAATCGATTTTGTTAAATATGTGTATATATAAAACGCGAACGATTAGAGTTATTTTATGAAGTAAAATGTCACAAAACAACTCGAAGCCATTAATAGTTAATATTTCATTTCAATATTTCATTTATGTGCTGTAATGCAACAGGCAGATACTATAACCTAAGTACAAATCGTATCTTCATTTATATTTCCACTGAGCTGCATAAAGGTACTACAAATCGAAAATTCACCGATGCGAATGACTTCCCCCATCAGGAGCCCATCAGAGCGAATATTTAATTCTTCGCTTGCGTTACGTTTCTCTTTTAAGATGAACTTTTATTTATTTCTCGTTGACTCTAATTTATTGCTTGCAGATTATATTTCTAAAAGCGGTCGATAATAAGTTATAGCCGTGTTTACCAAAAAACAAACCGAAGAACTGGACTTATCTAAAATTTGCATATCTCATCCTTGCGTTTATGTACTTGCTACGTAAAAACCTTTTCAGTAATATCGTTTCAAGTTTTAAACTGAGAATATACCACTTTATCTCTTATGCTTATCATTTACTGCATCTAAAGAGATATTGAATGAAAAATTTAATGGATCAACGGTCTCTGTTGAGAGAACTATCGTTTTCCAATACTATAAAATTTGAACAAACTTTGGATCGCCACGCCTCGCTCATTCAGTTAAATCTTTTGTTCCTCTGTTGGTTTTGGATCGCACATTTCGCTAAACTTAATTTGAAAAGTGCCATCTCTTAATAGCTTCTTATTTCTTGTGGAGTCTTTATTATGATTAAGTTTTACCGAAGCGGTAACTTGAAATATTGAACGTTTCTTTTGGCTTGTTTCGTAATTACACTTTTGAGTTTTGATCTTAAAGTGATTTCTGGCCGCCTTTTCTATACAATTTAAGTTTTAATAACTTTGGTTTATATTAACTGCAATCATAAGTTGTGTTATAAGTTTTATGCGATTGCATTGCGCAACATATGGCGCAATGATTAAGGTTGGTGACACCGTTATCAAGCCACCGATGATCTTGTAGATTCAATTCCAACACAGAATAGTTTCTGTGGTTTTCAGAGTACCGTTGTTCTTTTACATGATTGCATGTTTGGTTAAGCAAATTTTAATGCGGTAGTATTTAGCGCCAGCTACCTGCCCTGTGTGGCGTTCTTGGATAGGACTCTTTTCTTGGCTTCTGCTATAAAAGCAGTGCTAGGAAACAACCATGAAAAGGTAAACATCAAAGATATGTCTAGTTAGCGTCCAGGACGCAAATTGCTTCGCTACTAAAATACACAATATGGTAGTCCCAGCACTCCTCCCCTACAATATGCGACAAATTACAAAAAATAAACGAGTACTGTCACCATTAATAGCACAGTAAGGCGTGAGTACAACACTTATACACAACTGATTGACCTACAATTAGGTTAACTTTATCTTTAGCGGGGCGTGAAAAAGCACCTTCTCAGGCCGTCAAAGTAGAGACCTCAACTCGGCTGCTATGAGGACGGTGTGGAGGCCACTGCTCTTAGACCAAACGACTGCTTACCATCAAGCAGAGTGTGGTAATTTTGACGAGCAAAATAAAAAAAACTTTTAGTGCATTATTTTAATATTCATTAAATGAAGTTTGGCATAATAAAACCTAGCGCATAACTAATAGTCTTGTTCATTCCGCAACTATTCTAGTGTACCTCAGGAGTCAATTCACATAATAACAGCAATAGTATTACCATACCCTTTCAACTATGCTTATATATGTACAATGGACATTTTATAAAATGAAACACATGTCGTCGATACTCAATTAGGGGCCCTCGCGCAGTAACGTTGTGTCATTAATTACTGCCGCTTTTATTGTCATGTCGATCCCGTGTAATCTGCCATGTATGCGTCATGGCTAACAAAATCATCGGATTTGATTTTTAAATAAAAATATCCATTTCTTTTACATTTTCTATAACTCATCATCACATGTTGCGAGCTAACTGCCGCCTAACGGACAAGAATCTAGAATCCGTGAGGCTCTTGAATATTCATACACCTTGATCGACTCGGGAATTGAACCAGAGACCTAGTAGTGAATGCGACTGCAGTGCTCATCTGTCAGTCTGCCACTGCGCCACCAAGGCAGATACGTTGGATATAAACATATGTGTTTGCCACACTTTGTTTACTGCACAAAAGGTTTTGCGTTGCATCTTACAGTGTCACAATATCACGTAACACGCTTAAACCTTTCTGTTATTCAAAACATTCTTACTTGACCAAATATTGCAGGTGACCTCTTTGATGCTGCTAGCAGATTTTATGACCTGGCAAATCATACATCTCCTTGAATGAAATACTTTCAATAATGAAATTCCTCTAGGCGACCCATTTTGTTAGGCAGCTTGGCGCAGTGCCACTCCGTCAGTTTTGGCCCAGTATGCCGTTGCCTAGGAAATTAAACTGCAAAAACTAACTTGTCAGGGATATATTGCGTCTATTCGTATCAAGTGCTAAAGCTTCTATAGCCTAGCCAAGTGGTTTGTGTGAAAACAAGAAATGGACCGCTTCCAAGTTTGAGGAAAAATGGCCGAGCTTTTTGTCGTTATACTATTAGTAATTCTATACTTTTTGAATTTATATTTTGCATTATGCTTTTGCACAAGTCATAAGAATTATCTTACATAGTCATGAGACTAAGTCTGTTGGATATTCCTTCGGGGACTATGTGATATCTCAAATATACATATATAGCATGACTAATAGTATACCTCTATCTACTACCTACCTAGGCTAATGCCTATATCCCCGAAGGAGAAAGTTGTGCTGCTTCTAATACTAGATAGAAGAACCCAATATTAATCCTCGATCCGAGAATTCCATCCTTGATTCTGAAATAGAATCGAACCGCTTTGCCAATGTTAGTGAAATAAGATAGGGCAATAAATATGTCAAGTAGGAATTGTTTAAAACAGGAAATGAAAAGTTATAAAATTAATTTCCTGGTTCAGGGTTTAAATACCGGTCTTTATTTTTTTGCTGTATTAGTTTTCTTACCTCGTTAATTTTACCTTCTATACTTTAAATAAACTCGAGTTAATTTCAACTGTAACAACATTTATTATATTGAACTGTATAACAGAGCAATAAAGGACACAGGTGCGACAGCCCCAACTGGATTCGAATGTAATTATTTCCGAAAGGTATTTATTTTAATTAATAATGATTACCTACATGTCCATAGATTCAAATTTTATTGAATGAATTCGGTTGGTGTTCGAATTGCACTAGTAATGATATGTATGCAATTACATACAAAATAAATTATTTGGAATCTATGTAGTATTGTAGTTTAATGCATTTGTTGCTATTAATAACAATTTTGTTTGCACACATGGATGTGGTTTATTAAGTAATGTGGCCTCGCATTTGCTTTTATGGCACTGTGCGTGTCTCGAGTCGGGCATGCAATCCGAAATTCCGGAATATCGTATATCCGGAATTGCCGATATTATAATATCGGAATTAAAGATCCAAATATCGTAATTCTGATTATATTATTTACTTAAATAATACAAAGTGACATTTCCAGATAACATTTTTTGCTATAAAGTCGCCATTCCTTGCCCCGCAAATCCGCTGCACGTGTTTCCTAGGGCCCCCGGTCCGTTTGGTTTGAATGACCAGGGCAGGTTAATTGGACCATGTGCAAAAAATGATCCAGGGGTTCCTTTTTAATTTATCTGTGTATGAAGGTCTTTTGAATAAACATCAAGTAATCATCATTCAATTCTTTATCCCTACTAATATTATAATGCGAAAGTAACTGTCTGTCTGTCACGCTTTCGCGCTTTCACGCCTAAACCACTGAACCGATTTTGATGAAATTTGGTACAGAGATAGATTAGACCTTAGAAAAGGACATAGGTTACTTTTTATTGTAATAAAGGGCATGAAGGGGTTGGAATGGGATGAAAGTTCGTTTGGGAATTTGTCATTATCGCGCCTAAACCACAAACCACAACCGATTTTCATGAAATTTGGTACAGAGATAGACTAGACCTTGGGAAAGGATAAAGTTACCTTTTGTAGTAAAAAAGGGTATGAAGAGGTTGAAACAATGGATGAAAGGTTGTATGGGAATTCGTCATCATCGCGCCTAAGCAACAACCAATTTTAATGAAATTTGGTACAGATATAGACTAGACCTTAGGAAAGGACATAGGTTACCTTTTGTTGTAATAAAGGGCATGAAGGGGTTGGAATGGGATGAAAGTTCGTTTGGGAATTTGTCATTATCGCGCCTAAACCACAAACCACAACCGATTTTCATGAAATTTGGTGCAGAAATAGACTAGACCTTGGGAAAGGATATAGTTACCTTTTGTTGTAAAAAAGGACATGAAGGGGTTGGAATAAGGGATGAAAGTTCGTATGGGAATTTGTCATTATCGCGCTTAAACCATAAGCCACAATTTTCATAGAATTTGGTACAAACATAGACTAGATCTTGGGAAAGGATATAGGTTACCTTCTGTTGTAAAAAAGGCCATGTAAGGGGTTGAAATAAGGGATGAAAGCTTGTATGGGAATTCTTCACTATCGAAGATAAAACCATCAGACTTTGTATTTAGGCACTTGATAAGAAGTAAATAAGTAAACGTTTGTACCAGCGATTTTGTAATTTCGACCTACATGGGGATGAAATAGGAGACTACAAGTTAGGGCACGCCACGATCGTGGCAGTAAGTCCAGTGTTTGAGGAATGGCTGGAGAGGCGGCATGGCGCCCTCACCTTCCGGCTGACACAGGTAATGACTGGCCACGGTTGTTTTGGCCACTTCCTGTGTCGTATACGCCGGCAAGAGACGACCGGTTGTCACCACTGCGGCGACTGCCGCGACGTAGTTGAGGACACGGCGCTGCACACTTTGGCGGTTTGCCCCGCCTGGCCATCGCAGCGCCGTGAGTTGATCGCGGCAGTCGGATTGGTTGCCCTCTCGCTCTCGGCCGTAGTTCAGTCTATGGTCCGGAGTGAGAGGTCGTGGAACGCCGTCGCCTCCTTTTGTGAGGAAGTCATTTTCATCAAGGAGGCGGCGGAGCGGGAGAGGGAGCGTTTAAACCCTCTCCCCAACCGCAGAACTGGGCGCCGGAGGGCGCGAGATGACCTCCAGCCACCCTGAGGATTGACCTGGGGTGGTGGGCTTTGTGGGCCTGCCCGCTATCCGTTCAGCACCAGGTCCGAGAGGCGGCGTGCGTGTTCCCACGCGCGCCTCTGTTTCGAGTCCGTCTCCCCTCTAGGGGGAGGACAGTAGGGTTTAAAGTGAGTCAGTGCCTTTGGGTAGGTCTGTTCGTGTAGTGGCCTGCCGTTTCATACGGTGGGCCGAAACCTCGGCGGGGTCGCGACCGCATGTGCAAGTGATTCGCGCGGCCCCGTCGATAGTGGTTTTGTCGAGGATCACCGTGGTAGGTTTAGTCGGTATTCCGGGAGGTACATTATTCTTATTCTATCTTTCTTTTACCCCGGCGAGTCCGACATAACCCCTCCGCCTGCCCCCGCGGAGAGGTATGCGTCATGCATTCCCCCACAAAAAAAAAGAAAAAAAAAAGAAAGGAGACTACATGTTCGTATGGAAGCTCAAACAAATCTATTTCTATAATACGTATATTTATCGAAAACATTATATAATTAGTAAAATGCCATCTTATAATATGTACACGTAGCGCGAGCGCGGGACACGCCGCTGGTGACTTAAGCAGACCCTGCCGGTTATTACTAGGGGTACACCGGCAAATGAAATAAATGCCTGTTTAAAGGCGTCTATGGTATAGCTTCTATAATACAAAACTTTTTTACGTGTACCCACACGTAAAAAAGTTTTGTCTTACTACAAATATGCGAATGTAATGGTAAATGATAATATGCGACTATGCAGCTGCTCTTCTGAAATTCGGAGAAAATTATATGCTAACAGACAGTAACAGCATGATTATACTAAGACGTGAATTCTGTCAAATTGTTGATAACACAGATGATTTAGAGGATTCTCAGCATAATAACAATGTCTACCCAGATTTACAATCGAGAATGGTTGTGTGACAGGTGAATTTTGGCGTTCGACAAACAAGATAATAGGCCAGATAATCGAATAAATTAATGAGAAATCTTGACGTACCAAGGCTATGTAATGGTACACGGCAAGAAATTACTCATCTAGGACGCAATATTATAAAAGCTATAATCATGACTAGAATGGAAAAAGGAGAAAATGTTTTAACTCCCCGTATTCTGATAATTCCGGCCAATTTGCCATTTCAGTTTTAAAGAATGCAGATTCCCCTGAAAGCAGCATTTACGATAATAATAAACAAAACTGTTTTCCATGGGCAACTCTATGTGGCAAGTATCTAACCCGCAAAATCTTTTTGTTTTAGCAAAACAAAAACAAACCATTGGATAACAAAAAACGTAGTTTATAGAAATGTATTAAAATAAGCTATTTGCAGTAAACCATAGCATTTATATGTGTATTATTAGCAAAATAAGTATCTTAAAATTAAAAATGATGCCCATAGTAACTATCCCACGCGGACGAAGTCGCGGGTAAAGGCTAGTGAAACTATATGCATAACATGATCTTAGCATAACTTTTATTTATGTTTTTGTAGATTGGATCATTTCTGCACAATACGGTCCAATTGCTAAGCTGTAAAATTGTTGATTTTTGTTTTAGATGTTTAAGTGTAACGGTAAAATCCTAATCTACCTTTCGTTGATTAAAATACTGATTTTAAGTATCTAATCTGTTTATTTTTACATTATATTCTTTTATTTTATCCTAGAAACGAAAAGGTCATCCTCATTCCGGAATTAGTCTGGAATTCCGGATTTGACCCTCCAATATCGGAACCAATTCCGGAATTGGAAACTTTTCGATATTGCATGGCCTATTCTCGGGTGTGTGGTTTTTTTTGAAAGAATAATAATTTGATTTCACAGTATTTGGAATAAAGGATAACACATCATTGGCCATGCAAAATGTATAATTTCGATAGTTATGGTTAACTTGCATGTATCACGATACGGTCGATAATAGGCAAGTTTTCTTATTTAATAGACAGCTGCATTGGGATTAATTCCCTGTGCCGCAGATTTCCCAGCGACCAATCATACAATATTATAATAGAATATTATATTATTATTATTATATATACAATTGACGGGCAGAAAAAGACTCAAACAAATATTTGTAGAATCACAAGTAATTGTCACATTTAAACCCACAACACTCATGGGCACACCCGCAGCAATAAAGCGATAACTTTTCCTATACGCTATCCAGTGCAGTATTTTCATATATTGCCTACAAGCGCTTAAAGACACATCAGCTTTTAAACTTGATGAGGCGCATCCTCTCAACTCATAGTTGATCCGCAGTCTGTTGAAGCTAAATCAGTAGTCTACAAATAAAATCTAATATTTTCAGTCGAAGATAGCTATTAAACAGACAATATAAATATATGATAACGGTTATTGAGTTAATATCAACTACATATTAGAGGAGACATCGATTGTTTGTAGAGTGCAGGCTCTATAACTCACTTAGTCTGAGCCATGCGTTTACTGCAACAGCACGTTTGAGTGTAAAATTAATTAAGGAGAACCGCAATACGCATGCAGACATATTTTGAATATGTATCTTATGTAGGGGCCAGTCAGTGCAGACCGGCGACACTTCGACCCAGTGGGATCTTTTGTGTCGACACTCTCCCATAACGACTGCCATAGATGTTCATGGCAGCCGGGACCGACGGCTTAACGTGCTCTCCGAGGCACAGAGCAGGCGATAATTGTCAATCAATACGCACATAATTTCGAAAAGTCATATAACTTCCGAAAGTCAGATGTGCGCGACGTGGGTTCGAACCCGAGACCCTCTGCATTGCAGTCTGTTGGTCTCCCCACTGACCTATCGCTGCATATTTTGAATAATACAATTTTCAAATTATTAACACGTGTTAGAGACAATTTAGTTGAGAAGTCTACGTAATACGTATTAACTAACAGCCTTATTTGTAAAATATTGCCTACTGGTACTTAGCTCCTCGTTTTACAACTCTCAAACCCTTTTTTTTAATATGGTCGAATCACATTTATGCATATCAGCAGAGATGTTATGTCGGTCACATACGGAAAGATGGAACGTTCCGGGTACTACCGACTACACCTACCACGGTGTGCCAACTCGCTGCCTTAAAGCCTTGAATAGTAGGTGGGTTAACTGGAGAACTCCCAAATCCTTGATCAATGATTAATTATGACTAACCTCTGATTAACCACCCGCCGCTGTTGCTTAACTATTATTATTCGACTAACACTCAATGTCAAAGAATTCTTATAGATAATTTATTTTTTGGATTAGTCGTTAGTTTGTATAATTATAGCTAACTCTAAAATATTTAAAATTGGTTTATAAATAAGGCTGTCAATAATTATGGTTGAAGTATTAAACGTTTATTATTTCGTAAAATATCATCGGCCGTCGTAATGAGTTTGTGATTATTACAGAGTTAGAATGCACCAATATTGTTAGATCTTTTATCTAGATAGAACGAATGCTAATTTAAACCATATTATGATCGTAGCTGATTCTAACACAATTACGGCACTGAGTATTTCTATGGTAGCACGAATAATGAAGTAGGGAACATTTGAAGTCATATGTATAAATAGATGCACGCCTATATATACTCTGGAGGTAATATATAATATATAATGGTGTGTTAAACCTTCGTTTACCCAATCATATTTTTAGGTTTCACGTCATAGTTTTCAGATAATTGCTACCTATCTACAATACTTTATATGTCTCGGTGGGTGGCAGTGAATGCTAGGTTCCTTCCCTGATCAAGCACGTCTTATCGGGGTTTTCTGGCAATAAATACTCAAGAGTAGGAAAGAGTTAAACTGTGCTCGGTAAACGATAAAAGGTTCGCCGACTGTAACGTGAGATCTGATAGCATACTTAGCGAAATGTTTTCGCTAGTAGTATGAATGAAGAGGTCTAGCTACGCAGGCAACGAAAGAAGCGTAAGATTATGAATCTATACAACGCTTAGACAGAAAATATAAACTAAGGTAAATATAATTACTTACATATAAAACATTAAACAAACAATTTATAATCGAATTGTTTACTTAGGTGTTTTCTTTCCTTTGATTCTTACTTACCCATCAGACTCAATTCCATTTTGTTCTCAGTTTAATTGGCTTCGCTAAACAAAGTAATGGACTTGCCGAAATGGATTTGCATCGGTTTGGGAAAAAAGACAGAAATACCGCTACCCTGTGCTAACATTTACCGGTTTCGATTAGAATTCCAAAAAACATTTGAACTCGAATATTTTTTTGCAGGTTCGAAAAATAAATCAATCAGAGTTTGCAAAGTTTCGAAATACCTACTTAATACGTAATTCTACAAATATAATCTGTAGCTGGCGTTTACAATGTAGTATTAGTAGTAGTATACCTCATGAGCGTGGATCAAATAAAATTATTTTTTCTTTCTTTCTTATTTATGTTGTAAATGCCAGCCTGTTCTTTTGTGTAACTTTGTCTTTCTCAAAGATGCAAGCTAAGAGAATGCGATAAAAAAGGTTTTTAATAAATGTTTCTACAATCATGCATAACTGTGCATATATTCATGTGATGTTTCAATCCTTAAATCTTTTCACTAACTCACGTTTAATCATTTGGTTTAAATATTATTCAAATTCATTATTTCATGCTCAAAAGTTACTTATATAATCAATAAAATAGGCTAGTCGAATTATTAACTGCTATAATAAATGTGTCAATTTAGCCAATATACGCTCCTTATCTTTTAACTAGAAGTAGGACATTCCAAACAAAGAGTATTATCACTTAACAAAATAATATCGTTTTCTATAATTATAATGAATGGAATTTTGAAATTACTTTATTTATTTTATTTTATTTTACAATCTTAGGAAAACTTACAGCTAAATTAGTATCATAGACAGATTTGATACGAAAAAAGAAGGCCAATTAAAAATTTTCACTGATAGCAGAATAAAGTGTAAATAATAGAAGAAGACATTAAAAAAAACAACAAGATAATAGCAAGAAATAGATACCATTACATCTGGTTTTTAGACAAAGAAAGCGTTACACAAAGCTTTTTGATTTGGCTATTACTATAAGTAAACAAGTCTATATCAACCCTCTGGCATGCCGTGTTGAACATACGACTCACTCAAATTAAAAATGAATGTTGCCTGTAGGTTGTACTAGCTGTTGGTGTATGTAGTAGGTGTGATTTGCGCAGGAATGCAGATGGCACACGCAGCCCTATTTTGCTCACTAGTTCACTGACGTCTACCGACCCATTCGTGATTCTTAAAAGTAATGAAATATCCGCAACCTTTCTTCGTTCCTCTAGCGGTAGAAGATGATTATCATCCATTACAAGCTATTTAGTATACACAAACTGTAAAACGTATAACATTTCTCAGCATAAATAAACAAGTCGCTTAAACAATATACATAAACAAGATATTGATATAACTGGAAGCAATAGCAGCACAATTCTGCTATTATCATATGCAATATATCTGCAAAATTTGTTTCAATCTGTGTCAATATTCAGCATTTCTTTCCGCAATATATCGCTAGCTTTCAAACGGGCGCGTCCGTTGTGGGCCAAGTTAAACACGCACCGCTTCACATTTTAGCGCGAAGCCGTTACGTCGATAGTTTTGGGTGCAATGCGGCTGCCAGATTGGTAGTGTTCCTTTTTTCAATTCACTGCAATCTTTGTAAAAAAGAAAACCGATAAGAACAGTTCTATATAGATTTTCTGGCATGCATCGTGCTTGTTTATAGTAAATTTTCTTTTTACTTGTTTCATTTTGTTTACTACAAAGTAATTAAAAAAAATCATTAAATTAGGGCTTTCAAAATATATTCTTTGTCCAATAAATAGGGATAACCATAAAATAGAAATACAACACATAGAATGGGTCTCTAAGGACCTATCGTCTCAAACTAATATAAGTACGCTATATTCGTTTATTAAAAACACGCAAGAAAAAATAGACGGTAATTTATTTTTGCATAGAATTATTATAATAAGCTTGGTTATAATAGGCTCGACACTAAGCTCAAGGCTTGTGTAGCCGAAACCTGAAAAACTTAACGTTGTGCTTAATATTGTACCAATACGTTGTTATAAAATTATACCAAACTTTAGCCTTTTAAATATGTAAGTCTTAATTAAATTCAGCATTCAGCTTTATTTCTTTAAGTGATACAAACATCTACTTAAAGGATCGTTAAACATAGGATAAAAGCTTTCTTTCCAATTTAACACAAGAGTATTCTATTTTGCGATGGACTTTACAAGCATGGATACAACGTGTACAAAACGAAACGAACAAACGAATAGGATATAAATTTTAACAGCGTGCTGGGTTGGAATACGCAACAAGGCGCACTTTTGAGCTGCAGCGGCTCGAAAACGGCCAGACACAAATGTTTTTAGCATTTCACAGCATTGCAATTGATATGTAATTTTTTCCTTTTTGTCTCATTAAGCCCCGGTTCCTATTTTAAGAAACGAGCCGTTCTAGCTATCATCAGTTAGAGTTTAACTCATTTTTCATAGATTATGTGTCTAAAATTTACTATCCGTAGGTAAAACTATTCGTTTCTTGATATAGGAGTCGGTCCTTAATAAACAAATAACGCATACTGGTGGCTAGGGACACATCTCTGCGCCATTGCGTAGTGATGCGTCTCTAGATCATTTGACAAAAAGAGACAATTTTCTTCTATTTTATTAGTGATGGATATGTATATAGTCCATATGCAGTAAGCAAATGATTTAAAAAAAAGTTGATTGTTTACTAAGTAAGACATAATAAATAGAGTATGGTGTAAGATGACTGCAAAATAACTAATTAATGAATCGGCCGATTTCATACAATCTGAACACTAGCTTTTCCTAATTTACGCCACATTATCTGGTTGTCCGTCTTTCATATCCAGTCTATTTATTTTCACATTTCCTGTCATAAGTACTAATTACTTAAATAATATCGGCATCATTCTGAAGTAATATTTTCGTACTTCAGCTTGAATGAATATACTGGTATTTTTATACGGTTTATTGTATTTATAAAGTATTCTGGTTCTGCAAAGAATGTTCAACTTTAAGCTTATTTATGACGGAGTAGATAATTAACTTAGTATTTCACTCGTTTGTACAAACCGAAAGAAATTCCATTATAAAGTTTTGCTATATTGGGTATAAAATAAGAGCTCAACCGAGAAGTGAAAATTTAATTTGTTACTTACTGTACAAGCGATTCACTTTATAAACTAATAACTGGAACAGATATTATAACTATTAAAAATATGTACTAGGTATACCTACGATGTACAAAAAGCGAGATAGTTATATTTTATAATTTCATTAGTTTTTTAAAAATATCTGAATTGCAGCACACAGCTTACGAAAATTAAGTTTGGTTAATCGTTACATGTTTACCTTTAGGCCAGATAAAGACCTGGATCTTGCCTAAAGATTAAAAATACGTGCTATTGAGAATTTTTACTAACACAAGTATTCGATGATTAGATGATACAAATCGGTGATCTTGTACTCTATATATATGTAAGTAGCATATGTTATGCTGTCATTTCTTCAAAGAGTACTGAAGCACATTTTATACTTATAACAGTTTAGTTTTTACACTTTTATACATCAAATACCACAAAAATAAATTCTATTGAGAATATATTAAATGTTTTGCAAGAGAATAAATCTTTTCATGCATAAATGTATGACTAAACTTCGCAATGTTATCAAAATAGCAACCCTTTTTGGGTACATCGTCTTCGAGTCTATTTATCATACAAAAATGTAGAGTTGCAAAATTTCACAAAACGTAAAATACTTATCATTTTGTTGACAAGCTCATATTCATTTCTGCTCACAGCAAATAGTTAAGTCAGCTACCTTTTTCTTAGAGACTAAACTTACAAGCCAAGATTCTATGCATTCAGCGGTTTGTTCAAGAAGTATTGCATACTCTGCAACAGTGAACGAACTTTGATATACCCAAGAAAATGTTGAATTTACGTCTAATAACAAATGTATAAACCTCACTGGGAACGTTATCGTACCCATCATTAAACATCATCCGGTTCGTTATTTGTGCGCAAACTTCGATTACAACTTGTAACAAACTTCTCCGCTTACAATTATTATTTTGATTTCATAGAAATTCGCAACAGTATAAATCTTTGTATTCCATTACCAAAGCCACTTCAATTATAAAATTGTTTTAACAGGTGTGTACCATCGTGTCTGACCTCTCATTATGTTTCTATGTTCTAGTACTCACTGTACAATGTCCACAACGGTTTCAGTTTCGAACTAGTAACAAGTTTATAAAATAACTTTGTGCTACCTACTAATATTCCCGATATTTTGTATTCTGTTCGTGTTCGTCCGGTATGCTAAACCATACTATTGAAAGTCGATTCGATTACTCTCCAATAAGATCACAAAATTCTGACATATTATATACACGACATATTATAGCCCTTCGGAGGTGTTCGTGCGACAAATAGAAATGTGAAGTCTTTTCATCCGAGGCGTGACACCCTCGTCTCAAACCAGCTTTTGACTATAAAATATTATTTTCTTATTGTGCTTACGTTTTACTTTAGTATAAATCTGAGAATGTCAGCCTTTGTGATTTACTCAGTCGACCGCAAAAGCAAGTGTTGCGACTGTCGGAATGACTAAGAGAAAGTTTCACTTTAGACCTTGTATATTATTTTATTCTTGTGAATAAACTGACACTGCCAAGCTATGTTTTTAATCAACTTAAAATTTATTTACATGTAGAAGAGCCCGCTGTTAATAGTTGTTTGGTGACAGTACAGATGATTGAGCTCATTTGCCCTGTTGTCATTCTCGTATTGAAAACCTATATAAGAGTATTACCACTGTTACTGCAATTGCCCGGTAAGACTTCTGAAGGTTTAGATACGTACGTCTTCAATCCCATACATAACTCCTCTTCTGTAGGGCCACGCGTAATACTCCCAGTAGGAAGCGTTTATTGACTTTGATTACCTCTTATGATTAGGAGGGCCGTGTGTAGTATAGTATAAAAAAAAGTATTATAAAACATAATATTTTTTAAAATATACAACACCAACCTTAGTAGCTAGCTTGTAAATATGTATATCTGAGTGCGCTTTTCAAAGCTTTCTGCAGGTTAAGATATTTTCTTGAAAGAGATGAATGTACCGATCTCAGGTTTGCATTTACCTGACAGCAGCAAATCGAGCCGTCGCTAGTTTTATATAAATCGATCTCTAGAAAATACTATTTCAACTTGAAAATAGTTTGAAAATTGTCTCAGAACTCGGTTTCAATTTGGGCTTTAATGAAAATAAATGAAAGCATTTCTGCTAACGAGTCGATGCCAATGCCATAAAATACTCAGAACCATTTTGCTCTGTTTACGTGGCAACGCAAATAGACTTTGTGGCTGGATCCAACAGTTCGTTGAAAAGCTCTCTATGTGATTATCTTTATTACTTCCTATGTCATGTAACAACGTTGTCTAGTATTGCAGTTGGACACACATGTATACAGAGCTAGAGCTTTTTGTAGAGTTCAGGTAAAATGTAATAAAACTTGTATTGTTGTATTTAAACGTAAAGCTCTAAGCTTGTTAGTTTACCTCTTGCTAACGGACATGTGTGTGCACTATTATTGAACGTCAAAGGTTAGTCAGTACAGTCAGGTCAAACCGAAATTAGCATATAGCCGCAAGAACAAGGGTTGTAGTGGCTAAACGCTTAGAGCTTGCAATTAATCGATTATGCTAATATACAACACTAAGCACTTGATTGTATTGTTCTCCAATCTTGGTCTAAATTATTATACACGTGTGCCTAAATGGAAATCACTTATGCAAATACCATTGTGTATGGTAATAACTACAATTTCGACGAATATATCCAATCATTTTTACGAACCATCGAATTTATAGAGCAATTCGTTGATATCGAGTATACAAAGCAATTTTATACAGAATTGAAAACAACATGAAATGTTTTATTTCTAACTTTTCTGAATAGAATCGTTCATTGATTTATTTTAATTTCACGGTCCGAATACAAAAAGACGTGTGTAGCGGCGCATCGAATACGACACAACAGGAACACTCGACAGATATGTCACGACGTTATATGTGACACGAATATTATATGAGGAGTGGAAGCTTGAAAGATTTCGAAAACGACTTAGAACATCTAGCCTTAGGATTTTTGAGATAGCAATGAAACATAAAACCGAATATCCGACGGTAACTCAGATATAACGCCAAATAAGGCGAGTATATTTTAAGCATTCGTATTCCATTTGATATGATAATAAATTGAATCAAGCTACTCATTTATATACAAATGCCAAGAAATGAAGTTATTTGACAATATACAGGTTGTCCCAAAAGTCGACGTCAAGCCAGAATCAGGTAACAGGCTAAGTTATAATAATTATCAGAAAAAAATCTAAGAAACGTATTTAAAAATTATAGGTCACAAAGTATAAAAACTAAAATTTATATACTTTGTGACGGTCTTTTCACTTCTGTTACTACAGATATTTACTTCTTGAATTATTTTTTGTTACGAAATTTCGAATAATCGAAAAAGTATATTTATAATTATATTGTTAACTATATTTTTTTAAATTCGTAACTTAGATATATATTTATATTTTTCTGATAGCTATTATAACTTAGCCTGTTACTTGATTCCGGCTTGACGTCGACTTCTGGAACACCCTATATATTAATAACCTTTCTTATTTCTAGATAATTACTAAATTTTGCTCGTGGCTTCACTCGCTTTAATCTAGATTTTGTCAATAAATTGCTGTCCCTCGGAACCGCACCTTTTTTCTAGATAAAAGGTACCATATTATGTCCTTTTCTTTAGCCCTGGCAAATTGTATGCGAAGTTTCATGATGGTCGGTTGAGTAGTTAAGGCGTGAAAGCGTTACAAATAAACAAATAAATATTCGCATTTATTTATATATTATATATTTATTTTAACGGACAAAATGTATATTGATTTAAAGACTTATGTGTCAAACACGTGTGACCATATAGATTTGGTGTGTCAAAATATCACGAGAATAATGTTATTTTTAGATTTTGTGTCAATAAGAAAAAGTCCCGCACTAGAAATATTGCTCGTTTGGCGAGGACTGTACAAACATTGAAAGAATGGACGCATATAACACCCGGATTCTGGATAATTATTTGTGGATTACTGAAATATTCGTCTCGTATTGTGTGGCGCATTGGGAGTAGCGAGGCGCTCACTCGAACAGCTTTTGCCAGCCATGCAGTCAAATATCAAGCACCAACACTTGAACAAGGAACAGAAACATCTGTTTCATGCGCTCTTTCAAAATCAAATCGCAAGCTCAATGCGACAATTCAGATCCTTGCTTAAAGGACTTTTGAAATTCAAGTTCATATTAGAGTCTTCCAATTTCATTCTCATAAGTATATACTCGTAAATTCTCTTCTTCTTTCCATATTTTATAATCAAATTATATCTTATTGAAGATTTCATAATAAGAAAGGAAAAATAAATATAATAAACATGTATTTAGCAATAAAATATTATGCGAAATTGATAAACAAGAAAGAAAATCGCTCGCACGCGGTACTCATATTTGAAATACCCTCGCTCCAATAACCTTGTCCCTTATTCGTCTTAAAAAATACCAAATTCCTTACTCTAAACGTTAGGTATATCCATAAAATGAGCAGGCCCATGACGCGAATAAAGCTTTCATAAGAAAAAGAAACGTGCATATTTTGGGAATAGCAACTGTCAGTTGTTGATATGGGATTGAAAGTTACTACGCGTGACATGCACGGAAATTGGATGCTCGTAAACATCAACCCCTTCATTGGCTATTAAATAGTAGTAGAACGTATATTCAGTAATAGAAAAAGCCGGACATGCGGATGACATTTGAAGTAATAGCACCAAAACTTTGAACAGTAAATCATTTGAGGTTTCCAGAGAGTTCAAGCTCCTGTTCGAACAAAATGGATTGAATAAATGCATATCTAAGCATTATATTGAGTAACATTTACTTTTGAAGTCCTACTTCTAAAGTCTGTTAAAAATAGGATAAACCAAAAGACACTTGAGTTTGTAATTTGTCTTGAAAACTTTTCGATGTAATTTATTCCTTCAATTAATCTTTTAAGTAAGAACGTTCGGACCACGTTGGTGATTTTCAATAAAGGGTGTTAAAGTTAGACAGTTCACCAATATTTCCGGCGATTTTATTATAACTTATTAACATTTCTTGCGGAATTCTCTCCGAACATAATTTAATATATAATTTATATGGAATAGGACCAGACCATTTCTTTCAACGGACGTATAATACTTTAATATCGTCTTTTTTGTACGATTTATGTCAACTTTGACATAGGGTCAGAGTTATTTTAATCTTTCCAACTTGTTTTTATCTTACTTGGCTCAACCAGAGCAGTTTAATGACTACGACAGGATTTAAAATCGCCAAGTCTCAGTCTTACATCAAATAAGTCTCACCAAGTGATCACGCCGGCTTATATGCACTGTCCATATAGAAAATGTTTTATCCTTGATAATTTTACTGTAAAAAATTGAAATACATTATGTGTATATAAAAGATTGATCATCACATGGCTCTGTATTACTTTCAGAAATATTTTTTTTAAGCGCTCGTAAACTCTCACTGGGGATATATTGCAGTCATTAAAAGCTACTACTGCCTGTAATTTATCGAATACATACTTTGTCGCTCGGCTTAATTAATATTTTATTCATTCATCACGTTTTTGTTACAGGTAATTCATTTGAACAACAAAAAGTGCCGGTAATGTGATCCTATTTTGTAAGTACATTTTAATAGTACCAATACGTTTAAAATTAAAACTTGATACAAAAAGACGACGAGATTGCTTCTAAAACTATAATACTACTCAAAAGAATTAGTAACGAAATTTAAAAAAATTATATTTATAAAAAGAGATCTTTACGTCTCGTTCAAGACGTTCGAATACTTACGTTTGCGTTCAAATGAATAATATCTGTTCATTTGTTTTGGACTTGCAAGAAAAGTATCAGTAGTGATTTATGTGTTTCGTTATTGTGGATGGTGAATCGATTGTTCCGACGGAAACTCCCTTCATTATCTCGGCTGGAGTGTTCGAGTTTGAAGGCCTTTATACAACTTTGATCTATAAATCTAGTTTGCCAATTTCCATAGACTTATTACTCATCGCAACTTAGCAATGTCTAACTTGGGAGTCTGTTCTTTGACCTCCAATTCAATAGATGGCTTTATACTTTCTCACACTCGTATAAGTCTCTATAATAATAATTTGTCATTCTCGTGTAAATTCAACGTAGCTAAATCTTTATCGTATGAATTACGTACTAAACTTACGTGAAATTTACACAATTATATCTGGTATAACGCCTCTATTACTATTTTAACAATTAACTTATTACGTAATAAATAGCAATACTTATTAAATCACAAATCTGAAATCTTCATTAGTATTGTTAACATTAAAATGCGGGTTGCCCTTTCTCCTCGTCAAAACAAAATAAGGAAACTACGTGACTTTTTTAACGAAGATACGTAAAGTAACATTCTCGGGAAACATCTCAAACATATGACAGAAAATATATAATGATATAAATGTTACTGTGTGCTTCTTCGAACACGTCTATTTTGCTTGAATTATCCCGCTCGTAGTCATTAAATCTACTTAACAATACGTGTTGTAATTTTTTAATCAATGCTTTGTAATATAATTAGTAAAATATGTCCAATAAATTTGAATGAATTCTCGCTATTGTACAGCGAGGATACAAACAAAATAATATGTCCGGTGCTCCAAACTGAATTTATTAAATTTAATACTGTTGAGTGATATTTTCCAGCTTCGTTTAACAAATTCGGTCTCCACTTATCTGAACATAGCAAAAACGACTGAAGTAATGAACCGTTACTAGCGTTTGATGCCAGTGGCTGTGAAAGTATTGCATCCGAACAAAAAAAACCCTCCAACGCTTTTGTATTTTTTCACTCAAGTTCACTTTGTTCAACATAATACCGTGCTTAATCTATAACGGTTTTAATTGAAATTTTGGAAGCCATTTCAGTATTTGCGGTAGCTGAACGCAAATTTTGTGGTGAAGAAAACAACGAGAGCAATAAACGATTTTGATATTAAGCCTCTGAAGGATTATTGTGCAATTTCCTGTTATGAAGAATTTTGTTACTCTGATTTTATATTATTGCAGCTTTTCATCGTTGGATTTGTTGATGGGATTATTGTAAAACGACACAATTTAAGGCGCCTAATATCTTTCTTCGCATAATGACATTAGGTTATTAATAACTGTCAAAGAGAAACTAGATGTAGGTAAAGATGTTTCAAAAGGAGTGCTGTAAAAATTTGAAATATATTTTGTTGAATTAATAAGAGGGAATAAGTTAATTATAATTCATATTGAATGTTCCCCTTCATATTTTAAAGTGAATTGCTGTAGCAGAAAAAGACGAGCTACAGGTAACATTAAAATCATGACCCTTAAAATATTGCGCTTATTTCATTACAATTTTAGCTTCCATTTAAACTCCCACTTTTCATTACTTAAAACGATATTTCTAAAAGTTCGTCATGAGATCGATATAACTCATTGTAAGCGTAACACATTTTATCAAACCGAATTCGTTATATTACGTACACGTTGTATCTAAGTGAAAGTTATGAACAAACGTGATATCATGAAAGCGGAATGTCGAAGTACCCTCGAGGTACCGAACGCTCAAATTACATTGTTGCCAACGTGACTTTGGAAGGCCTCGTTATATGAGCGAAATTTTTCCATGCCTGTGGCTTAAAGAAAGGTTTTCGAGATTAGAGTGCGCATCGCTCTTAAATAATGTTATAATAATTTCAGCTGCGCTTCCATTTGAAGCTTAATATTAAAATTAAGACCTTATTGAGTTGTGTGTATAAATCACAAATATATAATCCGCTTAAAAGGCAACTTCAAAGATACTTAAAAATTAAGGAAACTTTTGTTCGTTGAAGTTAATTTTTGCCAACCTTATTTTACCTTTCTTCTTAAATTCATATCTATTCGATAAAAACATCGAAGCATTCAATTGCTTTGAAATTGTTGTGTTCATCTTTACGCAATAAATCACCTGTATCGATACGACACACTTCCGAGTTCGCAAGGCAACCTAACTGTTATCAAATTTAAATTACCGAAGTCATTTCGATCGTTATTATTTCATATTAAACTTTCTGGTGTTTCCATTTGGTTTCACCGGTTCTTTTAAAACTAGATCCTTAGAAAAAATTGTGCCGTCGAGCGCACATTAAAACTCTACAAAGTAAGGGGCGAGGGAAAAGGAACACTGTCCAAGATTAAGCGACAGGGATCTGGAATTTTATATGAAACGTCTTTTATCTTTACCTTGGTCACAGTACTCTGAAGTTACGGATAGAAAGGATAAGCTCTGTAATAAAAACGCTATTTCCTTGAAAATTGTCAAGGTGACGTAATTTTATTTTATTTCTTCAAGGTAATGATCACCTAGATAATTTTAATTTTAAAATTACGCTATGAATTAAACATTTCGCGTAATAATGAATAGGCTCTCGTTGAAAAATCTCAGCTTACTCAAGATGTTTCGCCGTGCAATATACATAAACACCATTAAATTACACTTCCCTAAAGAGAAAATTCCAGACTGAGAATGCTTATTACCAACTAAGAACAGCATCATACCCGTCTACATAATATTACACAGGATTACAAGCTCTGCGGGATTACTCTGGAAGTAATTACTTGGACAGTTGGCCCGGTTGGCGCGGACACGGCGGACTTTGCACCAGAAATTAGTTAAAATTAAGGACAGGAGGGGAACAAAAATGTTCTGGCATGTATACGGTGGCATGAATATGACGCTTTACATTTCGTTGTTTAGTTTCGTGTTCATTTACGCTTTGTTTATCTACGTTTTTCAATGCTTTTTTCGTTTTTGTGACAACCACTGCTGCTTTTTTGTTGTCGACTTTTTACAGATTTGGTGGTATAGTGAATTTTTACCTCTGTCTAAAATGTTTGCCTTTACAAGGTAATAATTTAACATTGGCTAGATATCTTTTTCTATAATTTAATATTTTTACCGAAACGCCTTGGGTATAAGTATTAGCCAGTCCTTTGTCATGTCAATAACAGTAATTAACTCAAAGTAATGCGTAGCACTCGACATGTCCGAAGTTTCTCGCGAGCTGAGAGATTTGATTAGCTGGACGCTAGCCCCGGCAGAATTCGATTAGCGAGCCTATGTCGCCTGAAGTTCTGGCTTTCATAAATTGATTACCCACTGGATCGGTTGAACAATAAATTCCCAGAAATTCATAAAAACTTCTACTTATGCTGTCCGCGGATACAGGAGTGCCATCTGCGTCCAACTGCTTCGATGTTAATTTCGGCCTTACAATGACTTCCTATTTGAGAGAACGTCGAAACTTTACAGACATTTAGCCTCCAAGCTCTGTTTGTACAGGCTCGTCAAAAAGTTTATGAAAAGGTATTAATGGTGCGGCTTTTACGGCACTACGGATGTTCGTGTATTAAAAGTTCTGATGAAATTACGAAAGTGGCCCGTAGCTCTCGGTTTAAATGTGTTTGCACTTCGTAAAACATTCGACTTTGATGCATTACGCGGCATTATTTTCCTCAGACACAATGAAACATGTCCGCAAAAAAAGAACAACTTGAACTTAAACTTAAACTTGAACTTAAATTGGAGGGGAATTTAAAGACAATTTATAATTTCAAGTTGTTGTTACGAGTTTTGAAGTATATTTCTCGTTTACAGGGTAAGAAACTTGTAACATGAAATTCACATACACATACGTTCTTATTGTATCCTGTTTAATCTCAGTGTGGATAATATGGCACAGCTAATGGTCCTTAAAGACTAGGAAGTCAAGGTGGTATCACGTTCACAGTTTTGTGGCTTTCATTCCATATAATTCAGATTTAACGGTTACTCAGAAATCTTAATAAAAACATACAAAGTGACAACTCAATGACAACTTTAGCGTCATGTAAAAATACTGCAGTAGAGACGAATACTCCCAACCTTATAGTTGTAAATCTTTAAAAAGCATGTTTTATATGAAACTATTCCTATATTTAGGTTTCGAATGTCACACGCTTCCGTAAATCTATTTTCTGCCGGTGATGTCTTTAAATCGAATATGTGGAGGTATATTCGGAAATTTTATTTCCATCGTAACTTTTCTTCGGTCGTTTCCGTACCAAACCTTTATTTTCTTAAGATTTATCGACAGAAAATTGAATTGAAATGATGAAATGTGAACATGTCTTATGTGATACTAGCTTTTGCGTGCGGTTCTGCCCGCGTGGTACCTACCTAGATCAATAAAAAGTACCCTATATCCGTCCCCAGGTTTTAAACTATATCTGTACCAAATTTAATCTAAATCAGTTGAGTGGTTTAACCGTGAAAAGGTAACAGACAGACAGATAGACAGACAGAGTTACTTTCGAATTTATAATATTGGTAAGGATTATAGCTTTACGTCAATACCGTCGTTGTTTTTCAAAATATGAAGAAAGCAAAATTTAAAAAATTGAACTGACGTTTTAGCCACAATAGAAGTTTAACGAGTCCATTTTTTATAGCCTATAACTTGTTGTAGTTCATCCATGCATCTAACTCATGTCAGTCAGTTGTTTTGTCACATCAGTGTGCACAAAATCCTAACGACTACACATTTACAAATTATGACAATTTCAGCGGAACACGATAGTCGCATAAAATGGCAATTTGAACGGAAGCACCGCGTCACTATCGTCGCATCTGCACGACAGCAAAAAAAGTCATATGTCTTGTCGATGTGTAGGAAAACGTCTACGCGTGCCGTGATGGTCCCATCTGTAATACATTACCGTTCTGAATACAAACAATCCCTATTGCTAAGAACCGCTATAATCAAGTAATATATGATATATTAGCTTTTGCGCGCGGTTCCGCCCGCGTGGTACCTACATCAATAAAAAGTAGCCTATATCCTTCCCCAGGTTTTAAACTATAGCTGTACCAAATTTCATCTAAATCGGTTAAGTGGTATAGCCGTGAAAAGGTAATAGACATACAGAGTTACTTTCGAATTTATAATATTAGTAAGGATTATATGGTATGATACGCGCGTGATGAAACATTAATATCAAGCAATTTACAATGAATTAAGCATATGGTAATACACTAGAAGGTCAAATACACGCTATCAGGCACAAGCTTGTTTGTTTGTTACAGACGTGAAACTATGTGAACGTATACAGTTATTTCATACCTACGTATTTATTTCACTTATAATAAGAATTTTGGGCATCAGTAGTAAAGAATACAAATACATTTTCTTTTTCACTGGATTAACGGCGATTTATTCCAGTCCTCACTACGCTCGGGCACACAATATTTCATCTGTCTTTGTAAGGAAAGTATCGAGACAGCTATTTCATTAGTCAATATCCCTTCTATAGATTTTCTCCCGATAAGTACCTAATCGAATTCCGGCGTAATATATCTGAATCTATACGATCCTAAACGAGTTTCTATAGACTGTTATATTACTAGTACCTATTATAAATATATAACAGCCTTTGACCTGCTATTCAAATGCCAGTGTTAAGGTCGATCAATACTGTTATTAACGTTACACGTTGCTATTCTTGCACATAAAGATATAAACACATTACGTCGTCAAATACTAGTTTGTAAGCATTGCATCCTTAGCTTTTATGGGCCGCTTTAACATAAGCTTCCTATAAAATAATGCACCTCCAACTTTTTCAAACAACGTTAGATATGAAGTTTCCGACAATAAAATATCTCTGGGCGGACAGAAACGCTTTTTCCTCATCTACAGAGAATAAAGCAGGATCATATTCCTTCTAAAGTTACATCTCCTAGTTAGCGTGACATCGCGCCGCGTTTGGGCTCCTATTATACATATAACAATTTGAAGAGGACAGATTGTGATTGTGATTCTACAAATCGTTTACGATTTGGCTGTGACATGGGCGTATCTGCTTAACCCTTCATATGTAAGATGTTTAAAATCCTTTGAAACATTTGATTTATCAAGCTGAACATTTATTATACTAGCCTGTTAATGGCTGAAATACTAGACATAATTGAAAACCTTCTGTGTCTGGCTGCCAGTGCCGCTGCGGCAGGCAGGATTACAATCATAAACATAGATTAAATGAAACGTATTAACATGCGTCTATGTTGAGTATGATCAGAAAGTAAATACGCATTTTACGTCTGTTTTTGGATAGGTATACTGTTTAGTTGTTGTCGTGGTTCGCTCTCTGAACACACTCTACTCGCAGAGCTTGTTTTAATACTTTATTACGTTTTTTTTTCCTTATTAGTATAGCCAACTTACAACGTCGACTGTGAGCGTCCTAAGAAATAATTATTTTTATGAATTATTGATGGTTCTAGTAAGTTATTAGCTTTCGGGCACGCCACAATCGTGGCGGTAAGACCCGTACTTAGAGAGTGGCTGGAGAGGCGTCATGGCGCCCTCACGTTTCGCCTGACGCAGGTGCTGACCGACCACGGTTGTTTCGGTCGGTATCTGTGTCGAATAGGCAAACAGGAGACGCCCGGTTGTCATCACTGCGGCGACTGCCGCGTCGTTGTTGAGGACACGGCGTTGCACACATTGGTGGCTTGCCCTGCTTGGGCCACGCAACGCCGTGTCATGCACGTGGCAGTCGGTAGAGTCGTCCTCTCGCTCGAGGCTATGGTTCTGTCCATGATCTCGAGCGAGAGGTCTTGGAATGCCGTCTCCTCCTTCTGTGAGGAGGTGATGTCAGTGAAGGAGGCGGCGGAGAGGGAGAGGGAACGCTCAATCCCTCTCCCTAACCGCAGAGCCGGGCGCAGGAGGGCGCGAGACGAACTCCAGCCACCCTGACTAGAAGCCTACGGGTGGTGGACCTATTGGGGCCGTCCACCGCCCGATCAGCGCAGGTCCGAGTAGGCGGCGTTCGTGTTCCACGCACGCCTCTCGATGTCGGAAAGGGGACTAGGTCCCCCCGCTATGTTGTCGGGGACCAGGTCCCCCAATTATGTGTATAAAGTTTTGTGGGACCCGCCACGTCCATCGGCGGGTCAAACCTTTGGCGGGGTCGCGATTCGAATGCGAGAGCGATCCGCGCGACCCCGCCATAAAGGTGTGAGGAACACCGCGGTGGTTTTAGTCGGTTCAGCCCAAACACATGGGCTGGATCCCGACATATCCCCATCGCCCGCCCCAAAACCGGCGATGGGGAATGTGACTTGCACATTTCCCCGCGTTAAAAAAAAAAAAAGTTATTAGCTTTAAGAAATAATAACAAATATGTGGGTATAATACACCTTAGGAAATATAAGCCTTAAACTGTGTATGTATTAAATAATTGCAGCAGTAGCAAATATCTTCAGTGCTATAAATTTGTTCCTTCAGTGCTAACAGTAAGCCACACTAGATCGTTCGTTTGCACGGACCACAGCTCGCTATTTTTGTTCGATAAACAGCTAACGAAATAGCCGAAGAAAAGCCGACTCCAAGTGACTTGGGAATAATAAAGGCTAAGAGAGAAGAAGAAACTGCTAACGGAATAAATTATGCATTTATATTTTAAAATAATTAAAATCATTGTTAATTTTAATTTAAAATTATTATCTTTCACTTTATTCTGGTGAAGACAAGCACGGTACATACTTTCAGGCAGCTTAACACAGCAATATCCATATATTGAAGGCTCACGCAATCTTGAATTGGTTGTCAAACCGGGTAGCAACAAATTCAGGATTATGTCAATCTTCATTATCCTCTGCCAATCGCACTTGTTTTACTATATTATGTTCTCAAACATATATTTATTTTTGCTCTATGTCCATAGTTATGTTCTGGCAATAACCTTCATCTTCACTGACTTTCTATCGACCAAAACCTCTAACTCATTGTCAAGTTGTACTCAAGAATTGTAACTTGTTTCTAAAGAGGATATACCTCGGGATAATTGTCTATATTTTCCAGACAATACCTCTTCAATACTAGATAACTTTTCTATAACCTGAATCGATCATTCGACGGTACACGAATGCCAACGTTAATATGTTGAAAACCCTTTCCATTTTTCACAGTTGCCTTCAAGTGGTTTATTTTTCAAGTAGAAAACTCAATTATTCTTGAGTATAAACTGGAAAATACTTATCACTGACACTTTGTTTCACGAAGAAACAAATCTCTAGAGTACTCACGAACGGACTTTTCAATTTCAATTCTAAGACTCAATAGTTATACTCTGTAGACTCAAGTGAGCACTTTATTTAAAAAATATTATTTGTAGTATGTATGGGAATTTGTAGAGGTTCCTGCTGACTTTCTACAACATTTATTGGATAGGTAATGAGGTTGCCTTTAAATACAACAAGCAACATATTAAATATTTCATTGATTAATATGTTGCTCTTGCACGCTTGATCTTATTTTAAATAAGCTAACAATTTTAGACAATATTTACAGATCTTCAACGTTCCCTACGTAAGAACTACATACCATAATAATCATGCTTTGTTTTTATATCTTTAAACCGAGAATATTGTCCGCTTAAGTCTATGACGTTTTCTATAAACCTGACATATTCCTTTACGGATTGTTGGTTCACACCACAATTTTTTTACAATATTTATAATATTCACATTGAAATTAAACTGCTATATACGGATTTTATCGCGTTGTTTATTTGACACTTTATTACAAAATTTTGAAAATTGTTATACTACTACTACTATTAAACTTTACTAATTTTTAATGTATGTATATAGCAGTTTAATTTCAATGAATAATATTCGCGTAAATAGAAGACAATATTAAATATTCACATTATACTTATTTTTTTTTATGCCACTGAGGTGCCAAACAGGCATACGGCCCACCTGATGGTAAGTGGTCACCGTAGCCTATAGACACCTGCAACACCAGAGGCATCACTTGCGCGTTGTCGACCCTTTAGGCATAAAACGAAGTGGGAAGGAGAAGGAGCGGGAAGGAGGAAAGAGGGTGATTGTATACTATAATATTTACTGTGAATATTTTAGCTGTGACTTATTATATGCAATCACATTGTTAGTAAATACCAAATGTTGCTCTCTGACGACTAAAATCAGTGTATTATCTCTAACCGAAAAGCGTGTACGTATTATAAACTCTTCTTGACTTTGCTTTAATATTACAATGTATATATGCACAACACAACAATAAATATAGTTTAAAACGTTCATGAACAGTCTTTAAATTATTTTTGTTAGTATAAAGTTTTATAATGGTATTCTTTCTAATTTACTGTTTCGTTTATTATTATCACAGAAACCAAACACAATATCAGCGTGTTTATTCGAAATCTTGTCAATATTTTCACCTCGCGGCATATCGTATGCCAATGGCCCATAAACACTTCGGCCGATACATAAACGGCACTTAGATAAGAGTAAACGGCTCTTACGTTGCATTCCACCGTTTAATACGCTCCCTATCAATTGCTATTGAACGTGTTTGCCATCTGTTACGGGTTTGGAATTGTGGGAGTGTTTGGTATTAATAATATATTTGTAGAACACTTCAGTCATCGCAATATTGCTTTTTATTAGTAGCGGATTATTTGTCGTGTCTGAGAATAATAAATAAAAGTATATATAATGTTTTGTAATACGTACTTATACCACGAATCGAATAAATGGAATTGGTACTGGGTCTTTACCAAACACTAATTTACATAACATTTTGTAATCAATTATACGTGTAGACAACACGTTTAATATAATAATTGTAAACTCACACACGTACATACGTTGGATAGTTTACAAATAATTTATTGCTTCGTGTATTACGAAGGATACTGACGACAAAAATGTAGTTTTATATTTCCTGTTTCCTTGTCGGAGTTAGAGCGTCACAGGAAAATAGTTGATTGGATTTTGAGGAAATTTAACATGGCTTGCACTCTTATTTTTAGTAAACAACTCAATTTAGAAACAGACGAGAGAATCAAAATAACGAGTGCAGTCATCTATGATAAGAATTTGTAAAATTTCACCGTATTTTATTTTAGTGTACACACAAGCGTGTGCGTAAACACAAGTGCACTCTCTGTTCCTTAACTCTCATGATCCGATGGGACGGTAATTCGACACGACCGGAGAGAGACCAGGCGCAGGACCAACGGCTTTACGTGCTTTCCGAGGCACGGGGGTGTCTAACACCGCCAACTTCCTAACTCCGGGCTGCTATTGAAATTTCTTAACAGTAAAACCCAATACCTGGGATTGGGACCTGGGTTTCGAACCCCATGCACAGCAGTCGCATTTACTACCACTGCGCCACGGACGCAAATATATATACCCACTGTTATATCCATAGTGTAAGTGCTTATATTTGTAACATTTGTATGTCTTACTGTAAGTGTACCTTATAATAAATAAATAAACGTAGGTAAAGGATGTAGTGTCATAAGCTACATATACGTCAGGTAAACATTAAAACATCCCAAAAATAAAAAGTGCTGCATGATCACGATCTATTGTTTTATTCGTTATGTCATTCGCACAATGACTCAAACAGCAGTTGTTCTCGTCACATCATGTATGCAATATGCAGAAAAGGCTTACATTTCTTTTTATCTTATTTTCATTAAGTATTCTAAAAATATAAAACAGTAAATACATACCTATAACATTTAAATTCTATATGTGTTTTTTACTGCCTAAGTGGCAAACAAGTTTATAGCTCATGGTAAACGGTTACCAGCTTATGGACTTGTATAACTCGCAAGTTGCCGACCCTACAGAAACTTTTTCTATTTAATTTCGTCCTTATTACAGAGAAACGAAGTGGGATTTAAGATTACTATTTTAATATTACGATGCCATATCTACCTAGCTATTATATAGCAGTTTTATAAGCCTATCAAACTGCGCACATACTTTTATTTCAAGAGGTCTTTTGACAAGGTCGATAACGATTTCATAATACACGTATTACGGTATTTTATTACATTGAAAAGGATCTGCTCGACCTTCCGATTTACAAATTCACCTAGGCAAACGGTTTGCCGGTCCGGTCCCTATTTCCTATTGTACAGTGAACATTTTATTTTCCTCTGTTACGTACTAGTTGGTCGGGTTATTTTAAAAGGACGTTACTGATTAGGATAGCCCTTCTGGAAATCTAAATATTTATGTCGTTTTCAATTTATTCGGGTTTTTGTTTATAACTGCTTCAGTGGGTCTGTAGCATAATTTTACGCTTGTTTGCGTGCGATTGTAAGGTTCGGTAATTCTTTTTAGCAGCACGGAGTCTGATAATGTAATGGATAGTCAGTAATAGGCTCGCCCCTGTTATATGATTCCTACAAAAACAGCAAGTGAAATGTCCATGGATGTAATATATTTCTACTTAAACTTTTATGAATATTCACTGCCGATGGGCTATGTACTAGGGCTATATATGTATTTTTTTATAACACATCCGTATCTATTCCGTGGGTTAAGCAGAGGAGTGTGTATCTCAAAAACAAATCCACGATATTAAAGTTTAGGTAGAACGAAATAAATAGCATTTGCTGATACTGAGTGTTTATTGATAGATTTTTCTATAATACGAGTATTTGTCTCGAACTTTAATATGATGGACTATGGAACTATATCTTCAGGAGATGAATAAATAAATAATTGCAATATTCAGATTAAATATCTTCATCATATATGTAGAATATTGTATTTGAATAACTTTGGCTTTTATGTGTGTAGGGTATCCAGAGATTCTTAAGAAACCAATTGTTGTCTCTAGGTATTGAAAGAGCTGTAAACTAGGGAGGCCTGTGCAAAAGGAAAAATAATCATATTTTGCCTTGAACTCAGGCTATATATATATATCTATTCTGTTGTTGCTAACATCCATAGAATTTTAAACCGCTGTTATTACTTGTACAAAAGCGTAACACTAAAATAATTTATTTCATTTAAACTGTTCTTCAAAAATTTTGCTTGTATAACCTAACATAGGTTTTATTTTTATACTACATTTATGAAATCCCTATTAATGCTTACACTTTTATTACCATATAAAATATCTATTTACTCACACAGTATAATTATTATTATTGTAGCTGTATCGTACATTTCAGTGAGCGTAAGTTGGCGGGCTGTATAATTGGAAGCTAATTGAAAATGTATGTAATAAATCTGTCGACAGTGAAAATACACCGACAAGCGCTCGACACAACATCGTACAACATTATACAGATGTACGTACATATATGACAAATACGCGATAGTTGCCAACATGCCATTTTTGACTTTGATCAAAGAGAACGTGACTTGGCTCTAGTAAGGCTTTCTTCTTTATGTTTCTTTTAAGAAGAGTACTCCAGCACTGGGGATAAACCTTTTGTGCCGAGAGGAATAACGAACATTATACACTAAAACACATAGAAAACAACTATTTGCTGTTTTTGTCCGTGTAGGAAATAAATACCTACGCTATACTCGGTACATTGGCCAACCACTAAGCATTCCATAAAAGTCATGCATTGTTTATAATAGTTTTCTCTAAAAATCGATATATATGTATATTTGTTTTATAGCATTGTGTTAAAAAGCTTAATATCACTCTATTTAAATAAACATTACAATTTTATTCTTAGCTTTTTATCCAAGGATCACATAATACAACAATTGTACTAACGACCCATTTCCCTCAGCTGACTCCTACATGCAAGATAAATAAGCGGTCATATTTTTATTCTGTAACTAGGCCAGCAAGCTTTGTTTTTTAACAAACCTATTCTCTTTTAACATGAAGTCGTACATAACGTCGATACACTATTCTTTATACGTAAATCATTGTCTATTGAAAATCTCGATCTATCCACGACCCTCCGATAACTGATGTCACTCACGGTATTGTATCATGTGTCAAAGGAGTCCCTCGTACACACGGACAATACTTAATTTGAGAGCGTCCCATTCAATTTCTCCAGATATTGTCTGTATGTAGGTCAGTTTAGCTAGTTTGACATGTATTCACCACGCGCAGTTTGTGGCGAGCTGTCGTTTGTTAGCGTCGACTCAACGTCTGAATTTGGTTTTTCGACACCCCTTTGTATTTGATGTATGAATAGAAACGCGTGTTTTCTTTTTCCTTTTGCTACAAACGCAACACAATAAATATAAGGCTAGTGAAATCCTTTTGCAGCTTTTTCTATTATACAAAGTAAGCGTTGCATTTTTATTATCTACTACTTCAGTATGCTTGGTTGTAAAATTAGTACTCACTTGTTACGATTAGTGACTACTGTTACATATCAAAGTATTTGGCCTTAGATACATTGTAAGACTGTTTTATCTTAGAGGTAGGAGATCTGCTTGAATGAGATTAATTCATCTATAGAAGCCACTTGAATATTCCAGGCTATCTTGTTGCGTTCATGTTTCGTGTCCATAAAGGTTTACAGTTCTCAATCACAATAGATTTGATATCGAACGTGTTTGTGTAATTGAATTACTTTGCTAAGGAATCCTGGGTAGTACTTCGTAAATTAATTCCTAAATTATGCCTTTACAAAACCATTAATGAAGGCTTTATATAAACAAAATAGTGGCTAACCGTGTAAACGGCTTGTACTTGGCAGAGTGTTATTGAATCCATTATTTAATATAATATTATTAGGCAGTAACAAAACCTACGCCACGTACACTCATAACAAACAAAATTCGGTATATGAATTTTTAACTGACACGCCACCAGTAATAACTGAAGTTTAGATCTTTTCAACTTTTGTACGCAACTAAATTATACCGTCCTTTGTGTACATGACCTAATTAAAGTTTACTTTCAACTAATTTTATGCTAAATTATTAAAACTTAACAAAACTTCATAATTAAAATTCTCGAGGGTCGTCTTAAGGACGAAATCTTTTCGCCGATCTTACTCAACCTTATTTCCTAAGAAAACGTGCAAACAGACTTATATTTATCCTCGGCTCTTAAGCAAAACAAATTATTTTCTATAACGAGGCGCTCTTTAATCCACGATTAAATTTCAAATAATTAATTTAGCAGCATCGATTTCGCTGATTCCTTTAATTCAGTATATTTTTAAAGAGAAGTAAAGAGATAACAGTATTGTGAGAAAAACAAGGCAAAGAAGAAGAAGAAAGTGTTCGTATATCCTTCATTTCAGAGTATATTCATATCTCTAACACTTCACTTTAAGGAGGAGAAACGCTGAAGTAATAACACATCGTATAACTAACGCTCACAGATTTGTTACTAGTATACATTCTGTAACTTAATAATTTTGGATTTGTCTTCCTGCACGAGAGAGTTCTTTTAGGTATCATAATTTACTTGTTTTTACTATAAATTTGTTATCATTATTGCATTTGATTTATCTAAAATGATAGCTATAGAGTGAATATTATAATTAAACACTTTTACCATTTCGTTTAGTAATTACACTACAAGTGTAACATTACCATATTCTAATAGGAGCCAACAAAAGTCCATCCTTATTTTAAACCAACAACTTTTCCAACCAATTCAATAATCGTTATTGAAAATGATTTTCTGGCACGATTTGACCTAAAAAAGATAAAAGTGGAGATGATTGCGCCAATTTCATTGAACATTTTAGATGTAATTTTAAGCTTAGGTCTCAATCACAAGGTTGGTGTTGGCGGAAGATTACTAGCTCTTATCGTGAACGAAGCATAGTTCGTATGATTTTAGAACGCTTTCCATTATTCGTATCAGTACATTGGAATAACAACATCGTTCATCTCTCTTTATCTTATCTAAGAAGCTTCATTCTTACAGCATTGCAGTGTTCTAAGCGATAAATCTTCAACATAACGCTATTAGTCACGTCATATTCTGATGTTGCCGAAAGCCCCCCCTCAGCAAACAAATGAGGCGTTTAGGAAGATAGAATATCTAGAAGCGATAGGTGTAACTGGGCGTGAAACAAAGAATCGTTTCTAGCGTGTTAGGCTACCTGAATTTAGACAGAAATCTTTACCGAATAATATTTACGGTATAGGTATCCGAGAATTTGTTGAAGCTTGAATAAATATATTGAGAATTCTTTGCTTCTAACGAGCCATACCTGTTCATGGTGTGCTTTGCTTCTGGCTAGATTTTTTATTATTTAGTAGCGCAACACCATTGCTTCGGACTGCTGTTGTTGAGGTCTATGATTTGATGCTTGATTCCGGCAAACAAAATTTTACTAGGTTGTTCTGTCGCCAATAATAGCCCGGAGTTTAGAAGTTGTCTTTGTTGCGCTATAATATACGCAGGTGGCTGGTCTTCATTGGGATTGGCCGCCGTAACTGCAATTCGGTTTTATGGATATTAATGTATGCTTAATTTATTTCTTTTTACTAACATAGTTTGTAAGAAAATTGTTACTAACTCATATGGATTATGTCTGAAATAAATGTTTTATTTTTATTATATACACTCGGCGTCACAAAAATCGCACCTTTTTGTTTTTTTCAATAAACACTTCCCAAAATTTAGCGCATTGATTCTACTGGATAAAAAAATATATAATTTTTAAGAGCATTTCAATACCTTTACATTATTAGTCGGTAGAATTAAAAACCAAAATAAAATTTATTATTAGGGAACATTTAACATAATGGTGAAAAAATGCTCATCCATTAGAGCGCTAGTTGAGCTACCTGAATAGGGTATAAAAGGTCATGTCCGGGTAAAAAATGGGTCAATCATTGCTCAGACTTTAAAGTGTACACATCGGAACAGCATACTCAAGAAAAAAATACCTGAAGATGGATACCACCTCTGAAGAAGCCGATCAAGTCATTGCACTATTGCAAGAAGGAGTACATCAGGTTTATGTTGCTCGACAATTAAATCTGAGTCGTTTCTCTGTTCGACGAGTGTATCACCGGTTCCAAGAGACTGGTGGCTTTATTCGAAGACGTGGATCAGGAAGAAAACGCTGTACATCAGAGAGAGACGACCGCTTTATTGTCTCCACATCGTTGCGCAACCGCTTCAGTAATGCTGTTGAGGTGCAACAGCAGCTCCGATCAGCTCGTAGAACGGCTGTGAGTGTCTCTACGATTAGAAGAAGACTTAAAGAAAAGAAAATCACTGCCCACAGACCTGCGAAAGGTCCCAAATTGACCACGCAGCACAGAAGAGACTGTCTACAATTTGCTCAGGAGCACGTCACTTGGACGCTTGACCATTGGAGAGCCGTTCTGTTTACCGATGAGACAAGAGTTTGTCTTTTCTGTAATGACAGACGCAGAAGAGTTTACACAAGAAAAGGAGAGCGCTTTGCTCAGGCTTGCATCGAAGAAACAACAGAATACGGGGGTGGTTCCTGTATGTTCTGGGGTGGGATATCCGTGGACGGGAAAACGGAACTTGTGTGCGTCTCTCGGACTGGCGGTGGTCGAGGGCAAGGTTCGCTGAATGCTGCTCGGTACATAATGGAGATCTTGCAAGACCATGTGGTCCCGTATGCTGGTTTTGTTGGCGATGGGTTCATACTAATGCATGATAACGCCCGTTGCCACACCGCGGCCAGTGTGCGTGATTACTTGGAAGAAGTCGAGATTTCTGTTATGCAGTGGCCAGCACGAAGCCCGGACCTTAACCCTATCGAGCACCTCTGGGATGATGTAAAGAGGCATGTACGAGCACGAAATCCTGCTCCCACAACTCTCCAAGAGCTCCAGGATGCCGTGATCGAAGAATGGGATAACATACCTCAAGAGAGAGTAGTAACTCTCATGAGGTCCATGAAGGATATGATGGAAGCTGTCATCAAAGCTAGGGGCGGAAACACTAGATTTTAAGGACGAAATTGTATATTTTAAAATTTGTTTTTTTATTAATTTTATTATTTTCTAAGTTTGTGATTTTTTTATTAGTAAAACATAAAAATAACCATTCGCGCTTTATAATTCCTAAAGGGCAATTTAATAACCTTTCCAATGACATCCTACAATCATATTCTCACTATTGACAAAGTTTGAGAAAAAGTACTTTAATATTGAATTTTAAAAAGGTGCGATTTTTGTGACGCCGAGTGTATATATTTTTATATTATTATCTATACTAATATTATAAACCTGCAGAGTTTGTTTGTTTGGTTGGTTGAACGTGCTAATCTCAGGAACTACTGATTTGAATTGAAAAATTATTTTAGTAATGGATAGCCCATTTATCGAGCAAGGCTTTAGGCTATATAACATCACGTTACGACCAATCAGAGCGAAGCATCAATGGAAAATGTTTCAAAAACGGGTAAAATCCTGTTATGTGAAGTAGACAAAGTTGCGCGAGTCAGCTAGTGTTATTATAATTTGATTTATGCGTACAAGTAATACGACCAAATATGTTATATATGTTTAGTTACGCCTAAAACACATTTTTGCGTTAGTTTCCATAAGTAAGCACGTATATTAAATTAGACTGTGGCCGGATTTTCTCCCACTGCGGTTTACCTAGCACTTTCTTTTTGAATAAACACGACAGTTCCCTTAAGCCAAAATTAATTTTAACTTAATTAAATTAGTTTAATTAAATTTAGCTTTATTGATAAGATATCTTGCCACGTCTTATGCCAACCCTTTAACGAAGGTCACTCTGCTTCTGACACGTAGGACAAAGATTACTGATCCCCTGTCCACAAGCACAGCGCCATCTTAAGGCAGCTGGAACTCTTCTCACCACAGGTACATTATACACAATAATTTCTCCTGTGCGGTTAGTAGATGTATACATTTAAAGGGTTAATTACTTAATAATTTAACGGATATAAAGGAAAAAAAGTTAGTTACTAGATTCCCGAATTGCGTTTCCAAAGTATTAGTAGTTGATTGTTGATTTAACATAATCCACTGGCTTTATACAGATTAAGAATACGTAAACTATGTACCATATATTTTAAAAAATAATACAAAGTGTAATAATAACAACAAGACACCTAATCTTTTAACAATGGACTCTCGTATCTAAATACTTGAGAAGTAGATCTTGCCAGACGCTTATGTACTACTTTTTTATTGACTCTTGGTGCATGGACTATAAACACAGGGAGCGCCCAAACTCGGAACAACTATGTAAGTGGCAGAAACGAGGTGACCACTATAACCACCACGCCATCTGTAAAATCAATAAGTCCAAAAATCTGTCATTATTAATTAGAAACATAAAAACAATAGTGATATCTAGACCGTTACAATTATTCGTTTCCGGGGAAACATTGAATCATTTACATTTTGCAAAGAACGAGGAGGTCGGGTAATTGATAGCCTTGAAAAGTCAACGATTAAGGCCTCAGTTTAAATTCATTTGCAGCAAAAAACGGGGCGTATTTCAGCGAACGCACCGAATTCGCTGTAGGAGGTCTTTTCTCTATGCGACTGAGCGATAAAGGTGAAATTTAAAAGCGAAATGTTACCGCTGTGACGGCAAGATTACTTAAGAATGCCAATCTTTTCAAGCAATTTTCCCCGCAATCTATTTCTTTGATTTGGGTATTTTAGTGACGATAATAAAGAGAGAAGATGGCAAATATTTATTAATATCTTATGAATTATTCTTGCGAATATTATAAAACATGTTTGAGTATTTGCCTAGTCAATATTAATATTATAAAGAAAAAATGATCCCTAATGAATAAACTCAAAAACTACTGGACTGATTTTAATAATTCTTTCACCAATAGTAAGCTACTTTATCCAGAATAAGCATAGGCTATATAACATCACGCTACGAGCCTCGGCAGTAGAGCAGTGATCATAAACGTAAATGAAACCGCGGGGAACAACTAGTACTGCTACAAATGTATACAATAACTTGTATTTGGAATACGTGATAATACCCTCATTATTCGTATGTTATCTGTAGAATTTCCGCCCTTACATTAATCCCTTTCAAGGCCTAAATCAGTTCAATCTCGTATTCTAACAACACAAACAATTATGTACCCGCATTAAGAACAAACAGCTAAGTAGGTAACGATCGAACTTAGACCTCTCTCACTCACAAACTAACGCTTAAACTTTTATGTGTAGGTATATAGATAGAACCGATAAATTAATACTGTCTTGTAAGATACATTGTAGTGGACTGACCACAGACAGTTTCCCACAGCTGTTCAGGGTTGCCAACGATGGGTAAATAATTCCCTGAAATTAATAAGTCATCAGAAACACGCTGAACAGAGTCACATCAATTCAGAGGATTAAAGTAATTGTTAATTGCAGTTAATGAATATATTTCACAAACTTTAATGAAATTTAATTCTGATCTGCTAATCTTTCTCCCATTAATGATGATGTTTTTCAACCTGGACAGGTTTTACCTAAAAGAATAAAAATATTGTTGTTAATAAGATTATACAGAAAGGGTACATTTGATTATTTCATATTAAAACAATACAATTCATAAAAATAATAAAGGCACTTATACAACAAAAATTAATCCTTGAACTTTGTACACAAAAATTTACATAAAAAATTAACATTTTATAAAGGAAAATGCGGTACTCAACTCTCATACTAATTACTCAGCCCTTGTTTCATAAATCTTACCTAGTGCTTCAACTTTCACTAATTAACCGACATCGCGTGTTATGTGTGTCACAACTCAAATATAACTTTTTATTAGCATACTTTGCTTTGATAAATTTTAACAAGGTTATTTGATAGAAATCCATTGCATGTTTCCGATATTATGTCAAAAAGTATACAAAAATGTCATCGTCATAGCCAGCCCACATCAATCAACTGCTTGCTATGCGTCTCTATTGCGTCCAGTGGATTACAATATTAAAAAATAAATACACTAATACATTATCTCAAGCCCTTAGGGTTAGGAAAGGTGTACGTGCGTAATACAGGGCAATTACATTCTACCAAACGCAGTTTTCAGGCTCCCTGCTGCTACTGAGTATTTATTGGCCAAAAAATTAAATAACCTACGTCGATCTATCCCAGGAACCGAAACCGGATCAATTTTCAGATTTATTTATGTGTAAGCGACAGCTGTGCATGAAGTTCCGAGCTCAATTCCTGGATGAGCAGGTTTATTAGGTAATTTTGTCAATACATTCTCAGAAGCAGCACGAAGTCTGGAAATATGCTCTGGCAATGGCAATAGGCGTTCTTTATTACGTGGATTCCAGAACCAAAGTTGGTGAATGTTATACAACTCACTAGGAAAATAGACATGGGGCTAAGTATATAATTAAAATATTGCCCCACATCTTATTTTGACAAAATTTGAGGGAGAACTTTCGCGTTGGCAACACCAATAGATTCCATCTGGCACAAATTGCGCGAATGGTTTACGATTATAATGGAATCTCTTGACCTTTTGTATTTAGTGGGCTTTGGAACTAAGAGCGGCCTCTTAAGTGTATTTCAACAAGATAAGAGTAACCAAAGGTATTTGGAATACTGAAAATGAGTATATATTAAAGCTACTCTAAGAACACAATATTAGAAGTGGATCGAAAATGGCATAGTTTGCTCGTTTGAATTCCAAATCGATACTCTACGCGTTAATATAATCTTTATTTCATTCCCGTTTTTTCTAAATATCTTTGAGTCTTTCCCAGAGCATTATTCGGTTACTGCTTATTTTAATGGAAGTAACGTTCCTTTTCCTTTTTGAAAACGACAATGTACTAGTAACCTACTAACAAATCGTTTTATACGTTAAAAGCGTGACTTTTCATTAACATTATAATACGCTTCTTACAAATAAAATATAAAAATAAGATCAAAGGCATATCTGGTTTACCAGGCGAAGAAAATTAAAAAAAAAGACAAAAAACGAGGAAATTCTATTTGTGATGACCAGAATACGATTTCCGAAGCGATTCATTTTGGCAACAGCGTAGCAACACCGAAAGCTGCGCAGGACTATTATTGTAACCCGTCTCCCTCGTGTGGGCCCTTAAAAATAGGTAAAATGTGGTTAGAAGCTAAATATAACCTTTGTATGATAACAATATATTAAAAGGAAGATTATATCAAATAGTAAAAAAAAATGTGTTTCACATATAGAACACCCATGTAAAAACAAAACATAATCAAGGAACCGCTTTTCTCTTAGGCCATTACGAATATTTGTTCCCAAATATACGTATTTTCGGCGCTTTCCCCGGTCGACCTTGATAGATTAAATTCGATACATTAAGCTTTTCTGGCAAGGGTGCCAACTGCCAAATGTCGGTGGGCCACAACTCGATCATAAATATTGCTGGACAAAGCGCCACGTGTAGTCAAGTGTTTTGTGGCCATTGTGTTTTCGTCACCGACGCAGAGCTAAAAACAAGCAATAAATAGCTTTCTTATTACCTTTATTGCCAACATAATTTTCCGCTAACTCACCCCATCTGCGGGGCTCCAAATTGAGTCCAAGCTCAAGTGAGAAGCGTTGAGTGTTGGCTGCAGCTTTCTTTTTTGACACTAAGTTTTATACATAAAATTCGTTTTCATCTCAACGTTTTATGAGGGTAAAGGTGGTTTAAATTATGTATTTTTTTATTTTGATGGAGGCGCCTGACTTGTAATACATATTTAATATTGTATTTTTGTATTAAAACAAGTAGGTACTTTCGATTTAAGTTAGATGAAAAACGTGTTTAACTCATTTTTATTACACATCTAGTACGTCGTAAAACCTTTTCACCTTCGATCTAAAATCTGTTTTTATTTCGGTTGTTTAAAAGACAATACTGCCTCAGGATTTTCAGGTCACATTAAGAATTAAGTATATGCTGGGCTCTAACACTCGTCTCGATCTTTGGAAATGTCTTATTTTCCATCTCGGTGCCCATTTTGGTGCTGACCCAACAAAGGTCTTGTAAAATTCAATCTCAGAGTAAAAAAAAACGAGGCGTTTGGTTTGTTTGCTCTTTTTGATAAAATTAAGTATAGTTTAAACACGATTCACTCTTTCTAGTTTATGGTCTTTTTAGTTACCAGTGGCAGCTTTATTTCAGTATGCAGCTTGCAACATTGACATAGTTTTTAGTCGAAACTTTCTTACTGAGCTCATCAATTGCGTCCTCTGCGGACAAAAGCAGCTTGCGGATTGGTACTTTCTTTGATGTGTCAAGCTGCAGTCCGCGTATATTTTGTCTCCATTTTATCCGATTTATGGACTATTTGTCACCAGAAGTTCTCCACTTTGGATTACCTACTGCAATAAACAGTTTACTTAATCTCATAGTGCTTATTTACCCTTTTTATCACTGCTATAATAAAGCCTAGTATTTTCTCATGCTAATACGTGTATAAAAATAAATAACTATTTTATTTCCATTAGCTTTTATATCTCCTCAGGGCTGTATTCGATTATGCTTAGAAATTACACTACTTTTCGTTTTATAACGTCATTTCTTTTTAAGCTCTGTTGTTTCGTTAATATTTATCTTACTTGTAAAGTTGTACTAAGAATGGTTTGAACAGGAATTTCAACTCATTTGTCTCTGTAGCTCTCTTAAAATATCTTTTTAGTTTAGTGTTTTTGTAGAATTCAACCCTAATAAAGTAAGATCATAAAAAGCACCTTTTGCAGAAAAATGTACAGTGATTAAAACATTAATTGCTTTCGTTCCAAACTTTGTAATTACGCTATCGCTATCTGAAATTTAAGAGGGACTTTTAAGTTCCTTTTGTAAGGGATTAGGTAAGGGCTCGTTCGAAACACATGTGAGGACGTGTTCTCTTGATTGAATCGAAGATCAGCGGGCGAGTCGAGTAAGTCTCAAGAACTTGTCGATGGGTAGAAATTGCGGGTACGTGATCGAGTGCCTGCTTCGACGCTCGTTTTACTAGGATACTCGATGGTGCAATTCGAAACGAATCGAGAGCGATTTCGCCACGTTCTCCCCTAGGCAACTTTACATTTTTATTTACCTTCGGGAAATAACCGCGTGATAAAATGTCAATCTCAACCTGTTTGGCTGCAGCCCAATTTAGATTTTGGTCGCTGTTGAATTGCTAGTTAACTTTGATAGGTTTTAGTTAAAATGACATTTTGTTAAGGGAATCTAAAATTGGATGTAGATGTTTTATTTTTATCTGAGTAAGGACATGACGGATTGATAAGTAAGTCGTATGTGTGAAATTCAAAAGAATAATCCTAATACCGAATAATGTTAACTAGTTTACTGTCAGTTGAAAAATCACGAATCCTATTATAAAGTCAGCTGAATTATGATATTATATTCCTATTAGAGCCCAATTGAATCGCCTCGATTAATGATGTCCTCTAGACCAAATTTTGGTCACGGCGGCCAATCTTATTGGAGACTGGCCACCTGCGCAGGAGATATTATAGTGCACAAGAATGTGCGCAAACACAAGTGTACTCTCTGTTCCATAACCCTCATGATCCGATGGGACGGATAATCCGACACGACCGGAGAGAGATCAGGCGCAGGACCAACGGCTTTACGTCCTTTCCGAGGCACGGGGGTGTCTATCACCGCCAACTTCCTAACTCCGGGCTCGTAATGAGATTTCTTAACAGAAAAACCCAATATCTTTTTGCTGGCCCGACCCGGGATTCGAACCCAAGACGTCATGCACAGCAGTCGCATTCACTACCGCCGCGCCACGGAGGCCCTCGATTAATTCATTAGAGACAAGTTGAAAAGCTCTAAACCTTTGAAAATGTAGTTAAAGTTTAAATTTATATTTATCTAAGAAAGCTTTACAGAAATATAAAATCATAGCCTATCCTCGAAGAGACAGGCAGACTTGTATTACATCCACATTTCAATAGCTTTGGTTTTATGTCCTATCAATTAGCATATTGCCGTCTACCGGGCACAGTTACAAGCTCCGTGCTTTAAAAAACAAATACATTTTGTCCACCCCAGGAATCAAACCTCACACCTGACCAGACTCGGTACAACAGTTGCACTGAATACTGCTGTGCCAGCTAGGCATTATATGTGTAAATATTTATACATTTATAATGGCAAACAAGCAGTTTATAATAAAGACATCATTGAACAGATTCTAGTCATACCTACTTATGTATATTCCATCTAAACATCGACAACTTCTAGCTGTATCAACAAAAGTTCACAGTGTATTTATGATAATAATCACAGAAAATGTTATCTTCGCTTTTGTTTTCTATAAAAGTAACCCATCTTAAGAAAAACTTCGCGAACTACAAGTTTGTAATAGAGTACTAGCTCGACGAATGTTAGCTGTCATAACTTTAACTTTCCTCTCGATACAGAATTGTTTCAAACTATTTATATCATATGTTTATAAACTTGGAAAAGACAATACGAGCTCAGTTCGTAAAGCGAAGATTAGACTTGTTGATAGGGCAGGTTAAAGTCCTGATTTATCTATAAATAAGAAAAAGACGATCTTGTCTATAATGTACATTCTTGCTTAATATGCAGACATTACATATGGTTCTGAGGGCCGCTTGCATAACATTATATTTATTTCATCGTTAATTTTGTTTAGTTAAACCTTAACCTGTTTAGTTTAGTTTATCCACATAAACACGTTTAAGCTAAATGCATTTTTGATCGTCTTGCTTAACTAGCTTTTCGACATTAATTAACTAAACATATTTAGCACACTTCTTAACAGCGCTATGCGTTCCGTTTGACGTGTTAAGTGATTTTTTTCGACAAGCCACCGTCAAGCACTCCATAATGTAGTAAAATTTCTGTGTAAGCAGGAATATTACAATGTCGATGACAATCATTCGTTGACGTTGTGATTTTAAATCGTGCTGTTTATTTTTAAAATACCACGCTGAATTACATTTTAACCGGTAATAGATGTCTGGATTTGTGCTCAACATGTCTGAAAAATTAAAAGGAGTGCGAACCCGAGCCCCTAATTTTACTAAGTTAGACCAAGCGCTGCTTATTGAGGCTATGAAGCCCTACAGCCACATAATTTAATATTATTATATTATTTTAACACTGCAGTAGCGCATCTGATTAATATTTAGGAACCTTTGTGAACCAAATATTGTTACGTGTTACTTAAAGAACAATCAGTTGATCTTACAAAATGGCGCTAAACAGTTTTAGCGTCACTAAACGGCCATTTTGGAGCATTTAAATCTGACAGTTCGTTAAACATGTTTACGGACTTAATTTTTCTTTTGCAAGACGCCTAAACGTCATTTGCCTAATTGCATTTAAGAGGTCTTTAAACATGGTTAGGCAAGCGGCCCTTAATGTATCAGCAATATTTGTATCTTGCGGTATATTCCTGAAAGCAGTGAGTCACATCTTAATTTTTCATGCTTTATTTAAGTACCACTATTTTTTTTCATATTACATTACTAAACATTGAGTCAACACTTCAACCTGGTAACAACCATGTGTTGAACCCACAACTCGGCACACTGGCACTAGTGACGCTTGCCATTAAACCAGCGTAACATCCATGCAATCAAATATCTTATTTTGGAGTACCGTAGTTCATATAAACTTTTTTTATAAAAGCAACTCCCTTACTTTGCCAATGTCAAGGCCTTGACTTTATCATCGACTTTAAAAGTTGAAAAAGCGGCAATAATAAACATCCTGACTGAGCATAATTATTTGTAGACTCCACATCGGCGCTGGCCAGGCAACGCCTTAAACCACGGGCCTTCTGCATAGTTACTTAGGTAAATAGTCTTTATTTTTTCGCATACTAAGCACAATTCAAATATTCGGGCGGCTACTAAAAATTTCCTGACAGTAGTATCCACTATTGGCACTATTCTGAAAAAGAACCCCTTTACGTTCGTAATTATTGTTAACTCAAGCTTTCGCCCTTAAACAAATGAGGCCGTCTATTTGCATCGATATTGTATTTCGCCTTACCTAGTAGTAACCCGTGATGCATTACAATAGCTCGTCTCGATTCATCATCATGTCCAAAATGCCTTTGTTTAACGCTGAATGTCCACAAAATGCCTTATTTTTCTTTAAAAGATAACGAGTAAGATTCTTTAGGATAAAATAGTCATTTATCTTTCTTTCTTTTCTTTTTAAAATACAACGGTAATTGCCCGTCTCGGAAGTAGTTGACGCGTTAGGGTACTGAGTAGGCGTTCGCCTCTTTTGTTTCAGGCTTTTGTATGTATTTAATGTCGCTTAGGCGAAATGACTAATTAATTGACTGTGTTTGTTTACCGAACGGCCAATATATTAGGTCTTATTATATTGCGAATCTGATATTTATTCGAATTTCTTTGAAGATTTTAGTAACTCGATATCTAGTGACTAAAATCATCAATTTACAATGATAATGCAATAGACGTATTTTTCGTGATTTATCATTGCCTATTATACGTATATACATACAGAATAAGGGTGTGAGGCTATATATGGATATAGCCTCACACCCTTATTCTGTATGTATATACGTATAATAGGCAATGATAAATCACGAAAAATACGTCTATTACGTACGTATACGTAACACTCTTCTACTATATGGATAGTAGAAGAGTGTTACGCTCATATTTCACGTATATACTTAATATAATGCTAGACAACGGGTCTTATTGTCGGGTCGGTCTACGGGAATGTGATGAAAGTGAATGAAGTCAGAGAAGTGTGTCAGGATCGTAGCAAAAGGAAATCCGTAGTCTCTGCCTACCCCTCTGGGAAACAGGCGTGAATCTATGTATGTACAACGGGTCTTACATACTCGCGATAAAGTATTTAAAAGATAATAAATACTTATTGATTGCCCGACGTTTCGAACGACTTGCATCGATTGTGGTCACGGGTTGACTGATGTGAGCTCAGCTGCGCCTTTGTGAAGTGCGGGTTTCGGCAACTACCCTCACTTGGTCACTATTATTTATATTAAGTAAAGTATTGAGTAAGACCTGTTGTCAAGCATTATATGTATGTGTACAAATCGCGATAGTCTAAAAACTTATTTCACTTATATGCCACGTAATATGGGACATATCACCAGACTCCGCGCTTGTACTGAGAATTTCTTGACAGAAAACCCCAATAACATTTTGCCTGACACGGGAATCAAACCCGAAATCTCAAGCCCAGCAATCTTATTTACTACTGCTGCGACACTGCATAATATGTAATGATATTAACATCAAAATGGACATTAGTACGCGGCTTCTAAATAGCTAATCAACAACGTGTCAAAATCAACCTCATGTCAAGCAATTTAATTGACTGTTGCTAATACAGACAGCCAATCCCAGCGGTTGTCGTGCGTTTGATCGCCTGTTAAGTAAGTTGTGTTGATCTACCTTTCAGAAACAGGGTGAAAATCAAACAATTGTTTGTTTTCCTTTTAAGTTCGGCATTGTAATTATATTGATGAAAGTCTTTTCAGCTTTATTACTACGAATAATAAGTTTAATAATAAACAATTACCAATTTCCGTCGTAGTTTAAATTTTCTTGTTCACCGTCTTTCGCATAATGAGTTCAATATTTTGTTTTGTAACAATACTAACAAAAATTTACTTGAATTTATTCTTACTACTTTTGCTGGATAAGGATATCGTCAATAGTTTAAAACTACGTCCATACCGAAGCTAATATAGGTACCTAATTTATATTATTTTAATTAAAATATGACTACTACGTAATACGTACTAGTAATAAATCCTGTGTCAAGGCGGATTGTACAAATATTCAATATAAATATTATATAACAATAGACACAAAGGTTTGTCCTATCTCCGTCCAACCCATGTTCACACTCGGCGTAGGGCAATGGTGAAGCGAGCACTTAAATAACAAGGCAACCTGTGCAGTCAAATAACAAAAGTATTCACCGATTGGTCTGCGAAGACTAAGCATACCGACGAAACTAATAACATTTATAATATTACTACATACTACTACTACCAGTGGATGCACATGTGGACACAGTCTCGTAGCGTATGTATAGTATATATCCGATTTTCAGACAGCATGTGCTTATTACCTATAATTTCAAACTAACCAAAAGAAACAAACACTCTACTTATAGCTGCATCCACTTTAATCGTTATTCAATCTTGCAGCTAGATTTTATCACGGAAAATACATATAAACTCATTGATTACTATGGAGAACTACATACTTTTAGCTCTAACGACGTCTTGCTTTGTTATATTGAATCCAAACTAATATTATAAATGCGAATGTGAGTTTGTTTTTCACGCTTCCACGCCTTAATTACTCGACCGATCACCATGAAATATCGCATACATGTTGTCAGGGGAACAGAAAAGGACATGCGGTACCTTTCGCCTAAAAAAAATATTGTTACTTGCTTAAACTAACTTACATTTACGCGAGCTAAACCGCGGGCAAAATCTAGTAGGAATATAACAAAACAAAACACCATTTATCGGAACTTTCGAACAAAACATACGTTAATATAAATTTAAAAGCTAATTTATATACCCGTCATATGATCCTAATTTAATATTTAACGATCTGTTTCCAATAACGTTGCGGTGTTGGTACAAAGGCGTGCACTTCACGTATTACAGACATCCATTGTGGTGGGTTTTCAGCTTGTATTTGTTGTGGCTTCGCGTACAGACGGAACAAATGATGAGGGCTGCATTGTGCTGCTTGTATGAGAGGCAATCTGCACTAAACATTACTCAGAACGTGGTACATACATACGTGTATGATCAGTGTCAACAATGATATGCCGTTTCAATGAACTTATATATGTAAAAATATATGTCTTCATTGTTCCTTATTTTCTGTCGATATTTTACCAAAGGATAATATATATGTATTTCAATTGTATATTTTCTAATCTATCCTTATTAATATTAAAAATGTGGATGTGAGATGTTTGTTTGTTTGTTACGCTTCCAGGCCTAACTGCTCGACCGATCATCGCAAATATGTATATACGTTGTCAAGTGTACAGATAAGGATATAATTTCATATTTGTCCTGTTCCGGGCTTCGATCTCGGGACTCACTTTTTCATAATTTCATTAATAGGACACTCAATAAACCATATTAATAATATAACGTTCTTTCTCCGATCCATGTGTGAATTGTTAGCTTGTCATTTTGATTTAGAAATAACATGGACTAGATCGCACTTATACGATTCCAAACGTGATTAACAAAGTTTAGTCTCTAAGGCAAAGTAAGTATTCAACTTCGAAAGGCAAGTGCAGACTTGTGGGGCAAAGCTCGTATTAATGATCACTTTCAAACGCCACTCTCAGTCTAGTTATTGCTACAAAGTTATCTAATCTAGAGAAACTATTTAACGAATGTGAATGCGTTTATGTCCTTCAATAAAATGTTTGATACGGATGTTAAAATGTTTGACGATAATTGAAAAAGATGTTATGGGTTGTTTGGTTGTTTTATGATAAACGTTGTGGATTATGATAAGTCTGTTCATTGCCCAAATATATAAGAGGCTTACAACCGCCCCTTTATCAAAGAAACTTGTGGAAATATGTATTAACTTATATTTTGAAAGGATTCTAGTATTATAATAACTTTTAAACTTTGCATGATATATATATAATATGTAAAGGGTATTAACGCGATCAAGCATAAAAAAAAGGTAAACATTATGCATGATCGCGTTAATACCCGTTACATATTCTAGTATTCTTGTAACTTCTCTAGCAGAACGAATATGCATAACTATTGTGTTAGGAATAGTTTCGCGTCGGTAATGCAATGGGAGACAGTCAAGTCGCAAGTCCAATTACCATACGTTTCCTCGGTATGCAAGTCGTCTCCATAAAATGGATTTCATAAGTATCGATTTACAAATTAGGCCATGAAAGCATAGCAGAAAACTAGAGATACCACCACATTTACTACGTTAGTACGAATATTTTTATATATCATGCTTACCATGATGTTTTTACGATTACTATGTAGATGTAAATTGTACGCTCAATCTGTTTCGACTAGCCCAGTAAAAATACTAAGTATTTATTTCTAAAACATTAACGAAAAGTAGTTGACACTTACGAGATTATTATTTCATTATAATGTAAATAAGTGTATCTCTTTGATTCGTTTGTAATCTGCTTCACAAACATAACAAATCGCCTTCATCAAAAAACTTCCTACGAATCAAAGAACGTATTGGCCCGGACAATATTATCATCAAGCGATCCTTCGTTTTTCAAAAAGCTATTTGATCCTTCAATCGTCTTTGCTTACACCGGAATAACACCAAGGTCCCAGAGATCAATAGATATAAATATGTAGTAATAAAAGAGAAAATTGGGAGAGCGGCGTAACTCGCATCGAATATACATTTTGTACAAAAAGCGCAGTCAATTTACCTCAACGGACCCCAAATTGTTTGAGCAATAAAGAGCGGAATTTCCTCCTACTCTTTGTGTTTTATGGTTTTTGGAGATGTTGCTTCCGAATTCCTTGTTTTCCATAACGTTATATCTCGGAATGCTTGTAGTGATAATTCCACGAAAAATACAGATATATTAAAGAAATATATCATTAATTTTTTATGGTTTAGGTGTAAAAAAATACTGTGTGTCAGGTTTCTGCAGCAATCGTTAGCCACCAATTACAAGAGACACGAAAATGAATCAGGAAATCCACTATTTTCCTTAATCACCACACTAGCGCGTTATCCAATATTTCAAATATTTCAATGTTTGTTGCTGTATGCTATTTCGGTCATGCAAAATTATAAGCAGCAAAACTATGATACTTCAAAGTTGATTTGTTTACAAAAGATGGTCAACATAATCAACGCTGTAAATTGAGTTTCGCAAAATTAGTTTTGAGACTGCACTTATAAGTTTATGTATCTAAATATCATAAATATTTAAATATAATAATAAAGCTGCATAATTTTAATTAAAATTCTTAATAAAAAATTATGAAGCTTATTAACATGATATTTAAATACATAAACTTTGAGTGTTATAGCACTGATCAAAAAAGTTATGCTATGCTGCAAAAGTGTAATTCTTGAACGACCATCTGCTGAAAAAATTAGCTGTATATCCAATGTCCTGTTAACAATCTTGCTTGATATTAAATTATATACCAAATTTCTTGTATCATACCGAAATATTAGATAAGAAAAGGTTGGTATCTGCCCAAAGAGATAAACGTACGTTTAAAGTCCATATTGTAGAGGGCGAATCTACAGCTATTTACCGGTCGTTTACCAGTATTACCCGAGGTCAATGCGTTGCGTTACGTCATACATTTGTATCGGACGCTCGACGCTTACGACTGCTGCTCTGAGCTTATTCGCTTGAAGCGTCTGTTTCGTGATTCTCGGGTTAGTGCTGTTATTGTAAGTTTTCAGATAAGTACACAGGATAACATTGGCTGTCCAGATTGCCCAGGCAATTGAACCCGAAATATGGCTATTTAAAGTTGCGCTTATGCTTACACTGAAACAACCAGACCGCTGCTATATATGTATAGCTGCTATTAGTAGCCTATACAAATTTATAGCATCATGTAAACTATATGTATGTATGTATGTATACGATAGTTTTTATCTCTTTACCTTGAGTAATAATATTAATCATATGAATATTATCAATCTAATAAAACAAGAACAGAATGGATTTCAAAGTGGTGAATCAACTACACCTGCCGCTTTCACTTCGATGCATAATGTTTTATCAAATGTGGATAAAAATATACCTACATTAGTCTTGTTTTTCGATATGTCCAAGGCATTTGATTTTATGTCCCATAACTTGCTCTTATTAAAACTTCAGAATTATGGAGTTAGAGGACCCGTTTTAGCTTGGATGGACTCTTATCTATCGAATAGACTCCAATGCGTGGAATTGTCTAGTCTGGGTAAAAATTCTACCTTGGCGCATATTAGATATCCATATAAAATTAATAGCTGTGGTGTGCCACAAGGTAGCGTATTTGGACCTCTATTATTTTTATTGTATATTAACGGTCTTCCTCACATAACTAATAATAAAAGTATTTTATTTGCCAATGACATTTCTATAATATTGACTTGTAATGACTCCACTAATTATGACTACGAAATAAATAAGAATAGAATCTAATAATTAAAACGCAAATCTAAATAAAACTAATTTTATGCAATTTCAAAGTAATAAGTCGAAACATACTCAGAGAAATATTTTTATAATAATAATATAACTAATGAAACAGACACTACAACATAAGTTTGTCTATGTGCTAAGTAGATTAAGTAAAACGTCGTCCTTGGAGACAACTTTGTTAACTTATCACAGGTATGTAAGCTCTGTACTTAGATATGGCGTGATATTGTGGGGTACCTCCACCGATGTAACAAGAGCCTTCCTTGATCAAAAACATTAGAGCAATAGTCGGCATACCTCCCGATGTTACTTGTAAACCACAGTTAAAAAAATGGGTGTCTTAACCTTACCTAGTATGTACATATATAAGATGGGCATTTTTGTTAAAACTAACCCAAATCTAGTTTAACGGTGAAGGATAAATTTCCCAGAAACACGAGGCATTCTACCAGATTAGTTTTAGAGGCAAAGTCAAAAACAACAATGGTCCAAAAAAATTGTTATGCAATATGTGTACGTATATATAACAAAATACCGAATCATATCAAATTACTTACATTAAATAGATTTAAAATCATTTAAAAAATTGGCTGCTGGATAAATGTTATTACACTGTAAATTAAATGATTTCTATGTAATCAATCATATTTTTATGACCTTGCATGTTGCCCGGGGTAGGGCAACATACATGTAAAATTACATGATATTCGTTTGAGAAGTTAAGCCTAAAAAACGTAACAAACAAACTGATATTAGCATTTATAATATTAGTTACGATACTACAGATCCCTAGACAGACTTACAGAACATAGGGTTCAGTTCAGGGGTCGCTAAAAATGTTCGTATTTCTAATTATTGCTAGCAATAGCTCAGCGGTGGAATGTAATTAAGCAACATCTGTAACTAAATTGTTCTCTTTTCTATTAATTAAAATTACTTGGGCGGTGATGTGAATAATTGAAGCTTCTATCATTTTGTTCGGGTATTCTTATAAAATTCCACCTGATTGCTTGCCCACAATCTTGAAAATGGGTAGCAATATTTTCTTATTTTCGAGATAGTTGGTTGGGCATCTTTTTTAATTCATATTGTAAAAGCAACATATAATGGTACTTATGTTTGATTAAGTAGCAAACATTCAAACTGCTTCACGGAGTCTCACGTCCTCGCTTAATATTATAAATGCGAATTTGAGTTTGTCTGTTACGCTTTCACGCCTTAACTACTCGATCGATCACAATGAAATTTCACTTTGTCAGGGGAACAGAAAAAGACGTAGGGTACCTTTCATCCAAAAAAAGAACTGTGTTACTAACCTAACCTACATTTACGCGAGAAAAGCTGCGGGCTAAATCTAATCTACAATATTATATTATATTTCTATGTATAATATGTATGTATTTACAAAAGAAAAAAGTATATATGTATGTTTATCCATTGTCTAGTACCCATAGTACAAGCTCTGCTTAGTTTGGGCTAGATGGTGTTGTGTGTATGTGATAGAATATTATATTATATTATATTATATTATATTAGTAGACAGTAGGATAGGACCTATATTTTACATTTATTTGTGTAGAAGACGTTGCATCTAAGTAGGTACTGTATTTTCCAGCTAATTGCATTTTAATGAAACTTCCACCTCCATTATAAAACATGGAAGAAATATTATTGTTGCATCATAATATTATGTTCGCGTTTATTAGTTAATTACCTGTAAATGAATTCATAACAGTCCATTTAGATAGAATCAATTATATTTACATATTTGATAAGAGTGAGCTATGACATGGAAATTAAATTAAACATATTTATTAATTTTGGTCACATTTGTTCATCATTGATGCATATATTTACTAGCTTTTACACGCGAATTTGTTCCTGTGATCCTAAAAAAAGATAAGCATTCTACAGACGCCATGAATTTACCGTGATTAAAAGCCTGTCGCTTTCAGATCTATGAACTGTATCTGTTCAAAAATCAAATTGATACTTTGTTCCGCTGCTAAAAGAAAACATGCATACTTTTGCAATTCATAGTAATAAATATGTAAGTAATGGCTTTATAAAAAAGTCAAACCTTACCCCACGATCACAGCCACGTTTATGATTAGGTACTGCTATGCTGCCGTGGTTAATAGGTTGATGTTATATCTCATATCATACCTTCCACAAGGATTGGGTTATCTAATGCAAAAATATTTTCAAATCCTGACTGGTAATGCCACGGTTTAGCGTGTTTAAACAAAACCCGAACATACTCTTAGCTTTATTATATTATAGACATATCATACTTATTATAATAATAGACAACGGATTTTTATCGAACCAGGCAACCCATGACCACGATCGGTTCAAGTCTGACAAAACGTCGGGAAATAAATAGAGAGTTATTACATTTAAATAATTACAATCGCAATAAAGTACCGTTGTCTAATATTATACCTTTAAGTATAATCACGGCAGTTTAGAAGTATTAAAACATAATATATAAATTGCATAAATGTATATTGTCATTGTCCAATACTTTGGTGTAATAATAACCATTACAAAGTACTCCATAGATATTATAATAACCGCTCATCTTCTGTTCGTGTCACTAAACTCAACTAAGGGATTATATCAGAGCGACGCGCTACACAGTCCGCTGTGTATTGATAACATCCGACTGCGAACACGATCCGTCTACTAAGCCTGATAGTTATAACAAATTGGCCAATACTCCCTCAGGACTACAGTGTAGTAAGCTATAGCATAATATACGTAGATATCTTCTATACTTTAAATATTATGCATTGGATAAGGCAAAGTACTCGCTTCAAACGCTTCAGTTCCATCGCACCGCGCATCTCGTTCCAGTCTTCGCATATTGGTTTAGTAGGGAATTAGAAAGTGGATATATTAGCAAAAGAAGCTTCTTGTGATGGCGTGTCTATTAATGTTTCCCCATACTTCTCAGACTGCTTTTACATAGTTAAAGAATATTGTTTTGAAATGTAAAAAGGTAATTTCTGTGAAACATCCAGAGTTAAAGGAATATGGTACAGGATATTTCAAAATGAAACTTTTTGGTTTTTTCCCTGGTTTGAGCATTTCACTGCAAACAGAGATACGTTGATAACAGCTTTCAGACTTCGATCCAGACAAATTCCGCTTAATAAATTTGCTTTTTTAATGAAAAAAGTGCCATCACCACTTTGTTCCGAGTGGGGAGTAATAGAGGACGTATTATATATTATGTTGGAGTGTGTCCGAAACGAAGACATTAGATTTGATGTATTGAGCCAAGTAATAGATTTAAAAAATGTCGGATGCTGTAATAGTATTCTTACATACCCGCTGTCTAAGACAGCAAAATTATTGTATTGTACTGTACAAGTTGGCTTAGGACGATGTGCATAGTGATTAGTTACATATTGTTTAAGTTTTTGCTGTGAAGTATAGTGTAAGAGTAGGTCCAATGCGGAGCGGCATATAATTGACAAAGCTCCTTAAACAAAGAATAAAAAATAAAGAACGATATATTTTATCTCTAAACATTACTTAATAACGTAGCATAAATGATGATGGTTACCTAACCCAATGCCTCCGAACTGAAATGAACACCGTAACAACCCAATTCCCTTTTTCAATTTACATTTGCCGTGCGATAATAAGATGCAGGGCCCAATATTTTTGTTTCATTCGCCAAACGAGGCGGTTTAAATAGCTTTTAAACAGTACCGCCCATTACACCCGAATACAATCAATATGCTCCAATATATAAAGTAAATTACATCAATTAGAGCCATGTTACGGAATTTATCGAATTACTCTGACTAGCAATTAATAACGTTCGGTCTGTAGTTGTAGCTTTTGTATCGCATCCAATTTTATTAATTTAGATCGCTGATACGTAACAACTGGTATCAGATCTGAACGCTATTAGCTAATTTGTTCTTCGTGAACTTGCGACCCTCTATTGAAATTGTCTTGGGCTTTTTGTACAAACTTTTCACTTTGATCAAGAAACAAAAAAAAAACGTTAGACTTTTATCGAAGTTCTGAAGCAAATTGTCGATAAATGTATTCCATATCTAGACTAGAGATCTTCGTTTTCTCTTTTGCGTTTGTACAGTTACCAATTTCTCTAAACGTAATATAGCTAAGTAAGACTTCAATGTATATGTTGTTCTATTTAAATGTACTCTCCAAAATGTCTGTAATAGTCTCGGGGCATACAGGACTCCCTCAAAGGACTTCCTTACACGACTGTTGGTACAAAATGAGAGCTATATAATTTAAGTGCGGCACCGCCCACTGGGTCGCACACATGGTAGCAACCACGTAACAACAATGGCCAAGATTTTGATATTTAATATTGTTCAATACATATCGAACACATCAGCATCTTTGGCTCAAATAGATCGCACGCGGCCTCAATAGTGGACCGAGTGACCTACACGAGTCAGTGCATAACCAACTGGCACATTAACCGCATTCATTAAATCATCTCTCATCATTAGCGTAAATTAGCATGACGTGTCGGAATAAATCTGCTATTATACCGCTCAACTCAATCTTATCATTTATCACCCATGAATCCCGTGATCTAGCAGCAAAACTTCGTGCGATACCGTACAAATATTATGAATATACTTCATACCAATTATTGCACGATGGCACGTGAAAAATTACGTCCTTGGAGTTACAACGAAATGTGTGTATTTCGTTTAAATAAATAATTATGATAACATAAAGAGAAAAGTAGAGCTCTTATTCACCGGCAATACTGTCGCATATAAAACTCATTCTGATCTTAGATTTATTAAAACAGTTAGAACAGATAAAATATATCAATTTATAAGTCATAAAGATTGAATCGTCATATTTAGTGTTAATATTACTTTAGTTTTAAGTAAGCTGTTATAAAGTAAGAAAATATAATACATTTTATGTAAACGAAAATTCATCGTACTCAATTATATTGAATAATAAGAGATATTTTTAAAGAAGAAGCGATGATACAAATGTCTCAATCATATATTTTTTATGTATTTAGTTGTCCATTAATAAAGTACCCATCGTTACAGCGCCTTACCGTACATTATTTACCCGCAGGCATCCAAAATGTAACATAAGAAATTATATTAGCAGAGTAGCTAAATTTCTTGACGCGGAGGCTTCATATTCCTTATCTTCTAGCGTTCATTACGTTATAATTTGTGTACACGTGTGGCATAATGTGCACTAAGATTTACACGTACTTGACCTTTTTGTTCCATATTTCTTCACCATGGAACAATTATATTATATACAGGAAAGAGGCAGCTTCATTATTAGTGCGCGCACAGTGAAAATTTAAAAACATCAATAAATAAACAGATGCTACCAAAATCCTCGCAAAACAAATTGTTAGAATCATTGCTATCTCTTTTATGTAAGCTCTTTCAATATATATTGCGCTACTTATTAGTTTAAAATTAAAAACAGAAGTTCAGTAATCAACCCATTAAGTCGCAGTAGCACACCAGCGGCCAGACACAATAGGTATTTAATGATGTCTGGCGTTCCAAGAGTTGACAAGGTAATAACAAAATAGTCTGAGCACTTGATGTAAATACACTGAAGGTAACTTTCCTAGTATAAAATTTTATATTTCTGTATTTTATATCGGTTCATTCGTAGTCATCTAGCAATACTTGTTGCACGGAACTAAAATGGACGTAAGTTTTTATGGAGTTATGCAACTGTCGAGAAATTTTTCTACTCTGATTTTTTTAATGTATGCATCTTATAGATATGTTAAATGATGTCGATGTAATTTGTATTTCAAAATCCTCTGCGATAAACGATGAGTTCGTCATGCGAGAGTCGTAATTTTAAAAGCAATAAGTATTTTTCGATAACTTACTTGTTTTTCAGCAGCCATGGTCACGGGACTATAAAATGGAGGTCATCTTATTTTCTCAAAATATAGTTATTACCAAGAACATATATAGTGGTTTAATTTCAATATGTAACAGTTGTGTATACCTGACAAAAGGTTTAAAAAAATGCCATGTAGTGTATACATGCACACTCCCAGATTTCCATTAATGATTTCTTATTCAACTTGTGTATCTTGAATTTCAAGGTATAAATATTCACGTAAATATGTATTACTTTACAGCCAGTAACAGAACTAATAAATGTTAGGCTGTACTATTTCTGAATTTTAAGCAGGCCATGCTTTGAATTCACGCTTCAATCAACCGTCCGATATAGCTTTAGGCAATACACGTCTCGGTCACTCGATATTGCCTATCGTGAATATACATATTTATTGGCAATTCGATCAAGTGTTGATGTTTGAAAATTTGCGTGATTTAATAGCAGAATTGTAAACGTGATTGTATTATCGCTTGATATTACAACACACAAATACCTAAAATGAAATCAAACTGCAATACATATGTATTATCTATTTATGTTTTCACACTGGACAGAAATATCAATATGCAAAAGAGATAACTACAGTTTGGATTGATGATTATATGTCTAAAATCATCATCTTGTATTCCTCTGTTTCCTTTTCCAAAACCAAAAGTATTTTTTTTAAACAATATGAGGAGGAATTGAGCTCTGACTGTATCTATTTATTTATTTTATCAGTACTGCTAAGATTGATAGTGATTTATTTAGGTGTTTAAGCTTTCTGGTCCTAAAAATCTAGGCACATTGCAGAGGTAGATATAGATAATATAACATGTAATAAAAAATAAAATAAATAAAAATTTGTATTAATAAAATAAATAAAAAGTCATATCCTGTGGCCCCACACTAGGCAAGCCTGTCCTGTGGGTGCCTGACGCGATTAATCCTTCGTGCATACATTGGTAGCTCGGACAGCATCATATACAGTATAACTTTAGCTTATAATTAAACTATAGCTACAACAAACCTATAATTATTACAACATGCAAAGATTATAATACTAAAATAAGTGCATTGGTCTCGACATAAATAACACAAAAAGTATGAAGGTTGTTAATGTTAATTGTAAATAAAAACTGCAAAATGCTTTTTTATAGAATTACCAGTGCTTGCATTTACTCGTAATATGGAAATAAATGAATGAAGATATGGAAAATATCAGCAACTCTCATACATATATTGTCATTTCTTTACTGCGTATCTTCAGTATTGATTGCTACAATGTCATTTACATTTTGATCAACCACTACCTGCTCTTCCTTTCTAAGACAATTAAAACTTAAATTGCGCTACATCGTCTTATTTCAATGTTAACTTCAGGTGTGATACTAATGACTAGAAGTAAAAACCTAAAGTAAAGAAATAAAAAAGCAAGAAATACCAACAACGCTATCTGTAAAGTATTGAATTGGTAGCGAACGTATTGTGCACTACCTACATTCTCATTTTCAACTTTAATGATACAGCAAAATTTTTCATACACCGGCAGCCATTAAAAGAGACATTTATTTCAGAGAAATTTTCTCTTATGTTCGTGTAATGAGTAACATAAAGTCGGTGCCTCGATAGCACCTACGTGTCAGAGTGAATTATACGGCAAAGGAAATGAATTGGTGTGCCAGTATTACAGTCATTGTACCCCCTAGGTTGTTGTTAAAACACATTTTCAACTGAGTGTTTTGTAGTTTATAACTTAATAACATTTTACAATTCGACCCTCAGGCGGCCTAAACAGAATCTCATTTCTGTTAACATAAGCGGAAAGATCTAAATGAATGAAAATGACATTTGCTTAACAGACGTTACGTAACTGCTGCTGAATTGGTAGACAAAGTTACTCATAGGTTAAGAAACATTAGCTTGAAGTCCAACTGTATATTCAAATATTAAGCAAATGCTGTTGACTTAGTTTACTCGTCGCGAGCTACGCTAACGTAAGCAATTAGTTTATCAGCTTACTATACAGTAGAATTGTTTGTGTGATATAAAAAAGTGATTGATTGTAGTTCAAGACCTGTGGGCAACTAATGATGTAGGAACTTTAAACGGGTGAAAAACTAGAAATGCTAATTAACGAAGATTTTGGTGTAAGTACTTGTAATGACATTGTGCTTAACTTCACTAAAAGTCATTCAAAAGCAGATATGTGTATACTAATGTCTATATTTCTATGTGGTATTGATGTGTACATTATTATTATGTAACTGTTCGCCCTACTAATTTAACTTACTAAATAGTATTTTATTGAGGCTTTAATATTTAAAGGTTAACTAGTAAATTGTACTTTTTTAAATTTATTGCAATTTATGCTGTACGTTAAAAATATACTGACTTACAAAGCTCTATCTGGCTCTAAAAGTAAAAGCAAAGGCAGTATGCGGACGATGACTTCTCAATTCAATACTTCCGTGTTTTCACTAGAACATTTCGAGTTCTTGTCATCGCATGCTTAAACCAATTTTTAGATTTAATTTAGATTTTTATTCTTATATAAATTCCGATATGTGGCTGTGTTAAAAAAAATATAGTAGTACATAAGAAAGAAAATGACAAAATAAATTATAGTAAAATTTCATATTTTAGAGAAATGTCACACTTAGCTTTTATTGTGGCTGGTGACCTAGTGATGACATTGGGTGTATTGTATAAATGGCTATAAATGCAGTACATGTATTTATCTTAATGTAGTTTATCACAAATTACTGACGTCACTCAAAAAGATGCTACGGCAGTGGTCCAGACAGGTGGGCAACATGTAAAAAGAGCGTTGCCACTGAATCCTAGAATGTACTGAACGGCATCGTAGCCTACCGAGACAAATGCTAGGCGAAATCGCATGCCGCAAAGAGCGACAAAGTCATGGTACGACTGGCACAATATAGAGAGGTGTGAAAAAAAAAAAAGACTAGATTATGCAGTAGACAATCTGTCGTTAAATCAAAGGTGAGGCAACATAATAATACCCGAGAATTTCTATTTAGACTAGAGATACCAATTCCAAGATTTTAAAATGTCACTACACAATTTAATGTCTTTTTAACAATGGCAAAACTGCTTTTATTATTTTGTTTCATATTTTCACTACACTGGACCGCAAAGAAAAAGGGTCGGTTTGAAAATCTTCAATATCTTCAAAAGTACCTGACCTAGTTTTATGAAATAAAGACTAAATGAATGAATATTTTAATGTGCTTAAAACAAAATATTAAAAAAAATTCTAGCTTTTTATTTTTAATAAATGTAAAATAAATAAAAATGCGTTGATTTGCCAGTATTTTCGTAAATGTAGATTAGTTACAGATGTGCCGTTTCACGCATTTTAGTACTTTGTGTTGCCTCCGTGAGCTCGCAATACTGTTGTTATGCGATTTGGCATACTTTCTACTAGGTTTCTGAGGCGATGCTACGGAATATTCTGCCATTCCTCTATTAGAGCTTCTTTTATTTCACGTAGCGTGATTGCCGGCTGATTCCGCTGACGTACACGTCGTCCCAATTCATCCCATGCATGCTCAATAGATTTTAAGTCAGGGCTGCGTGCTGGCCACTCTATATGTGTGATACCGACTTCTTGAAAATAGACAAACACTATCTGAGCTGTATGCAGGCGGGCATTGTCTTGCGTAAAAACGGCATTCTCACCCATGTCCACTAAAAATGGACCAACGTAGTCATTCAGAATTTCAGTGACATATACATATCTTTCTGCAATTAAAGTTCCATTTTCTATCACCACTAGCTCAGTGCGGTTTTCGGAACAAATCCCAGCCCACACGTGAACAGAGCCTCCGCCGTATGTTACTTTTCTTCTATACAGGCTTGGTTATAGCGCTCTCCCGGTCTTCTGTGCACTCTTTGCCTCCCGTCATGCTTGTATAAACAGAATCTAGACTCGTCTGAAAACATAACTCTTGACCAGTCATTCAGAGTCCAATTCTCGTGTTCTCTACCATAACTCAACCTTGAGTTTCAGTGGTGTCTTTCTAGTTTTGGGCCATTTGTAGGTCTTAATGGCTTTAAATTTGCTTCAGCCAGACGCCGCCTTACTGTATCTGTACTCAGATTGTTTCCTCCAGTTCGTAAATGATGATTCTTTACTTCAACAGCTGTAAGAAAGCGATTTCTCAAAATTGTTAACACCAAATAGCGATCCACCCGCGCCGTCGTGAACCTTGTTCGGCCTGTTCCTGATTTTCGAAGATTGGATCCAGTTTCATGGAAACGCTGGAGTACTCGCTGAACTGTAGAAAGAATCAAACCAACAGTTCTCGCTGTATTTCGCTGACTGTGCCCATCTTCAAGCATTGTCAGGATTCTGGTACATTCTTCAGGGGTTAACGACATGGTTACTTCAGAATAATAAAATTTATAAGGCGGTGACACCATATTTATAACCTTTTTACTGCAATACTAAAACAAACGCAAAACAATTGATTTGAATTTCTTTTTGTATTAAATTCAAAAACGACCATTATTTTACATTTTCAGTTTTTTATACAATTATCAAAAATAAATCAAAAGGTATTAAATATTATTTTATGTGACATTAAATATTCATTAATTTAGTCTTTATTTTGTAAAGCTAGGTCAGGTACTTTTGAAGATATTGAAGATTTTCTAACCGACCCCTTTTCTTTGCGGTCCAGTGTATATTATCGGATATGTTTAGTGTGTGTCGTTTTGCAGCGCATCTTATTTTTTTACACAGTTTTATCTTGTTTTCTTTGCAACGTCGCGATCAACGGGCCTAATAACCACAATCAAACGATTAATCGCAATCGATATCACGTTAGCAACGCTTAGCAGAAAATTGCTTTGACACTTGTTAATCATAAATACCTCGGACAATCGACCATCATTTGGTATATCGATGTTTATTATGTAATTAATAGACGCTGCTACAGTTCATATGCGGTGCAAACGTGAGGTCCTTAATTTACACTCACATAACATGTTGAGTGTCATGATACCTACGACAAATTACGCTCGCATTATTACAGAAACAGTTTCTTCTTGCAAATATTTCAGCGTCTCGTTGCATATTCTCCCCTGCAAAAGATCCTCGTATTATTAAATTTACGTTCATTCATTACCCGCGAGCCTCCACTAACTACATCCCTATGTCGTGTAAACAACATTTTATATATTCTAATATAAAAATTTTGGGGATAACCGTGTTTGCAGCGATCTTTTTGGGGCGCGAAATGCAAAATTGAAAAATAAGGGGGGAAAATTGCCTTATGAAATTATGTAAATTTGTTGTCATGAACACGTGGTGGTATAGGTAATTTATTTCTTTTTGGTCGCGATTTACAGGTGTTATCATGTTTAACGGTTTATAAAAATTGTACTGGTTTTTATATGTTAGTGGATAAGGTCGCTTAGAGAGCATTTGTTATGTGATAAGGAATTAGCGCCTATTATTATTATATATATTTTATTTGAGACTGTGCTTTATTATACTGCTGTATCTACTTAAATTTATTTATTTTGCTGGCAAGCGGTATCTTGGCATTTAGTATAGATATCGACTTACGCACATTTTTTCTAGTATTCATATAAGAGTTAGAATAAAAAAATTTTTGATTGGAGTTTTCTATTTGTTTCAGGTAATTACAACCAGCTAATAGAAATCACTAAAATAAAAATGCCGTAAGTAAATCATAGTATTAATTAAATGACGACACTCTATTGAGTACCAGCCACTACAATTGTTCCGATCTGAAAATCAGTTAACCAACACTTTATATAAAATACATTACGAAATATTATTTCATTTACATTTAATTAAAACATATATTGTTACAAGTGTTTTTTAACAGCTCCGTCTAGATTATGTTACGTTTTGAAGCAGCGCCATCTGTCCATTGTAGCCGTAACATACGTTCTATCCCGTTCATGTTGGCTCTTGTCTCCCGTCCCTTAGCGCCCTCTATCAATACGATTCACATTCTGAACTAAACGAATGTTACAAGAGCGACATCTGTTTTACGTCCTTTATCTTATGTGTGGGGTTGACTCCTTTAACCTTCGAAGGAGGGTAGGGGAGTTGGCGTTGTTTAAATTAGGCACTAGATGGCAGCAAATGTTCGGATGCTTGGTACATAGAGCTAATTATAATAAAACATGAGAATTTCTTATAATTCCTGATAAATTAAAAAAGGATATAAGTTCCTGTTTTATCCAAATGAATGATGAATAAAAAACATAAATGTTTTTAATTGTACTTGGCCATACATTTCAGATTTAATTTCAAATCGACGGCCGAGAATAATATAGATTGCCCTTTTAAATAATGATAAATCATTTAAAACCTTTTATTTAAATAACCTTTACAATGTTAATGTGATCCAGTTACAGGAGCTGTAATTTAAACAAACTGCGTTAAAATTCGTACAAAATAGAATATTTCCGAAATGAGACATTAGGTATGTTATAAATTTTAGAATACTATCAGTTTTTCTAAAATTAAGTACATAATTACTGCCCCATCGTAACGTAGTAATTCTAATTATACTTTTTACTAAGTAAAAAATATTGAATTGTGGCTATTTAATTCTATTTCTAGTCCTTCAATATACAACACGTGATATGTATCTTCTTTTTATAAACAAAAGCCATCTTGAATACCATTACGTTAAGAAAGATTTTTATATGTGTAGCGCAAAACATTTCTTCACTTTGTTTTAAAATATTAAAGAACTTGTTCTCGAAGTCCGAAGTTTTAATTTGACGTGATCATTAGAACAGGCTAAAATTTTTATTTATTTTTTTATTTATTTGCTTATGAAAAAGATTACACTCCGCCTTATACTGGTGAGAAAATGGTATACAATTTGTTTACAATTTAATAAATAATTCAAAAATATATTACTAAACAGAAAAGTAGTAAAGCGTCACGATATATATCAACTTTTCTGAACCATCGTTCAAAGCGTCGTGACTTAGAATACAATTGTTTAAAACATCTGATTACCAAAACACGCCAATTGTTTAAGTTCAAGCAACCACATAAAAAAGTATATTGATGGCTTACCTTACCTTCAACTTACTAAATGTCAAATCCTTCGCATCCTTATTTTCATCAAAATAATATGGTACAAACCGTGGATTACTAAACAAACTGGCTAGAAGTTACATGTTATACAGAACATCCCTCACTAAACTTTTATAGGTAATGGCGCACCTCGATACCTGTGACGCAAAAGCAATAAGGAGGATATATACTTGTGTGTAACAAAACCGCTGACCTACCGTTTGCAAATGACAACGCATTTTCCCGTCGACGGCAGCAACTTTATCCTTACCTTTTATAGCTCTCTTTCCGGTGACTTTGTTCTCCTCAATGTTGTGAGTATCATGGATTCATTTTGTTAGGATCAAAGGTTTTGTAAATATTTTGACGGGTGGTAATTTCTGTTCATTATTTTGTTATGTATTTCTTGTTTTCAACTTACCTATTGTTTCAACAGTGTCCATCTAATTCGATTTTCGGAATATATTATAATGCTGTAGAAATGAGAGTGCTGACAAATATATGTGGTGTGACTCTGAAAGATAGAATAAGGAATGGTGTGATTAGAGAGAGATGCGGTATGAATGTGGATATAGTGACGAGAATAGAAAATGGTATGTTGAGCTGGTTTGGGCATGCAGAAAGAATGGATGAGAAAATAATGACTAATAAAGTTTATAAGGCTAGTGTGATTGGAACAGTCGCAAGGGGAAGACCTAGACGAACGTTTCTTGATCAGATCGGAGACGTTCTGGATAAAGGCCAGGTTAAGAGCACTTTAAACCGGCGAGCGTGTATGAGGAATGTTATGAAAGTGAATGAAGCCAGAGAAGTATGTCAGGATCGTAGCAATAGAAATCCGTAGTCTCTGCCTACCCCTCTGGGAAACAGGCGTGACTCTATGTATGTATGTATGTAATATAAAATTAAATACTCTAACATACAAATTATATACTTTAAGATGAACGCGTAGTTTGGTATGGTTCTATACATTTTCCAATAAGTGAATCTATTGCTTTCATTAAAGTGGTGGTTTAGATCAGACTTCTTACTTTTAAGCATGAAGAACTCTAATAAAGGCTATATTAGAACTCTACTTTGCTTTTTTCGTTAGAATTTTAAGTGACGTAATTTTGTTAACATTGATACAGCAGAGGAGGTAATTAAATTTGTTCTCAAATTAAATCACAAATGTTGCGAAGCATAGTTAAGTTATGGTTATTTTAAACCCGGGTGAGTAATATGTGTGCTATTAAGTGGTGTAACGATCACCCTAATTAATTTTTACAAGTTTGCAGTATCTAATCATATCTATAAAAGCGAATAAGGTCATTACCAAAATATTTTAGAAATAGCCTAACACATTACTGTTTTACATAACTTTTATATTATTGCAAAGCCTACTTTACGAGATTGGGTAGCTTGACAATACTTACATCTATGCGCGAGCTTTGTACGTGTTGAGAATAGATGATTCGGCGTCGCAAATGTAAATTACTGTGGGCTTAGCCATGCATCGTGCCTTTATAAGACTTCTTACAGCTCTCACCCTTTACGCAACCACTTACAATCATTGACCGCATCAATCTCTTAGTAGAACGCCGTCTTAATATTCATATTATATTGAACCTAGTTGTCACCGGATAAATGGAAAATAAATAAGGAAATATAGCCTTACGACAACTGTTTGTGTAGAATACGGCCTTATCGACTCGAATGTCAAATAGTGAGAGTTTTCTTTTTTATGATTGCTTGTCATAACGACTACACTGCGCCGGATGGTCACTAGTCGCGTAGTCTACGAGCAGAGCCCTTCACACCACGTCCTCAGCAGCCAAGATCTCTACTGCTGCTTGCTAAACTATCGATTATGAGAACTTAGATTCGATCACGGTCGCGCAAATTGTCATGAGTCCTATCCTCAACATTGGCAATATTGTGCTACTACTGTCCCTGTTAAATCTAGACGTGACTTTACTAGGTCCCTCTAAACGGCAATAGCAACCTATTGCTGCATGTAATAAAGGGGGTCATCACCACCTTTATTACATGGGATCTAAACATAGTTAGCGAAAAATGCATGTCATCCTCTGCCTAGGTCTTTAGGGAAGAGGCATAATGGCTATGACCATCAGTTATATGTTTATAAACCAATAGCTACCTTGTGTATCATGCTATTTTTTATAGTTTTGTCCTCAAAGTTGAACGTGAACATACTTCTGTATAGTTCGATTGTATATTTAGGACTATAAGATGAGATACATTTAGTTATACAGGCCACAACAAAATAATACTTATGGAAGACATCGTTTTAAATTGTAAAGATTGTACATTTTCATTATTCGCTTAAAGTATGTAACCAATTACAAGTCTTCAAATGTAATTGTATAAAGTTGTAGGCCCATAACGAACTACAAGTTTTGGTTATCTTTGACATGGTCATATTAAACAAGGGCCCGTGTAATCCAGAACTTTGCTTAGGCCAAGTGGTCTTTAATAACTTTTAAACTTTGGCGTTTCATGTTATTATATACATATATGTACATATATATAAATGTATAATTCGTCACGAATATTAAAGCGGACGTGCATAGTTTAGCTTTTGATATTAGACGTTTTGACCAGGTTACACCGGCCCTGGTCACAAGCTAAAGTTGCCTTTGTTTGGCTACATATTCTTATAAAGTCGATTAGTAATATTTTCTAACATCATCATAAAATATTTATGTCGCGCCATATCGTTATGTATGCCAATATATTCTATCGTTTTATGGCGACGTGCATGTCGTGAAAAAGATACGATAGACAGTGTGCGGTGAATTACCAGTAGTATAGCTTCGTGAAAACTCAATACAGAATATAAATTATATTGTATATATTGAGATTTTTATATTAATATTATAGTTATTAAATATTATGTTCAAGTGAAATTTGAATCCAAATTTGGAGCTCATATTCAATCGTGCTTGTGTGTGTGCGCACAGAACTAAAACGGATGGATAAGTGAAATTGATGATTATAGTAAATTTAATCAATTACAACTTAATTGATTGAATTTACTGATGTTTTCAATTATTTTGGTACTACTTACAAATATAAAAAACTCTATGCTATTTGGTACTATGTAATAAATTAAAAATTAATTTAATGCTATGCATTTTTGGTTTTATGGACGAAGGCGCGACTGATTTAGTAATGATTTGGATTTTCTTGAAATGGTTTTTTTATATATTACATCAATATAAACTCAGAAACTAAGTTTAAGGTATGTCAACACGTGTGTAAACATTGTAATTCATATTTAAATATTTTTTTTAAATCTATCCGATACTAACGTGCCCTGATTCTTTATAAATGCTCCAAAGTTTCCAAAAAGAAAGGCGACATTACCCGTGCCCTAAAAATATTCTTTTAAGGAAACAGACAACATTAAACTGCCGTATTTTCCCTATATTATGGCGACAAGCAAACGAAAGGTATCTGTGTTGGTTGCGGGAACAGCAAAGTTTTATCAAGTGTAAAGACTTCGCCGAGACACTCACTATAATAACCCACGAATTTATGGCAAATTTATATCTTTGTTATCCCGAAAAAATACTCTATCATGTGAGATTTACGCCTATATTCTTGCTTTATGTCAACGTTTATTTGAACATATTTGGCAAATAAGATACTTGAAAATATATGTTTACGTGCATGTCGCAGGAAAATGAGTTACTTGCCAGACATGTTGTAGACGTGACTTTATTTATCGTAACTTAGGTTATCTAACTTCGACAGTAAATATCAAATATTCATTGTTCTTCAAATCTTTAATATTATATTTTTGTCTTTAAAATAATCAATATCAAAATAAAGGTACATTAACAAATGCTTAATATAGTTGTAAATGACGCAGCCAAAGGCATTATTAATTGGCTCGTCATTATTATACTGCTGAAACAAAAGGACTAACAATTTAACAAATTCCTTGATTACCAATTCTTGTGTTTCCGACTGATTTGAATGCAATCTGGTGCTTGAATAAGACTTCACACTTTATCTCGAGATAATTCGTTTAGTTTTGCTTCACTGAAGTTTTGAAACTACTTATCGCGATAATTAACCGGAAACGAAATTTCAGCTTTTGTAACTGAAAATTTAAAATATTTTATTGTATCATACAAGCTTTAATATTTTGTTCTGTCCTCTTAGTAATCTTCTTGGACACTATTTCTGGTCTTTAAGATATTTGTTGCAAAGTTTTACTATTTATGAGGATATGTCAAAGTCAAAGTCAAAATCATTTATTCATTCAGATCACAAAGTAACTCTTATGAACATCAAAATATATAGGTTAGTGAGTTTACTAAGTTACTGAAGCTACATTTAGGTAAGTTGCTAGGTTCAGGTGAGTTCGCATTATGGTACTGATTATGTTTATTATTATTGACAGCAATTATTTCTTACTTTAAAATATTTGCCTCATGCCGATGTAAGGGATCTAAAGTTTGTCTGTAAATTACTCTCATTTCCCGACGATTACCCATTGAGAAGTAAGAACGGACAACAGCGAAGCGTGTCAATTCCCACTAGTCGTATAACGGGGAATTGGAATTCTTTTATAGTTCTCTCAATATTAAAACGTTGTAAATCAGTTTACTACGGTGCTCAAAAGTGTATTAAAATTGCTGACTTGCTATAAACATGAGGCCACTTTTAGTCTTGAAGGTTAAAGCCTTAGTCTCTTAGTACCATCAACAGACACTTCATTTGTGTATCTTGACACTGGCTTAACTCGTTCCAATGCAGACTGCCCTCGGTCCTCAAGCACGTTCGCAAAAATCACGATTGGCTCCCTACTTAAAAAATCGATATCGATATTGTCCGTAGGTATGCAGACTTCTCGAGACATTGAGAATATCCGAGACTAGCTGACCCGCGCAACTTCGTCTGCTTGACATAAGAGAATTGTCCCCGTTTTTGCAACATTTTTCATTTATGCTCTGCTCCTATTGGTCGTAGCGTGATGTTATATAGTCCTACCTTCCTCGATAAATGGGCTATTCAACACTGAAAGAATTTTTCAATTCGAACTAGTTTTTCCTGAGATTAGCGCGTTCAAACAAACAAACAAACAAACTCTTCAGCTTTGTAATATTAGTATAGATACCTAATCTTGAATATTCTCGATGTCTGCCGTCGTGGTACTAACTTTCTTAATGACTTAGTTAAGATATTATGAGGTCAACTTATTTTGAGGTAATACATATGTCACAGCCGATTTTATATAATCTTAATTTTGTTTAAATTTATATTTTCTCAATAAAATACATTTTACGGCAACACGCAGTTCGAAACAAAAGATTATAAAGATCCAGTCACACTTTAAAATTTCGAGACAAACCGCCTCAGTCTTAGTTTTATAGTTTTATGTTTTTTTTCTCCATTAAACTTGTTCTCTTTAGTACAGATGTTGCATAAATCATATTTCAGGGACACCAAAAAGTCATACGGTACTAAATTATTGTTGCGTCTGTGATACTACAAGCAGCGATATCACAGAGGAAAAAAGCTGAACATTTCAAAATTATTCCTTCGAAAAAGCGTTTGCTTTGTTGTCAATGGAACTATATTGAAAACCACTTTACTCTTGTAAGTGTATACTCAATTTGAGAGGATAGCTCTGTCCAGCAACGGGCTGATTTATTAATAAAACTAATATGGATATTTATATCCTGCTTAATATAAAGTCAGAATATTATCTCAGAACACTCTACTTAATAAAACAAATTTACCTGCTTTAATTCATGAAAGAAAAAACGGTGCTATTCAGCAACACGAAATATTAACAGACTTACTTTCACGTTAAATCAATTTTGTTGAAAAAGTAGCCGTGTTATCATTATTATACTGTTAAAACATTAATTAATTTGTAAATGAACAAACTTAACATCATTTATTTTTATTCAAGACGGCACTCGGGATTCTCAAAAGAGCTCTTATTTGATTTAGTATGTTGATTTTCCGAGGCGACAAGCGAAACATTCAGTAAGTATACAGGTGAGTGCTTTTAATTTTATCTCATGGTAATTGATGCCCAGGCTTCGCCTGTCTAAGATAATATATGTACATATATATTGTGTTAAAAGTACACAAAGCACTACAATTCGCATAATCGTAAAAGTTTGTATATTTTTTGTTAAGTTATGTTTCTGAATTAACTAGAATCCCATGTTTCTTACTTTTGCATTTCTGTTATAAATCTTTAATTAAATAATTTTTAACACCCATTATTTATAATATTAATTAAAAGCTTTGTGTGTACGGTGTACATTCATGTTCATGTACAATATATATGTGTGTGTAAAGGTCGTGCAGGCATAGTTGTTAGAAGCTAACTTAAATGATGTAAGCCACTAGATATCGTATGAAATATGTAGGGCACGTGCCGACGAATACATGTTACGTGACAATAACCTTGTGTCTGTCATATATGTTTTATTTAAAGCGTACCTACACTCGTTTTGTTAGATTTAATTTACAAGTTTCTGTTTCTCAGAATTATTAATTACCGAACTTTGGCTGTGGTTGTGCAAGACAGAGATGTTAAGTCTCGTTGTATTGTCCAAGTTGTGGTTACTACTAGACTTAACTTGAAAACTTTAGAATCGCTTGTAAAATTATAGACATTAATGTTGCCGAATATTAAAACAGAATTTCTCCAGTGTACCATTGTGTATCGTCTTTTGTCTATATTCAACCTCTCGAGACGTTTACTTTTACCTTGTTTTGTATAAGTTTCCCTGAGCTGACAAATTGCTTTAGTACGTTTAATCATTGCAAAGAAAAGTTGCTTTATGAGTATCCTCGTCTAGATTATTGATTTCTTGATAAAGAAACTTATCGTATTTCTTAAAATGAATCAGCGTCTGTTTTGTATTCATATGTCATGGTTATTCGAGTGCCCGTAGCCGAGTTTGGGATTACACCAATATACTAGTACCAACCGTGCATCGTATGACAAATGATATTGCTTTGTGGGCTACGGCTACAGTTGGAATGCAATATTGTTCTGTCTCTCGTTAAGAGTGCCTGACATTTCTGTTGTCTAGGTGGCACACAGCTAGAGCAAATAAATGTATCTAAGTTCTACCAAGCTTAAACTACTCGGACTTGCCGGTACGATTAAAAATGTCTGAAATTCTTATTTTGTAGTACATACTCAGGTACTTCTCGTGAAATGTTCTTTATTTTTAAGTTTCCAACTAAATGTACTTAGTGTTCAGCTTTCAAGTTTTACCTGAAAAACTACGTAAATAAAACCATTACGTCAAATAGCAAAAAATATATATATATTTAAAAATACTGAAGTAGTGAATGTTGAAGTCGGGGGCAAACCTAAATGTCTTGTAAATCTCGTAATTGTATTTAAATTACGTTCATGCCCTTATATATAAGTGGTTACTTAAATAAATTAATTAACGCGACACTGACTGTTAATTGTGGTATGCCTCAGGGGAATACTCTAGGCCCTAAGCTTCTAATAGTACGCACAGATTTCTTGTGATGCTTGAGTCGTAAAGAAATTTCGTCATTATTCTCATAGTATTTAGAAGTGCTTGGTATTCTTTTAATGTAACTTAACAAAACCGTCAAATAACGATTTGCTATTTTGATTTATTTATTTATTATGATTATGATTAGTTACACAATTGATTAAGACTTAACATGTTGGTGACAACAGTTACTACAGTATCATATAGTCATTTGAGAAGCATTTTGAGTCCTAACCAATTGTGTAACTAACTATAGATGAATTCAGAATGCATTTCATTTTAGATATTATAGTGACAAGATGAAAAAGGTGAACAAAAAAAAATTTTTTTGCACGGCTATTCGTAAAATATTGCCTAAGTATTATTAATATTCCAGTTGACTTTATTGTTTGAGCGAAATGTTCAATCAAGAAAGACAAATAAAGCGTCAGTTCATGTTAGTTTCGTAAACAAATACAAAGCAGCATTCTTGAAATAGATGCAAAGATGTTGAGAAAAGAGTTCCCGTTGAACCAATTGCAGGTTCGTTCGTGTCGCCTCGTGCTTATTTGACGTTAACAGACTGCAAGAGAGCTAAGATTAAACGCGTCCTGTTTCTTCTATACAAAGAAAAAACACGTCTTGACGAGGTGCAGATAGGACATATTAGATTTGTCTGTGTTTGATACGGAAATTCCTCTTGCCAATGATTGTTGTATCGGAAATGCTACATTGTCGAAGTATATTTTTGGTTTTGTGCTTTCACAGGTCACATATATAAATAAAGAGTTGGTTCGTCTTTTGTTGAGATGTAGTCATGATTTTTAAATAAATGCTGAAAGTATGGGGAGGAACACAGCTGTCGTAGAATTGAAATTTCCGACGTACCCTGCGGGTGGAAGCTCTTTTGTAAATTAAACCAATTTGTAAATTGTATTTAACTTTATATGAAATAAATAGACTAACCACGGATACAAAATAAATATAGTACATTTTAATTACTTCTTTTTTAAATGTACTATATGTATTTAGGAAGGAGTACTCTATTAGCGATATGATAAACCTACATATGTATAGTAACTAAAAATATAAATTAAATATTTTAATTATTATAGCTTTAAAGTTTATTTTTTATAATTTCACCATTTTTTCAAAAGTCTTTTCTCTCATTAAATAAAAAGTATTTAGTTCGTTATGAAAATAAATAATTTTGTAATTTAAATTGTATAATGTCGCGAAGATTACGTTACTAAATTAAAGATAAACTTTATTTTCTTTTTAAATATATAAAGCATTTGAGATTTTATTACAATATAAGAGAGGAATTATCTATAAAGTTCTTTTGGCTTTACATTGTATTGCATTATAAAGTTGCGTATAAAAGTGAAATGTAGTCTAAATATTTTATACTTCCAAACATTGTGGAATAACTGGTCATGGATTCTGAAAAGTATTATAGAACCGGAATCCTTAGTCTCCACATAAATAAAATATTTATGCTGTTGGTTCGTAAGTGCATTACTTGATAATGCTGGATCAATTTGGCATTTTTTAAACGGTCGTAATAGGTCAAGTAACGTTTATGCGGAAAGAAAATGTTTAAATCTGTGCCCGCTAAAAGAGCTTTTTCTATGAAATTTGGATTGGACAACGCCTTTCGGGTGAAGATGCTAAAATAATTCGTTTGTTGGTTTGTCCTTCCTTCAGAATAACAGGGCATCGAATCGAGATGCTATTTTTCATAGAGATAGTTTATGAACTAGGAAGCAACTTAGCATCTTTTTATAAAAACGGGATGTTATGTAATGGCTAATTTTCTAAGAAGAAAGGGACCGGGGCGTATAGGCTTGTAATAGGTAAAGGTTTTAAATGTGATTTGGTAAAAAGTGGTTTAGCATGATAATTTTCAATTTAAAACGCTGTGACACTAACTCGTTTGTAATTCCATATATCTTGTAAAAGTAAGACTAATGGCAAATCTTTAAATGTTTTACATACTTCTGTATTGAAAATAACGTGGAACATTACTACGTTCTGAAAGTAACAGTTAGCATTATTATTCTAACTGTTATTTTCTTAAGTATTAGTCTCATTATAACTGCATATACTTGTAAAAAAAATTGTAATGCATATATTTTAAACAAAGCACAAAATAAATTGTTAAGGTAAATGTTTTCTGATGCATAATTTAACTCGTAACTACAAATAGGTCTTGAAAGTACAGCTAGCCGAAGGAATACATACATAGGTACAAGTCGCTTGCTTTATGATTGTAATATTGGTGCTTGTATAATTTAATGCATTTATTTAGAAAAATATATGTACCGAGATCTCATGCACAACAGTCGCATTCAATAAGGCTGCGCTACCGAGGCACTATAAAAGAATTAAGTAGGATATTGCAAATTATGTATCCTACGGGAGCCTAATTACAAAAGAAGTGTTAAGTTCTTTTTAATTACTGTTTACTTTGTGATTTCGTTGCATCATTACCCATTATCTTCCGTCTTTGGAACTTAAGAACGTGAGTTGAAAGTTTTCAAACTCTGGTCGAAGTTCACGTTGCACTTTACTGTTGTAATTTTGTTACTTTCAAGTGAAGTCGTATAGGGATTTTATTGGCGCCATTCTGATGTTTTAACTGCACAGTTTTACTGGAACTCCACCGTGTATTGCTCTGAATGCACGAAGACGGTTTACTACTAGAATTTTTATTAGTACTCCTAAAAGTATAACTATTATTTTCTGATTATGCTCGTTAATATCTGTATATATTTAGGCCAGTAAAAATTAAATTTTTAACTTATAATAACTTCTCGCTGATGTTTATTACTTAATGAGCATTACTATTTCACGTCGATATTCCCCGGTCGAGCCGGCCCAGCATTCATTCTAAAATCAGCGAGGCTCTACTACTACTAAAGTCTGATGCATATATGCTCGAAGAGATATAATGAGGTATATTATACCCACATTAATAATGACATTATTGATTAATGCGCTGCGGCATATGATAGAGCATTTATTGTATTGTGTTCGGCGAATGCGGTAGGATAATTTTATTGGTACAGTGGCACTGATTGTTGCTTTAGCGGCATAAGCGTCAACGCGAACGAGAACGCTCAGGCCATGCCAGTTTTTATTTCAACATTTTATATCACATCATCATAATCTATTATGGCTTGCAATACCTAGGTAACCAATCGCGCGATGCTACCCTAAAGACGAAGAATTCAATCTGGTATGAAAGGGAAGCAATGGCAGAGGACGGTGTAATCCTCCAGCATTTATCCGCAAGGTGAAACGCAATAGCAGTGTTAGTATTCTTATGATAACGTGTAAAATGAACTATCCTTTTTTATTCCAAGCACTAGCTTTGCCAGAAAATCCGCCTTAGTCGTGCCACCAGAAAACAAATAATTGGCAGGCAACGGCACGGCTGGCTTTTCAACCCGAAAGAACCTTGCCTGAGAAAACCTTGGAGAGATACAGGCTGTAATTATTATAACGACAAAGACTCTTGACGTTCAGCCAATAGCCAACAGGCGAATAGAAATAACTAATAGTAAAGAAAAGAAATGAAATATTCCATTGATGACGTCAGTGTTTGCGCCATCACATTAAGTTAATTTTGAATATTGTATGATCCATAAAAGAGTGGATATTTTTTTCCATATTTAAGTAAGTTACGAGTCACATCACAACCCATTTGTTTCAATCATGATTGATTGAATCTATGGAAGAGAATAGTATATTGAATTTTCACATAAGAACACCGTAACGTTTACAAATTGTTCAAACAAATTTGATAGATAGCTATGGGAAATAGCGAATTTGTTCTGAAATAAGAGTGAACAAAAAAATTGTTACTGCATTTAATTTATCACTTGCTTTTGTGTTTACATATATAGAATCATTCATACATATTTCTCGCATGGGTAAAAATATACATATATAGACCTTTTTTTTTATAAAACTAAGATGGCAAACAAGCATTCGGCCCACCTGATGGTAAGTGGTCACCGTAGCCTATGGACGCCTGCAACATCAGAGGCATCACTTGCGTGTTGCACACGCTCTAGGAAAGAAAGAAGAGAAAAAGGAAGTAGGAAGGAGAAGGAGCGGGAAGGGGGAAAGAGGGTGATTGGGCCTCCGGCACTCTTATTCACCGAACGAAACAGTAGGAATACTGCTATTTCATATCGATATTCTATGAGAGGGTAGTCTTTCCCCGGTCGAGCCGGCCAGCTTTCATGCTGAAATCAGCGAGGCTCTACTACTACTAAAGTCTGATGCATATATGCTCGAAAAGATATAATGAGGTATATTACACACACATTGAGACAAACATTTTTTTCGGCCACACATTATAGGTGACGAGCCTATTGCCTCTTACTGAACATAGTTCCAGACTCCGTACTGCTGTTGATAATGACAGAAAATCTGTGTGAAGAAAATCTTCAACTTTCTGTTTACTACGTAACATTTTTCTTAAGCTTGGCCTTATTTAGTGCCAAATAAACATACGGCCCGCATGATATTCGGTTATCGTAGACCACAAACGTTTGCAACGCTAGTTAGTTTGCCCTTCTTCAAATTCTTCATCCACGCTTTTCGGCTTAGTGTAATCTTAATCTCTCCTTTCTTCAGAACGTCTCTGGTATGAATAAAAAAAGAAGTAATAAACCTATTTACTGGGTTTATCCAGGTCTATGTTATTACACATTGTATATAACTGATGGTGAATCAAATAAATAAATAAATAAATTACTTATTCATGCGTATCTGAATGTTTTCTACGCAATCGCAAATTGTTAACTTACTAGTGGTCGCCTAATTCAAGCGTAATTTATAAATTTTTACTAATATTTTAAATCAGAACGTCAGTTTGTTTGTTTGTAATGCTTCTACGCCTTAACTACTAGACTGATCGTCATGAAATTTCGCATACACGTTGTGAGAGGAACATAAAAGGACATAGGGTACCTTTCAGCCAGAAAAAGTACCGTTAATGATCTAACCTAACCTAACTTTACACTAGCGAAGCCACGGGCGCATGCAATGACAATATTTTAAGAAAAGTTTATTACTTATAAGTACATATATAAATCTTATATTACATTGCCACTAATAAGGGAAAGAAATGAATTCTAGTTCACCACTAATACATATCTATATGTGTGATTCGAAATTATAATTCGCTTCTAATAAGTTTGTTAACCGAATATCACAATATTCTCTTACGTTTACGCGAACGTTATACAATGAAATTTAACTACCTTCAACCGAATATCAGTTTACCATTGATAGGGAAATTGGTAAGCATTGTCAGAAAAGTTGGCGTACACAAAACAGTTGAGAATACAAACCTCATCTGCAACACACAAGTCTGAGGTTTAATGCCAACTTTGTTCGCCTTGTCATTCGACCCATGTCGGATTAATCAAATAAACTTCATTTTACTCCATCTAAACGTAAATAAAACAGGTAGAAACCTCTCTGAATGTTACTTATAGACGCAGTAATCCGGTGTATTGTACGCCTACATTTTTCAACGGAAAAGCCTGCACCTACGAGTTTTATCTTTAGTTCATTGTTACTTGCTTAACAAATAATTAATACACGGCTCTGCACCGGTTTATTCAACTGTTATTCAATTATTTGCAGAGTATTTTATCTGCAATCATTAAAAACCTAGTTAATTGTTAGAAGTTTGAGATTTGTCTATTTAATACATTTTATAGTCGGTGTACTTTGCGTCCGATGATTTTTTGTTTGGTCCCTTGCAATATAGGGGTTGATAAAATAAACACAGCTACGAATTAAGGTTAATTAAGGGTAAATAATACTAATTAAGAGTTTGAGACAGTTATAGTATACCTAGATCGCTACCTAAACTAGGAGCAACTTTACTGACACTACTGTACTTCCACTCTTCAGAAAACCGCAGCCAATTCATCTCGTGTTGTGTTCCTGTGGTTTTCCGAAGCTCTATAATGAGGTGGTCGGCAACGAGGACTTGTGGTATTTGTTCCTTGCGAATAATAATGATTCATTTAGGTCACAAAGTTACATTTATGAATGTCAAGTTTATTGGTTAGTAAGTTGTTTGGTTACGTCGTACCGCACTTCGTGTTAATAATAATAATAATAATATTCTATCACATACACGCAACACCATCTAGCCCAAACTAAGCAGAGCTTATACTATGGATACTAGACAATGGATAAACATACATATATACTTTTTTTTTGTAAATACATACATATTATACATAGAAACACCCAGACCAAAACAAACATCCATGTTCATGCACACAAATGTTTGACTTGTGCGGGAATCGAACCCGCGACCTCAGGCGTGGCAGTCAGTTACGATTATCGAGTCGTCAATAGCATGCATATGGTACTATACAGGAAGAAAGTCTGAAGAACCGTGTGTTCATTATAAGTATATTAAATTACCAATGACTTGCTAACTACCTATAATATTAGGCAATTTGAATAGCATACCTATATTCTCTAGGATCAAGTAGTTCATTGTGATCTCAAGTAATCTTGTATAAGATCTCGTATAATACGTCTCATGGTAATTATAGTCCTAAATAACAAGCATTGTGCTATTCAGACTTTATTATTTATTTTATTACGTAATAAGCTCATAAAGAACCTTTTCTTTACGATCTGTAGAGCGAAAAACCTTGTGTTAGGACTACCAAAACAAAATTAAAAGTCTTTTTTTATTAGTTTTCAGTGTTTTATAAGCAATATTAATCTACTCAAACATGTCTAGACCGTTGTATCAGCAGCCGTATTGCTGGATTCATTAATTAAATATTAAAGGCTTTAATAAGTCTTATTAGTACGAGGCAGGCGTACTGATCGTGTTAATTTTGGATGAGCAGCTCTCGTGGTTAAGGTTAATTTACACTGAACCAAATATAACACTGGGGAACAGTCATTTTGCGGCATGGTTAGTTGAAGTCAAATTTATGTAAGTTCAGTATGCTGAATACCAGAAAAATATCAGATTTGTTAAATTGACTCTAGTTTATGAGATGAGACTTAATAACTATATGACTAAAAGAAGGTCGAAATAAAAATACAATTACATATTAAATATATATTTTAGAAGCGGCTATATAATAACGACAAGAAAACTTAATACATATGCTATTAACAAAAAATCATAAACAAAATATTAGAAAAACTTTATCTGTAAACTTTTCTATTGTTTTTATTTTCGGGACAATCCCTTATTAAACTCAAGCAATATTCTGCCATCATAATATGGCTGTCCCATCGGCCTTGGTATCTTTCTTTCATTGTTCTAATGTCCTGATGGAACCGTTCTTTATGTTGAATATCTCAAGAACCAGAGTCAATCCATACAAAGTAAATACTTTTCGGGTATGACTGATGAAGGTGTTTATTAAAACCAGTAACAAAATTAATGCCACAGAAAATATATATATTTTTTGTTTCCCAGTGTTATAGTTATGATAATAATTTCTTTAAAGTTTAGATACTACCTAGCTAATATTTTAGTTTGGTAAGTTTAGACTTTTATGAGAAAAGTAATATAAAAATGTTTTGCAGTTTGATGGATGGAGTAATCGTCTAAGTGAAGAGTCCCAGTCCCGATACGCCAAGTGTTGGTAGATTGTTCCCCGCAGAACAAATTCATATAGAGCTTTTAAGTCTGAAGTCTATTAGTAGGTATATTTTGTAATACAAGGACATTAATTTGTTAACTTTTCAAGATAAAAAGTTCGGTAAGAAAACGAAAAAATACATATATAATCACTAGATTTAGCCCGCGGCTTCGCCTGCATTAATCTAGATTTTGTAAATAAATTTCTACACATTGGGGACAGTACTTACCTACTATTTTTGGATGAAAAGTACCCTATGTCTTATTTTGCCTGATAACATGTATGCGAAACTTATAAGTCGAATTTTTAAGGCGTGAAAGCGTAAAAAACAAACTTACATTCACATGTATAATATTAGTAACGATTGCTGGTGGTAAATGTTTGTGATCGTGTAACTTTTGAATGACAAGACCGATTGATGCCATGTATTTTTGTCGAGTCCATTATTCATTGTTATATTAGAATGCCATAGGTGATGTTATAGCCGAGTTATAACACCGTTGCTGCAATGAGCATAACAAAGTCTACAGGGCGAACTAATTTTATATAGCATAACTGGATTCAAGAATTATAACAATTTTTCTTATATGAAATAAAAATATTAACAAAAATCTCTCATAAATCACAAAGAAAACTTGCATGTAAATATTGCAATAAGATGTCTAAAGGATTCCCAAGAGAGACTGTCTGCGAGACTCGAGTGACAATACAAATGAGGCGAGAAAGGAATATAATTGGCTTTCCCTTAATATTTAAAATAATCAATTAACTTTATTGGATAATTAAGTCAAAAGTAAAACATGTTATACATATGTATTTTCAACGATAATTGAATACTCAAGACCTTCCTTCAGTATGTCTCACGTTCATCCAGTCATGCTGTATTATATCACTATTTTATAAATGTTATTAGTTTATATAGTAAAATTCCATGTAACCATTTGCAGATTTCTCCTATATGCCTTCACTAAAGAGAATGTCCCAAGTATCCATCAGACAAGTCACTATTGTACGTAGTAATCTCATAATTCTTGCTAGAATGTCAGATCTCCAAGTTATAAGGATCGAAATATTTCAAGCGAAATAATCAAGTCACTGCCCTTGTATTTAGCAAGTGCCTCGTCACCCCTTTACAGATGTTGCTATCATTACTCACAGCTTAAAGTCACTACCAGTACGCCTAAATACAACCTTATTTAACTAAGGCCTCGGTACTCAAGATAGTCTAATGCTAAAGCCTTCCTAATATTACTTAGCTATGTTATAATCTCACATTACTATTATACCATATCTTTTGTCCGCACCTATTATATTAACGTTTATTTTACGAAGAAGAAATTATTGTACAATACTCCTCTGACAATTTATTTTCATGAGAGTACATTGTGTTCTATAATAAAACAACTATTGTTATACGCAATTTTGGTGTGTGATCTTGGTTATAAATAGTCTTCATCATGGTCCTTTCTTCTCACTTTCTCATTATATGAAGTGTATAGGCTGTTTTACCTGTGTATTAAAAGAAAATCTGATCAATAATAAGAATGGACGTGGGCTACTAGTCACATTATCCATCAAGTATATTTATTTATATGAATCCATTGGTAGGTACTTCTTTTAACAATTGCCTAATATAACGTCAGGCCACTACATTCATATATCACTAATATAAAGGACAGACCTGTATCACAACTGACATTTCACTAGCCAGTGTAAAGCCATATTATAGAATCCTTGCATACTGTTGTATACTACGCATAGTTTCAGTCTCTGTGCTGTCACTGAATTTCCTAGGTAAAAAACAAGAACTATCGGTTAGTAGTGTACTTAAAGATATATACATATATAGATAAGCCACAAAGCAAATAACAACGCTAGCTTCCTATAAAAAGGCCGCTTATCACATACAAAGCAAGCCAGTTCAGTAATATACGCGATACAATAAATATAACGGTTTTAAGTATATTGTCGAACGAACTGTCTGCGCACGGCACCGTCTGTCATAGCACGAATATTATATTTTTTTTGTTTTTGAAATGTTACCTTCTTATATGGGCTTTGCTGTTATTTTGATTCTTCACAATATCAGCAAAGCCCTTAACACTGCATTTATCCTGGAGCAATGGATAAATGTTATATGCAAATCCAGTACAAATGGCTATTTCAACGCATTGTATGCGTCCATCATAAAAACTCCTCAAACAACTCATTTAACATCAGGCTCTTGTCGGCTGCACGGCAGGTCAACAAATTTCGAAAAGTAATTAGTTCTGAAGTGTCCTAACGTATAACGATTGAACTCTGCTGAATTGCACCAACCGTCAGTGTGTCACGATTAAATCCTGCTTTTTTTAAAGCCTGGGTAGTTCGCTCCAAAGTTTAAAAGCTGCCCTATTAATTTTGGAAGCTACTACATTATAGCCTATGTAGTTAAAGTTTAATTATTATCTTGTGCCAGATACCACAAACATTTTTGTGTAAATCAGTATAAATATACGTACATCCAGAAAACAAGAATCAAAAAGGTTTTAAGTAGGTCATATCTGTTTTTGATCAGCCCTGTAGCGAAAAGACATGCCATGGTGAAACTTTCTTTTATTGCTTGATGTGGCAGACGAACCAACGGCCTACCTGGTATGTCTTAATGGCCACTTATAGACATAAATATGTTCTCTTGATTTTGATGTATTGGCAAGGAAACACAGTCAAGCCACTGCCTATTGTATTACATTAGGACTAATATAGTCAGCGCTGGTATCAACTCGCTCGGGGCAGCATTAAGTGGGCATTCCGATTAATGCAAAAACCTTTCAACAATGACAGGCGAAAAGAGTAAGGACTACGCCATCAAAACCGCAGGCCTGAGAGTGCTTGAGAAAACGAGTTCGCATACCCGAATCACCGCTATTGCAACTGGACCGGTTAAAAATATGATAACCTTCAATGTGCTGGTTTGAAAAGACTTAAATTGTCCCTGGTCCTTGCTGCGAAAGTTATCATTTGCAAGAGATGTCTTGATATTTTACTGTGTGTAAAATACTATTAATATTTGAACTGTATTATTTTAGTTAGGTCACAGAAAGTTTAAAGCTTCGAAAAAATATTTATTCGGTCTTTTGTAGGTTATAAATAAATCATTTATACTGTATATACCTAATTATGTTTTAACAATTTGTTAATCATTAATGATTTCCTCGATGTACCTACCTACATATATAAAAGTATACGCTTGTAAGGTTTCCGCTGATGGGTTTTAAACGTGACAGGCCAAGCAATTTATCGTCGTATTTTGCTATTTGTTTGTAATTTATATGACATTTTCGCGCCGATTAAACTGAAAAATTGCATTCAACACTTATCTGTCCCATATTTATCTTACAGCGAAACTAACATCAACGCGATGTATAAAGCCCGTGGATTTTTGAATATGTATCAATATTTCAATAAGCAGGCAAGCCTTCGGCATCTTATATTTTTCGACAAGAGTAGGTAGTAAGTCTCCATGTGATAGGCGACAGCTCTCACCACAGTTCTATCGGGCACAGTTCCAATGCCTGCAACAGAAATTTTCTCGAACTTACTCTACAGCATTAAACTCTTTATATTAAAAGTAGCAGCGGTCCAAGCGTTTAATTGAATTTCAAGTTAGTCACATACAAAAAAATAAATCACTAGGTAGCACGTACGTTTTGAGGTCTTTGGTTCATATTTAAAATGTTTGCTTAGTTCTGATGTAGGACAGTCGCGTTCTCGTTGGAGCGATGTTGACGTTCTATGTTCCATTCAGTTTCAGTCGGTGTTTGGAGACGAGCCGCGAGGCTGCGTCGCGCGTTGCGCGGGTGGCTTACTACGAACGTTTGCAACTTGTCGTACAATGTTACATGTTAACGAAAACAGTTATAATAAATTGAACTTTTAAAGTAATTAAATTAATTTTTTAAATAAAAGTAAACAACCAAATTTATATAATTAAAATTATATAAATGTATTGTTTTTGTGCGTTAAAATGTTAATACATAATATAATAACGCAGCATTTTATTTATTTGAACTATATACTAAAAGTAGCTGAGATTTACGTTTAATGTGGCTCAAAGACTTAATGGATGTTGTTGTAATGAAATAAATGAATACGAAATGCTTTGCTATGTAAGTATTGATGAACAGTTTTACGATACATTAATTTTCGTTTACCGTTTTATTCATAAAATTGTAATTTATTATATATTCTGGCGGTAGAATTGTATTTTTAAAATCACATTTTATTTTCAAGTAAACATATTAAATATTTCGCTAATTCTCATTACTTCTGTAATCGGATACATATTTCTAAATATTACTTTACATAAACGACGAAAGAATAAATGTTTCGTCTTATAAATTTCGTTTACGATATCTGATCAAATATTTTTTGCTTCATATTATGTTACGATTACACGCACGTTACACATTGAATTAAAACACATAGATTAGAGACAAAATGGCACATTTCTTGCTTATTTTATTTCATATAAATATTTGCCTCAATTTCTACAAAGAATATTTCGTTCTGTGAGTCTTATCACAGCTAAACTATTCGCATTCCGTAAAATGAGTAATCTTCATTAGTTAGAGTGAGTGGATCGCCTTTCCAAGCTTTTCTTCAAATAGGATTAGTCCATCTCTGTCCAAATCAAATATTCTTAAGTTTGAGGACTAAATATAATAATATACTTTTTTTATACATTTTTGGGCTAGCTTGAGCTCTCAGCGAAACTCGCGTGGCTTTTGGATTGTACAAATGTGATTATCATCCCCCTCTGACCCGATGGCATTACTGTTCGTAGAAAAGGCTTCAAATGTTCTAAAATATCTGAGGGTGCGAGCTTCCATTTGATGCTTGTCACTGAATTGTTTTTTTTATATCTTTCCTAATAATTTGGCTTGGGTGTATTGATAACAAATTGATTTAGTGTTGATATATTATTAAGGATATTCTATTTTATATAGCTCGGTAGCTGTCGATGTTATCACGTAGTTTTAACAATATCTTTTGGTGCTACAATTTGAAGAGACGAGGAAATTGAGAATATTTGATTATAATTCTAACTCACGTTCTAACTTCATAGAAGAACGTCCAATAAAATTTCCTTGGTGGTTTTGAGTTCTTTAATAATGATTCTCATGTCTTAAAATACCAATTGGACTGAATTATTTCCAAAAATATATATACAAGTCAATTATAATATTATATCTTAAGGTTAAGCAAACTGAAAAATAACTGTAAAATTAATTGATACTACTGAACTGTATATACATAGGTTTCTATCAAACTGCTTCCCATTACCCATCCCTCTTGTAACACAATACACCTTTTAAATACTACTGTCTCAGTGAGGTAATCCTTCGAGGGACTTCACAAACATTGAAAGCCTGGCATAAAGGACACCTAGATTAGGGACCAAATGACACATTTTTTGTGCCATGTTGGCGTCTGTCGTCAACCCACACATTAGCATTAGTGTGTAGGATGTAGGTGATATTGTTCCTGCGTTGTTCATTGGTTACCAAATGATGAAACAACATTATTCGCACTACTGTTTACGCATTTAAATTGTGTGTATGTTTGCAGTAAGTATAGGCGAACAGGGTTATTTATTTATTTGTGCTTGTCTATTGTTTAAACATTTTAGATTTGTATATTCTACTAAGGTGACGTATGGCGCACTTGATGGCAGGCTATCATAGTCCATGGACGCCTGCAACATCAAAGGTAGAACCCGCTTACAACGGATCCTACAAAAATAACTCGCATTGGCAGTGCGTTGCTATTAATTTCCTTACTGACACAATAATGCTTGTTACACCTGTTAGCTTAACAATACCGAGACATATAGAAAAAAAGGATTGTACCTGGATGCTGGCATTCATACGTCGATAGACAAATGAAAAAGTTTAGAGAAGAGAAGTTGCTGGGCGGTTCTAACAATTATAAAGCAATTTTCGTCATCACTACGCGGACCGAAATCACCCCTATACTAGTTACTCACTTTGGTTTAGTTCCTAAAGTTTGATGACCGACTAATTAATCCAGTGTTGTCTAGAATCAGGTTACTCATTGCGGTTTTTGTTTGCTAATTTTATAGCAGTACAGTATCAAGAACTCTTTTTCGGTATAAAGTAAAAAAAAAATTAAGTTATAATAAGATGGATCTAAATATAATAGAGGAAACAGAGTTGTAACATGTTAAGAATAGCTATGTCATGGAATGTGTCACTCTGTGTGTGTATTTCACACACACAGGCATAAAGTCTTATTATGTAAATTATACAGTATGGTTTATGTAGCCTTTGTGTATAATGAATTCATTTTCGTTGACAAAGTCATTATGTCATGCATGGCTACCTATCAAACGATCAAACATAATTTTAATCACTTTGAGGTAAAAGTGGTATTGTGTATAAATGCTATGAATTCAAAATATATTTGTTTTGTCATTACGAAAACACATTCAAAGCGTCGTATTTACTAGAAATGTATTCACACGACGTTTGACTTTTAGAGTCTTTAAGACGTGGCTGTGTTTATGTGTCAAAGGTACGTTTTTAATAACAAGAATGTTGCCTTGCAAGTGCTAAGGCTTCGCTTATTCTTTATAGCGATGGTAAAAGTCTGTTTAGTCTGAGCAAGCAAAGATAATATCAACATTTGTATTTGTTAGCAATAAATTGATAAACATAAAACTGTGCTGAAATGTAGTTATTACAAGTCAATTTATTTATAATTTTTATTAATTATGTCATTATGTCGGCCTCGATGGCGTAGTGGTTAGTGTAACCGACTGCCACGACTGAGGTCGCGGGTTCGATTCCCGCAAAAGTCAAACATTTTGTGTGCATGAACATGGATGTTTGTCTTGGTCTGGGTGTTCCTCCTATGTATAATATGTAAGTATTTACAAAAAGAAAGTATATAAGTATGTTTATCCATTGTCTAGCACCATAGTACAAGCTCTGCTTAGTTTGGGCTAGATGGTGTTGTGTGTATGTGGTAGAATATTATATTATTTTATTTGCTATTCAATATTGTCTTAAAGCAAATGAATACACATCGCCATTTACAGAATTGATATACTGACCTATATTGATGAATTATATTTGACTCTCGACCTCCCTTCCCTTTTATTTTATATTATACTAGATGTGCCCGCGGTTTCACCCGCGTTTATAGTTACTGCGCTGCTCCCGTGGGTCGTAGCGTGATGTTATATAGCCTATAGACTTCATCGATAAATAGGCTATCCAACTCTACAATATTTTTTTATCTCGAACCAGTAGTTCTTGAGATTAGCGCGTTCAAACAAACAAACATACTTCAGCTTTATAATATTAGTATAGATAAATATTGTGAATATGTTTGGATTTGATTGATAAATTTTGGCACACGGGTAGACCATGTCACGTATTATCAGAACAAATCAAATTCAGTAGAAAAATTGTGGGCATAATAGGTACAAAAGGTGTACATACTCATAAAAATAGAGATCACAATATATCCTGCGGTTAGGCATTAAATACATAGAATACGTTTATTCCCGTAATGCATTCAAGTGGGATGATAGTTCATGAAGTCATTAGGAGGGGTATCTATTATTTTGTAAGTTATAAATGTTTAAGCTTTCTACACGAAAAAATAAAAAACTTATTTCGCGTAACCGAAGTCGCAGACCAGACCTAGTATTACGTATTTAAGTAATTAAAATCAGCTGTCAATATCTTCTACACGACTGGCAATCACCGCTGATTGAACTCTCTACAGCTTAATTAATACGACAATGTAGAAATTGTCCAAGTAAACACAATATGCAGCCCATTCCATTAATGTCCTGGTAAAACGAAGCTCCTGTACCCATTAACCTTTAAGTGATATTAATTAAATTATGAAGTACGACCCCGGGCACACTTTTAGTGGACCCACGTTTTTTAATGGAAGGGTTATTACACCTAAATGAACTTTTTATGTTTCTGTACGAGACGACATTACAGTTGGTTTAGATACAGAGCTTAGTAAAATTTAGGTATGATTTAATCTCACCTATATTATACAACATTTGCTAGATAAAAAATGTCGTCGATTTATTTTTTTATACAACTAGGGTGGCAAACAAGCAAATGGCTCACCTGATGGTAAGTGGTTACCGTAGCCTATCAACGACTACAACACCAGAGGCAACACTTGCCCGTTGCCGACCTTTTAGGAAAGGAAATGGGAAGGGGGAAAGAGTATGATTGGGCCTCCAGCTCTCTCACTCACCAAACGAAACACAACAGTAGGTACACTGCTATTTCACGTCGATATTCTGTGAGAGGGTAGTACTTGCCCGGTCGAGCCAGCCACTCATGCTGAAATCAGCGATGCTCTACTAAATAAATATAATGGAGGTACCTTTATAACAGCTTAAGTCTTGCTTGCCTTACTTGATTAATTATATCCAATATGACACTAGCTGGATGCTAGCTCTAATATACTTTCAGTGTGCTTTAGTAAAATCATACAAGCGAATTGGGCGGTATTAAGCTACTTTAGCTCAATGGATAAGGCATTGGACTTGTTATCGATTATCGATTTATTATGTACTTAGAGAATTACCTACATACATACATAGTCTCACGCTTCTATCGCAGATGGATGACAGAGGTTTATTACACCCACATTTCATCAACTATGTTTTATATCCCAGCATATTGCCGTCTACTAGGCATAGTTCCAAAAGAAACATTTAACAAATATTAATTGATAAATGTATGTAATGTATTACTCGATAGCAGACTTTAAATGATAATTCTCTTTGGTTATATAATTATTAAGCAAAATATCTAGATTTCAATACCTATATTTTTTATTTAATATACTAATATTGTTTTTCTAGTTTATCATTGTATTGTAACATTAAGATTTGCACACTTTAATGGCAAAATGTACAAGGATTCATATAACTGTATTTAACACCTAGTTACGAGCCCGTTAGCCCCTAATAGATATTTGTTAGGTTTCTTCTTAAAATCCACCCAAAAATAGGAGCACCGCGAAGCGCGGTGCCATCTTTCTATGGAAGGGGAGAAAGTCAAGGGGCGTACGGGCTCGTAGCCTAACACCTACATACATGTACCTACATTTTTAGCAAAAAAACTATATTCTATTCTACACCGTGCTGTTACTGAGAGAGCAATTTTTTGGCAGAAAACCGACATGTTACTATGCCCGGGTATCCAGTCCGAGACCTTGTGCATACCTCATTCATTATCGCTGCGCAACCGAGGCAGCCTAACTAATCTCAGGGGTCTTTAAATACCTATATTAATTAAGTTTCAAACACCCGACTATCGTCGTCATTTGGTCTTATATTTAGTCGTGTATATTAAGATAAGAAGCTGAAAATAATAGGGGTAGAAGGGTATAAACATATGTTAAGTCATTTTATTAATAGCAAATAGATTACATGTTAATACAAGATTGCAATATGTTGAAGGCAGGGTCGTTTTAATGTGTATTCTATACTATATTTTGCCTGCGGCTTCGCTCGTGTAAATGTAGATTAAATTAGGTTAGTAACAGTAATAAAGTGTCAAATAAACAACGCGATAAAATCCGTATATAGTAGTTTAATTTCAATTAGTAACACAGTACTTTTTTCTCGATTGAAGGTATTCTACGTCCTTTTCTGTTCCCTTGACATCGTGTATATCACAAACACGTAAACGTAACACTGGCGTTTCACTTCACATAAGAATACTACCAGAAGCCCTGGATGACTGGATACTCATATAAGCCACCCAAAGATCCAGATAGTTTTGAGTAAAGCGATAAATTTGAAAAGGAAAACCATAATCAAATAAATTAAATTATGTTATAGCTGCTGCACCAGTCATTACATACAAACACTTTAATTTTAAAAGGATGGCATAGCTGTTCATTTAAAATTAAAGTCCTAGTAGGTAATGGTAACATGAACATAGATTTAGAGATATGTAAAGTTTGTAATAATACTCTTATCTATAGATATTTAATGAGTTTATGTGACATTTGGGAACCGTTCAAACTATTAAAATAGAATTAAGTACGAGTCTATCCACGATAGCTATCCTATCTGGGAAAACTTACTACATTTTAAGTAAATTATGGCAATTATTATCAAGATCGTATTAATTTTTATTAGAATAAAAACATATGTTATTGCATATACATACAAGTTACTAAGATAAATATATTATTTTGAAACTAGTATTGTAGTTTTGTATCGCAGGTTAAACTCATTAACGGGCACAGTTACTGACTTTGAACTGCAATAGGCACGAGGCCCAAAAAAAGATTCCAGTCCGTCTTTTAGATTAGCAAAAAATATTTGACAAGTATTTCCTTTTGTCCCACAAACGAATAACAACGAAGATACAACGCGTTTTAATTTCGAGTTACTTCAGTTGTAGGTTCAAACAAAAGTGTGACGTCACAAGCCCGAATGCGTTATATCTTAGTAAATATTTAATGTTTTGTTAAAACAAAAAATAGGTGCTGAATATTTATTTCTAATCTAAAAGATGGACTCATAAGAATCACTTATTTTTGAACCCTGTCATTATGTCTATTGACTACTTTGGCCACACAATCCTATAAAACGCATATTAACTGCGCTTATCACTGATTCTACCTGGCTCCTATTACAACATAAATATTCCATCATCAAATATCTTTAAATTACCATCATCCATTAACATAGTTGCCGAACAGCCAGGGATAGGTATCTTATCTTTAGGATAAGGTACTGTACATTTTTAAACATAAAATTGTTTACTCAAGCTTTGGATACTAAAAGCTTTTTGTTCCCGGTACCGATTAATTAATAATTTCAACGAAAAGTTAGTCTAAGTCTTTAGAAATCGTACTAATCTTTTAACTTATCGATTGAATATAATTCGAATAATACAATTCACTGATTGAAGCTGCCTTTAATTCGTATCTGTTCATAAATTTTAAAGGCAATTAGGAGGCAATATTAATTTGAAATTGAATAGTCTTGTCTTTTTGTTCTGTCAGACATTATGTAATAATATGATTATAAGAAAAGACATTGTGATTCACCGCATTATACCTAATTACAACAAGTTTGCCAATTCGTCTAGCTAATAAACCTTTACAGCTTATTTTATGATATCAGTTTACTTTAGAAAAAGTTTTAATACTATTTCTCTCCACTTCTGAACGTTGGCTTAAGCTATCAAGAAGAAGATCTTAAATCCCGACAATAATTATAAGATCTTCAAGAAGATAAAACCGTTTTTGTAGGACTTAATAATATCGGTAGGCCGGTCTTTAGCTTCAGAGGATAATGAATTTAGTTATCCAATATCAATTTATTTCAGTCATCAATCTTGCGATTAGGTTTTTTTACTTAATAATCTTGTGCTCGTCAGTTTATCTTTTGTTAATTTTACGTCTAGAAGGGAACATTCTATACGTAAAACTAACAAAAGATTTTTGGATTATTAATCAAGATTAACAGACCTAAATAAGCCAAAGATGAAGTCTAGTTGTTTTTTACAGTTTGCTAGAATTTGAATTAGGTAGGGCGAGGCTAGGTGAGCATTTTTTCACTTGAGTCATAACCCCTCATCGATAAGTTTTAATGTCTTGTTATGCATACTTGATGGGATAATTTATCCCTTTCCAAACGTACCCGTAATAATTTATTTCTAACAAATCACATTTAAGAGCTACAGCCATATAAGTAAAGAAAGTCAGATGCTCAACGTACCCCATAGGTGAGGTAAGTTGAGCAAAGGTTAATTGAGTAGTTAGAAATATATATTGGCAATTTTTAACAATTGGGAATAACTTAATTTGTTGTATTAGTTTCGATTCCCACTCGGGCCAAAAATGTGTTGTTCTGTGTCTAGGTTTTTTTTGAGACCATATGGATTTTTGTAAATTCCCCTGCGACACAGGAATGATTAAGAAGGTGATGAAAAAAAACTCGCAATTTCAAGGTTACAAAATATGTATGTTTTTGTGTTGTATTCAACATCATTAATATTATAAATATACGTGTATTTATTTATGCTCTCAAAAGCTTTGTAACATAAATGTGTTGCCGATTAGCTAATGTACTTATGTGTGGTCGCATACTGTCAAGTTTTGAGCCAATTAGACGACAGAATGCACGCATTGTGTGTAATTATGTGCAATCGAAGGTGAATAATTCCTCGACAGAATATTTCTCAGAAATTTTTAACTGTAGCCAGCACATAACATTTCTTTGAAAAGCTCTCTTGTTGAGTATTATACTAAATTAATAAAGTAATACGTTTGTTATAATTACCTGAAATTAAAATGACAATACACAGAATCACGCCTGTTTCTCGGTAGTGTATGCAGATACTACGATTTTAATTTTCTATGACGATCCTCATCCTTTAAAAAGAACTTTATTATTTATAAATAAGTACAATATTTGACAATTTACTAGTGATATACATTTTAATAAATGTTTATAAGTAAATATGAAATATCTTCACTTTACTTGTAACAAGCTACATGCAAACATAGCCACACGTCGAATATACATATACATAATATATACCCCCAAAGGCCCGTTATTGCGCCATCGAGGCATTTACCTATTTCTATTATTTCAATAAGCCTTCGACTCCATCAAAACTTGGGCAGTTCTGGATGCTTTATAGAAGTGTTGAGATGCCTGAATGACACCGCCACAATGACTGTCCAGCTACAGGACCAGAAAAAAATCTGATAGAGCTGCGTCGAGGAGTGAGACAGGGAGATGTAATATCGCCCAAATTTTTCACCAACGCGCTTGAGGATGTGTTTAAAACACTGGATTTGACTGGACGGGGAATCAATGTTAATGGTGAGTATATTTCACACCTACGGTTCGCCGATGACATCGTCATTATAGCAGAATCGCTGGAACAGCTTAGCGGGATGCTGCACAGCCTAAATAGAGCCTCGCGACGGGTTGGTCTCGGCGTGAACTTGGATAAAACCAAGACCATGTTTAATAGTCAAGTTATGCCGAGGCCGATTTACGTCGATGTGTCGATGCTCGAAGTTGTTCAAGAGTACGTCTACCTTGGACAAGTGATTTAACTTGGTAGGAACAACTTCGAGAAAACAAAGAAAGAAATCGACAGGGGAATCCAGTTGGGGTGGGCAGCGTTTCGTAAGCTTCGTCAGGTTTTCTCATCGCCTTTACCGCAATGCCTGAAGACCAAAGTCTTTGACCAGTGCGTCCTACCTGTTATGACCTACGGTGCCGAAACGTGGACACTCACGAAAGGGGTAGTCCAAAAATTTAAATTTACCCAGCGGGCTATGGAGCGAGCTATGCTTGTAGTTTCTTTGAGGGATAAATTTAGAAATCAGGTTATCCGTCAAGGAACCGAGGTTACCGACATAGCTCGCAGAATAAGCAAGCTGAAGTGGCAATGGGCTGGCCTTATCTGTAGAAGGACCGATGGCCGTTGGAGCAAGCGAGTCCTAGAGTGGAGATCGCGACTTAGTAAATGTAAGGTAGGATGCCCACCGACCAGGTGGATCGATGATCTGTAAAAGGTAGCTGGGTCAGACTGGATGCGGAAGGCGGAAGACCGAATGTTGTGCCGTAAAATAGGAGAAGCCTAGCAGTGGACTGCGGTGGGCTGATTGATTGATTGATTATTTCAAATTTGAAATTATTTGAATATTTGCTGACAATACAAATCTTGGTCTTATATTCGGTATCTAATAATTGTGCTTGGTTAAAACAATACACTGACACACGTCTCCGCCACGCTATATTCCGAAATTCTATTATAGGATACATACCCAATGCCTAATACTCACGCCGTTCATCCCTTCAAATGTCGTAAATATTTGTATATTCTCCGTCTTTGTCAATCTTTAAAGGACGCTATACTTTCAACATAACATGGTTCACTCGGGAATAAAGTGAGTTGTTCCCTTGCGTAATCGGGTTGGGGTTATGCCTTACAGACCGCGGCCCGACACTTGATGTGAAAATCTTGTAAATATTTTAAGTTGTTGAGGGTTACTCTACCTGTTTATACATTGTACGAGTTGTTTTATATTATTTTGTCTACACGAACGTTATGGAAGATGCTTTAGTGTTAAGTTCGAGCGTAGGGTTAAATCCAGGATCGAACATCTCAAACAATTGGATCGTTGATTGTCGTGTCAATATAGTTTAGTTCCGTCGATTTGGCTCTGTATAACATAGATCATATATGTAGGTAAACATTTCTATTTAAAGCGTTAAAACATACATTCACACATGGAAGCGTTCAGCGACTTCGAATCAAGTCAGCTGAACGCAGTAGGTGATTAACGTACCACGATCCAGGATTGTATTATTTCTATATTTGCTTGTGTTTTATTCTTTTTCTTTGCATATTAGTATGGCCCTATAATGGGCTAGGGCGTTTTTCGAATAGCTGTAATGCTAGCCATTTCCAGCAGTTCCTTTCAAAGGTGACATTTATTGTGCCGTGCCCGGTAAGATCTTACTTGAAAGTTTTACATTTTTACCTTACGGCACCTAAGTGTTAACAGTTTATGCCCATCGATCTAGACAAACAGAACCAGCTCAGTCCCATTTCAGCCAAAGAATTTTATAAGTACTAATTTCAAAATACTTGAAAATAAATATAAAGCGCATAAAATAAAGATAGATATAGCAAATATTTGTACTAAAGATTTTATATTTCCTATCCCGTATTACTTCTATTTTCATTTTACTTTCAATAACAGTGTCATAATCTTTACTGGTATCTTATTGTAAGTATTTGTTATCTTCATCTGTAACGGTTTTGTTTACAGTCACATACTAAACGTTCCTTCCAAAAGACATTGTTCGGATTACTCCATCAGATAAAGCAGAGACGGGTTAAGGACAACGAATACATTGCCAAAGAACGATTAGTGACGTATACCAGTTTTCGGTATATATACGGCGACAGTCAATGTCGTCATACCCTTGGTAGACTAAATTTCTTTTTACCTAGTAAAATGGTAGATACTATATTGTAACTTTGTTCCTATCCTATATGTATTTATATTTTAATATGGGATTGTCAGTCTTATTTTTCTACATAATTTTCCAATGTATAATTTTTAGCAAAGTTTTCAATTGAAAGCTAACTGGCAAGCATAAATGATACTACCATTTTCTTATCTGTTAGCAGGTTATATTTCGGTGTCATTTTTGTACTATATTATGATACTTCTAAATCAATGTCAATCAATGCATGCATATTTGACATTCACAAACAATTTAATTTGTATTAAATTATTAATCTATGTTTTGTTTTACTATTTATTTTCCTCACATGTAATGTTACCTCTCCGCGGGTGGACTCTGACCTTTGCAATCCAAAGAAATAAGGACATGTAAAAGTTACGCATAATGTTATAATATGTGAAAGTACTGATAGATGTCAAGAACTAGAGGTACTATAAAACTTGAAAGAAGTATAACTATAACAGTACATTATACATTTTAGTACTTACCGTAAAAATTGCTGCCCTCGTGGAAAGACTTATTGTTAAATATGTATTTGTTATCAGAACGTTACAGTTAAAGATATATTTATATTACCACAAAGAAAACACATACTCGACTAAAGATGTTTAGCATGTTTTCATCAAGAATACAGTCGGTGTCTTCTCATCACCAGAAACTTAACGTTGTGAAATGTTGAAAACTGAGGCACACTCGAAAATATGTATCATTATATAGATAAAATGATAATTGGGTCAGTCCATAATTATGATCAATAATTAAACACGTTAATATAATTGGATCATACTCAAATATTTTACCAAGTAAATTATACACTCAACGTTTACATTCAATTCACTTATTACTCATTTACTTTAAATCACATACAGCTATAATGACACGGATTGGATGACAAAGCATACCTAAATTCGGCGGTTCCATTATCCAAACGAATCTATCCAACAGCAAATTAGCAGTAATTACAAAATATGAAACGCTATTACGATCGCGTCAGTTTCTCGCAACAGTTGAACAGTAGCAAACTTCGATTTATGGCAACCACAAATTCGTTGGTAACGCTAATTTGTGGTTAACGATGATTGAAAACAGCCTATATTGTCGGATGGTGGAATAATTTCAGCTTTTTAATATACGTACGTATCGAAATAAAATTTTTAATTGGTTTCGAGTGGACTAGATATTGACGTATATAATCACGATGAATGTAATAAGCAGAATTATAGGAGCTGGTTGAGTATCGAGTATCGTAAAGTGATTAATTTGTTCTGTTGTGCAATTTTCTAGTTCTTTTATGTTACTCGTATCTCTCCATCACAAATGAGTATTTTTCCTAGGTTCGGTAGGTTTATTTGCTATTAACTAGCATTACATTATCGTATTTATAATAAGACAAATAAAATACGTGGTACATTTTCTTGTGTCTGTGAGTTATTCCTCACGTCTACACGCGCTAGGGATTTTAAATATATGTAAGTACAGCGTTCTTATCTACGATGTAGATATGGCGTACATTATAAATTCACTGTACCAACCGTCTAGGCTACCGTTATGAAAATGAGTTACCTACAAAAACTATTTACATATCTTTGTTACTCCTTCAAATTAAAACGAGGACAGAGAATCATTAAACTACAGCGATGCGAATGTACCCCGCATAACATTGAATTAATGCAGGTCGTTATTTTACAAGTTTGGCACGTTTCCTACATCTTCCAAGGTGAAACTCGAAAAACACTCGAACGAAAATTAATACTACCTTAACATTAAAACGTTTCAATAAATTTATATTTTGAGAAATCGGATTTGCATCATTTATGCCTGTAATAAAAATATGGTGCGCATTGAAATATTTTAGCACGTCAGGAGATGATCCATAAATCTAGCACTGATGTTTTATCACAGCGTTCGTGATAAAACCCGTAAACATGTCGATAGGAGAAGGATATCCTGTCTTTTCAAAAGTAACACTTATTATGTTATTTATATTGACGATTGTCCTCTTAGCTTAGCAAAGTATAATATCTCGATGCCCTCCGCATAAGTAGTAGTACCTTTAAAGTAAGAGAAAAATCTAAGGATGTTTTTTATATAATCAATGCAATGAATAGATGATGATGAATAGATAAACAAAGAGTTAGTTAAATTAATAAAAGAAAGTATAAACTATTTACTTTTATTCGTTATTATAACAACTCGTAAATAATACAGCGTCCATAAATAGTATTTCATACTTTTTGAGAATACTTATTCACCTTTTTGACAATATTTTATGATGCCAAAGAGACGTTACACAAGAACAGTAGCTAGGTTTTATAGTTTCAGTTTTATTGTTGGTTATGTGTATGTATGTACTAAATATGTCATAAAATGTATTTGTGTAGTTATTTTCATAATTCATTCATAATGACTTTAATCTAACTAGCGGTCGCCTAGTTGTCAAATTCGATTATAATTGATTTAAATTTTAAGTTTGATCGTTATTAAGGTTTTATTTTTTATAACTTTACCCTTATAATGACATTTCATTTAGATTTACCTATCTTTTAAACAAATTATTATTTACTTAACTATACTCTTTCATTGACGATATTCCTAAGCTTCCTACTTTGTTTTCTTTTTTCTTTATTACATAAAAATAAGGTATGTATGTAACCATAGTTACGACGAATTGTACGACGTCAGACGAACAATGCCGAAATACTATGAACGCGATACGACTGCGTGTGTCAAATATATGGTTGTGTGCGTGTCCTGTTTTTTCATTAATTTAATGTATTTTAATGCATATTTTATAAAAATTCTAGGATACGCCCCTCCTTCTCCATATAAACTTTAACTGTGCCAAATATGATACTCCTCCGGCCGCGCAATTTTCGTAAAAAGGGATACAAAGTTTTTGCTTCGTATTAATATATAGATAAAAATAAACAAGTCGTTCTACTAATGAACACACAAGATAACAATTAATATAACGTTAAAGTGCAAATGTGCTCTCCTGAAAATTACAGGGAATGCACAAAGCGGGTTTCAACACTTCTACGCCATTTAGCCTAGACTCTAATGCTGTACTGTATAATCATTTCCTATGCTTACATAAATCGTATAAAGCTAGTTTCTGCGCGTTTCCAAAGTTTAGACACTAGAAGTTAGCGCTTGTCGCGAATTAATTTACACTACAAATCCGGCCCTGACTTTAGATTTATTGTTGTCGCTATTTCGGAAACCAAGCACTCACGCTAGGTAACGATCGAGTGGTCTGTAAATAGAGACTGTGGATTTTGCTTTCGTCTCTGCTGACAAATGGCTCCACCAATCCGCTCTGATTCGCATTCCTCCAAGTTTACTAACGCTTAATCCCATTGATTAAAAGCTTAGCATTTCCGATGTCGGGCTTGAACTTGGTATTGGAGTTTATACGCGTCAGTTGACTTGAGAGTGACCTTTAAATGTTTATTACGTGTATGTGGGCCACCACGAAGGAGGAACAGAGGGATTCAATTATTTCTATTGAACGTTAAAGGGGAAGCTTTGTTCTTCAGTGCGACAAATGGCAACGTCACTAAATTTAAAAAGCTCTCGGGTCTTACTGCTGTTGCTAATATCAGCACAACAGTTAAGGATTTCAGTACTTTTGCCATGGAAACCATGTGTTATCCTTATCATTTAGCATTGGCTGATATACGAAATTTTATAGAAACTAGTAACATCCTCAGACTTTTATTAACAATGTGTTAGATTACCATCATCATATATTTATATAGCTTTTTGTTTATAAACGAATACAAATTCTAAGACATGTAAATATATTGTGTCTATATTCATACAAAATTAAAAAGTCAACTGGCGAATCACCAATATATGTATTATCTTCACGTGACTATATAACCCACTGGATTCAGCACATATGGTTACTAATCTACAGCTTCAATGAACTACTGTTGTAATATAGAACAGAACAATTATATCTAAACGAAGTCAAGTTTGAACTTGCCAAGTTACTTGACACCTCACTACTTCCAGTTTTTTTTTTAAGAGTTCTTATTACCAACTCATTTCAACCTTTACCCGATGAAATCAGGAAATCAAATATTTGCATTCAAAGTTTCTCTATTAACCAAGCCAAGAGCGATTCTTTAATGAAGAAAAACTTCAACGTAACGTAATTATAATATACGAACATGAATCTACTATTTGTGTTTACTTGGCTCATGTAAGTTATAGCTTTGTGTAAATGAAACTTGGAACGTTGTTCGAACAGGTAAACTGCAAATATATTTCGACAATATAATGTGATTGAACTAATGGCGCTTTAGTATAATTGCACCACCTTACTGTTATTTTCTTACTTACCACACAAGACAAAAAGATTTTCTTTGTGTTATTCATGCTTTAAACATACATATAGTAATATGTATGTACAATATATAAATATCAATGTGACTTGAAGGCATTAACATGCTGGGCAAGTGAAATAAAATATGTCTATGCAAGAATTGCATATTAGCATAAATAAATTTTACATTGAATATCCAATATTTATATTACTTTTCGTAACAATAAGACAAGCATTAGAAAGCTACGAACTATGACAATATCTTTGCTGACTATGGTACTAGAAGAATTGGACTCATCCAAGTCCGCCTTGATATTTCATGTATTTTAAATAATTTCATGCACAAACCATAAGTAGTAGTAAGCATTTAGCACCTACAAACATAACATCAAGATACTATATATACAGCGTGTAACAGAAACGTGTGGTAATATTTAAATGCACATAATAAAGCTGTATACAAGTATATAACTCACATAATAAAGCCCTATATAAGTCTAGCAAGCCGCGACAAATAAATCCGTCGACATTATTTTCACTAAGACCTAGCAGTTTCTTTTTATTAACTTATCAATAGCATACAGTTTAGTCGATACTTGTATCTGTATCTGTATCTTATGTGGGGGCCAGTCAGTGCAGACCGGCGACACTTCGACCCAGTGGGATCTTTTGTGTCGACACTCTCCCAATAACGACTGCCATAGATGTTCATGGCAGCCGGGACCGACGGCTTAACGTGTTCTCCGAGGCACGGAGCAGGCAACAATTATCAATCAATACGCACATAATTTCGAAAAGTCATATAACTTTCGAAAGTCAGAGGTGCACGACGTGGTGGGTTTGAACCCGAGACTCTGCATTGCAGTCTGTTGGTCTCCCCACTGAGCTATCGCTGCTTGTTAGTCGATACTTAATCAACGTTAAAAGCTGACTCGTGTGATCTCCGTAAAGCTGAAAATGACCATGCGCAATTTTGATATTGATGTAATGCGTTTATTTCGATTTAATAATAATAAATAAATACGTATTGATTGTTTATAAGTACTTATTTGTTTAGTTTTAAACTTGCGGCTCGCCGTACACAGATAAGTCCTTAGAGGTTTTCGTATACGGCTATATCATTGTTTTAACACTGTAAATATGTATTGGAAATTAATAAAAATAAAAAATAAAATGATATTGACATTTTTTCCTGGTCCGGGGATACGACACATAGTTTGTTTATCAGATATACATTAGAAATTAAAATATTAACCACACCTTTCTATTACACGTTGTATGAGATAGAAAGAAGTATTAAAACACCTTGTTATCGTAATATCTCCTTTCCTTCGCCTTGATACAGAAAAATAAAAATGAGTTACAAATTCGTCTTATTTTATCTGTGTGTGTCTGGACTGTGTGTGCTTGGTTGTTTCATAAATACGATTAATATACTGGTCGAGGAATGTAATTAGCTTTTCTGTCAACAATTCTCAATACAGCATAGAAACTGGCTCTTTGCCCGGTAGGCATCAATAACCACGTTCCATACATCTCTAAAGACAGATTTTGTGCATCTTTATCTTTGCAGAAGACACATGCTGTATGTGTTATATATTTATTTACCTTTGCACGTTACATAGATATGCTACATACACATATGTGACATGCTATCTAGCTACTCCAATAATAGCTTCATTACCAAACCAGCTTAAATAATTACGCTGTTCCACCGCATCACTTTGAAACCTACATAATCTTGTCAGCCATTTTAGGTCTACTCGCACTGGAATCTAGTTAATACACGAACATTATTCTAAATGTTATGGCGTTACACTGTCTGATTGTTAACTGTAGCTTGCTCTCTTTTATAGGTCAGATTCAAACGATTTGAAATTCTGTAAAATCTATTTCACATTTTATTCAAGCGGAGCTTTCACAAACTCGAAGGTAACTCGTAACAGCTTGAACGTCTTGATACTTTAATACTCCATAAACTCCACTGTGGCGACGACAAAAAAGCCTTTAATCTCACTTTTAATTAAGTTTTTTTAGTGTAGTAAATTACTCTTCAGTTGTCTCCCAGTCTTATCGGATAAATTTAATGATAAAAGTTTCCTAAAGTTATTTTAAATGCTTTGTTTGAAAAATGTGTGTAAAGACCCGGTAAGAATTTAAATTACTATTATTAGAATTGTAGTCTTTAATATTAGCACTATTGATTCATTTGTCCTTGTCCTATTTATCTTTGTAAAAAGGAACGGTAGAAATTCATGATCCTTTTAAAGGAAATGCTGGAAGCGTTGGCATTTCGATATAACTATAAAACGAAAATAACTGCAGTAAACTTTAGTCTGTCCCATCTCTATCTCAAAAGATTTAAATAATATCTGCATTGCTGAATTATGATTCTATTTATTGTTTTTCGTGATATCAGGCCAATATTCCTTCATGGATAATAATTCATATGTATAGATAAAGTATCATGTAATACGCTGCAACTTTTAATGATGATGATTTCGGCAAATGCGAAACGCTGCAATTCGATTTATTGGGATAAAGAAATGTAAAACGAATATAAAAACCTGTTATATTATTAACTGGTTGCCGGTGTGCCACTGTGCCTCAATAGGTTCACTTAAACATTCGCATGTACGTATCATATTTGAGATCTACCATATACATAGTAATTTGTTGCTTAAAATATGCATATTCAAATCTTCTTAGCTTATCATTCCAAAGCATATTGCGGTCGGTTCTTAGTGGCACCAGATACTTCTGAATATTGGTTTTATCTTCGAAGCGGATGCCATCTGATCTCGCACCCAATCTCCGTAAACAATCTCCGCAAAAAAAGGTTATATTCTAAGGATTAGACAAGTTTTCTGGATATTTAAGGGGTGCTAACCTCACATTGACAGTCTTAATCATTCATGTCAGCCGGGACCGATGGTTTTACATGCTTTCTGAAGGTAAAAGCACTGCTTGTAAAGATGCTATGTCTTGAAAATCTTCTGCCAGATCAAACACTAAATCTAAAATGACATTATAGTAATAGGTACATATGTTGTTAGTATATCTTTGGCAATAACAACACATTGTTCAATGTAATAGCATTGTTTATTTCGAAATAAATTTAGCTTCTATGTAATAAAATACGTATATTATGACCACATTCGTAACATACATAGTGATCTAGCTTACTAAGTGTAACAGTATGTGAAACATAATCAAGTGGGTTTTAAAACTTTTATTGTTCCTCTCCTACAATACAATGCAAGTTTTTTATTTATCGACTAATACAAACGTGAAGTTTCTTTATTACTTGTATAAGGAACTTTTAAAACGTTTCCATACAGTTGTAACTTTAGAGAAACATTTTAAATGACTGGAAAAATGTAGTGGAAATTCCTGGCGTGGCGCGCCCTCGCGTCGACGTTTTAATTTATTTTCACTGAACAATCAATCATTTATGAAGCAAATAGAAATTTTAGAGCGCTGCTGGAATTGCTGATCGTTTAATAGTTTTCTAGAGAGAGCAGTTTAGCATGGCAGTATATTTTTAAAGGTTGGTTTAGGTAAGCTATTAATTGTAACATTATAAACCGCCACATAGCTCGTGATATTTACCGTATATGTAACATAGAAACATCAATATTAAATTAATGAATGGATACTTTTAAATTACTTGACACTTTTTGTTTAAAACTTACACCACCTTAGTCTCCCTGTGGTCATCACTGCTGAAAAGCAAACAAAACATCGGAGAAAGTATAATAGTTAAAAAATAAAAATATGTCAGGCTATAGAGGTACACTAAAATATTTTAAAATAAATTAGTAAGAAATAGACTATTGAGAGAAATTTGCTTCATAAAGCAGACGTCAATATATTATTAAATCATAGATTAAAATTTAAATGATTATCGGACCATTCAAGTAAATAAATTAAACATGAATTTTGGATTTGTCGTCGAGAAATCTCATTTCCGTAACATTGGCCTCGAATATAGCCAGATTAATTTTATGAGGGTTTCATAATCGTCTCAAATTGTTCCTATCAAAATATATTTTATAGTTCTCTGGTTCACCCTTACATAATGTTATTAATATAGTTATAAATTAAGAGCTCTGTAAAATTTGCTAACTGTTAGATATAGGTATATTATACACATATGTTTAAATATAGGTACTATACACGCAGTGGCGTAGCGTAATGGGGGCGGCAGGGGGGCCCGCCCCGGGTGGCACTTTTAGGGGGCGACACAATAAATAATAATAATATCTTGTAAATATTTGAACCATTTAATAACGAACGAGAGGAATGGGTAGATGTACTACACAATAATGATGACTGTTCTTGCCGAAAAATTATTTAGAATTAATGTCTGCATGTTATGTGGGAGCCAGTCAGTGCAGACCGGCGACACTTCGACCCAGTGGGATCTTTTGTGTCGACACCCTCCCAATAACGACTGCCATAGATGTTCATGGCAGCCGGGATCGACGGCTTAACGTGCTCTCCGAGGCACGGAGCACGCGATAATTGTCAATGAATACGCACATAATTTCGAAAAGACATGTAACTTCCGAAAGTCAGAGGTGCGCGACGTGGGTTCGAATCCGAGACCCTCTGCATTGCAGTCTGTTGGTCTCCCCACTGAGCTATCACTGCTCAGTGGGGAGAATTAATGTAAATAGGTACCTGTAAATACCGAAAGCAGCAAAATTTTCTTTTGCCCCGGGTGGCTGACATCCACGCTACGCCACTGTATACACGTTTTATTGACCACAATGAAATAAAAAGCTAGTGTCAAACTTAGCCTATACCACACCGCAAATCTTGAGGGTCTATATTCTATTTCCTAAGTAACTTAACTAACCTAACTGATACGTACTTTGTAATAATCGAATTTAAAATTCAGTCATATATAAATCAAATTTTTTTCGATACTAGTCCTTCTGATACTAGAAGCTTTTGTACAATACTTACTTTTTAGATAATTTCAAATCGAACAATACGATTAAGTTATTTATTGAAACATATGCACACGCTAGAGGACAATATTTTTTGAAAATGCATACCGGAATTCTAGACCGACGTGCTTATGCGGTGTGAACAGGACGCGGTAACTTTTAACGATGTGCTGTGAAATATTCTCTGTTACGCTTCAACGTATTCATTTCAATGACTCTCTTTAACAATAGCCCGATATATGGAACTTGTGCACTGAGAATTGAATGGCTACTGCATAAGTGGTGTGTCGCTGTATTTATTGTTCGATGCTTATTAATTACATTGCTTCTGCTATATATTGTTTTATGACAAAGGTAAAGTGTAATCCATCTTGATCCTTCTTTTTTAAGCGATTACTAGCAATTCGATTTACAAATTACAAGTAATTTTAATTTCTCCAGATAAGCTAGAATGCTTGTATTAGGAGTGAGTTCATGTTGGTAGTGCAATGGTGTCCTCTTGATAACAAGTCCAATGCCTTATTCATTGAGCTAAAGTAGCTTAATACCGCCTATTTCGCTTGTATGATTTAACTAAAGCACACTGAAAGTATATTAGAGCTAGCATCCAGCTAGTGTCATATTGGATATAATGAATAAAGCAAGGCAAGCAAGACTTAGGCTGTTATAAAGGTACCTCCATTATATTTATTTAGTAGAGCCTCGCTGATTTCAGCATGAATGGGCCGGGCCGGCTCGACCGGGGTAGGACTACCCTCTCACAGAATATCGACGTGAAATAGCAGTATTCCTACTGTTGTGTTTCGTTCGGTGAGTGAGAGTGCCGGAGGCCCAATGACCTTTTTCCCCCTTCCCGCTCCTTCTCCTTCCCACTTCCTTTCCTAAAGGGTCAGCAATGCGTAAGTGATGCTTCTAGTGTTGCAGGCGTCCATAGGCTGCGGTGACCACTTACCATCAAGTGGGCCGTATTATTGTTTGCCAGATTAGTAGAATAAAAAAACAAATTGATTGTGTAAGACAAGCGAATATAGGTATTAACTGTATTTTTTTATATAAAAGAAATTGACATAAGAAGTACGCTTATTATTTTTACTCGTCATACCGGTATGTGGGCTATCAACGCGGCCTGAATTTGATTAGTGTTATTGAGAATACTTCTCACCGTAGATCCCTTATGCACTGAATATAGTATACTTTTAACAGCCTAATGTAATGTTTTGTTGATTGTTATTCAAAAGAAAACTCTTTACGTTGCAATTACGTACACAATAAAATATTAATTAATTACATACAAACAAACCTCAAATTCTAAAAAATACAATGCCCTGTTTTCGCAGTACACATTACACGGGCACTAAATAAATCAACTGGACGTACACGGCATAATCAAAACACGCACACAAACGAATCAAATTATAATTTCAAAAGCTCACTAGAACAAACAAACAGCCGAAATATTCGTTTATACGAATTATTTCATCAGGTAAAGAGCGTTCCCATGTTGAACACAATACGTGATGACCTTGTTACGTGCGTGTGCCCGAATTGGCGGAATATTTGCTTTTACCTGACAAATAGCTTGCCTTAGTTATAAAGCTTTGGGTTAACGTGGCCCGTATGCGGTAGACCGTCATGCTTTCATTCCAATTGATACGACAGATACCTGATTACGATGATTTTTATGTCAATCGTACTTTATATACGCACTTAAGATCTTTGGCTAAGAATTTTGTTAAGACGACTCTTTTAAAGGTGCTAGTAACAGAACCTGTATTGCTGGCGACTTAACAAACGTTAAAACAAAGGACACTATTTTTCACTATTATTTAACGATAGCTCAGTGGGGAGACCAACAGACTGCAATGCAGAGGGTCTCGGGTTCGAACCCACGTCGCGCACCTCTGACTTTCGGGAGTTATATGACTTTTCGAAATTATATGCGTATTGATTGACAATTATCGCCTGCTCCGTGCCTCGAAGAGCACGTTAAGCCGTTGGTCCCGGCTGCCATGAACATCTATGGCGGTCGTTATTGGGAAAGTCAGTACCCTCTAATATCCTGACACTGTATCTTAGGGTATCGTTAGCCTTCGAGTTGCGAAGGTCAGGTGGCAGCCGCTCCGTGTAAAAACTGATATCCAGTCAAATCCGGTTAGACCAGAAAAGCCGACCCCAAGTGACTTGGGAATAATAAAGGCTAAGAGAGAAGAAGGAGGAAAACAAAGGACACCATTTGTAATACATACCATTTTTCGGATCGGTGCAGTGACCATGGCGTGGCGACCACCTAAATTACTTCACCGTCCGTGCAGGCCTTGTCTATTTACTGTATTGAATATTTTGTACCAATATGTCATATTATGTTATTTATGTCATGCATTGAAAATCTTAATGCAAAATATCCCAGTCGAGTAATAAAACACCGCCTTAGTTCGAAATTAGAAATGAAGCAGCTTAGTACAATTTTTGCATGTAGATGCCAGATTGGATCGACGTCTATGTTTTCTTGTGCTTTAACGGTTCTATACCTTGTTATTTCGTTATAATTTTCCATTTAATGTATATTTTTTTATTATTACGAATTATTTATTTTAGTATCATAAAGCTAGGTGTTATGCAATTGTATTTACACAGTTTAGAAGTAAAATATGACGGGCGTATAACTTAATTCATGCTTTCAAAATAAAATGAGATTTATTCAAAAAATGCTTTCAAAATTGCCTCGGCAATATGTAAAACAAAAGGTCTCGAAAACGTAAATAGAAAGAAAAAAAAAATTATAACAACATTAAGGAGGTGTCTGTCCACCCGCTTTTAAAAACTGCGAGTGAACAAAATTGTCCTATTTTTCCTCGTTATTTGGCGAGTTTATAAAGGACGCTGTCAGGAACCCTTTTTCCTCAATGTGACAAGTTACAGGATATGTACTTATTTGAGAGGCTTCTGGTTAAAAGGAATTGCAGAGATTGAACAATCAATGTGGTTACCCATGCGACGCATGAATGGCTGAAGGCTGTTTATAAATCGCTATCGTTTCTTGGCTTATAAAATGGATAAATAAGAAATTTAACCAGAACTTCTAACCAAATGTATGGAATAGTAAGGTTGGAAAAGATGTTTGACGTTTCAATATCAATTTTAAATATATTGTATGTGCATTATTTATCAATATGTTAAAATATGTGATAGTTTTGTCTACGTTGCAAATAATATATATGACGGAGAGCCGATATTACTTGGCTCTGCCATGACGGGAATTTTGAAATGAAACGTTGTTACGAATCTTCAGATTTGTATTTCTCGTAATTAATCACAATATGTATTACAATAAACTTGAACAATAGTTAGAACACAAACGAATTACTATTGGTAGCGCGGTGAATTCGACACAGGGCTGGCTATCTCAAAATTGGTCCGCTCCACCATTGAAACCAAAACAAACATTCGCCATCTTTCTAGCGCGTCCCCCGTCGCCCCGTCAAGTTGGTAAAAACGTCGCGAATGGCGTCAGCGTGATACCAACCTAACGCAAATGGTTACGTTCACTCAAAATAATGTTGCCATTTGCCAGCCGAGTATCGACTACACCCAAGTTAAACAACTTGACGCGACCAATCAAAAGAGTAGTTTGTCTATATAGTAACACAATCACGTTTCTGAACGTAAATAAATTAATAAAATTACAATGTTAAATTATTTCTTCAACCGACTAAGCGTGGCGCCTCTGTCTCGCGCTCCGACATATATATGCTATCAATCCGTCTACTTTGTTTTACTAAACAAAGCGCTTCAGTATTTACTGCTTTTTGCCGCTCACGCACTTTATGTTTAGCTTTGTATTGCTACTGATCTTTAGTTTTCAATATATCATCTCTTTCGGTATACTGCACTACCGTAACATCACCTGATTCTACTCTGGTAAAAATGGACTGAACAAACAGTATAGTTGTTAAACATCGCCGCTACTAATGCGCTAAGTATTGTGGTTTTGCTAAAGTGATCCACAATTAGTTGTATGAATATGATTGACAATATAGTCTATATGCGTTATTTGGGTTTGTTATACCAGTAGTAGAGTATATATAATACTTCGTAACGGTATTAAATAATAAAAACGGTTTCTACGTACAGCTGTCGTCTAAAAAAAGAACAACAAACATATACGTATACATGTCAGTTGTAAATATATATTATTTAATCCACAAATAACTAGATATTAATCTATGGCACCAACATAAACTGACATATTACACGTACCAAAATGTTACTGTGTCATTTTTATATATTAGCTTTCGCTGAGTAAGTGTTTTTCTTTATGTAATTCTCAGGTCATTCGCCATCACTCATCGTAAAAAAAATATGGACAGAAACATTACTGAGGCACTTTGTCTGTTTATTTACTTGTAAATCGCCGATGTTGGTGATCATCGCACTAACGCTATCCATTAAAGGCACTCATCCATCAATGTAATGTGATACCTCATATAAATAAAGCCGCAAAAGCTTGTGGACAGTATATATACATAAATCCGACCTCGTGCCGTAGGGAACCAAAATCGGCTAATATATCAAGTAAGCTTTTTTGTTGGGCAAGGATTTTTTGGTCTATTGCGCGCTTAGCTCGGGTCAATGGGCACTCTTCATATGAATGACATGACACAGTGGTAGTTTATGAATCGTTATTATTGTATTTTCAAAGATTTAAGTGGTACAACGACTACGAGAAATTTCCGAAAATAAATTCTGTATGTTGGCTAATGCGTGACAGACTTTTCTACTTAAATGGCTGGGTTCATCATACAAATTTGATCTTAGTTAACTATGCTACCCTATCTGTTACAAAAATACATATTTAAATATATCGAGGTCATATAGGTAAACGCACACAGTCTTGGTTAGCAGCTAGTGGCATATAAAAACATTTTTTTGGAATTAATATGTAGTTACATATAAAAACAAATTGTTGGAGTTTATAGTTTTTCGTTTGATTGACTAATTAGAGACTTTTATAAATTTGTGAATATGTACCTGAATTTTATGCATACACTTTTGGTTCTAGCCAATTTTAGTTATAACGCCATTAATTAAAATTACACGTGTTCTATTTTTCTCACTATTGTCTGCATATCAAAAATACAATTCAAAATAAGAATGTTGATGCATTGCGGAATGTAATAATTTATTTTCATCAACGTGGATGTATCATACCACCACAAAAGTAGACAATTTTTATTGCGTTGAAAAATGACACTTCACGCAATGTTGTTACTGTTATTATTGTCAATAATAAAAATAACACGACAATGGTTCTCGAAAATAAAAGCGGATAGCATTCGCGAGGTGCTCGTGCGGGTTGTATGCATCGAGAAAACCGCAGACTAACGCGCCAACTACTTGCGTCTCTATAAGCACTACAGAATCACCACCATCGTGTCATCAGAAGACTACTACTAGTACTATATAATTTAAGGAAATAAATATATTAACAGTAGCCAGCCAATACATATATGAAAATTTAATTTATTATATATATATTCATAGGTTCAATTTCTACTTCATGTATAGTCTTTCGTTTGCTTTAATTAACATTCTACAGCATAGGAAATGCTTATAAAATAAATCTTAATATCTAATATATTAAGATATATATAACATACTATAGAACTTCCTAAAACTATTCAGGATAAGGCGTGAAAGCTACAAAGCACCAAAGCTTTGTTACCTGCCATAAACTCATATTTCACTCCATTTATTACTTTCACCTACTTTAGTCCACATTAATTCAAGTCATAAAAAGGGGATCATATCTCATGCGGATGCACACAATAGATTTTTAAGAGAAAACTCTTTTAAAAGTGGCTGATGCTAAAAACTTTATCCTTGAGCGAGGCTGTTCCTAGCGCACCGTATGAATTATGTTACAGTGCATTTGGGACATATTAAAATGTTCTAACATTTTGCATTGGAACAAAACAGAACATATATCACCGCGACTAATAGAAAAGTATGCTCTTTTTCCAAGGGTCACGATTTATACATAATAAAAAAATATTCTTAATTATTTTCTTTTTTCATATATCGCTATATCTCGAGGGACTTTTCAAAGCCATTCAAAAACAAAACATGCAAGGCACGTTCAGATTCAAAGAAACTATCCGTAGATCGCACAAAAGATTGTTGGGCGGGCATAAAACTCGCAAAACTCCGCGCAATAATAGAGGATGTGACTAATTAAAACTCTACGCTATATCGTTGAAAACTTATTGAAAGAAGCAAAATATATGATCTGTTTTCTTATTTGAAAATGTGATCCTCTGGATACAGAAATCGAAACGGAACATTTTAAAATGTCATGTCAATTATAAATAACGTTAGACGTGCCAGTACCCTCGTCGGGTTGCCAATTATCTTTTCTGTTGTGTTATTAACAGTATCTCAATCAATCTATCCGGTCACTATTGTCATCCACTATAGGAAACAAATCCCTCCAAATTTGCGCCACAATACCTTTCTACAAGCTTATAGACTGAATCCATAAAGTTGAAAGCCCTCTATTGCAACCACCTATTTCAGGCCTAGTGCAGTAGGTCCAGTTGACCTAGAGGTCGTCGCTCTTTACGTTTGCCATAGCGCGATTGCCACTCCGACTGCATTATTCCAGCAACTGTCGGTTTTTCTGACCACTTCGTTCACTCAACTCGCAGGTAAGCTGGTTAAAGAAGCATAACGGGCTTAATCCAAGCGCTGATTTTCTAATTAGTCTATCAAGAGGTTCGTTAAGACTGCGCCGAGCGAAATTTGCCAAAACAAGCGGTCACAGTTAAGTGAATATAATTAACAATTTTTGTTTAATACAAATATAAAATATACATTTACCATAACAATGAATGTGTTTACAATTACTCCGTGTAAAAAACTTAAAATAATTAATAGTTTAGCCTACGAAATTTTGTAAATTTGCACGAGAAATGCAAAAACGTAAGCTCGTGTTACGTGATTTTTAGATTATAACAGTAGAAATCTATCCTAATTTACAGCTTAAACGAAACATAAATAGTATTATTACAATTTGTCTGTCCCAAATATTTAAGTTATTGGTTTACAATAAAGATACATATTTATCAAAAAAGCACTTCAAATCCTCCATACAATTTTACTATGGCGGCCGCGCGCCAATTTGAATATGCGCCGTACGAGCTCCGTCATTATCTGTCTTACGCTCGGCGCAGTTTTAATGTTAAAGTCAATATTTTCCATAAATATAGTATTTGTTCCACGTTAATAATATTCGCCCGCGGCTTCACTCGCATATAATCTCTACTTTTTCTGGATAAAAGATAGCCTATGTCCTTTTCTATACGCTATCATACGTAATTTCATAATGATCGGTCAAGTAATTACGGCGTGTAAACGTAACAAACAAACTGACATTCGCAATCATAATATTAGTTACGATAGTATGGTTACTTTTAATATGGTAACCAATTAATCTGATAAAAAGTAAAAGCATGTCTTGTCATTCTGTCTGCACTGTCGCGGCCCATTTTTCGTGACATTTTCCTGTGCTGAAGTAAATCCACACACTGGTAGAATTAGTTTGAATTAAGCTGCCGATATTTATTTGTATTGTGTTTTAATCCGTACGACTTAATGAAAAGTAGTCGGTGTAAAAAATAATAAATACGCTTATATTATTAATAATAGATTAAGGTGAGCTAGGTGAATTATAAGGTGAATTCATATTTCACCTGTTATGTGCGAGTATAGGCTCAGACACCGTATTGCTATAGAGTATTTTCTTATTATTCTTAACCTAGCAATCGAACTAAATTCTACCTCACACATATTTTATGGAATGAACGAGACAGTCTCCAATATTTTGTGCTAAATCGCTGTATTCATTTGTGCCTCATTTGGTGCGTTGAACGCATTGCAATTGCCGCGTATTATTTTTTTACAAACTAGCGATCCGCCCCAGCTTCGCACGGGTAGTACAAAACCTAAACAAATTATGCACCTAAACCTTCCTCATGAATCACTCTGTTTATTGGTAAAAGCCGCATGAAAATCCGTTCAGTAGTTTTTAAGTTTATCGCGAACAGACAGACAGCCACGGCGGAGGACTTTGTTTTATAATATGTAGTGATAAAATTATTACTATGTTTTGGTTTTTGGATTGAACCTAGATTCAATTGCAGCGTAAGACGCCTGCCATCATGAGCAAAGCAAGAAACACGGAGTGCGGTTGACTCATACGTCTTAAACGCCGTTGGACGCATAAACGAACCGGGCGCTTAAATAGTTAAATTTAAATATTGTTTTAACTTAAAATTTTCTTTAAAGCTAGATGGCTTATAAATGTTATAAAATCCTTACTAATATCATAAATTCGAATGTGAGGTTGTTTGTTACGCTTTCACGCCTTAACTACTTGACCGATCATCATGTAATTTCGCATACACGTTGTCAGGGGTACAGTAAAGAACATAGGGTACCTTTTATCCAGAAAAAGGAAAGTTCTCGAACGTTAGAAAATTGACATAACCTACATTTACGCGAGCGGAGCCGCAGGCAATATCTAGAGACTAAGGACCTTTTCAAATTCATAACGAATTTCCAATTCTTATCATGTCATAATCTAGTCGTCATCCAAGATAAGCCTGGTATTATTCACGACGAGGAAGTGGACTAATTAATTATGATGTTCCCCATTCAGCCTGCGTCATTCGTCATCAGCTATGACACTGCGTTTCTCGTCCGCTGGTATTTTCGCGACAAGTTTCCTGTCGTCGGGTGCACTGCAGCTACTAAATCACACTCAGATGTTATCCATTACTGTGTCTACCCTAGCCAAGTGTATAAGCGTGCTCGACCACTATGGTACATTGTTTTCGTGGAGTTTGTACTTTTATTAATTTACTTTTAGGTACAAGATTTTATATTACGGGTTCGATTCCCGCACAAGTCAAACATTTGTGTGCATGAACATGGATGTTTGTCTTGGTCTGGGTGTTTCTATGTATAATATGTATGTATTTACAAAAACAAAAAAGTATATATGTATGTTTATCCATTGTCTAGTACCCATAGTACAAGCTCTGCTTAGTTTGGGCTAGATGGTGTTGTGTGTATGTGATAGAATATTATTACTATATTATTATTATTATTATTATTACATTTCTTATCTAAATATTATATTTCAGAATTAAAATATATATTAATGAATAAAAAGTAAAATAAATTACTAATAGTACTAACAATGGAATTGATTATAATCCAAAAAACGCAAACAAAACAACCAAAAAAATAAACGACAAAATCATAAAATCTTGATTGGCACAAAATTACCCAAAATGTGAAAATCATTAATAACTAAACGTAAATATATTGATTGAAAATTATAAAGAAAGAACTACATTATAAAATATGCCAACGTTTACAGCGGTGACAAATTGTCAGGCCGTCCTTCAAGAGCGTGAATTTTTTCCTTCTCATTTAAAAGTTGCTTGTACACTTATATTTTTATTTCGCCGGTACATTAGCGACTTATAATTAATGAGCTTCTTCAAATGAAACTTTACTTATAACTATAGATAAAAACGTACTTCACCGAGAGGATTCCTTTTTTCTCTCGCTATTTGACTAGAATTTTCTTTGAAAACGGTCTCCCGTGAATGGAAACGCGTCAAAGAGCTTATTACTATAAAAAGTGCAGATAGCCGCCTTTGCGTTGTGAGCGTTTCATCTGTCATTTGAAGTTTTTGTCATGTGCTAAATTGGTCGATTGTTCATCCATAATTCTAAAGGAATTTCTCCTCGAATTTAAAACAGATCCTTAGTATTTGGCTGTTAGTGCTCCATAGAGTAGAATATAATATTTTCATCATACTCTTCCATTTTAAAATTGTATACTTATGAAAATTAAAAATGCCTTTCTATTATGGTAATTTAAAAAATTATATGCCACACTAGTATCAACATAATGTATCTTATTTGGGGGCCAGTCAGTGCAGACCGGCGACACTTCGACCCAGTGGGATCTTTTGTGTCGACACTCTCCCAATAACGACTGCCATAGGTATTCATAGCAACCGGGACCGACAGCTTAACGTGCTCTCCGAGGCACGGAGCAGGCGATAATTGTCAATCAATACGCACATAATTTCGAAAAGTCATATAACTTCCGAAAGTCAGATGTGCGCGACGTGGGTTAGAACCCGAGACCCTCTGCATTGCAGTCTATTGGTCTCCCCACTGAGCTATCGCTGCTCATTAGTATCAACATAATAATAATATATGTATACGATAATACGAAATATCAAATTACCTATACTAAGTCGTGGTTCCCAATGGTTCCTTTACCAAAAAAGATCTTTAAAAAGTACGCGCTTATATTTATTTGTTAAAGATAAACCTATTAGGCTTCAAGGCATATTAATTCCAATAGATCTATCAGATTCAACACGATGGTATTAAACGTGATTGGATTCTAACAAAAGGAGTTCTAATCAGACGTAACTAATCAGTGTTTCGGCTTTTGACGACGTCACACTACACAAAGACGCAAAGTACGCATTGAATCAAAGAACATAAATACATTGGAAAATCTTTCTTCTGCCAACTTTAAATTAAAAAGGATCCCAAGCAAATTGCTAAATAAAAAAGGTTGCTGTCCGAAATCAAAGGCAATGTTGCTAACGTAATATTTTTCGCTTTCATGTAATTATGTTGCCCAGTCAGCTTGATTATTTTTAATGTATATCTTACGGGCCTTTGTAAACAAAACATCAATGTTTGTTTTGTTTTTCGCTATACACATCTATCTTTTTTTTTTGTTTTTGTGCAGAAAGATACTACAAGTTTGATTGGTTATCATCAGTAACATATTGGGATCGTTCACTGTGTAACCGAATGAATAACGACCCTCAAATAGTATTCCCATAGTCACGTTGATCGTCCTGATTGATGATCTCAATAGAACGTCAGTAAGAGGTGGATGCGAGCGACAATCCTATATCACCCGTTTTATTATCACAATCTTAAACGTGTAATAGCATATTATACGATGTTAAAATACTCTCAGAAAATCCAGTTCACAATTCACACCTCTCTGTGTTTTAGTACTGTCTTAATATTCAAGTTTTCCAATTAAACCATGAAGGATTTCAAGACAGCGTTATTCGTTAGAGTACTAAGTTCATATTAAGAGTGCCACAAAGTGCGACAAGATGTTTTAGGGAGATACTAAATAACACCCTCTGGGAGTTATTGTTTCACCTACCTGAAATGTTATTTAATAAACATTTGTATAGAGAAACTGAGAATGCACAGTCTCTTGTGTATTCAAGGAATTCGACGTAGGTACTCAGTTTGAAAGACTCTTGTTTATATAGTCGTAAGATAGTAAAAGGCTGTTGGATTGGATACGGAGAAATGCACGTGACTCTTTATAAATATGATGGTATTAAAGACATTAAACATGTTAAAGAATGTGTAACTGGGTCTTTTGGATGTCCATAATTTTCTTATATAAGTATGCACTTAGTAGACTACATTTTTACTGCCCAGTCTTTTAAAGGTAAACGATAGCTTTTAAAATATTGGAAGGTAAGGAAACGCTGTGACGTCATTGGTACCATTATTTAATATTGAATTATCCAGATCCAAATAGAACAACATCAGTATTTATATACAAAATGGATCAACCACAAGTGAATTAACGGAAGATCTAGTATTAGTAAAAGCTATAAATAATAGGCAACATAAAGCAATAAATTATGTGCACGATAGGTGGACTCTGCACGGCTAGGTACAGACCTCACAAATCTTGCCTAGAGTTTGACCCACTTGCTTCAAGTAAATAAATGATGATGAAAGATAAATTCTGAGTGCACGAATACTAATGCTAAAATGCCTGTGACGTAATTGGCCTTTCATTCATTAGAGCGAGAGGTGCACGGATCGTAGTGTTTATGTATGAGTAGGCATTTGCATTGCTATCAGATATTTCTTTCTTGTTATTAAGTTTATCACCTTAAGTGACGATCGTGTGAAAATAAATCGTATACATATCTAGTAGCTTTGCGTACTTAAGACAGCGCCGAGCGAAATGTGCCAAAACAGGCGATCACAGTTAAGTTGATAAAATCAACACTTTTTGTTTAATACAAATATAAAATATACATTTACCATAACAATGAATGAGTTTACGATTACTCCGTGTAAAAAACTTAAAATAATTAATATTTTCGCCTGCAAAATTACGTAAATTTACACGGAAAATGCAAAAATGTAAGCTCGTGTTACGTGATTTTTAGATTATAACAATAGAAATCTATCCTATTTTACAGCTTAAACGAAACATAAATAGTTATATTACAATTTGTCCGTCCCAAATATTTAAGTTATTGGTTGACAATAAAGATACATATTTATCAAAAAGCACTTCAAATCCTCCATACATGTAAAAATAACTCGATAAAATTAGAGAGAACGCAAAGAGCGGTCCTGAATGTTAGTCGGTCCTTGCCGTTTCTTTATCCTACCAAAGATTTGTACCAGCTTACTGACGTCCTGACAGTGAGGCAACTGTTTGTCTTAGGGATCGTTCTAAAGCAGCATGCTACGCTTACTTTTGACACCACTACTCTCACAAACAAGCGTCGAAAGCATCACACTTGTGACAATTTAAATGTTCGGTGAAACACAGCGTCCCCCGCGAGATTTTTTGGATTTCTAGGAGGATACTTATATAATAAAATAAATAAAGAGATCAGCATATATTCACTCACACGCTTTAATTGTAAAAAGGTTGTCATAACTTGGCTGAAATCCCTTGGTTACGAAGAGACAGAAAATCTTTTACACATTATTTCCTGAATTGACACACCCCCACACATGCATACACACACACATCACACGCATACACACACCCACATGTGTGTGTGTGTCTGTGTGCGTGTGTACGCACACGCACACGCACACAGACACACACACACACACACACACACACAAACACACACACACACACACACACAAACACACACACACACACACACACACCCACACACACACACACACACACACACACACACACACACTCATTCATAACTTATACAGTATACATACTGCCAATTGCAATTGGTAGTAATGCTTAGGTATACACGCCCACTGGAACACTTACCTGACATGCTAGTACTGCACGAGTCCAGTACCTGGAGAGGCTGGTAATCTGTCATACAGGTCGAGCCTAGTACAGATACCAGTCTCTCACATAGTTGCGTTTATGTATATGTCTAGATTAAGTTTCTTTTGTGTAATTTCTTATTATGTATCTATGTGAGAGAGAAACAATAAACTATTATTATTATTATTATACAATTTTACTATGGCGGCCGCGCGCCGATTTAAATATGCGCCGTACGAGCTCTGTCATTATCTGTATTACGCTCGGCACAGTCTTAATAAATAAGGTAAAACTTCCTAATTCTGACATATGCTATAAAAAGGATGATGTGTACCATCTACCAATGGAATATGTCGGTATGCTGATAAAACAACCAGTTTATCAATAAATTTTAATAAAATTTGTATAATGTTGGTACGTTTCATAGTATTCCAGAACAAAACTCTGATACAGCTGCAATATTATATTATAGATTTAATTTCAAGAGTGATTGTGATTAATAGCTATTAAGGTTAGCCTGTGCTACTGTTGTAGTAGATATTTTTTTAGAATAAGGTACAGTGGTATTGACGTTGTCATTATTTTGTCCAAAAATCCCCTATAATAAAAAATAAAACAGAAATATATCCGTCTGGCGTATCCTAGTAAACTAATATTATAAACATGAATGTAAGTTTGTTTAGTTATTGGTTACGCTTTCAAGCCTTAAGTAAAATTTAGAATACACGTTGTCAGGGGAACAGAAAAGAACATAATATGATAACATTCATCCAGAAAAAAGTACTGTTACTAACCTAACCAACATTTACGCGAGCAAAGCCGCGGCCAAAATCTAGTAAGCAATACATTGAAAAGTGTGAACATGTATATTAGGTAGAGTTGATCATGATGAATGAGAGGTTCATACATTCTGACGTACGTCGCTTTGAATCGAGTATAAAAACTAGATATACACGTAACAAGCACCTGGCATTTTCTTATCAAATTTATACATCAATTACATGAACATATTACTTGGTGTATTGTCAATCTAATACTGATATTGCTAGCAATTTACTGAAGCATATTAGTCGACAATTAATGAGAATATTATGTTAATTTAATAATTACTATATTGATATTACTGCAGCACACACTATCAGTATAAGGTTATTGATCCCAATACTAAGATTACTTGACATTAATTTAACTACCACCATCTCTAACCACGCCATCTTTAGGTTTTATATGATAACTTATTTTTATCCTCTTTCGTCTTAAGAATCACTCAGCTACTTTCAAATACCTATAATTATTTTTAATATTTACAACTAAAGTGTTCTTTTTAAAGCGTTGTTTTTTAGTTATTGACGCGTTTACAGCCAGCCAGTTTGTTATTGCCTATTATGTGTGATATAAATTAACAAGCATATTTATATGTAGGCCAGCCGTATATATAAAATAGGTTAGCTGTCTAATATTATACCTCAGGCTCTTTGATCAACGTAAACCGTTACGAACGAGTCCTACTTTTGATTCAAATATCTAAGTAATAAACTTGGCATAAATATGAAACCGAATACAAACCTTATGACTGTATTGAGATCGGCGCAGCTGATGCAAAAAAGAAAATCTTCCTAGTTGGCAGTCGACCACGTGGATACAACCGATCTTTTCTAGTTCTTTTGTAAAGTTTTATGGAGCAGTTAAGCTATAGCCGCCCAATCGATCATTATTGCCTTCCCACTTAGGTTAGTTTAATTTCGTACTCCACCAAGCCGACTATTCAAGCGTCAAATTTTACGAAAAATTGCCAAGAGCTCGTAGGTTTGAGACGTTTATTCGATTACAGCATTAAGAACCTTTTTATGTCCAATAAAAGAAGATGTGAAATCATATAAAGAACTCAAGATTATAGTGGCACGAACAACTTTATTTTTCAATCGTAATACGGGATAAAACTGTATATTTGACACACAACATACTAATATGACGCATATTTTTGGCATATATTGTTAATATTGTACGTATATGTATGTCTACAGGATAAAAAAATACAGATTACAGAAACAGAAAGGCTCATGTTTATATGAAAGGCTGGTGTAGCCAACAAGTATTAAACATTTACTTCAGTAACTGACGCACGCCTGCATTGCGTTACGGTTTGTTTCTTTACCAGATACCAGCATTATTTTTACCACAAATATAAGGGCATTTATTATTATTAGCGATCAAACATACGGAATATTTATGTAGGTATAATAAATATTTCATTTTGCTTACCAATTTAAGTAGACATATGACATGAATAAAAAACTATTATTTCGCTCTTTTAATTTTATTTTTTTATCTATTTAAGCTATCAACTTTATAAATACCTCGCAGCAGACACAATACAAAATTTATTGTTCGTGAACACCTGGTGACCGCGGTGACATTCAACGTCGTAATAAACACCGTCATCATTTTAGTTAAAACGTTCACTGATGATAGTAGGCTTCCAAAATTAATTATCAATGATCGATCTATATTGTATTTGCATCCAATAGTTGCTTGTCATTTGAACTAAGGCGTTAGGTCTTCAAGTGGAAAACTGTCTACTAAATAATATAAAGTACTTGTAATGCGAAGCGTTGATATCATAACAGCACTGTAGCATAAAATAGGACTATATATACTATATTGTAACAATGACAAGCGACAGTATAATAAAGTGCTGAATTTGTATAATTAAAAGATTATAATAATTTCGCTATTTTTATCTAGTCTTGAAGACAATAGGCTATGATTATCCTTAGATAATACACCGTCTTTTATTTTAGACGCAAATTTAATCTACACTTAATAAAATTTTAGACTGTACCCCAACGCGCTCCATTTTTATCTTACGGTGCCCGATTTCAAAGGCTATATTTTCAACATCTCTTGTAAAATTGAATAGTCTACGAAATGGACATTTTGTAGCATCCTTTGAGTGAGTATAAAACCTGGTCAAAAAGCTACCCCTTTGAATATTACTTTGGTTTTATTTCTTCCCATTTCATCAGTTTTTATGTTATGCTTTTTTCTATTCAGTCGTGTAGATTTGCAACGGTTGCGCTGAGTCGAAGCTCGACAAGAACAACCCATTGAATTGTCATTGGGTCCTTACAATGACCGCGGCAACGATAATGTCGGCGATGTAGTATCAGCGACAGCGCTTTCTAACGTTTCGATAAAATCATTAAATATCCACTATCCTTTCTTACGTTTACCGAAAATAATAATTATAAGCATCGTAAAATTAAGTATTGGTTAGTAGATGTTTTCAAGTATGTTAATAGTTTCAAGTATGTTAATGCATTAGAATATTTTATTTCGTGAATAAACTGCAACTAGAACGTGTTACAGTTTAGTCGTAAAATCCAATAAATAATTGGAATTTCGCAAACAGTACTGTGCTAAAACTGCTATTGCCGAATTGTGCGTGCAGATAACACACCTATGCATGTTGTTTTCGTTCAGAGTATCATCAATTTCACAGTTTAGTTTGACATGTCGCTACACTGTTCCGAAATAGCGTTCATTAGTGCGTACACGAACTACTGTGTCATTTCGTGCCGAAACTTGATTTAAAGCGAAACTAAGAAGTTTGGAACTCGCGTTGTAAACAGTCGTTAAATTACTTACACAGTACAGACTTCTGAACAAAGTAATTAGTCGCGTATGTAGGTAGTATATACTGAAGATGTTATTACTTATGTGTTACAACCCGGTGGGGGAAAATCCGAGGACAATAGAATATATTATACAATGGACAAAGACAGTGTAACATATAAATATAAACAGGAAAAGTGAGATGAGAGTAGTCGAAAGAAGAAGGCCTAGAAAAATATTCTCTGGATAAGAACGGAGACATTCTAAAGATAAGTAACATCCAAGTCTAAACTGACAAGCGTGCTTGAATTGAATATAATGAGACAGAATAGAGCAAGGAATGTAATTATGTGAAGTTCATAAAATAATAGGTAGAGCAAATATACAGTCTTTACCTACCCCTCTGGGAGAAAGACGTCGGCATATGTAATTATATACAATTCAAATATGTATGTTCTTTTGGAGATGATACAATATTTTCAATATTTTGTATGACGCATAATAAAGAGGTGTGATCATATTTCGAAGGTGGAATATATACCATGCCCTTTCTGTTTTATATTCGTTTTTACATAAAACAAAGAGATAATCATGATGGATGTTTTAAAACATGTCTGACGTTTGCATCGAAAATGTTATGTTTATGCTATATTAAAATTTATTTTATTTCGTTTACACTCAGGCAATGCCGGACATATAGAAAATATATACCCACCGTTCAAAATAATTTTATCACGTCGAAAAATATTTTGTGTATAGTATATATACATACATACATATATACACATGTTTTATGCTGCAAAAGAATAACCAATCATTTAAATATCCAGCATGATTGTAAACGGTTACCATAGCCTAGGAGCACCTTCAACGCTAGGTTTAGGAATTGCACTTTGACAAGCCCTCAGGAGTTCCTGTACCACCAGCGCGAAAGTTGTTTGTAATCATGTGGGTTTCTAAGCTTCTCCTTCCATGAATAAATGATGGGTTACAATATTCTGCATGGTCTCTTGTCCGTCTCCGTCTCCTCCTGCAGGGACCAACGAATTTTACTCTAACTGAAAACCATTTCTAGGTTTAGTGAAAGTCCAGGTTTTAGTAAGTAAAACTTTTTCTCATAATATGATTTACGTTTTAGGTTTTCCATTTAAGATATACTAGTATGTTTCTTATTTGCACACCAAATACACAGAAAATATACAAAGTGAACATACTATTATTTTAATAAAACTGTACAAAGGCGACCTTATCATAGATAAACGATCTCTTCCGCCTGGAAGCTTGCATAATTTTAGAGTAGAACTCGCCTAACCTTTTACAGAGAAATACGACATTGGAAAACGTTGCTGGCAAGTTAAGAGTTAAAAGGACGTGAAACTGGTGTTTTAGTATAATATATTTTTGAGACTAGTATAATTGCTAGTTTTGCTTAATATTATATAACGATTTAAATAACATAATCCTCCTTCAAAGAATGTATAGGTATGCTAAGTATTAAGTTGTAAACAATTTATATAGCAACAATTATATTTTGTTTGACTTTTTCAACAAATGCTCGATTTCAATACATTTAAACGGTGCACAAAGGTTAGGCATATTTAGAGACCATACTTAGTTACCTATCGTAAGATCTCTATGCCATCGTTCACAATCTGACCCATAAATTTCAAGAATACAATTGACAATTTGGACATCCTACTATTATGTGTATTCTTTGTGCAAGCTAGCAAAGTTGTGTTAAGGGCATCATAAATCTTGAACTTGTAAATATATTTCCATAGTATAAGAATATATCTTGACAAACTGACAACCAAAAAAAGAAATATACGCTAATTTTAACTTTAACATCGGACGGAGGACGTTGCTTATTATTCGCATGTTTTGTTTATATATTTCCTACAAAACTATGTATAAATTCAACTTAGGCAAAATTTTATTACTTACTTACTACTTTAACTTTTTTGCGGTAGGTATAAGTATGCACACTAGCGCAATAAAACGTTTAAGCCATTTTTCTCAGTCAATTTCAAGACTTAATTTGACTGCACAGATAGCGCAGCTTATGTTTAAATAATCGCCTCGAGACTGCCACTGCGACTACGTACGTTCGATCCCAAAGTGTCCGTTGTTTGAATGTTTGTGAAAGCCCCCATGACGTAGAAATTATTTTTAGTGCGGAGGATAACTTGTTTAATAAAAAAATCAGGGTGCTGTGGAGATGTCATGTAGTAGTTCCATTACGACTTATTGTGTAGTAACATTCGTTGCGTTCCTTGCATTACGTAGCATGGAATTGAGTTATTTTGTCGGTACCATATCACCCATAAAAATATTGAATCCCAGCAAAAGTTCAACTGCGGCGATTCATTGACACGTGTAGTTATGAAACTAATATTTATTTATCATAATAATACTATTTCACAAATAAAAATTAATGTAACTGCTGTATGCCGTATCTACCTATACCGATTCACGCATGCATGATTGTATATTCGCATAATTACGAATGTTTGATGTAGTTGCAAATTGGCATAATCATTTCGTAAATACGGCTATAAATTAATGCCATTGCACTATTTTACTAAACTTTTACTTTACACTATCGAATTGCAGCATTGCTGGCATACTTTGGCAAACATGCATCCGTCTTTACTTAATGCAAACTGAATGTTTAATAAAATCCTTAACTGAATATGTTTTCAAAATAATACGTGTATCTATTTTTCCATTACGGTGACATTTCATTTCGAAGGAAATGATTCCAAAAAGCAATAATCAAACTTCACTCGATCATGCTTACACAATTCGCCGCATTTCATATCCGGATTATAGGTAGTTCTGCAGATTAAACGTTTATTGCGTTTCTGTGAGTCGATGCAGTTGTAAATGTACTAGATAGCATGTTTAAATCCAGTCACAATAGCAGTGTAGTGTGTGGTAACAATAGGTATACGGTCAATCGAAAAAAGGTGCATCGCGACAAGAGCAATCTGTGTTCCTTGACCTTCTTTTATAGGTATTGTTCTAATACTGTCCTCATATCGTATTCATAGCAATTAGTGGTTTCTACGTTCGAATATGTGTAAAGCTTACACATAATTAAATAAACAATATCTATATAAAAGTTTGAAATAAAAAAAGCATTCGATTTTTTATCAAAGTTTTAAATATTTTGATTTATTAAACATTCTTATTTTGAATCGATAATAGACCATGAGTAGCTTATATGTTTACGGATTTAATATTAACAGGAAATTCATGGGCTGTTTTTCCATACAAACGTAGTCCCCTTTTTTTTTTTTTTTTTTTATTTACGTGGGGGAATGCTTGATGCATACCCCTCCGCGGGGGCGGGCGGAGGGGTTATGTCGGACTCGCCGGGGTAAAAGAAAGATGTTAAGAAGAAAATGTACCTCCCGGAATACCGACTAAACCTACCACGGTGTTCCTCGACAAAACCACTATCGACGGGGCCGCGCGAATCACTTTCGCATGCGGTCGCGACCCCGCCGAGGTTTCGGCCCGCCGTATGAAACGGCAGGCCACTACACGAAAGATCTACCCAAAGGCACTTCTAACACTCCCTACTGTCCCCCCTAGAGGGTAGACGGACTCGAAACAACAGAGGCGCGCGTGGGAACACGCACGCCGCCTCTCGGACCTGGTGCTGAACGGATGGCGGGCAGGCCCACAAAGCCCGCCACCCCCAGGTCAAACCTCAGGGTGGCTGGAGGTCGTCCCGCGCCCTCCGGCGCCCGGCTCTGCGGTTGGGGAGAGGGTTCAAACGCTCCCTCTCCCGCTCCGCCGCCTCCTTGATGGAAATGACTTCCTCACAAAAGGAGGCGACGGCGTTCCACGACCTCTCGCTCCGGACCATAGACTGAACTACAGCCGGAAGCGAGAGGGCAACCAATCCGACTGCCGCGATCAATTCACGGCGCTGCGATGCCCAGGCAGGGCAGTACGCCAAAGTGTGCAGCGCCGTGTCCTCAACAACGTTGCGGCAGTCGCCGCAGTGGTGACAACCGGGCGTCTCTTGCCGGCGTATACGACACAGGAACTGGCCAAAACAACCGTGGCCAGTCATTACCTGTGTCAGCCGGAAGGTGAGGGCGCCATGGCGCCTCTCCAGCCACTCCTCAAACACGGGACTTACCGCCACGATCGTGGCGTGCCCGGCACTGGGGTGCACAAGTCGTTCCTTCCAATTCGCCACTAGGACCTGGCGGAGCTCGGACCTCGCCGCCTCGAGAGCGGGAAGAGCCGGTCCTTCGCCCCGAGCTAGCGCCTCCCGGCGCCAACGATAGAGCGACGCCAGGAGCGCCGCTTCCAGGTCCCATGGCATCGATCTGGCGAGGAGGCTCGCAGCCTCGAACGAGATCGTGCGGTAACCTCTTATCAACCTGACGGCCATGGCGCGCTGCGGCGCACGAAGCGCCGAAATGTTACGGGCCGTCAGGTTGTGTGCCCAAACTGGGGCCCCATACAGGGCCATGGACCGCACGACCCCCTCGTAGAGCCTCCGGCAGGAGGTGTTTGGCCCCCCGAGGTTGGGCAGCAGACGCGAAAGCGCGCCTGCAGCGCCCCGAAGAATGGGGACCAAACGACGAAAATGGGCTGTAAAGTCCCACCGGCTGTCGAGCAAAAGACCCAAATATTTCAGGGTCGACTCGACGCCGATGCGGACCCCTCCTACCATGATATAGGCCCCTGGAGGTGGCCGGTTCCGAGGGCCGTGAAAACAAACGGCCTCGGACTTCGACAGGGCCACCTCGAGGCCCAACCGCCGGATACGACCAACGACTTGTGCGACCCCAGCGGTCGCCAGTATGGCCGCCGCCCGGTGCGACTTACCCCTCGCCGTGACAAGCGTGTCGTCGGCGTAACAAATGACGCCGACGCCACGGAGGAGCGCACCTCGCAGCACCCAGTCGTAACCGATGTTCCACAGGAGCGGACCCAGAACCGATCCCTGCGGAACACCGCACGACATCTCTCGCCGACTCCAACCGTCGTGACCCGGGTAGACTACTACCCTCTCCGATAGATATGCCCCGACTATGCGGCGGAGGTAGGTCGGCACTCGATGGAAAATGAGTGCCGCCCTGATACAACTCCAGGGCAAGGTGTTGAAGGCATTCGCGATGTCAAGAGACACCGCGAAGACGACCTCGCCCCGGGACACCGCATCCTCCGCCAGGCTCCTCACTTGCAGAACTGCATCGATTGTAGAGCGCCCGCGACGGAAACCATACTGGTTGTCCGCCAGATCCGGACCCACAGAAGAAAGACGCTGGACGAGGCGCTCCGCGATAATAAACTCGAACAGCTTAGCCACCTCGTCCAGCAGTACAATGGGCCGGTAGGCGGACGGACTGTCCGCCGGGCGCCCTTCCTTCCTGATCAGGACCAGTTTCCCCACCTTCCACTGGCGCGGAAACTGGCCCTGCTGCAAACATTCGCTGAGGAGCCCCTTAAGTCGGGGCGCGAGCTCCTCGAGGACCAGGGCCAATGCAAGACCTGAAATGCCGTCGGGCCCTGGGGCGGTGTTTTTCGAGCGAAGTCTCGACACCGCCGCTCGCAACTCTACCTGGGTCACTTCGGGAACCACGTCGTCGTCAAAGTCCGCGCTGGACGCCATGGAAGGCAGAACTATCGGCGGAGGAGTGTGCTCCGCCCGTAAAGGGAACAGAGCGGCCACCACCTCCTCAACCAACTGTGGCCGGAGACTCTGGGACAAAGGGGGCGCCCAGGGGCGAAGTTTGCCCCTGACCATAAGATATGGTCGCCCCCAGGGATTACGGTCCAGAGTCCCCAGCAGCTCTTGGCGGGCCTCATCCTTGGCCCGCTTTATGGCTGTCTTCAGGACCTTCTTGGCCGCTCTGTAGACCTCGTACAGTTCCGCCTCCCTGGCGTCAAAATCGGGAGGGCGGCGACGCCTCCTACGAAGCCGGATGTACTGGCGCCTGGCCGCCACACAAGAGTGGCGCAGGTCGTCTATGTGGTCCGACCACCAGTACACCCGACGCCTAGCTGTGACAGCTAGAGGCACTCTGGGCATCGCCTCCCGATTCAGCTTTTTCAAAGCCCAACGCGGACCGCCCCCAATCGGGACCCTTGGGGCCGGGGGGTCGGAGGTCTGGGCGGAGACGTCGAACCGGATATAGCGGTGGTCCGACAATGTCTCCACCCCCTCGACGACACGCCAGCCTTGGACACGGCGTGCTAGTGCGGGGCTAGCAAAAGACACATCGATGACAGAGCCGCCCCGCTGACGCACGCACGTGTGCACTGACCCACGATTGAGGACTAGCAGGCCGTTTTCTACGGCCCACTCCTCGAGCAATTCACCCCTCGCGTCCGTGGTCGCGGAACCCCAAGCCGAGGATTTGGCATTGAGGTGTAGGCAACCGCTTCTCTTACGAGTGCTGCGACGCAGCCCCGTCCCCGGACGATGTTCTCGAAGGACGGGGTGCCGGCGGCGGCCGGCGAAATTAACGCCACCGAGCCATCGAGGTCCCCTACCCAGTCAGCCCTGGGGGGGACAAAATAGGGCTCGGCGACGATGGCGACGTTAATTGTCCACTGCGCCATGCTCTGGAGGAGAAGATCCTGAGCCCTGGCGCAGTGGTTCAAATTACACTGCAGGAGGCGGAGGCGTGGAGCCATTACGTCTCCATATTCACCTCCGCCCTCCAACCGCGGGAGTGGCGACCCTGGTTGCTGATGACGGCAAGGCAGGGGACCGTGGGGGTAGTTTCTTTTGGGTGGCGGCGCACTCCTTGCCACCCGCCCGGTGCTTCGAAGATTTGCCCGCCGCTGCACACAAAATGCAGTGCGGCGTGGCCCCACATGTAGCGGCCACGTGACCTGGCTGACCGCAGCGGAAACAGCGGCCGGTGCAGTCAGCCTGTGAGGGGCACATGACGCCCACATGGCCGCCAGATAGGCAGCGGTAGCACCGGGCGAGCCTGGGTTCTAAGACCTTGACCTGCGCCGACACCCAACCCACTAAAATTCTTCGGCCATCGGCCAGTTTCTTGGCGGCGGCCACGGGACAGCTGATAATGGCCGTCCCCATTCCGGCGCGGCCCTGCTTAATTTCACCGGACCTTACTTGAGCTTCAGGGCACTCTCCGGTCTTGGCGACGGCAGCGACGATCTCCTCTTTTGTGACAGAGTCATCCAGGCCCGTGATGCGCAGATCCACGCACTTTTGGGGCCTGGAGACGCGGACCTCTTCGAATTCCAACACCTGACGGAGACTTTCCGCCAGACGGTCCGCTTGGTCGCCGCTAGCGACTCCCGGCACTTCGATTAGGCGGGCACCGGTCTGGGTAGTCCGGCACCGCAAGCCTCCCGTTATTCCCAGTTTGCCGGGGTCGATCGCCGTCCGCGCCTCTTCAGAAGCTCCGCGTATGTAGCTCCTCGCTCAATGGCCGCCGGCTGCAGTGTTATGATCACCGCAGAAAACGTAGTCCCCTGTTTCTTCCCTGAATAATGCCAGTAGAGCAATAATTTTTGTCCAAAAAATGTATAACCTCTATTGGCATGTCCCTATGTTTTCCTTTTTTTTATAAAATAATTATTAAAAGAGACATGAGCCTTCAAAAACCTTAAATATTGGTCAGATTTTCCGCTGTGTTCTAACATCCAGAAAACAAATTTAACTAGATTATATAAAAAAAAAGAAAACATAGAAACACGACCAAAGTCTTTCTTTAATTTTAAATGGAAAACGTTGTTAAATTGGTCAAGTTTTTGAGAAGGGATCAGGAAACTACGAAACGTTGATTTTGTGTATTTTTAATAGGTATTTTCGGTCCAAGCTGCAGTTGTCATACATTGTTATACGTTTAAAATTGGTAATATATAACATAAGTACAGCCAAATCCCAAGGGTTACTGGACCCGTCGCTCATACCATGTGAAACGTACCTTGATGTTCATGTACTGGTCTACAATGCCAAAATTGTAAATACATGGTTTACGAGGCCGCGAATAACTGTTGTGATAATATAATCTTATTCGAAATGATTATAATTGGTATAGTAGGTACAACAAGTCACACAATTTAATGTTTTCACACGTTTTCTCCTGTTGACTTTAGTAGGAAGCATCCCTATGCTCCACTAGCAGTCAACATATTAATGTTGTTGGCTCGACGATTTTGTCGCTTGTACTTGTACTTACTTGTACCAAGTAAAAATTTAGTGCAGTGTCAGAGTTTTTACAGCGACAATCTTTGGGTTAAATGTACAAAAGATCTCTACGCGTACAATACACAATAATGCTTTTAGGATGTTGTTGCGACTGCTTCGTTTTTGCAGTACCTCGGAAATGTTCGCCGTAACTCATACCGATGGATTTTATACCAACATTTGCAAAAACAGCTTTACTGTTTAAATGAATAGAAGCGGCCAGATAGCCTCCCAGAAACAGTCGATCGTAATTCTTTGCTATATTTAAATCATTTGTGCAAATGCTGACTATCTGAATTGTTTTTTTATCTCATTATGATCTTCAGAAGAATTACATTATTAATGTAGCAAAATATAGGTATTTGAATTTTCTAAATTAAATGCTTTTATTCATTTCCTTATTATAATGACTATATACTTATGTTATAATAATACTATAAAACGCTGTTATATTCTAAGGGTACTGTAAGACGAAGCACGCCAGAACCACACTAGCTAAAATAGCTTTGTACATATTGTTGCAACAGTTTACATTTTGAAATTTAAGACCCGTAGTTAAAGGCAAATTATTCTTGGTATATCGACAGTATTTTCAAGTATTATAGTGATATAAATATATATATATATATATATAATATATAATAAAAATTATTTATTTTCTTCCACAAAGTAGTATGTAGTAATATCTAGTTAATACAAAGTTGCCTTCATACATGGTTGTATATACTAGCTAGTAAACATCCCCTCTTTCTACGACTAGTCCAGTTTATGATATAGCGTTCCCCTACACCAACCGTCACGGTTATATTAGGTGGAGCCGCTGTACCTTCTAGTGCCCGAGAGCACCTTCCGGGAGCAGTCATAGATAGGTCTTGTCCCCAAATCTTGATTTCTCCATCCTAACCTCAGAGATCCGGTTCTCGTAAGCGAGCTACCTCGTGCCCAAGTGACACTACCTATTCTCCAGATAGGTACCGCAGCAATAAAGCCGCACAACACTCGCAGCTCTGGGAGTTTCTAACGAAAACCTCGCTGCCGACGGCGAAGCGGTCTTTTATATCTCCAGTATGGTACCGGAGCTGTATAAGGCACGCTCACTTCCCGACGTACATCCATACGCCTACATAAATAGGCCTACAAGCCGGGTGTGGCCCCAGTCACTCCAGCTATGACACTTACTTGCTGAGCAGGCAAGCGTCCAAGATGCGTTGTGGCAGCGAAACCACGCTGCCACTTCGCTAAATACAACTCCGTGCCTCACGCGACCGACTGGTTCGCGCTAGCCGCGCATAAGAACGACGCTCGAACGTCACGTACTTGCCGAGCAACGAACATGTCGTCCTCTGCGGCTAACTACATAACCCTGCGAGTCCAACACCAATGTCAGGCACCGCACACTCTAATCAGCGGTCGATAGAACACACCTTTCGAGGCGCAGTGGGCTTCCTGACCTTGCAGTACCCTGGTCCAAAGGGGGAGACCCGTAGTTCTCCCCTAACCCCTACAGCTAGTAAACATTAACCCACCCATATTTGCATTCCCAAGAGGATAGTTGTTAAAAAATGCAATTATTCCACAAAAGTTTCAGGTTGCTGGCCTATAGCCAACCAACATTTTCGTCGGAATGTTAAAATAAATGACATTCACATTATGCGACCTATAAATTACTAGATAGGCATGGGATATAAAGCATATGCAGTGTTTTAACCCACCTCTCTGATATACTTAATAATATGTGCACGAAGTATATAATAAAAAATATTTTCGCGTGCAAACATATTTTTGGATTTTTTAATTTGGTATACTGATAAATTTTCAACAATTCACATCACTACATATTATAAAATAAAGTCCTCCGCCGCGTCTGTCTGTCTGTTTGCGATAAACTCAAAAACGACTAAACGGATTTTCATGCGGTTTTCACCAATAGACTAAAGTAAATCTTTCTTATTCATGAGGAAGGTTTAGGCGTATAATTTTTTTATGTTAGCCGTGCCTCGCCGGGGCGGGGCGCTAGTTAAAATATAAAACGGGTTTGCTTATTTTTATGCTGTCTTAACAGTGTCTCTAGCAAAAACATAGTAAAATATAATATGGTAGAACGGCTCTTAAACTCCCATGGAGGTCGAAATAAAGCACCAATTTCTTTTATTATATTTCACAATTTTTTCTAAGTACACCGAGAACAGCATACAACTAAGTTAGTTATTACCACTCCAAAAAGGAAGAATTTCAATCACTTAAGATCTTTTACAGTCAGCTATACAGCAAGGCAGTGATTTCAGAAATAACGAACTAGGTACTCTAAATCTAAGCTCACAAAATCTCCCATCTTATTTGAAACTGAAAGAAGCTAGAAGTGAAATATACCCAAAGGCAAAACTTGTCACAGCTTTCCCTTCCCAGCTAGAGCTTCGACCTCATTTGCATTAGCAGTTTTAATCAGCGCTTATTACCGAAGAACAAAAAAAATCCAGGGAATCTGGCTTCAACGACACATCGTTTTTCAAACGGTCAAATGAATTACTATAATAAAAGTTATGAATGTGCCCAATAAAATGGGCCCATACATTCACTTCTACGAAAGAACTATTTATAAAACTGTTTGAAACTAACAAGTCAAATTTGGCTGTAACTATAATAATTATAGCTGTTGCCTAGCCTATACGACTAAATCTGAAATCGCCAATTATGATATAAAACCAAACTATACACATAAAAATAACCAGCCAATAACATATTTTACTTTAATGCTTTTATATACATACATTTATTCTGAAACTTGTTAAATATATTCTCTAGAATTACGACGTTGCACGGATAAATTGCTCTTGAAACTAAGCTACAGATATGTATGTATACCACCATAGTATTTGCTTACCTTGTGCATAGTGCACCGGCAACCCATTAATAGTAAACAATCACCCCAACTCCCATTTAGGTGATAGTTCAATTGAATCGCTTTGTAAGCCCCAACATCAATGTTCTGCCTGATACATCTAATATGTCCTTGTTGCTAAGCCATACTGTTACTAATAAAATTTGCATAGGATTCTCCACCAACGCTGCCATCGCTTAAAACAGTGTAGCGAAACTCGCTGTTGCAACTTTTATTAGCTGTAACCTCAAGAGGCAAAATTTTTTGGCTGTCTCCAAGGCCTCCATTTACTCCAACGTTGTAAACTTTTAGATGGATTTTTGCGCCACTCTTGAGAACGCCTATTATATTTTAGTATCTTCATAAAACTATGTGTAAGCATAAGCTTACAGCAACGATAACGTTGGTGTCCTTACAGGTGCTTAAACTAAAACGTGATTTCATGTTATCATTAATGACCGTGCCCTGAACGTGTTTACCCCGCCACTCTAGTTTACTATACTTACTTCATAATACCCCAACGCCTATAGCATAAAGTATTGTGTGTGTGAAGTTACACACGTGTATATTTTATAAGCAAGGGCTTTCAGGGTGCCTTTGTCAAAAATCGCACTGATAAAATATTCATTATATCTGACGCTAAAAGTTTACTAACTCTTTTAAGTTACCAACTCCATCTATTCATTTAAAATTCTACGCTGTTAAATGCCACTAAATCTTCTTGTTGTCCCTATACGCTGTAAGATACCTAACCAAATTTAACCCAAATTCGACAAAACAAAAAACAAAGCTGAATATTTTAATACCTGCAAACCCTTGCTCTGACCTCTTCGAAATTGAATTATGTCTCCTTCTAAATTGCAAATTGACTCATTTATTTTGTTCTTTTACTTTGTTACGAATGTCATCTATTATGTTGCCAAATTAAGAAATATCTCTCCACTTTATCTTTAAGCTCTGTATCAATATTAGTATAACTCGGATTTATTCGTATCTTTTATATTAGTAACTCTATCTTATCAACTTATCATATATCAAATTGATTTTTCTTAAGATAACCGTACCGATTCGCAAGCAAATCTTTTTGGAGCATAGATTTTCGATCCTTATCGGCTCTGCTGTCTGCTAGCATAGAAAGGTATCATGAATTTCGACATTGGCTGAAATCCAAATAAAACGCTGGCGGTTCAGTGCTAGGTTCCGTGTATTTATGCTCATAACGCGTATGTGAATGGCATCGCGTGCCAATGCACTTGTTTTCATAATATTTCACCATGGTCAGGTTTAGATTCAGATTCGTTTATTTGCCAGAATGTAGTATATGTAGTATGTGTACTACATTCTACATTTCATACAACAGATGTTAATAATTACAATCTACATTCTACCATAACAATGGTGTGCAAAAAGGTCTTATTATATAATTTTATAATTTACAATCTATTCTAGGAAAATTATATTATCATCGAAGTTATTTTATTATATAAATACAAATTATGAAATTAGAATTTCTAAAATAGAAAATGGTTAATAATAATTAATAATAATAATATAATAATAATAATCCATTTATTTGTGAGAATATTGTTTTACAATGGTGTTACTAAATTAGAATGTTCATAATATTCTGCCGTTTCCAGCGTACAAATCTTAAACAAGATTACAAGATTAATAGTAGGATAATTAAATATTTCAATAAAAAATATATATCATTTGTAATTAACATAAAATGTCTGTAAAATATTTCTATGTCATATGAATGTCATGTTACAATTATTGAGATAAGATAGCTTATGACTACAAGATTAGAAAATAAAATATTACAATAAAAATTATAAATAATTTGTAATTAGCATTGAATTTCAGTAAAATATGACATATGACAATGACAATGACAATGTCATGTTACAATAAAAACTTTGAGTCAAATTTTTCACATAGGAAGTCATTTGTTGTATAATAACATTTATCCAATAAAAAGTGAAATAATTTGTTTTTAAATATAGCAATGTTATATCCTTTAAAAGTATCGGGTAATTTATTATAAATTCGGATTGCCATACAGTAAACATTCTTGGAATAAAGTTCTAATCTTTGCTGGGGTACATATAATTTACGCATTTTCCGACTTTTTCTAGTGATAGCTTCATTATGCGTCTCAAACAAGTTTAAATTTTTCTGTACAAAGATGCAAATCTCGTAAATATATAAGGCTGGGAGAGGTAACACTTTATTTTTTTTTTAAAGTGGTTCACAGCTTTCTGTTATTTGAGCTTTATTTATTGACCTAATACATTTTTTTGTGCTCTGAAAACATTAAAATTAAATTATGTCATCTATATACATTATTATACATTAAATATTTATTATTATATATTATATAATTATATTGTATATTTAAATGTCATAATAATATAATCATTGATGTTATAAAAACAATTGTCTAGAAGTCATTTAGTCAATTTGGTCCTAAACATTGTCAAGGGTAGATTTTTGAATACATTCGGTAATTTGTTATAAATCTTAATATGAATTTCTTTTAAATATTTCTAGATTAAAGTGGGGTTGATATAATTTATACTTTTTTCTAGGGAATTACATTTCTTTTTAATACTTGCGACCGAAGTTCAAAGTATTCCGAATGTTGTTTAACAAATATACAGACTTCCTTTATATACATACAAGCTAGTGGTAAAACTCGTATTTTTTTCAAAATGGGTTTGCTGCTATCCATATGCTATGCCCCGATAATAGCTCTTACACCTTTTTTTTCTGTACACGTAATACTTATTCATATTCTAGGTATTTTTAATAGCTGTGAAGATTAAGATACTAGCCAGTTTTCAATAGTTCTGTAACATCAAATAGTTAAATTGAGTTATATTGTGGCCTTTTGTTTCTTATTGGATACAATTTCAAGAATAAATAATACTATGATAAGTTCTTGATTTGGTTTTAATGTGAATCCTGAAAATAAGTAGTTACTGGGCGTTATCTTTAAATTTCGACAAGCCTTTACGCAATAGCGTAAAAGATAATATTAGAATAATCATTCTTATATTATCTTTTCATAAATTCTCGTGTATGTTTTCTCGTGTAATATAAATACAATAGTTGCGAACAGCGTGCGTTAATGCAATTCAAAAAGCAATTTGGCCCATAGTTCTCTTCAGACACGCCAACACTACGGGAGGCAATTTAAAAGATTAATGACAAGAGAATGGCTTGTGACATCAAAACCACTGTTTCAGTTCAACACTTGGATAATTAATTCTCTTCGCATTTTACTACTTTACTTCATGACTTACACTCGAATTTAATGTTTAAGCTTATCTAGTGCAGTTAGTCGTTAGTTTGTTCCATATAAGAAAGGTTGAAGTGAAAGAACAAGATCAGGGTTATCAATTTGTGGAACTGTTGAGTTCAACTTTATAGTTCTGTGGTGAAACACAGAACCTTAAAAATTAACTCAGCAGTTTTAAGCTGAAATTCATTCGATATGTTCAAACATTTTAAAAGATTAAAATAACATTTACTGTTAAAATAACTCTTTGTTACGAAGAAGAATCGATGTAGTATGTACACATATTAGATTTTGTATCAGCATTGTTATCTAGAAAGAAATCTGAGTCATGTTTTCTTATGTTTCATCATAATGTTTGTGTAGTAGCGGATACTGCTTACGTATTTTGTTCATGCTTTATCAGCATTTTTGTTAAAATATTTCATACCAACAACTCTCGTGTCATACTATTTCATAGTCCCGTATTAATAAAATCTATTTCTTCGTTGAAATATTTGGTTACTTTATTCGCTCATATTTCATATGGACTTTAATACGTAGTAACATTGAGAATATTTATTATACTTTACAGTAATTAAAGTTGATCTATTTGCTTTAGATTCATTTTGTGTAGATTTTAATACGGCTATTTTTATAATCCTCTTCCATTAGTTTCATCTCTATGCGACCTAAATGTCTAGTTCAAATGTTTGCACGGATTTCACTTAGGAAGCGAAGTTTGTCCACACACTATGCTCTGTTCTTCAACAGTTTCACATTTTAAGTGCCCCACATACGAGCCACGAACAAACTCACTAGTCTAAGCTTTCGGAATAGTGCTGCTAAGTGTCCAGATTTACGCGATACCTACGGAGACCTATTATAGGAAATTTATACTTTTACCAACAAAAATGTGTAAATTAAATGGCTTATATATTCTCGTAACTAATGTTGAATAAAAGAATATCAGCGGGTTATTTTTATCGCGGTAGATAAAATAATAAACCAGGGGAACGAGTTTATAGCCATATTTAGGTACGATAAACCGTCATAAATTTGGGGGGACACGAAAAATGTTATCTCATAAATTCTACAAAGCACCTACGAGCATACATCAAATGCAAATCGTCATGGCATTTAATGACATTTGATGACATGGTGATATCCATGTTAAAAAACATTTGTCATGTGGCAGGCGTGAAATAATTTGCTCAAAAATATTTAATTGAGTATAAACACAATATTCTTTATATTCAATTAAATATTTTACAGGTTTTATTTAAACGGATGTTTAGTTCATAATGTCTTTGCTTTCGCAATTTTCATTCATGTCGTTTTAGTTCATTTTACACGTTTACAATTTCACCTCCAAGTAGACTTACGCAAAGTTAAATTTAGTTCTAGATTAAAACTTCTTTTCATCCATCTACTGTCAGGTTGGACTACATTGTTTTTGTAGTAATTCTAACCTTAAGAAATGTTGCTTCTGAATCTATTTATTATTATCTTAGCAACACTATGTCTCAGGCGGGGCGCACTAAGCGAAGAAGTGTTTCTATTGTGCTGAAACCTCTGCATAGCCAAGGGAAGTGGGGAAACAAATGCGTCAACATCTTACTCGCTATAAGCTACAGACGCGAGGTATCAAACCTCGCGTCAGAAAAAGTGTACTTATGTAACCTTCTTGACACACTAAAATACATATATTGCAGATTTGCGTCCTGCAAAGGTATACCACTAATGTATATTGCAAAATTGGCGCCCTGTTGAGAAACATTTCATTATTGTTAAATCAATCTAATGGTCTCGGAAGCGGTGAGCTACATTTCATTGCCTTAACTGTAGCTCTTATTCTAATTGTTTTATAAGATGACTTAGCTAAGCTTCGATAATTGATTTGTTCTTAAACTAATAAATTGTTTAATTTATTGAATGTATTTTAGTATACATCATTCGTTTTAGGTGCAAACATTTTGAACACCAAACCGGAGTTTGTAACTATGAACAAAAGAAAGAAATAGGCTTGTTCCATAATACAGACTACTGCAGACTAATCGTGTATTCTTCATATAGACGAGGTTGTATTAGATTATACATTTTTTAATAAAATTGAAAATAATTTTAGCCTTTGTGTAAATGGCTAGTATTATTGTTAAGCTCTTTGTTCAGCTGTATGCAGGCATTTACTGAAAGTGTATACTATAATAATACTGTCTGTTAGTAATACTACTATTGGAAAATTTAATTTAAGTTAATACCCAAAATCTTGTCATATTACTCAATTTATCACAAAATATTAATCAAGATAGAAATTAGTTCACGTCATATTATGCAGATCTTAACTGTTTACATAGTAATAAAAGATTTATAAAAGCATTGTATTGATAAGTTAGAACACACCTTTGTACATTCTACTTGACATCTTGAAATGATTATTTATTTTTATCAGTGCTCGTGATATCGAGTGTCATCATTAACTCTCAGAGTAATTATCGAAGATTGATTACTTAAACAATGGTTTGTGCTTTATTTTTGAATTTAAAGCGACAAGTATGTAAGTTTTAAAAACATGCTCAGGGCACATATGTATATCTATTGCATATAATTAGTTGTATAATTTTAAAGGACAAATAAATATCTCTCTCTCTCTGGTTGAAATTTGCCAGCCAGCGAAACCAGCATAAAAGAAGGCCTTTACCCAACAGTGGTAGAAATTGGCTGATTAGATACAAAGATAAAGAAATTCTTTTTTGGGGCAGAAAGTAAAAGGTACTGACTGACTCCTCTGCTAATAGTAACTTTTTTGGAAGAACCGGTGCGCCCGGTGCTAAGTATACATATATGTATATCGAATAGGCTTACCCTTACAAAGGTCAAAGAGATACGATACGTTCAAGTTGGGAATGTTTACATGAAAACATGTTCTGGTTACTTAAGGCACTTAGGTTATTTACTTAACGAATGCGGGTATTTTACTACCCCCGAGTTAGAACCCCTTTTCCTTTGTACCCAATGTCTATTTGTATGGACAATGTTTTGCCTGATATGATAGACGCGAAGTAATATTTTTTCCTCTCTTTTATTAAATACCTCAAGAGACTTGAGCGTATTTATTTTGATGGTAATATCCACATCTGCAAGAACCATTTAACATTTTAGAATTGTTTCTTCCTTTTCGGCGCCTTATTTATTTTTCGTAACAAAATCATTGTTTGCATTTTTATCATACCATTTATAAAATTTATGTCGGCAGGACAGTTCAGTTCTTTAATAAGGCAGTCTGCCCACAGCCCTGTCTCATACCATGTCCGTGCTAGGAACGTGTCAGGCAAAAAAATAATCTTTGTAAGTAAATGTATAAGACTATGCCCACTAGACCGTTCCGTCATCGACCAGCAGTTCCTATAGCAGGGCGTATCGTGTTGCTTTACGTGTCTGATACGTTCCTAGCACGGTCATGGTATGAGACGGTATAGTGGGCAGACTCCTTTAAGGTTGACAAATTATACAAGTAATTTTTGTATAATTGTTTTGAAAATTTCCTGTATTTTCTCTTTGAAAGTTTAAATCTCCAAGAAATTGATATTGATTAATTGTCTTGCTAAACAGTATATCTTTTGCAAAGATTTAAAAGCCATTATATAAGTTGTGGCGGGAAAAGTGTGTCACGGATTATTTTTGACAAGGCCATAATTTAGTTCATGATTCCAAAAATTTCCTCTTGTACATAATAAAGTAAAGTTTAGTGATTGGAACGGATGGAATATTTTTTAGTAGTATTAACAAACGCAATAAAATAATTTCACAAGAATTTTATGGTTTAGAAAAATAAATTTATTTTTATAAATAATAACTTTTAACACAAACTTACGCAGTTTAGTGTATGCCCAAAGATTTTGTTTGATGCAGTGGCGCAGCGTAAGTGTTAGCCGCCCGGGGCGGAAGAAAATTTTGCCGCTCTCTTAAATAGGTACTTCAATTTAAAAGACTGTGATATACAGTCATTCTAAAGAACTCTTTGGCATAAATCATCATTATTATTATGTATTGTACATCTGCCCATTCCTCTCGTTCGTCATGAAATCGTTCAAATATTTAAAAGATATTATTATTATTTATTGTGAAATTTTGCCGCTCCCTAAAAGTGCCGCCTCCACTACGCTACGCCACTGGTTGGATGTACTCAATGCTCTGACGCAAATTGGCACATCATACCATTATTCAATACATTAGGTAAACAAAATGGTGTATTTTTAATTTTACTTTGTTAGCTAATTATAATTATATAATTAGCTAAGCAGCAGCGACAGCTCAATGGGGAGACCAACAGACTGCAATGCAGAGGGTCTCGGGTTCGAACCCACGTCGCGCACCTCTGACTTTCGGAAGTTATATGACTTTTCGAAATTATGTGCGTATTGATTGACAATTATCGCCTGCTCCGTGCCTCGGAGAGCACGTTAAGCCGTTGGTCCCGGCTGCCATGAACATCTATGGCAGTCGTTATTGGGAAAGTCAGTACCCTCTAATATCCTGACACTGGTCTAGCCTTAGGGTATCATTAGCCTTCGGGTTGCGGAGGTCAGGTGGCAGCCGCTCCGTGTAAAAACTGATATCCAGTCAAATCCGGTTAGATCAGAAAAGCCGACCCCAAGTGACTTGGGAACAATAAAGGCTAAGAGAGAAGAAAGCTAATTATAACTATATATTCATAAGTGCTATGCACTGGTATAATTCTTTAAAGATATAGAATTTGTACAACTGGAAAGTTAGTCACTCGATTTAAATGAATGTCATATTTGTTTGTGTCGAATTTTAAACTTCACGTTAATTTTAATAGTTGAGCGTCGTATAAATATTGTATAAAGATTAGATATTATTATATCACTGTGAACAGCGGTGCATTTATAAATTATAGCACATTTGAAAATGTAATCTGGCATTAATTTATGTACCTAATTATGCATTATTGCGCATAACGCCGCCACAGTCACAGGTCACAGCGAATTATACATTTTCTGTTGTGCTCGCTCCACGGAGTTCAAAGTGTTGAATTGTTTACTACACTAAAATCTATTAAAATGTTATAAATAATTTAGTGTGTGCAACATGTGTTGCATTGCTCTACCGAACCAAAAATGTATATCAAGTAAGGCTCAAAATGTAACACTCAAAAAGTTTTATAATGCTTTCATTCTAAACATATAAATGCCTTACATACACATCTTAAAGCAACTAAACTAAAAATCAAAGCCATTTTCTTTTTTTAATGATAACAAAATCTTCGTTTTCGACTTTTAATCAAATCGAAGATATTAACTAGTTCCAGATATAAATCTCAAAAAGAGTATTAAAATGTCTTTCTCAATCGAAGAGATATAAATCCTCTCAAATAAAATGAATTGAGCAATGCTAGAAACAGAGTCCCCTAGCAAAGAGCACTTTTTAAACGAAATATGCCAAAAAAGAAATGGAGTGTCTGAAAACTAATGAAACTATATCGAAAGTTCTGACGGCGTCGTTTATATAAACTTATGAATTTGCATGAGTTATTTGCTCAGTTTTGATCTTACTCTTACCAAAAGTTTTACGTGGTCCCCTTATTATTTATTTACCTACTCGTGAAATTGACTTTGTGATCGACATCTTATACATTCACATTAGGAAACATAAACACGGCAAAACTTTTATCATTTGCGTGACGTAAGCTTAGAAATGTTCATGTTTTTCCGTGTAGCGTACGTACATTTTATGCTAACTTTTATTTGCTTTACGTAAAGTGAAAGTAAAGATAACAAATGACGTTGTAGAAACAAACTAGAGCCGCGTCGATCACAGTCGGATATAAAGTATCTCTTCAAGCGTTGCTGCCTCACCCCTATCATTACTCACGCTCTATAAAACACTTGCTCGCTCTTTAAAAACTAAATGCTCACGTTGTCACGGTAATGAATGACGAAAATCCTTTTAGGAAATTCCACTATAACTTAGTGCACTTAAAAACTTACTTGAGTGAGAGAACTTGAGCTTGGCCATTGACTCAGTTTAGGTAAAGGAACGTTTCACGACAATTTCTGTTAGCGTTTTGACAAGGAAAATACATTCAGTATAAAATGTTTGCATTTTACCATTTTGTTTGCGCTCTGAGCACCAACAGTGACATTTGTGTGTTGATATTGCATAAGTTTTCTTAAAGAAACCTGCCTAGGGAATGTAACTTTTCACTCAAGTAATAGAATTGCTACGTTAAGGGCTGTGTAAGCATTACGTATGATTATTATGAAAACGGTAATGACGAAAGTTTTACAATGCCTTATGTAGTAACACTTTAAAATTCCCTTACTTATGTTAACAGATGCTTGCTCTTTTAAAGCGATTTGAAACGTTCCCTGTTTGTTCTACAATCTTGAGATTCATTGATATTTACTTTGCCCGTATTCACCAAAAAGTTTCTTGTATGTATTAGCCTGATCTCATCAAACTTACATCATTTGGTATAAAGACCAATAACGCGAGGCTGTCTGCAAACGAAATCTCCGCCTTATTTTGGTGTTAGTACTTTTTGAGGGTATATTACAAGGAAGCAAGTTTCTATATTAAGCAACAAGTCATAACGCCCTTATTGCTATGTAAGTTGTTTTATAAATAGTCCATAAGGATGTGTTCAGGTACAAAATTATCTTTCTCGGTTAATCACTATAGCGTGACAGTGGTTATTACACAAATTAGTGAGATAACGCTAAGAAATGAGGCTGTAGAAATAAACAAGAGGGGAAAATGGGAAGAAAGTAAGGTTATTACGTGACTCAGGTACTAGACTCGTGCGTGTACGGATAATGGCGGTATTTGTAACTTCGTACTCGCACAATTACAAAATAACATAATATAAGCTTACGTTTGGGATCGAAGTAAAAGTTTAGGAGTAACAGTGAATTATATTGATTGAACAACTTTCCCAATGGATTCAAATATTGGATCCAGAAATTGTGGAGCATACTAATTTGCAACTTATGTTTATACTTTATACATATCGTCCTCTTTTTGTTCTAAAGCTTAGAATAAAGTTAGGTTTGGAACTCAGAAACAGGTGAGTGTATTTAGAACAACAAATTTTAATGCATGTGCTGCAACGAACCGTGAATAAGTTTCTTTTGCAATCGCAAAAGATAATTTATACAGCGCGATGCGCACGGTTAGATAGATATATTTTAATAGGACACAGAAACTGCTAGCGTTAAATAATATTTAAAGGAAATGTGGGCAACAAAACGTTCGAAGAAAATGTTTCTGAGAAATCTATTGCTGTCGCGCTGGGCAAGAATGAAATGTCATAGTGCAAAAGAGAACTACAGCCCATATTGTTTTTTTTTCTGAAATCATCTTCTCGTATTCGCCGGTTTCCTTTCTCTAAATCGATAATTATATTTTTCATAAACAACTTCAGAAGAATCTTTGATATGTGTGTTTGTATTTATTTATTTTATTAGGTTCGTTAAATTTGATTGTTGGATTTTGAAAACAACAGTGTATCTTTCATGGTTCGTAGTCCTTATCTATATATATAAAACTCTTCCGTTACTGAGTGATTGACAGACAACGCACAGCCGATACTACTAAACGCAAGAAGCTGAAATTTGGCATGTATGTTCCTTGGAGAGTGTAGGGGAGCACTAAGAGAGGATTTTTGGAAATTCCACCCTGAATGGGGTGAAAGGGGTGAAACCCGATATTCACACGGGAACGAGACTTACGCAGGTGAAACCGCGGGAAAACTACTAGTAATATTATAATTATAGAAAAGCAAATCATAGAAACATGGCAGTGGTCATATGGACCACATCTTTGTTTCTTACTCTTATGTCATTACTCGGAAGAATACTTTTATATGGACTTAACGTTGGCCGCATTAGCTCTCAATGCATTTATCTGATATATATTCATTTGTCATTCAGAATATCATAATAATAGTCCGATCAACTAATATATCTTCTTCTCCTTAGCCTTAATTATTCTCAAGTCACTTGGGGTCGGCTTTTCTAGTCTAACCGGGTTTGACTGGATATCAGTTTTTACACGGAGCGGCTGCCACCTGACCTCCGCAACCCGAAGGCTAACGATACCCTAAGGCTAGACCAGTGTCAGGATATTAGAGGGTACTGACTTTCCCAATAACGACTGCCATAGATGTTCATGGTAGTCGTTATCAACTAATATATATATATACATATATAATAATACGGTGGCGACTACGGACAATATAGCACGAGAAACCAATAGATGGACAGACAAGCATAGGTCTAACCTCATTTCCTATAGCATTATTATTGTAATATTATTTCAAAGCCACACTCTCTTTCTCTTTAAGTGCAATGGCAGTAATATTGCTATAGGAGATGATGGTACGGGTCATAGTCAAATTGCCGAGGACCTGTAGAAAACCAAGAGCCTAGCGTCGATATTTAATTTATTTATTTATTAATAGTTCATTTAAACGATACAAAACTATTTAAATTTTAAATTTCGACACACTAACACAATATGAACAAAATAAGAATAATAAAATTAAGTTTAAGCAATAATAATAAGTAACAGTAAAATAGACCAATAATACAATTAACAGTGGGCTGTAGATTTGCTAGTATACATATAATAATATTCTACCACATACACACAACACCATCTAGCCCAAACTAAGCAGAGCTTGTACTATGGGTACTAGACAATGGATAAACATACATATATACTTTTTTTTTGTAAATTCCTACTTATTATACATAGAAACACCCAGACCAAGACAAACATCCATATTCATGCACACAAATGTTTGACTTGTGCGGGAATCGAATCCACGACCTCAGGCGTGGCAGTCGGTTACACTAACCACTACGCCATCGAGGCCGCAGACATTCTAAGAAATAAAACAGTTATTGGTTTTGTTGAATACATTTTCAGGAGCATTAAGTTCTGGATGTTAAGCCCGTGTTCCCGGTTTCTCTGCTCCTTATTATACAATACCTATATGTGGACGTTACATATATAAAACTTTATATTATGAGGATTATCGAAATATAATCCTTCTAATATAATTATGTACTTTGAAAAGAGGATTAAAATTATTTTACAGCAAACATACCTAGTTAACGAGTTCTGATGTTCGTTAGGCGTTTTTGTTTAAATTAACCGTACTTATTCGTAAGTTCAGTTGTTACTAACTAACAAGGATATTCGAATCTAAACATTTTTAGTTAATTTATTTTATACCTTTTTATATATTTCCTTGCGGCTTTAATCTGTCAAGTCTTAGAATACCAGACACAATTAAAAATCTTTTGTTTCTGGCCGCCGGTGTGCCGCTGCGACTTAATAAGTTAAAATATATTGATGGCATTTGCGTAAAAGTAAATTGCATTTATGTACATGTGTATACTTTAACAATTATTACTATTATGTTTGAAATGCTTGTAACACCTTAGAAAATAAATATAATATAACACCTTAAAATTAATATACGTTAAACAAATGCTGCAGTATCTGACAGACATGACACATGACATGACATTAATAAATAGATAATTTTAACCATTACTCATTCAAATTAAAGTGTATTTACACCCCTGCAGAACTTGACTACTAATACGAGTGTTGTCTTTTTAATAAGTTCAAAATTATAATAATCAAATACATAAAATTCATTGAAATTAAACTGCTATATATTATTACAAAATTTTGAAAATTGTTACACTACTACTACTATTAAACTTTACTAATTTTTAAGCTAATTAAATTATTATTAAAACTATTTATATTTAATTTATTTTTACACTTTTCCCGACGTTTCGGTTGCTTTTCAGCAACGATAAAATCCGTATATAGCAGTTTAATTTCAATGAATAATATTCGCGTAAATAGAAGACAATATTACATAAAATTCATTTATTGAATAATGACAGTTTTCTTCTTGTGTGCCCTTAAATTGCTTTACAAAATGTTTTTGCTACGTTTTAGCACATATTATTGTAGTAAATATTTTTGTATTAAAATGTTTAAATTTAGCGTGTTAGAAGTCAATCACAAGAGTATTACGAATCGATATGTATGTATGTATGTATCTTACGTGGGGGCCAGTCAGTGCAGATCGGCGACACTTCGACCCAGTGAGATCTTTTGTGTCGACACTCTCCCAATAACGACTGCCATAGATGTTCATGGCAGCTGGGACCGACGGCTTAACGTGCTTTCCGAGGCACGGAGCAGGCGATAATTGTCAATCAATACACACATAATTTCGAAAAGTCATATAACTTCCGAAAGTCAGAGGTGCGCGACGTGGGTTCGAACCCGAGACCCTCTGCATTGCAGTCTGTTGGTCTCCCCACTGAGCTATCGCTGCTAAATTGATATGTAAGTAACATTTCTGATTTCATCACGAATTTCAATCAGAAATTTCAACCAATATAATTTAGAATTGGAAAAAGCCTGAATAACAATGATAAATTAAACACGATATAAATAAAAAAATATTTAAATCAATTGTTTCAAAATAATTTGATACTTACTGAAGCCTTCGGGACTCTTCCGTATTGGTTTCGAAGTTATTCTGAGAAAACATTAGAGTGTAACCGCTTATCCCGCTTAACTGTTGTTACGATCGCCGAAATAAATTCAAGTCACCCTTGTTAGGTGGAGCTTTTGTCCAAATATGTCCCTTGGAAGAGTTTAGGAGGTTTCTCGTTAACATATTCTATTTATTTTTTTACTTTCGTCGGAGTTTTGTGGCTTTGTAGTAATTAAGTGGCCAATTTATGAATTTTACGAGGTCATACCGTTCATTTGAATGAGAACCAATTTTATATTATGCTGCACAAATTAAATGCTGTAAGTCGATTTAAAAGATCTACTATGATGTAATCACTCGTACAAAATCAAAATTACTCGTAAGGCTAATAAATTGTTTTGAGTATATGGATAGCAGTGGTTTACACGATGGCGTAACTAACTATTATTGAATAGTGCGTCTTTTGTGCGGGTTAAACAAGTTGTGTATATATAACAAATAACATTTACAGACTTTAAATGTAATTTACCTAAAAGCCTCTTTCACTCAGATAGATGATTTAAAAAGCAACCAAAGACTAGTTTCTACTTTTGGGTTATACAACAACTCCCGCAAAAGAATTATTGCTGTAAGAATAGTGACTTACAAACTTTAAACTTTGGGCACCATGAACAGCTAGACTCGAAGCAACCATTCTTGGATCAAATAAATGTTGTCACATGTGGGATTCGTACCTACAACACTCGGTGTAGTATTAGGCGAACATTAAAGTAGTGCGCCATCGGCGCGGGCAAAAATAAAAAATAAAATGCATTGACTTAAATATATATTCTCAAGGTAACAATTATTTTTTTTAATTACAAGGTAACAAGCATTCGATACTCCATTTGGTTAGGTATTTAACTAAAGAAAAATAAATTTTAAAACTCGCTTGCAAAATAATATACTGAGGGGTATATTTCGAGTAATAGAAGTACACAAAAAAAAACAAATAAACCATTAAAAATAAAAACTAGCGATGAATCAGCCAGTACATTTTCGACCTATTCATGCACACATAACTTTTTTGACACTATCCAGTTTTAGTACAGTAACCGTTCACCCGTTTATGCGAGTCGATTACGATACAAGCTTTACTTTCCACCCACGCCGGTTCAACTATTGCTAAAATGGGTACGAATTCTGACAATTGATATTACATATACCCAAACGTCGAAATACTTTTTTACTACTGTAGTACTTCTATCCGCCATCGTCAAAAGGGGTCTCACATATTCGTGCTCTATTTCTAACACTCAGGAACTATGTTTTTCACTGTTATTTATGTTTTTGTATCAAACAACGTGAAAGCGTCATCCGGCCTTTGTCGCGGCTCACAAACACATTAATAAATCTCCTGAATTGGTTCAGTGGCTCCGTCTGCTATTTGCCGATGCCTAATAATGTTGCTATCTTTTTTTTTTCACCCGACGTGAATAAAATCTAGATAGAAAAAGTGTACATAATAAGATCGATTTAAGATACACATTCACCGTTAATAAGACGATTTGCCCAGAATATGACGGATACCATAAAGCTTTCTGATCGTAATTCTTGTAAAATCCTAATAAATTTTAACACCCTCTCGTGAAATATTAGAAGGGTCATTTTTTTGGGGTCCACACCCTTAAAATGATTTATCGAGAATATTAAAGTAACGAGCTCATTTTTCGTTTATTTCTATACCGAAGACAGCTCTATCGTCCATGCTTTTTATCACTACCATCAATTTAAGATACATTTAAAGCATCTTTTCGCCAATTTTATAGTGAAACAAAGCCGTATTACATTTTTATGTTTGTGTAAAAGCTTTACAAATCTAGAATATTATCATATCTTGCGTAGAACAATGAATTAGCACTACGTCTGTTCTCACGGATAATTAAAACGGTGTACTTTGACCAACAATTGTCCTAAACCAATATGAAGAAGAAGAATTAATAATGGTCTTCTAATAGGCTCAGACCTTTTACCTAAACCTTGCAACTAACATAAATGTAAATTCAGTAAATGTAATAAACTAACTAACCTCTTTGACGTTCATGAGTGTTACTTTGTGACCTAAATGAATAAATGATTTTTAACTTTGACTTTATGGCAATATCATGAAATAACTTATCTAATACTGTACCATGAAATGGTTCTCACAAACCTAGAAGCCTAGTAATCAATATTAGCAGTAAAACTACATTTAAACTAATATCATTAAGAATTATCACACTCAACTTTGGACTGTTTAATTTGCATAATACTGTCGAGAAATATGAAACAGGAGAAGCATTAAGACAAAAAACAACTTGAATCTTTATACACAGATAAAATTTAGTGTCCTACCAACGCTACCTAAATGGCACTTTACATTGATATACGGCTAAAGAATATTTTTATTGCCAAATTTTGTGACATCTGTTGTTTATTGTGCACCTTTTGGTAACAATAAATTGAGTGGAAACCTATTAACTGGTTCCGATATAACATATTCAAATTGCTTTCCGCTTTTTCAAAGCACGAAACGTAATACAAACATGAAACAGAAAGGAATGGAGGGTGTTTATAAAAATGACATGTAAATTTGTATGCATTATAATAAAATGAAACAGGATACATTTACAATATATGGCATATTTACGTTTCGAGTTTTTATTCAATTCATATAGGATTTCTTAATGCCGTTTCAACTCCCTATTGTCCAGTTCAGAATATTGAATAGGCTGATGACACACAATTGCTTTTATAACGTCATTATCGTAAATTTCCAATGTTTCGGCCGATACATCGGCAGTATTGACCAACTAAGCTGTCTAACGAAAATTTATTGGCACATTGTTTACATGGCGAATGAACCTGGCTTAGCAATGTTTATAGATATTCGTTTCATCCCTTTTGTTTTTATTCCAATGCTCAAAACAACTTCATTTGTTATTCGAGCGTGATAAACTCCGACGTTACACTAAATAGAAATATATTGCAACGTTTTGTACACTTCTTTGTCTCCCTCTGCTTCCATTTAAACACCATCTTGGACTCATTATTTCCTTAAGTATTAGTTTAATCTCCGTTGTTTTGAGATATTTACATGCATATTTAAATTGAAATTAAAAATAGCTTCGCAAATGTAATATTTTTACATTCAACGAAGCTGCTATTCTAGAAAAACTTTTCTTATTCTTATTTGAGATATTGCAAAATTATACAATGTGCTAATTTTTTATCCTTGCGTTAGCAAACTATAAATTAAATTCACGTGTTTTGGAAACGGTTGCCGTAACCGCACCGAACAATTTTTCATCTACAATGCCCAAACATTTACGTTGTTTTTGTTAAGTCCTTCTCCGGAACTTTATTAACATCTGACTTGTTAGCAGAGTACTTTATACCGCTCGTAGGGCGGTATTATGCTGTCACCGTCTGTCATACCGACGGACTGCATCGCAGCCGACTCAACCGTAATATCAAAAGGATTTATTGTTTAAAATAACAAAGCCTGGTCTTCATTTATTAGCTCATCTGTCTAAATTTTAATTCCATTGTCATTTTTACTAGTTTCATTAAAGCTGGGTATTATATTATTAAGCTTTGTCGTCTTTTCAACATTATTTATCGAAATAAGATCGCTTTTGTATAGTATTTTCGTTTAGAAAATAGTGTGAGATATAGGCTAATAAATAATGAAGTACAAGCACATAGGTCGATAACATTGTGATTATTAATAGCTATCCTTCGAATGCCGAAGGTCCATTGTTTTTGTTCGATCCCACAGAGGTTTTAGACCTACTAGTTAAACAAGTATATGTAAACACATCTCTATTATTTAAGTAAACTGTTTGTGAAGCTGTTAATCTAATTTGATACTTAGTTACAATGATCAGTTAACAGATTAATGATTACGCAATTTAGTAGATATATGATAGAGAACTGTAGTGTTATTATTATGATCAAATCCAGGCTCAGTAATATTGACCCATATTTATTTTTATTACTAGCGAGCCGCCCCGGCTTAGCACGTATAGTACAAAACTTTAAAAATTATTTACCTAAACCTTCCTTGCCTTTCCATTAATCACACTGTCTATTGGTGAAAACCCCATGAAAATCCGTTCTGTAGTTTATGAGTTTATCGCGAACAGACAGACAGACGCGGCGGGGAACTTTGTTTTATAATATGTAGTGATATTGATAGACTGTCAAGGGTGTTTAAATATAAATAAGTCTCTTTCCTTATCTGTTTCTGTACAGTTTTCTTTAGTAAAAGTGATAATGAACAATTTGCACATTTAATTGATGTTTCTTTTTCTGAATTATATAAATCTCTATGTTCAAATGAGTAGTGGCTTAGCCACCATTTTCGCTCCACGGTGTATTATTTTTAAAAAACCAGCCATAATTAGTAGTCATAATTTTCTTAAATTTGAGAGAGAGATTCATATGAACTTGTCTGTCTATGTCAGTGAAATAAAATCGTAGCCTATCAACCCTAGCGAAAAAATGGCATTCTAGGAATGATTTTAGAAGAAACCCGTAGTCAAAACTAAGTGCGCACATAAAACACTAAAGTGCGTACAGTTACAAGAGGACAAGAAACCCTGAAACCGCAGGGTTAGCACCCGAGTTATTTATTGCTAATGTTTTACTCGAAGACGGCAAAAGTATCTTTCGTGTCACTACACGAATCTTACCCGTCACTACAGGTAAGGATTTTGAACGGAACATAACGTTTATACTGTAATCCTCTTTCGAAGGCATATAGCTTGTCAGCCAGAAATTGGAAGCTCAGAAGTGATTTGTGTCATTGGATAACGTAAGCTCGATATGTTGTGTCAATTGAGATATTTCTAATACAAGGGTTATGGAAGCTATAAAATCGCAACATATTTATGTTATTGTTTAGCAAAAACATAAGTATATTAAGGTTTTGTACCTTAACTGTAATTACTGTATGTTTTAAATTGAGGTTTTTTAAGCTTAGCAGAAGTAAATTTATTCAAAAACACGCCGATGCACCGTTTTCTTTGTTGTTTATAAGATATTTAATATCTTTTATTACATCCAGAGTCCTTTCTTTAATCATTACTTAGAATTTTTCTCTTTTAGAATATTTTACTTGGAAAGGTACGATTTATAATACAAGATTGTTATTGTCATTGGAGCTGTTCGACTTAAAACAAAAACGATTTCCGATAGCAATATTTTGTTTTGTCTCAACTGTTCTCAAGTCTTCAGTATACATTTATTTGCATTGATTCCGTCGGAGTCATTTATATTTTGCTCTGTTCGATAGATAAATAAAAACGTGAGCTGTTTATCGAAGAGTCAATGACGTGAAAGAATTACTAAAATAACGCCAGTCAGAATAACTTCAGTTTCTACTATTATATAAATTTATTTAATTTAGTAATTCTGTTTTCCAATATTTGTACGGCCACTCTCACATTTTTTTCGTTTATTATTTTCTCTATCATTAATATAAACTTGCGCCCGGTTTCAAAAAAGTAGAAATTTTGGTATCATACGGCCAAACGCTTTTTCAACTCCTGGGATGGGATAATTGATTAGCGATAGCCATTCAAATCTCTTGACATATTTTTCTTTTTGGTACGTAGTTGATTAGGCTTTCTGAATCCACGTGTTAGTTTTAATACTTTGTGTGGTTCTCATATTACATAATGAAATATTGTAGTGCGTATAAAAACTACTTCTACTTTATTAGTCATTCAATCTTTTTTATTGTAATATTAAAGCTACTCGTACGAGTCGACGAAAGGTGAGAGATTATAATATAAAAGATCACCTGCGGGTAATAGAGAAGAGTATATTCATTGCATCCCCTCGGGCCTCGTGTGTTTTTTTTCGAGATGATAAGTATGAAGCACTCTATATGGTTGATGTTGATTCAGGAAAAATAAATAGACCTGTTCTATTTACAGAGGTACACTTACGACATTCATCTACGCATTTATAACATAGTATGATTAAAATACATAGCTTTTAAACAATTTGTTTCCAACTAAGCTTAATGGCTCAGCTAACGTTAATCAAGATGTTCCTGCATCGATCCATCTAGTGTTCTCTTTCTTTTTACGAAACACATCACGAGCAGAAATTAAATGAAAAAGGATTTTTTTACTGTGAAGTGTACTGTGAGCTATTAGATTATAAGGATTTTCAACTACTTCATAAAATCTAAAGCAATGCTCACAACAAAATTATTTGAAATAAAATTCAACACTCAAAGGGATAGGAGGCGTTACCTAGTATTATCATTTAAGCTTTCGTCTTACCAGTTGACAAGCTAATTCCTCTCGACCTAATAATACTTGGTAATGCCTGTAGTTTGACAAACGGATAGCTGGCGCCTGCAGACCGAATGATATGTGGATGTCATGTACAAATTAACACATGCATGGAGCACGCTGTCGAAGCGCATTCCACGACACTCCGCCAACAGATTCAATTAAAGCCCAATCAAATCAGGTAGCATTTCACTAAAAGCTATGTCCGTCGCCTCGTCCACCAATAAAATACATTAAAGATACGGAAATTTTCGTATAAATTGAAATAAGATAAAATGTACTCATCCGTCTTAAAAAAAATTTACATCTATACTAATATTATAAAAAGAAAAGATAGGATATTTTGTTCTTCTGTTTGTAAGGATTTAAATCAATACCTACAAAACCGATTTTAAACATTCTTTCACCATTAGAAAGCTATATTATCACCAAGTAACATAGGCTTTATTAATTTAATAAAAGTACTGTTACCACCATAATCTAACTTTCTTTTACGCGAGCGAAGTCTGATGCAAAAGATCATATTCTATTTCCACATGTTAGACAAAGCTATATTCACAAGTTTTCTTTCATATCTAAAAACTATTAAGTCAAAAACGAGTGTGTTTATTCAAGATTTCCTTACTTCGATCAAGAAAGCACATTTTAAGTAGCCATCATATCGTCATTTGTATTGGAAATCCGATATTGGCTACGGCTGGGCTCACTGAAGCATGACATTAATCTCAAGTTGTGAATAAAAATATTGGGTCATTGCTTTCAAGCGAAATAGTTATACTTTATATTGCGGCTCATAGTTCGACAGGCCGTGTGAATACATGTAGAATTCAAATATCTTTTAAGTTATTGGGTTTTAAAATATTTCTACTATTATTCTTAGGACTATTTTATTTCCAACTACTTAATTCCAAGCATCATTTAGTCTAATAAAAAAAATGCTTATAGCGAGTAATATTTTTGGAAAGCACGCAGCACTCCAAAAAGCTCGCTGGATTGCAAGCTGTGTAATGATAGAGAGGAATTGCAATATTGAAAATTACGCAATGTCTAATTAATTGCACACCTCGTTTGTATCCAAAATTAAGACAGTTGAATTGAACTTTTGTTTTTGGTACTATCCATTTCAATGTGAACATTAAAATAATGTACAAGTGTATATCAGGTTTGATTTTGTTTCTTACTACTGAATTATTAATTTAGTTATAAGCTGATATAATTTCGTAAACAATGCCTTTGTAGTCACAGTGAACGGTATCTGATTTAATTCAGTTTGAACCTTCAGTAATGTTTGGTATAATCGTATTATACGTTTTCACTGCGTTCGATTTCGTGAGTAAGCACTTGTTCGATTTTGCTTCAATTCATATTCAATAACATTTCATATAAGTAGGGCATATCACATATTTGTTTTCGTCTTGAAGTATTTAATCTATTATTGATTTAAAAAATATATCTACCTTTATTGTGCACATATTTAGGTCAAGTATTTTTTCTACTCTTGATCCTTTTTATTTATTGCTTTGTTTGAGGTCTTTGCTTTATGGAGTTGAAACACTAAAAAATATGAAACGCTAATGATCTATAATCTTTGTTCGGGAACTTTTTTATTAAACCATCTATAGATGTCAAAATGTTCTACAATTTATTATAAATGATTGATTACTGCCGTCTATTATAATTGCTTCATAATCGATTAATTTCTGTTTTACTCGTTCGTGCCGAAATATCAATCTGTATGTAAATTTTCTTATCTTGTTCTTATACATAGTCACTTTTACAGCTACTAAATCTAAATATGGAGCAATGGAATACATTAGAGATATTCATATAAGTCTTACTAAGACAAATTCGTGGTAGCGCATTAGCAAGTAGCTGAGGATTATCTATGTTTTATCCAAATAAACTGAATTTACGAAACAGCTCTGGTACAACAATAGTGCCAGTTCTGCCAGTGCACAGTTTCTGCATTACCATACGAATGGGCATTTCTGTTTTGTGATAGGAATTAGTATTGTAGCAAATAAATCCACTTAGTTAATCTATTTTGCGATTAAGCGTTTACTTGCTTTACTTGTAGTTTCACTACTTCGCTTTTTAGACAAATGTTTGTTCACTTATAATGCACTTGATTTTTCCTTTGCAAAATGTAGTTTAGGTTAGTAATAGTACTTTTTCCTGGATGGAAGGTACCCTATGTCCTTTTCTGTTCATCTGTCAAAGTCTATGCGAAATTTCATTGCGATTGGTCGAGTCGTTAAGGCGTGAAAGCGTTACTAAGAGTCAAACTTACTCACATTCGCATTTATAATATTAGTTAGGATTGTAAAAGAATGATTATCTATTTCATTTCTTTAAATAATACGTTGGTTTTAATTTTAAATACTACGTGACTACTTTACATATTATTTTGCTTTAAGTCGCGTTAAGATAACGCAGTGTGGCATTTCCTTGACGCATATTTGTATTATATGTATCAAAACTAATTAAATATGTGTGTATTATGGCGTCGCTTAATTTAAATGTGCTTTAGTACTTAATATGCTAACGTACGCGTCAGTAAGTCTCAAATATTAACTAGCTATGTGGTTTGCGGTGTAACACAAGTGCGAAACACATATCGTTACTTGACATTCAAAGGATAATACACGATTAAACTAGAATTAGTTTCATGAAATACCTGATTGCCTTTGATGTTGGTATGCTTTGAGTACTCCAACCCATACATATACTGAATTCAAAGAATAATGGCAGTGTTCCGTCTTCTGTGTTAGCAGAATGTATGGAAATTCAAACTATAGAAGCATATCATATTCAAGCAACATTTTTTTACTTTTATTTTTGTTATTGCACGAATATATAGCTGTATTTCTGCGTAATAAGGTACATTTAAAATCATAATAACAAAATATTAATTATCGTAGTATATAACAAAGCGCTTTCTAAGCTTCCAAGAATTTACAGGTTCAACAATATCGCATATTTTTAAAAGCATACAGTATGCCTCGTAGCAATAATTGTCCGGTAATGAATATTAAAACAAACTCCTATAAATATTATAGACTTAACGAAAAGCTAAGCTGTAAACACTCTTTGCTTTATTTTTTTCTTTTAGTACAGATCTAGTACCCCATACGTTACTTTTTTTCTATATTGGCAGTTAAGCAATTAATTCGGATTGAGTGGAAAACCGCAGCTTTTCGCCGTTCCCGATTGAAAATTTCAGTCGAATTTGTTGCGGTCACCAGTACATTTGGCGGATTACGGGACTAGCGCAATATCGGCATCGGTTGTTGGGGATAGCCGTCGAGGGTCGTATGCCAAAAGCACTCAGACGTAAAATGAAAGAGGCTTGGAGTGAATCGGTGTGTGAAAGCAGAAAACATTTTAAATTTACCATTCAGTATGCAGCTGTTGGTCAGTGAATTAAATGTGGATATGGAAATGTTCAAACTCGAGACAATTTAGCGGGGTGTAGTTCTAATAGTATAAACACATATGAACGGCCCACCTAATTTAAGGACTGTCTAACTATCTCTGAGTTCGAGGGTTTGGGAACCGTTCATTAAGAAATATGTGAGCAGGATACACAACTAGTTTGTGCGGTTCTTTGCTGGCTTTAATGGCACCACTAGTATTGGCGATCAATCACACGCGCAAATGTTGTGTTTTCTGCACAGCCTCTGCGCTCTCTTTCTTTTATTTCACAATATTTCATTGTAAGGATTTGCTATTCTTAAGCCGGCTTAAGAATAGCATAATGATGCTCACCTAACAATTTTGAAGAAAATAGTCTCCAGCTATCAGAGTCAAACCTGTCGGCAATTTTTTACTCAACCCTTTAAACTTTTAAGCCTTGTTAAACTTACTGCTTACTATGATCTACTACGTACTGAGAAAAGGCTTCCTCTTACAATAAAGAGGGATAGATCATAGCTTATTATGTTATGGCTTGCTGACCTTCAAGTACATAACATATTGCAGGCACACCGACTTGCAGTAAGCCATACAATGTTCACCTTCACCCATAAGTCAGACGATTTTACGTAACTCATATAATTTCGTAAGATCAGTCTCAATCTTTCGATCAGTCCGCGTCTCCTGTCTTGCAATTTTTTAGGCTGCATACTAAATTAAATTCTTTTGTTTACAGGCCCTACTACAGGCGCACGATGTGGTCGCCCGTGAGGTTTACGGTGAAGAGTCACTGCGGGCATCACCACCGCCAGTTAACGGGCGCACCACGGCGCCACCGGCCGAAGACGAGGACGATACTGAGCCGGAGTTCGAGAACGTGACCAGGGTGCGCCTCGTGCAGTTCCAAAAGAATACTGACGAACCGATGGTAAGGGCTTAATATATTTGCTTATATTAATATAGCATAGCAAAGGGCGATTAAAATAAATTTGATTACCGAATATGTTCCGAATGCTGATCTGAATTAGTTGTCACGGATTATAATTCGAATCTTAATCGAATAATTGTTATTTGATTTGATGTTAGGTCGAGATGGATTGTATTTTGAACTTTGCCAACAATAGTGTCGTATACACTCGGATCACAGCAATGACATATTTTTCCCCTTTTCGTTCTTCCGTAATATTTCTGCACCCTCTGTGCCCGTCATTCTGCATGACGTTGTTCGTACATGTCCCGATCCAACGTTTTCTTCTTTTTAGTCAAACCATCAATCAATATCAAAGTTTACTGCATCCGAATAGTCGTCAAAGCTTTGGATATTATATGGATTTATTTGATGATTCGAATAATACAATTTTATCGATAATAGCTCTTTCTTAGTGTAACCATGCAAGAAACAGCACATATGAGAAAATATCTGACAGGATTTGGCACTACATGCCTCAGTAAAATTTGTCAGAAATTGATACGGTAGGCACTTTTACTTGCTTGTGTTCTAAACTTCTACTACGACATATCGTGAACTGTGTTCCGTGAGCTCACGTGCGTATCATATATTCGATAGTTTTCCTGTGTTCTCGCGAGAATTTATGTGCATGTAAGTGCACACACGAGTGCCTAAGATGTATGTATGAGAATATCCTAACATAGTGCAGCTCCATTTCTCCAGTTGAATATTAAGCACAAACGACATACGTACATTGAGACGCATGTAGCAGACTGATATTCATTTACGATTTTGTTTTTAATTTACACGTAGGTAGTGCGCACATTATTCTTGTACGGACATTGTATGGACTACACGGATAACTTAGTGGTTCAAGTGGTCGCCTCGCCAATGCCGCCACGCCGAGAGTTGTGGGTTCGAGCCCCACACGGGAATTTGTGTGATCCATAAATGTTTGTTGTGAGTCTGGATGTTCTTTGTGTCCATTGTTTATATGTTTTTTAAGTCGCCCGTAACACAGGAATTATTCCTAGTGCGGGAATGTCTTTAAAAAATGAAACAATAGGAGATAAAATAAAACAAAAATTATTTTAGTATTATTGCCACTACATAGTGGTCGAAATACGACCATAATTGATTTAAATTTTAAGTTTGATCGTTTTTAAGGTTTTATTGTCTTTAACTATCCCCTTATAATCACATTTAATTTAGATTTCGCGAAGGCTATACAGGTTAATTTACCTATCTTTTTCAAACAAATTATTATTTACTTAACTATACTCTTTCATTGACGATATTCCTAAGTTTGCTAGTTTGTTTTCTTTTTTACATATAAATACGTAAATATATTATAATATAAATAGTATATATTATTACAATCCACCCAAAGGTTGTCTGTAAGATATTGCTTTGAGCGATAAGGCCTTTTTTGCATTTATTTGTATTTCAATCCTCATCTTTTATTGTCATAATTTGTACATTAAATAGTATTCAATTCTATTCTAATAACTAATAATTATTATACGATAAATAAAGTGTAAAATTAGAAACATTATAAAAAAGTCGCATCAAGTTTATATGGCTGAATATCGTAGGTAGCACTACCTGATTAATTTGTAACATATCTGTATCCCATCTAAATACAGCAATTATATACAAAAGGATCATAAAAAGTAATAATAACTAAATCTAAAAAATCTATTTCGATATTGCAACACAATTCAGATTACTGCTCCATAATTTTCTTTTGCAATACTATGTATGTAACCAGAGATACGAAGAAATGTACGACATCAACTGAACAATGCTGAAATACTACGAACGCGAATCGACCGCGTGTGTCAAATGCATGGTTGTGTGCGTGTTGTGTTTTTCATTTATTTAATGTATTTCTAGTGCATATTTTGTAAAAATATTAGTATTCGCCACTCCTTCTCCATATAAACTTTTACTGTGCCAAATTTCATACTTCTTCCGTCCGCGCAATCGTAAAAAGGGGTACAAAGTTTTTGCCTCACGTATTAATATGTAAATAATAATTATTATAGCAGCCGCCCTGTATATGAACTATTCCACTACTGGTCATGGATCCCTTCTTTTAGTGTGAAAAGAGTTAGGCCATAGTCCACCATAGGTTAGTACCTATGGTGGACTATGGCCTAACCCTTTTCACACTAATAAATATAAATAAATAAATAATAAATATTGTCTTCGAAAATCTGCCAACCGACGCCAGGGTAGTCCCTGGCGTCGGTTGGCAGACTTTCGACGACAATATAAATTTTCAGACGTGCAGATTTCCTCACGATGTTAACCTGCACCATTAGTATGAGCTATATTTAACTATTTAATACGCACATCACTTAAAATAAACAACTCCTGATAATTTTTATGTCTTCAAACGCTAATTGAAACGACACGAAGAAAAGGAAAAGCTAAATAACTTCATTTTGCTCCTTCAATTACTTTAGCTGTATAATAGTATCTTTTACGGAAGCGATAAAACCAATACTAAAGCCATTTAACTTCTCTCTAGTCCTAAGTTTTCCTGCAAATATACAGGGACAGGATAACGGGCTACAACAAGGCGAACCGTTTCACAAATATAAATATTTGCTCTCAACTCGTAGCCAAGGGTTCCATTATCCGGGTCTAAGTTAACACTCTGGGTCAAAGCGTTACGGTTAGAGAAGGGTGCGTCGGTGATTATTGCAGATCATTGATCAGCACTATTCGCAGGACCGCAGGCACATCCTGGTTTCACCATGGAAGGGTGACTAGAACTACACCCTGAGTGGAGGGTAATATACCTGTGTTGAAAAAATTACTTGCTCTGAGCGTAAAAAGAGTGACCCATCAATATGTGTGATTTGTACTAAGATGCTTATTTGGTGAGTTATCAAAAAATTACAATATGGGTATCGTATTATTGGAAAACACAGTTTAGTTTAGTTTACAACTAGACTCGTTGGATACATTATAGATATGGAGTATGGTGCAATTTTACCAAAACAATTATATATCCACGAAGAAAAGCGTTTCAACACAAGTTACTTCGCTTTTAGTATCACGGCCGGCAAATTTTCGATACGTAACTTAACATGTAAACGGACGACTAATTTTACAAGAAAGTCTAAATACATGTCTTTTTCATCCAAATTCAAAGATAGCTTTTAATTGTCTGAATCGTTGCATGGGTACCTAACATTTGTGTAACTCAACTTCCAAGTTTGAAAAGACTGACTTTGACTTAAAAGAACGAAAATTAGGCTGCCATATCGTTCCAGTGAAGATAATATTCCTTTTGTTTGCAGGGCATAACGTTGAAACTAGCAGACGACGGTAGATGCATCGTGGCCCGCATCATGCACGGTGGTATGATACACAGACAGGCGACCCTCCACGTTGGCGATGAGATCAAAGAGATCAATGGCACGCCCGTTGCGAACCAGTCGGTTGCGCAACTGCAGAGAATGTTGGTACGTGTCTGTTCAAATGTCTGTTTTCTTAATTGACTAACTAGTATTTACTTGTACAGACAGCAATATAAGTAGCTGAACATTAAAATGTTGTTAAAGGATTTTATGATAATATTGTCTTTGGTTTACGCGAAAATTATCCATTGAAATGATTGAATCGATTATCTTCTATTAATAATAATAATCGTTTATTGCCATCAAATAATTTTATATCTATAATATCGGAAAATAGAGGCAATCGAAATCTCGCAAGTGTGTATGAACTTATGTTGCTGACTGTACATTATTATATTAGGTCAATCGATATAGGCAATAGAATTTTGTTGTGGGTAAGAGTTATACAAAATTTCTTGGGCAAATACATCGAGTGCTTGAATTCCATTCATAATTTTAAGTTTATCTAAATTTTATAATATGAAGCCTGCGTTTTCAGAATTTTCCGGTATTTTTTTTGTTTCTTTCACTTTTATCCCGACGTTTCGGAAACATTGTATAGTAGCCGTCAGTATGACAATACCCAAAACGATACCTGCAAAATGTAAATTTTTTGTCATATCGTGTATAATGATGTAGCTAGATAAACCAAATTTATTTTTCAGAATTACGTAAACGCTTTCTCATAGTTATGACTTCTATAGAAGAAAATAGCTCGATAGCTATGAGTCCGTACACTTATTTTACTGGCTACGAGTCCGTACGCTCTTTGACTTTCGCCCTTTTCATAGAAAGACAGAGCCCCGTCTCGCGGGGCTCCTATTTTTGGATGTATTTTAAAAATAAACCTAACAAATACCTACTAGGGGGCGAACCTTGAGGGGCGAAGGGCTCGTAACTATTTTACTACTTTATTAACTGAACCTTACGGTGTAGGACTATAACGAGGAAATTCACAGCATTGTCCCGAATCGACAGTTTAACTAGTATTATTTAAACACGATTATTCAGCCATTGTACTTGATTATGCTCCCTAAAATTTAATTATGCTAACAATAGGTCATCGTTCGCAAAACGATTTGTTCGCTCTTCATTTTATATTTATTTACATTACATACTACTATTATTACAGGTGTATTACCTAATACAATAGTGTAGTACCAAACAACAATGAAAATAAATATTTGTTTTGTTATTTAAGGCAAGTGCAACATCTCTATAAATATCGTATGACTGTCGTGTATAATGTTTGAAAATACAATTTGCAGCGCGAAGCTCGTGGATCAGTGACATTTAAGATCGTGCCTTCGTATCGCTCTGCACCACCACCATGCGAGGTAACACCTATTTTATAGCAGCTTATTCGCCAATGCTCGTACGGACAAAATGCTCTTTGGTACACCCCAAGTTTATGTCAGTGTGGTTTTGAAATGTAGATGTACTTGTAGATCAGTATTAACACTAGTTTGAATTAAACACTCGATTAAAAATATACATAAATATTGTTTTTCAATAACACAATAGATCTAGTAGTGTGGTTCTAACGCTTGTTTTACACTTTTAAGAAATATATTAGAAAAGAAAGTCGACAAGCGCACACAAATTCTTCTGAACAATGCTTGTCTCGGAAACGTAATTGGTATTAATAGCAAAAGAGAATAAATTTTTTGTATTTTTGTTCAAACTAGCTATTCCGGATAAAGCCTTCGCCCGTGCTAGTAAGTAGCGAAACCAGACCCGTTGCTACTTTATGTTACGTTTACGTTGTTTGTCTTATGTTGTGTAAAGGTGACAGCACACGTTCGGGTTAACAACCAGTCCAGCTTGATACAGGCGCCTGCTCTTAATCTGCTTCCTCATCAGCATATCATATAAGCCTTATTTATTTTAGTATATAAGAATCAGTACTTACTAATTGCGATAATTTGATAATTATCACAATTAGTAAGTACTGATTCTTATTTTATATTTATTTCATTCGTTAGGTTGATAATTACTTTATGTAACGTGAACACTGTTACCAGTATACAAAGGCATACACATTGCGGTTTGAAATGACCTGAACATTTTTATATTAGTCGGCACCAAACATCAGACTTATTTGACAGTTTGCTTTAAACAGCTGACAGATTTTTTAATTATGCCTTAGGAGACCGATAACGCGTATAGTTTTATACAGGACCAGGCGCTTGAACCGGACCGGACTGGACCGAAACCTGCATGTCTACAGTCGCTCTTATGTTGTTGTATGTCACCTGGGCATGGCTGACCCCGCGATCTCCTGTTTCTGTGCGCTTGTTGTTCTTTTCTCATCGCTTCACAATCATCTCGCATCTCTCTCACTTCCATGTTTTTACTGTTTTTGTTTCGTTTACCCCTTGTTCCTCGTTTAACTGGTACTAAATCAATAACATTTCACAAACATGGTTTCATTCATACGTCATATCAACATTGCATCATATAGTGATTCTTATTATCTTTGGAGATGGTTTAAAGCAATTTGTAAATAATCTATTTGGCAGTTTTATTGAAAGTAGCTGTTTCCATTAGATTAATTTATATTGCCAATACCAACAGGTTATTCATAAATGCTTCTTCACTTTTCCTCCTATATACTCTTTGATTCATATTCTTATAGAAGTAGATTCATTTCATAAAATCTTCATCCTTTTCACGTTTATTTAGCGATGCAGTTTTAAAATTAGCATATTGATTGATTCCAGATATTCGTGAGAGCGCAATTCGATTATGATCCATTAGAAGATGAATTGATTCCATGCGCTCAAGCGGGAATTGGGTTCAGTACTGGAGATATACTGCAGGTAAATCAAAAACATAAACTTTTATCATCAGATAAATACGTTAATAGTTGTTACAAATTTTAAAAGCACAGAATTTTTTATTTTTCTGTCCATTTTTGATTTTTTCGAAGTCAAAAAGTATTTATTTTTCACGAAGTAACACTTATAAAAAGGGTTACGTAATTTACTAGGATACTCTTAAACTATCATATCACGTTTTAGTTGCCTTGTTTAAAGCTAACAGCTATTTATCCCAGAAGACCGTCTACCCAGGTAACACAATATTACCCCTCCTTGTTAAAAACACAAAAAAAACTAGCTCATGCCCTGATCAACGGGAGTATCGAGCAGTAGAGTATAAAGAATTCTAAATAATCGGAGAAATCCATATTACTCAACAACATTTAAACAGATTGGCATAAAACGCAGTCTAATGATGGGATACGAAGCAGTGATGATACCTCTATATTTCCAGATCATTAGCAAAGACGATGCTCATTGGTGGCAAGCTCGCAAGGACGCGTCTGGTGGTTCAGCCGGCCTCATCCCCAGCCCTGAGCTGCAAGAATGGCGCGCTGCCTGTGCCGCTGCTGAAAGGTCCACCACCGACCAAGGTACTAATGATATGAGTACTTATAGGGATCTGATGGATGACGCGGCCACGACCACAACCAGTAGCCATGACGACCATGATTATAGAATGATGTTACTTCTTCAGTTCTAAAGTATCCTTAAAATCAGCTTCTTCGTGTCGGTGCCGCTAAAACTTAATGGCAATTTCATGTGAATTCATTAGTTCAAAGGAACTAAGACAATTTAAAATGCCAGTTGCATCTAAAATGTTTGTACTTAAGACCCACTTTTGTCAAAAGTGGCATTTTAGGGCAACGTTCTGATTGGCTTATTGAAGAACACGAATTTGTGCATACCAATTAGGATATGCTTGTTGACAAACGGCACTTCCGTTTGCCGAAAAACTATTGCTAATTGGTGTGTAGTCTCTCTTGACCTTTTACGTCTGAAAGGGGAGGTTATATTGAGTTCTAACACTCAAAAGCCACGTACGCCATACAATCAGGGCAATACAAAATTTATAGCACGAAAATAATTTGAGTAACTTTGCTACAAATGCATTAATCATGTTATAAGACAAATGAAGTCACGTGATCACTTTGATAATTATCTGTGGATATGTTTCAACCTGATAATTTCAGTTAGTAACCGCAGCTCTAAGGCCAGGTTGTGGCCGTGTAGCCAGTGAGATCCTTTTACATATAGAAATCTGAAATTTCATGATGGAAGAAATTCTCTTTTCTTGAAATTTAGCTTTTAGAAAATCTATGCTATGATTTACAATGTGATTTACTGATTTAAGTGCTTTATATGTTAGAATTATGTGTTTCGGTTATTATTTTGTTATTTTTTATGATTCGTCAGAATTCATGGTGTCATAATAAACATATGATGATACCTATAGACTCAAAGCAGTAAAAGACAAATTATTATGTAGCGAAAACCAATGTATTTATTTTAGCAAAAACATCTAACAAAATAAATTGATCCCATACTACTGAATGTTTTTTTACGCCCTTTGAGTCTAAGAGGTATCAGAAATCTTTAAACCATATAGCTCTCAAGATTATAAGAATGGTTTGTTGAAATGGATATAATATTCTTGTACTAGCAGAATTGTAGCTATGGATGTTACGGTTGCATTAAATCGATGTCGCATCTCTATGAATGTATGTTACTTTTATGATCCACTAGCAGCTAACATCTTATTTTAAGAATGGTTACTGGTAAGAAATAGGTGACATTATTTTGACAAATTGGCAATTTCTTAAATAAACATTTACTTTCGAATATTAGGATCTTAAAGTTAGTGCCCGTTACATCACTGCGTATAATTGAAGATTGAATCTAATGCGGATCAACCTTACAATTCATGTATTTACCAAGGGTGATGAATACATCGTCTTTTTGTTGAATATATCCATTAAATTTTTGCTCATTGGTGCAAACTGACTTGGTGTATATCTCTTTTGATAGTAACGCCTGTCTAAGTGCTCTTTCTTTACCTAGCAGTGATGAAACAGTCCCTAAATATAACCATCCATAATAGCCAGCGATTCATATGATTACAAGTAGCTATATATTGCGTTCATTGTCTCCTTAACTTACATTAACATTTCGTGTTGTGCTTGCGAATCATCATCGGACGAAGCAGTCGGTATGTAAAATTGCTTATTCCTTTCTACTCTACGAGTGATACAATCTCCCATACATTTGTACCAATCAAATTGTACCTAATCCAATTCTGCATGGTACAAACCAAAATACATATATCTACTCTCCCAAAGAAATTAAGTAGTTATACAAATGTATCTGTTATATTTACTTCAGCCTATATAATCTGATGATCATTCCAGTACCACAGACTTTTGTAGTAATGATTGAACCCCACTCCGCCGTGCGCGTAAGATTGGTGGATATGTATTTAACCTTTATTTTTCGAAGCAGATTTGGCTCTTTAGCCTGATCTGGTCAGTAGATGTGCATTTCATATGATTTTTCATAGAACATTGAAATACACGTACACAAAATACACGAGGCAAGACGTGATGAGCCAAATCTACTTTATAGGAAGAACATTACCGATTTGGTCTTTGCAAAATACCTGATTAAAGTTTTTGAAGATGTTCAGATAAGGTATCTAAAATTTATAAGGTCGGAAAACTTAATGTGGCTCACATTAAGTTTTCCGACCTTATTTACAACATAAGGTGCAAGCAAAAAGAGTCACTTGAGGTTCTTGCAAATTATCAGCGCGCACCTGATTCTTGTAATGGTAGGGATCCTTATAGGCTTATTCACCCGTTGTTGTACGAGTGAACAGATCAGCTTATACAAATACGTAAAATTAAAAAAAGCTATAATATGTAAGATCTATAAACATGTTGGCGACTTTTTGACGACATTTTGAGACCAGCACATCTTCAATTATATCCACATATTTATTTTCTCCGTTACTTTTGGATTTGTGACCTGAACATCCTCTAAAATTTTTAAAAAGGTATTTAACAGGATCTTATATTACAGTTCTGAAAGAAATAGTTGTTGAAAACGTACCTAATATCTGTCGGTTTACAAAAAGAGGGACTTGTGTAACCCTGATGTAAAGCATTTGTCATTGTTGGGCATCGACATGCAAAGTAAACTCGGTTAGGCTTGTATCGTTTATAAGACTTTAATGTGTGTCTGAAGCGTGGCAACGACTGCCTGCTACTTATAAATAACTAAAATTTAAATATTTGTTACGTCATCGTACAATGTTCTCTTAGCGTAATTTGGAAGCCGTAGTCAAGAACAGTACAAGACGGATGGCACTTTTATGTCATTCCAGGCGTTTTTTAAACGAGTTTTCTCGTTTTTTCATTACATATCAATGCCTCTGGAAAATGTTTTGTCATAGAATTCCTTTTGAACTTTTGGTTTTATTTTTCGATATAAAATGTAGAACATTGATGACCAATCAAAATAATATCTATGGGTCATGCCTGTGAATCACTGTCAGTAAAAGCATTAAATAAACTTATTCAAATTACAAGAATAATCAATAAATTATATACTTGCCCACTTGAAAATTAGTATTATAATAAACCAATTCATAACTAAAACTTCAACATGACCTCTTGACAAAACATGTTACCATGCTGCGTGTGTCCTACCTCGAAGTAGTTTGTCCGTTACCATCCGTTCCGTTTGCATGACTCGTGTTGTAATGTTATGCGGCTAGGAGCCGAGGGGTGCGTGTCTCATACCGACGGTTGCGAGAACACAGGTATTTGTCTATCTATGGTATTTATGCTAGTTGGTTTACTAACAAACTGGTTTCAAGGAATATTTTGTGTTGTTTTGGAATAATCAACGCTTATAAAATATATGCTAGAAGGCGTCACGCCTATCATTCAAGTAGTACTAATTGGTACCACTAGCGCGTAAAGTCAACATGACAGATTAAAGTGTATTTTGTTAATCGTGACAGGTTTGATTTAAAATTTCCCAGATGGGTCCTCTTGCATCCTATCATACAAGTGATGCTCTCTAGCAAAACTTTGAGTCTTAAAATCTATCGCGATTAACAAAAAGTATTTTAATTCATCATGTTAACCATACTACTTACTACAACTAGCGCTACTTAAATTATGACCTCCAGTTGTGCCGCGTTTATAATCAATAATAATTCTATTAGAAAGCAATTCTCTAATTTCGATTGAAATAATAAATTCAAAGTATTCCATGAAATTAGTTTTAATGTCACATGTTATTAGACTTGATGTGTATTGTAGTATGATTTGAATTGATGTGTAGTGTTAAGTATTTGTAGTTGTTTTGTGTATTTTTTCCTTAATTGTTAATTGACTTAGTACAATAATTTTGGGCTTAAGTCTCAAATGTCACTGCGTTATATGAAAGCTTAGCACGGCATTCTAGAAAATCTGGATATATTTTCAATGTCAAGTCCAGATTTATGATGTGTATTAAACATTAGAGGTTTCATAATAATTATCGTTAAGTGTCTAATACGTACTTAAATATGTTATAACTATTTAAGAAATTGGCTTTGAAATAAATATTAGCAAGCAATAAATTTGAGAAATTACGAAATTGCATGTATAGAAAAATATTAAAATTTCAATAAAATAAATTAAAATATAATAAATATAATGTTTGTCTTAAAAAGCACAAATAAAATACTCTAGCATGTTTTAACACGCAAAATTAAAGCATACCTTTCAATTGGCTTCAAGACATTTGTATAGAAAATTTGAAGACTATACCTACTTTGGCATAACATATTGATTTTGTATTATTTGTTTCAGTAAATTGTTCCATATTTGGACGTAAGAAAAAACAGTCGAAAGACAAATATTTAGCCAAACATAACGCCGTTTTCGATCAACTAGATGTCGTCACGTATGAAGAGGTCGTCAAATTGCCATGTAAGTTGTTTACTACTAAAGATTTTCTGAAATGTAAACTGTTTTATTATGTGTGTAGAAATGGTCACTAATCTCTATGGTTGATGTATTGATATTATCCACTAAAGTATAGAACATGGATATTCCGCATGACGAGGATGTCTTCAGCTAATGGTCTCGTTAAAAATATGACTCGTCAACAGCGGTTTCAAGCACAGTGGAGAAATCAGGACCGTTTTGCACATCGTTCCAGAGCCACCGTATAGCATAGTTATTTTATTATTTTTTATCCCAAAAGAGCCGGCGCCTCGCCATGTTACCTATCATTTATGATCATGGCAATGCTTGCTTGACATTAGAAAAGCATTTCAAAGGGTACCGTACTACCAAATCTACGGTTCTACCATAATCCAAATGCAAACAAGAACATGGGCTACCTTATTTTAAACAGTTACCGTATTCAATGTGGACGGTAGAAGGTAAAATGAAGGAAGGCCTGCGGGAGTGACTAGGCCTCCTAAATTTTCATACTGCCACACATGGCCGAGAAAATATTTAAAGTATCAACGATCCTTATCTTATTTTAAATTTCCAGCATTCCAAAGAAAGACCATCGTACTCCTGGGCGCACACGGCGTCGGTCGTCGCCATATAAAGAACACGCTTATAGCGCGTCATCCGGATCAATATGCTTACCCAATACCGCGTAAGTAAAAGTTGACTTTATTCTCTAGCCTTTATTACCTAGTATTGTATGCATTGATTGATTAATATAATTTATTATTATAATGAGTTAGCTGGAGTTGCGGGAGTATGTAACTACATGAAATGACATAAGAAATAAAATTATTATTAATTGTGTTTCTGTCTATTCCAGATACTACTAGACCTCCAAGAGCTGACGAGGAAAACGGCAGACACTATTATTTCGTTTCTCACGAAGAAATGATGGCCGATATAGCTGCTAATGAATATTTGGAATATGGTAAATAAATATATGTATCTACTAATTTCTAATATATACAGAACGTTCCTATTCTTATACTAGTTTATCATTATTCAAGTCTTCTTCCTAAGGATAACAAAGAATTGACTAGTATTCTTTGCTGCCGCTTTATTGTTGCAATTGCAATTGAATGAGGATATAAAATAATTCCTGAATTGACACAAATTTAAACACCAATGCACACTTATTATTATTATAATATTATAATAGTACCTGTATATCTAATATTGTCTCAAGTTTTAGCTTAGGTAAAGTTAGCCCTCCGCCCGCATATTTTGGTGAAGTAAAGACAGTTTACAAAAAAATATTAATTTATATTCTTGTTATTTGGCTCACTTTATTGAATATTCTCACTTAGTACAATGGCTGTATTTTATTTTAACGATAATATGACGATAGAAAACCAGAAGAAATATTAGTGTCTCGTGCTACTGGCGCCATCTAGTAATTATTCTTTTATACCACTGACATTACGTTTGCAAAATTTAAAACTGTGCTATTAATATTTATAGGTACCCACGAAGACGCTATGTACGGCACGAAACTGGAGACGATCCGACGTATTCACTCGGAGCGTCGCATCGCTATACTGGACGTGGAGCCGCAAGCTCTTAAGATACTGCGCACTGCAGAATTTGCGCCCTATGTTGTGTTCATCGCTGCGCCACCGCTCAATAACGTAGCCGATGTTAGTATTCATATCAAAATTTATTTTAACTTAGTAATGTAGTTCAGTCAAACAATGATAATGATCCATTTGTACACGGATGACATCATCGTGGGTGGCAAATAGAATTAAAAGTTAATCACTGCTGTCCACCGTGTCGGAGGATTTTGATTGACCACGATTTATTTATCAATAATGTAATTATCAAGATTTGAATATGTGACTATGACTGACCAATGATTACGGGTCAATGATTCGAGTATTAGATTATGATTCGAATACTTGATTACAGTTCGAATAATCCATCATGATTCGTATAATCCATTTTATTTAATTAATTAATTATGATTCGATTATTCAATTATGTTTTGAATTATCTATTATGATTCGAATATTCGATTACGATTCGAATAATCCATTATGACTTAAATATCCATCACGACTCAAATAATCCATTATTATTCGATTAATTAATTATGATTCGAATATAAGTTTACGATTCGAATAATCCGTTATGATTCGAATATTTGATTACGATTCGAATATTGAATAACGATACGAAGCCATATTGAATAAAATACGATATGTAAAACAATTGTGACAACGAATTGATTCTTTTTAATATCAATGGCTCGCGGCTAATGGTATACTCCCCGACAGTACGACGGGTCCCTGGAGGTGCTGGTGCGCGAGTCGGAGCAGCTGCGGCGCACGTACGGGCACTACTTCGACCTCAGCATCGTCAACAACGACATCGACGACACGCTGTCGCAGCTCGAGGCCGCGCTGGCGCGCCTGCGCTCCACGCCGCAGTGGGTGCCCGTCTCCTGGGTCTACTGACCCGCAGGCCGCGCCGGGGACGATGCCGACTACCTCTAACTACCCCAAGGACTCTTACACCTTACGCCATCTCTCTACCGAGCGGAGCGCGTGTAAATGACGATATAGGTATTATCACTTGTTATTATTGGGTTTCAGTATGAGAGGACACAATCAGACCCCTGCGGTTGATGTCTCTCGGACGGAAAAATACATAACTCTTTTAACTTTACCAGATACAATTGTTTTTCAATTATATCTGGTATTCCACCAATGAACGGATTAAACGAGTTTTGAATTTTTCCAGTATGTTTCTTTGTAGGTAAGTATGGGATATTGGCTAAGTCCATCTTCCTTCGCTCGCTCGTAGAACTACAAATTGAGACCAAAGACCGAATATAATGTCACCAAAAACCATCACAATCATTTTACGAGTCGCGACGAGGTCTATACAGTAATATTAAATAGATACTTTAAGTATTACACCGTTCTGTTCACTAACTAATGAATACAATAAGTACTTTTATTTCACATCGCTGTAAGAATGTTGTCACTTGAATACTTTGCTATCCTATTTTGATTAGACAAAGTTTCATAATTAAGAAGATATATTATTATTAATGACTTAAATTGATTGAAATTTTGACATCTTCTTTTCCGATGAATTTGGAGTCCGAAATTACCCGGCAACAGAATTCTGGAATAAATATCTTTATGCTGTTATTCGACTTCATCGAATACCACCAAGCTTTAACGATTATTCCCGAATTGTAAATTTTTGCGGACTAACAATCGCATAAATCTTCTCTATCTGCATTCAATTTTAAATAATCTAGTCAGATAGACGATATTGCCGCCATTTCACTAACTCCTTTAACGAAATCGTCTAAGTCGATCGAAATCATACAATCACTAATCGACTAACACGAAACTATGATTGAAAACGCAAAGGGTAATTTCGGACGAACGTTTACAACTTACTAAGTAAGTTTAAATTTTTATTATTATGTCACAAATGACTTAATTTACTCTTTGCTTGTTTTATATTAATAAATATATTGTTATATACGATTTAATTGAAAGACCTCAGTTAATATAATTCAATCAAGTATTAATTTCAATTATTGTGATAAATATGATTGTTTAATTTATTCTAAATATGATAAAGTGTAATTTATTACGAGTAACTAAAAGTCTTAAATAGCTTGCATTGTTACTTTGGTGCATCAAAGCTCAACCACGATATGTGCCAAATGTGTCACACCCAACATTTTGGAGATTAAAATACAATTTTCGAATTCACTTGCACACGACACGACACACAGGATTTTTGGAACAATGTACATAATTATACATTAGTACATAATTTATATTTAAATAAATAATTCTCTAGAAATGTACCGTAGCTCAAAATGTTTACTTCGAGATTTAAACTTAAGATCTATTCTACCATTAGTAAACTATTGTAAAATCTTGTCGTTTTCCAACTAAAGAAATCTATTTTATTGCACTGTGTGGTAGTTTTACGTGAGCATCGAGGCTAATTTATATTTGAACTAAGTTTAATACTGAATAAGTAATATTTATTGCGACACAAAATATTGGACGATCTCGCCGGCCTGATAATCGAACGACATCAAATAGCTTCTTTAAGCCATCGAGTGATTGGATGCGACAGGCCCAAGACCTATAAAAGCTGCTTGATTGCCTACTGTAAGCATTACAAGGCCCTAGAATTTTAAATCCTGACACCTTGGGGTGTGCACCACACGTTATGTGGGTGAGCATAGCCCATCTGACCTTACTATGTATGCCAATGAAAGTAGGGTACTTTTAGCAGATCTAACCATATTGCATTACATTCATACATGAAAATAATTAGTTTACTTCAAAACTAGCGTCAGTAACTGCGTTATTTAAGATTCCCTTCAAATTTTTGATGCTCAAATCTCTACTTGACACAGTGCCGAAGCATTTCTTAGTTGGAGACCGGTCTATTGACTATATCACAGGATTAGAATTCACAGGGTTGCAAGGATCAGGAATAGTCATTTGTTTGTTTCATTAATATACTTTGTACTATTAACACTTTTGTATATTGTACTTAATGCTTTCTCGTAAGCGTTCTTTGCAAGTTTTATAAATATAAGTGTTTCATTTTAATACGGTGCCATGGGAAACTGTTATGGTATTGTATGTGAGCTGTGAAGGTTTAAGAATTAGGTTATATTGTTTTTATCGCGCATCGTTATTGTTTTATCGTGATACGATCATGTTTTGGTGAGATATGATTTTATTATTAAGCTCAATGTGAAGTGGGCTGGATTCTGCGGCCCCTTCTAGCTTACATCATTTTTGGTTTCTTCTTTTGGTAGATTACTAGTAATTAGACTTACATATTACGAGTATTCTTGTTAACCCCTACAGTGGGATCACATCGGTAGTGCAATTGGTGGGATTTGAACCCATGACATCTTGATCGCTAGTCTGATGCCTCATCCATTGGTCTACTGTCGCTTCAAGCTAACAAGATTCTGCAATTCGTTTTCCATAGAACAGTTCCATATAAAACTCCACGGGCTCAAGGTACGCCACCGCTCGGCCGGTCCCGTACCATGGAATACATATGGCACTGTTGCTCAAGTCGACCGTGGCGCCACCTCTGAATAGTTTCCATTAAGCTTATTAACAGTATTTTTATCGGTTCTTAGTATGTGGTGTGGCGAAAAGGAAAAACAGCTGTTGTTTTACGCAGACATATTAGATTTGCTACCGAGTGGCAAGATTTTGTACTGCAAGTTTCAAGTAGACTAAGTCTATACAGTATACTATACCCAGTACGTATATTCATGTTGAGGAATTAGATCATTACATAAAAGTCGTCGCCACATCTATGTACATCTTTTCATAGTTTCTTCACGCCTGCACTAATACATTCCTGTATATAAATATAATGAATGAGTAGTAGAATTTTACTATATAACTCTCACTGTTTCACTATTTTTACTTTTAAATATATTTAGGCTAAGTAGGGTTTATTGTAAGGGTTGATTATTATTATTGATGGACGTTCAACTTTATTATTGTGTTGAATTTATGGAATTACAAATGTTGTACGTGTGTGAATGTATGATAACTCGGCGAATGAAAATCTCGAGGAGCGGTGATGAAAAATTTAAATATAAATAAATAATCACGAATTTAAATGGAATATTCATATTGTATAAACTAGACCTCGAGTAAGCTAATTAACTTATAATAATTAATACATAGTTCTTCATACTGAGAACTTGTGTTGGTGTATATATTTGTAATTCCACAATATTTATTAAAATTGTTATTCGTTATTATAATTTGCTTTTTATTCGTTTGCAACAACATAAAAGCAAACTATTTAGTGTAAGAAATACGATAAAATAATTGGCACGTACCGTTATTATTTTCTTTTATTTGTTGTTAAATGTTTAATTTGTAATTTTTATATTTTGTTGCTTTATAATTTTGTTTTATTTTTATTAATATAAGATAATCAATCAATAGTAAATGAAAGTAGATAAAATAATCATACAATATTGAATTATGTAATAGTTATTTATTGTAACGAATCGACGAGGAAAGGAGTGCGGCGAGTAGCACTAATATATCTACGTTTTGTTGAGAATGTTCAATGTTGCCAGTTAAAATATTGAAATTATTTACCGCAAATACAGTTTATACATACAAATTATGTTGCTATTTAAAAATTAAAGATTTTATTGTATCAGTACGCGAAATTTTAGATTTTCTACTTGTTTTCATATATTAGAGAAAATATATTATGTAATATTTATGAATATTGTGTGCGAGGTATAGACATATTTCTTAGCTAAATCATATTTATACATTATAAGATTTATTATTTTAAATGAAATGACTAATGTCCTAGACGTTTTTTGTTTCGCTGTCTAGTTAGTTTCAATTAAAAAGCATTTGGTTTTAATAATATTATTATAATGTTGCAGTAGGTGCATATTATTAAGTAAATCAATGCTGATTGGACGTTTTGTATAATGTTGCTATACTGAAATAAGAATTGAAAAACGACTAACAAAATTTTGTTATTTTGTAACGTCCATTTTAAATATGCACTTGTTACTAGAATTATTCTATGATTTCCTAGAAACGAGTTATTGTTTTAAATTTTAAAAGTATATTGTTGATTTACTACGATATTCAAATGTTTTGATGTTTATAAATGCTTAACATTTAACTATATGGAATAGTGGTTTTTGTTCTCTAATATATTTGTGGCTAGTGCTGCTCCTGTTTGGATGGGTGTTTGAGATTATAATCTCGAATTATAATAATTATTATATGTAATTAATTATATATTTATCTGAGAGTATTTTAATGTTATAAGCATCACAAAAGAGCAAGCCTGATCCCTAAACATTCCATTTCTTTTTTGTTCATGTTTATAATAAATAAATTATTATTAATAATTAGCACTAAAATGTTATATTAATTTTATTCATATGATTTTGATTAGTTACGGTCATGTGTTACTTTGTTGTTAGGTCATCTTGTACTTATTTCAGTTATAGCACTAGGTATCCAAAGGGTTATTTTCTTGTGGTTTTATGTTCAAACTTAGTATATTTTACATCACAATCTCATATAGGAACGGTATTCCAAAAAAGTAGTTCAATTAAGTGTATTAAAAAGTTTAAATGTAAAATCACATGAAATCGAACGAATCTTTAAACTATAGTTAAAATGTAATACCTACTAATTTAATTCTTAAAATGTAATGTCTGGTGTGAGTTGATTTGAATTGAATAGCTAAGAGATAATAGTTGGTCGGTTCGATTCAAATCGACTGGGCTCAAACATACTCATAAACAACAAGTGAATATGTATCATTATGAAAACAAAACAAAAACTAACGGGAAAGTGGTTTTTATCAGGAAAAACTAAAGATGACTGAAGTAAAATCTTATAATAACTGTTAACAATTGAATAAACAGCACAAAATATTTATTTGTTTTATTTAAACAACCTTACCCACGACATTGACACTGAGTGACAAAGCTCCCTAAAAAACGAGAAATAAATAATAACCTTATCCACCCATGGTTGACACTCCACAGAACTATTTCAGCAATAAAAAACATTCAACAACATAAGTTTACAATACAACCATTGTAAGTGAACTGTTTTTAATACACTGCATAGATTAAAGAACAAATGTATCATAGATGGAATATAATTATAATGATAGTCCTTTTACTATGTAAATATTTTTAGGATGCGTACTGGGCATATTTAAAGTTGTGCAAATATACTATATCCAGGAGGCTTTACAAGTATACAATCAACAACTAGACTCTGAACAATCATTGGCGAATTTTACAAGTAATTTATGTATGAATGTCTGAACTTGTTGTTTGTTGATTGTACGGTGATTTAGAAAGTTCACTCGCCATTGCCGAGTGTTCAACGGATCACACAAATTGATTTGCCGAGTCTAGTCTCTGTTTAATAAACAAATTATAGCATAACCTACGTTAAAGTAGTAATTCTGAATTTATCGGACAGATCGAACCGAAAAGCCTATATGGCCTATATGTAAGCCTAGCTACAAGAAAGTAAAACAAAATTAAAAATTGGCCCAAAATTTATAGTAAGTGTGCATACGTTGACCTACATATAATAATTTGCCTATCGTAAAAATATGTATTGCGTAAATGAAGTAGATCTGGCGGCTCTGGGATCTTGTACTTATACCACAATAAATAACTAGGTATATAACTAACTTTTGAATAAATAAACTATAGATAGTATAATAACTCTGACTCTGACTCGTTGCCGCAGCAGTAGCTTAATATGCCACTGCTATACATAAGGTCTCAGATTCAAAACTGATATTATCAGTAAGTATTCATAATTATTTTGAGAAAGTAGGTAAGTGACAAATGGTAGTAGTTTAGATTTCTGTCAAAGATAGTTTTACTGCTAGCTTCCCATTTTACTTTTTAGCAAATATTCATCAAATTGACGCTATACACATCTAGAAGTGGGGAAAAATAAAGATCTGCTTTATAAAATATCTCGAAGAGTCTTCTTATCTTATCTATTTTGCCCAGCGCAACATTAACAACCTATATTTATTAGTATATATATGTATAATAGCAGAGCACCGCGAGTAGTTTTTAAACGCAATGTTGCCATTTCCAAAACTTGTTCATCTGTGAAATCGTAAAAAGTACGTTGGATTATCTACGCTACATAGGTACAAAATAGATAATTGTCGGAAAGGGACAGTGGATAGTGCATAACAAAAATATAACGCACTCTCTCGCACGATTCGCAGCGTTCAACTTTTAATAGTTCAAAGTCCAAACAGTCTAGGTTGATGTGTCGCTGTGTGTACAACCATGCGAAAATGATCTTACTGATTATGGCAAGCACAAACAAATTCTTAGAGAACAACTATAAACATATCCAACTATAGTACATAAAATCATAGAGTGGCAAACAGTAGCCTGTGATTAAACACACAGACACACCCAGACCTAAACTACAATATCTTTGTCCACACCGAACATTGACGGATGGAGGAAAACACAACTATTCAACTATGTATTTAAATTTACTAGAATTTGATAATCTGTGCGAGAGTATATTCTATACTCTAAAATATTACAATTGACAGTAATGACAGCTTTGACAGTTAATGATCTGTGGTGGCATCGTTTGTGATTGTGTTCTGCATTTTGTAAATTTATATATTTTTTATTTTTCGTCTGTTAAAACTAAAATACAACTGCTACATAAAAAAATACGTTAAATAGCCAAGATGTCTCAAAGAGAACGACGTACAAATGCGGGCAATCGCATGGCAAAGTTGCTTGATGAAGAAGAAGAGGATGATTTCTACAAAACCACTTACGGAGGGTTTCAAGAAATCGAAGAAGACAATGATTATGTGTAAGTTAACAATTGGAATCAAATCTCAATGATGATCTGTGTGACAAATATATATATTTTATACTTTGTATATTCATCATAATATTTATCTTGTTAGCCGATTGTTTACATTTTACTTTACGTTTTTCTATAAATATAGGGGCTATCTATAGAAGATACCCAACTGAGATCTAACGATTTCCGAATTTATAGATTTCCTAGTTCTTCTTTATTTTGATATTAATTGGTTGTGTTTTTACTCTTTAGCCACATCTATCTCATATCATTATTGCTTTTTTGATATTGCTGCCTACTGCTATTTGGGATACACATTTTATCAATCCTAGTGTGTTGCTGACGTTGACATTGCTGTTGTTGCTATAAAACATACTAATCTTTTGGAATGTAATATTTATTATCCTTGTATTACTATTACCAATCAATCTTTTCTAGACAAGAGAAAGAAGTTGAAGATGTGGTTGATTCCGACTTTGACATTGATGAGAATGATGAGCCGGTGTCAGACCAAGAAACTGAAGAGAGTAAAAGGAAAAGGAAAGCTGGCACTAAAGCTTATAAGGTAACTTTGCATTGTCTGTCTAACTCCAGCTATAGCTGTGATTACAGCAGGCAATGTCCAAGTGAGATGGATATATAAGAATTCAGTAACAAAACTGAGACAAATCACTGCATTTTATGTCTCACATAAATACGGCCTATGGCCGATGGCGTAGTGGTAACTGTAACCGACTGCAACGCTAGAGGTCACGGGTTCGATTTCCGCACAAGTCAAAGATTTGTGTGCATGAACATGGATGTTTGTATTGGTCTGGGTGTGTTTCTATGTACAATATGTAGGTATTTACAAAAAAAAAGTACTTATATAAGTATGTTTATCCATTGTCTAGTACCCATAATACAAGCTCTGCTTAGTTTGGGCTAGATGGTGTTGTTTGTATGTGGTAGAATATTATAAAAAGTATGCTGTTGTATGTGCTGCCATGCTATGTCTTTGTCTAAGTTTTTTTAAGAATACATGTTTGTTGCTATTCTCTATATTGTAGGATACAATGTGCAATCATTTCTTGTATATATACTAACCATGTCTTAGTGGCACAAAAGTAGGGAATGCAACTGCTGCATGCGGTCTCAGGTTTGAGTAACGGGTAAAGCAAAGTGTTTGTTTGTTTGTGTGAGTTTTGCTCTCAAAGAATTCTTGGTAGTAGCAGGGAGTCTGAAACTATGTATGGTAGGCAGCTATAGTTTCTCCCTATTACACGAGACCTAAAATACATACATATTGCCAATTATGTAGTTGACAAAATGTGAGTCTAAGACACCTCTACCTAGTTCTTCTATACTTCTATTATAAAGGAAAGATTAGATTTTTTGTTTGTTTGTATGTTTGTATGGAATTAAATTAGAAAAACTACTCAACCAATTTTAATAATTCCTTCACCATAAGAAAGTTATATTATCACCAAGTAACATAGACCATACTCTATTTAAAAAAAAAAACCTACTTCGATGCAAGCAAAGCCGCAAGTAAAAGCTAGTCATTCATATTGGAGGGAAACAATGTATGGATCTTTATCTACAATGTGAATTTCTTTCATGGAAATGTCAGTTATTATAACTAAGGCCAGTAACATTATAACTGACAAAAAGTGACAGGCAATAATAGACTACTTCAGAGGTGTAGCACCCTTAGTAAATGTTGCCTGTTATACCAGAGCTAGAGGTCTTGATTTCAATAATGTCTTATTTCTATTTATCATTTCTCAGTTTGGTACCCCTTAGGAAAAGTAAATAAAGTGCAGTAGCAAATAACCTAGAGTACCATCTTTTATTGTTCTTGTCAACATTATCTCATGTATGTTTTTCACATCACCATTCAGGACCCTAACAGGAAGCTAAAAAGAGGTGATAAACCAGCAACAACAACAATAGACCGAGTAAGAAAACTTGCAGACAGAGAAAAGAAACCAAAAGAGCCTAAACCAGACAAGGAAAAGACTGAGAAAGCTGAAAAGATACTATTTGATTCATCAATTGGTAAGGAATTTTTGTTCTTAAATAATATTTAAGGTGATATAAGGCTTTTCTAGTAATATCATCAAATTAAATTGCATTTACTTAATTAAAGTGCTTAAGTTTAAATTCAAATTATTTATTAATATAAGTAACAGTACGGTATCAAACACTAATCAGTATAAAATAGTGCATAAAACTTGGATGTTTGTCTTGGTCTGGGTGTTTCTATGTATAATATTGTTACGTGCTGGGTTCGACGGATAAGAATATAAACAATATTACCGACTAAAACACTTTTATTCAAACACACAATTCAATTTAAAACACAATAAACACTATACCACACTTTTTCACTGTACTGCTTCAAACTCCGTAGTATTTCCGCTTCCGTTCGCTTCGATGAACACTTGATCGCTTACGATTGTAAACTGACTTCGCGGTGCGCGTGCGCCCTATTTATACGCGGCTAAAGCGCTTCTAGAGCTTTCCAGCAACGCGGTACTCGGCGTGTAAACAGCACGATGATTCGAGAAAGTACCAGCATTCTCTCTAAGATTCTCGTACCGTACTATGCAGTTCCGTAAGATGTCAATAGATGGCGGTGTAAACTATTAGACGGAACCGCCGAGTCCCTCCCACAATGCCGAGAGATGTCACTGGGCGTAACACTGCCCCCCTCTTAGACATGTTCGTCCCGAACATTGTTGGATCCGTAGTAGCGTGCCAATCGATCCACATGAACGATCTTTGGTGTACCTCGTGGTCCTTTCTGGATCCGGTAGGTGACGTCATTCATCTTAGTGACTATGCGATAGGGTCCATCCCATTTTGCCTGCAACTTAGGAGATTTTCCTTTGCTGCGTGCCGGATTATGTAACCACACCAGCGATCCTTCCTCGAAGCCTTTATTGTTCGCCTTCCGGTCGTAACGGGTCTTCATCCTCTCAGACATCTGCTGACCGGTCTGTCTGATGTGCTCGTATACGTCATTCATCCTGTTGCGCAAATCATTCGCATAATCTGTTATGCTGCGTGGAGATTCAGGTGGGATGCCGGTGATCAAGTCTGCAGGTAATCGTAGTTCCCTTCCGAAGTTAGCGAAAGCAGGTGTTACTGATGTGCTTTCGTGAACGGCACTACGGTACGACAGGAGAAATGGTTGAATGTGTTTGTCCCAATCCCTTTGTTTGCTTTCTACAACTTTTGCCAGATATCTTTCCAGAGACTGGTTAAATCGTTCAACCATGCCGTCTGATTGCGGATGATAAGCGGTCGTTCTCGTTTTGTGGGTACCCATCACCCGGCATGTCTCCTTAAATACTTCAGACTCGAAGTTCCGACCTTGGTCACTGTGTATCTCTAAGGGCACCCCGAAACGACAAAAGACTTCGTGGACTAGCTTGTCGGCGACCGTAGATGCCTCTTGATTGGGAATCGCAAACACTTCCGGCCACTTTGTGAAGTAATCCATGACCACCAAGAAGTACTTGTTCCCACTTTGGCTTTCAGGAAACGGTCCGGCAACATCTAAAGCTATACGTTCCCACGGGGCTCCAACATTGTACACCTTCAATGCACCCCTGCTGCGAGTGTGTGGTCCCTTCACGGCAGCACAACTATTGCATTTACGGCACCATTCCTCAACGTCTTCTCGACAATGGATCCAATAAAATCGTTCTCGGATCTTAACCAGAGTTCTCTTAACTCCCATGTGACCTCCCGAACTCCCATTATGATAGAGTTGTAAAACTTCCGGTACCTTGAGCTTTGGCACGACCATTTGCAGGTGACACTTGTCACCTCGAGCATTCTCCCATTTCCGGCACAGAACTCCATCCTGGATAACCAAGCTTTCCCACTGTGCCCAATAACTCTTGGTGGTAGGGCTCGTTGCCGCAACTTCACTCCAGTGAGGTCTCGATGCACCTGTTTTCTTCCATTCAAGGATGGGTCTTATGTCTTTGTCTTCTTGTTGCGTTCTCTGCAAAGTTTCCTTCCAGTCTTCGCTAAGATCCGTCCTCAACATCCTCACTAGTCCTTCCTGCTTAGCCTCTTGCCTGGCGCAGTGCTTACACTGGTCGGGACACGGTCTACGTGACAGGGCATCCGCATTACCATGTGACTTGCCACTACGATGCTGTATTACGAAGTCGAATTCCTGTAGTTGTTCAATCCATCTTGCTACCTGTCCTTCTGGGTCTTTAAACTGTAGTAGCCATTTCAATGCAGCGTGGTCAGTTCGCAGGTGAAATTTCCGTCCCAACAAGTATTTACTGAAGTGCTGCAATGTCTTTACGACAGCTAGAAGTTCCCTTCGTGTGACACAGTAGTTCCTTTCAGGTTTGGATAGGGCCTTGCTGAAGTACGCTATTACAACTTCATGCTCTCCTTTACGTTGAGATAACACGCCACCAATGCCGGTGTTACTGGCATCTGTATCTACTACAAATTCATGTTCATTGTCGGGATAGCCTAGAATTGGTGAATTACACAGATGTTCCTTCAGCTTCTGAAATGCGACGTCACAGCTCTCATTCCAGCAGAACTTTATCTTATCCTCGGTGAGCTTATGCAGAGGCCGGGCGATGTCAGCAAAGTTCCTTACAAACCGTCGATAGTAGGAGCACAAACCAAGAAATGCCCTGACTTGTGTCTTGTTCTCCGGAACTGGCCAGTCCTTGACAGCAATGATCTTATCCGGGTCCGTTTGGATGCCTTCTTCGGAGACCACATGTCCTAAGAAGTTCACTTGCCGCCTGAACAACGCGCATTTCTTTGGACTTAACTTCAGATTAGCTCCTCGAATCTTCGAGAGAACGCGTTCCAGGTTGCGAAGGTGATCCTCGAAGGTGCGTCCTACTATGATAATATCGTCCAAGTAGACCAGGCAGGCGTCTCCAATCAATCCAGTAAGTACCCGTTCCATCAATCTCTCAAAAGTGGCAGGGGCATTACACAATCCAAAGGGCATGACGTTAAATTGCCACAATCCTTTGCCTGTGGAGAATGCTGTCTTCTCCTTATCTCGAGGATGTATCTCGACCTGCCAGTAGCCACTTTTTAGGTCTAGTGTAGAAAACCACTTCATCCCCGTTAGCGTATCCAGAGTGTCGTCAATCCTTGGCAACGGGTAACTGTCTTTCTTTGTGATGTCATTTAGCCGACGATAGTCCACACAGAAGCGCATGCTGCCATCCTTCTTCTTAACCAAAACCACTGGTGAACACCATGGACTGGACGAAGGCTCAATCACACCTTCTTTCACCATACCCTCGATCATAGTGTCAACTTCATGTTCCCGTGCCACTGGTACACGTCTTGGTCGCTGGCGGATCGGTACCTCATTTCCTGTGTTTATTTTGTGTTGAACTAGGGCAGTCTTGCCTATGTCAGCATCACTTGTCGAGAAGACGTCGGCAAACCGGTTTAACATCATCTCAGCCTTGTTCTTTTCTTCTCTCGACAGGTTATTCTGGCAGTCCTTCAAGAGAGAAGATACGTCGTACCTTGCCCCTTGGACTTTGGCGTTGGTAGGCTGTTCATGGCATCTACGCATCCAAACTGCTCCTTCACAGGTGCCCAATATCGTGCCCTTCTTGAGTACCAGTTCTTTGTCGCTTGGGTTCAGTGCACGTACCGATGTAACATTGGTATTTCTAGCCAGAGTGCGTGCAATCTTCCATGAAGCATCGTTGTCCAAGCCTTCTATAATTACACATCGATTTTCCTGATCAGAATTCCTTGGTAGACAAACCGGTATGATTGTTTCCGACCTCGGACGAAGTACTACTTTTTTCAGGCAGTACACTTTGCCTGATGATGCGCCCTCCATGAATACTTCTTCTGAGCCACACTTCAATACTCCTTGACTAACGTCGATCTCACAGTGATGCTTCCGTAAGAAGTCTAAACCCAGGATGCAGTCGTCCACTATGTCAGCCACGATGACGTTGTGGCGGTAAATTTTATTACCTAGTTTCATATCCACCCCCTTCTCACCTCGGACGGTTATGTGCTGACCGGTAGCTGTTCTTAGATGTATACATTCATGGTTCCCGTAGTAGTCCCCAAGAAACCGTCTTGCTAGTCGGAAACTGACGACTGTCCGAGAAGCTCCAGTGTCCAATGTCATCTTGCACGGCATTCTGTTAATTTCGCCTTCGATAATCAGGCTGTTTCCGTCACACGATTGTGAGATCGAGATCCTTGGGGCTCTCCTATCACCAGCCAGCACCCGCCCCGTAGTCCTGGCGTCTACTCGTTTCCCTGCTGTTGTTGCCCGGCAGGCACATCAGGTGTTCCTTCTACCGGCGACTGGTTACTGCTGCGTGGACTCCTTCGCTTCGGGCAGCTCAACCTGATGTGGCCTCTCTCACCGCAGCTATAGCACCGGGGCGAAGTCGACACTTCCCTGATACGGTGAGCTCGATCATCCCGTCGTACTGCTTCCACTTCCAGAGCGTGGGCTAGGGCGTCCTTCAGGTTTTTGAAATGTCCGAGTCTCACTGCGGCCCTAACCTCCAGGTCTCGGATCCCGTCGGTGAAAGCTTGAACGAGGTTTCCGTCGAAGAGCGCAGGTGAGGACTGGTACGCCTTTCGAACCAGCTTCTCCACCTCCAGGGCCCACTGCTGCAAGGTTTCACCAACACGTTGCGATCGGTCTTTCAGCTGGGCGCGAAACACGTGTTCCAGATGTGCGTCGCCATATCTCGCTTCTAATGCCTCCAACAGCTTTTCGTACGTGATGTCTTGACCAAGCGCCTCTAACACAGTCAAGGCCTGGTCACGAAGCCCCAAGGTGAGAGCAGTCAGAGCCTGTTCTTGCGTCCACCCGTTCGATTTCATGACGGCCTCGAACTGTATCTTATAGGCTGACCATGACGATGATCCGTCGAATGGTGGGACTTTAAAGCCTCGTGGTGAAGACGCCACAACCGCAGGTGCCACGATCCCATCGCCAGCCTTGAGCCCACGTATCGTTTTCTCCACCTCGGCGATGCGACTTTCGTGGCGTTGGACTTGCTCTTTCACCTCCTTCATCTCCTTGCCAACCGTTGCGCTGAGGTCTTTTAACATCATCAGCTGCTCCTCCTGGCGGCGCATACCCTCCTCCTTATCGCGTTGCAGCTGTTCCTCAAGGCGGCGTGCCTGCTCCTCCTGGCGGCGTGCCTGCTCCTCCTGGCGGCGCATGCCCTCTTCCTTATCGCGTTGCAGCTGTTCCTCGAGGCGGCGTGCCTGCTCCTCCTGGCGGCGTGCCTGCTCCTCCTGGCGGCGCATGCCCTCTTCCTTATCGCGTTGCAGCTGTTCCTCGAGGCGGCGTGCCTGCTCCTCCTGGCGGCGTGCCTGCTCCTGCATAAACGCCATCAGAGTCGCGAGGTCGGGGTTCACCGGCGAGTGAGCTGCACTAGATAGTTCCGCTGCAGCCGCGGAGTCACGTGATTCACCTGACGTCGGCGAGGGGGCGTCTCCAAAGCGCCTCTGGTCCACATCTTGCTGGCGCTGGTTCCTGGTACGCACCCCTTCCACTTCCTCCTTCGGTAGTACTGGCATATTCTTACGTTACTTCTGACACCAATTGTTACGTGCTGGGTTCGACGGATAAGAATATAAACAATATTACCGACTAAAACACTTTTATTCAAACACACAATTCAATTTAAAACACAATAAACACTATACCACACTTTTTCACTGTACTGCTTCAAACTCCGTAGTATTTCCGCTTCCGTTCGCTTCGATGAACACTTGATCGCTTACGATTGTAAACTGACTTCGCGGTGCGCGTGCGCCCTATTTATACGCGGCTAAAGCGCTTCTAGAGCTTTCCAGCAACGCGGTACTCGGCGTGTAAACAGCACGATGATTCGAGAAAGTACCAGCATTCTCTCTAAGATTCTCGTACCGTACTATGCAGTTCCGTAAGATGTCAATAGATGGCGGTGTAAACTATTAGACGGAACCGCCGAGTCCCTCCCACAATGCCGAGAGATGTCACTGGGCGTAACAATATGTATGTATTTACAAAAAAAAAGTATATAATATGTATGTTTATCCATTGTCTAGAACCCATAGTACAAGCTCTGCTTAGTTTGGGCTAGATGGTGTTGTGTGTATGTGGTAGAATATTAATTCTGCTAAAGATTCTGATGTTATATTTTGATAATTTATTTAATTCTCAGGTACCTTGAAACTAGGGTTGGTAAAAATTGTGCACTGAGAAACATAAAACATAGAGAAACTACGTTTTGTTAACTTGTCAAGTCCTGTCTATTGTGTCTAGTCGCTGCAAGTTAATACGTTAAACTTATAATCAGTATTATATTACTGTTGTCAGCTGTTGATCAATCATTGTCATCATCTTTAATAACCACTGTATATATACCTCCTCTACAATGTCACATTTTCTATTTCCAGTTTGACATAATGTGTATCCCAATTCATCTTTGCCATTTCTCATACCATATTGTTTGTACTTTACTAAAATTGTTAAAATCAGTCAAAAGGTAAATCACTAAATAACAGAAAGTATCTAACATTTGGAAGGCATATTTAATCTAAGGTAATCTTTTATTAAAGCTAAATGTTTTCATATAATCATTTCTTTCAGAGCGCAAATCAATAAGACAAAGTACAGCAGTGAAATCAGCAGAAACACAACAGAGAATTAAAATAAGGTCTGAACTGAAGCGAAAGAAGCCTAAAAAAGTGGAGGATAAGATGCCAACCCAAGAAGAATTGTTGGAGGAGGCACTTATTACTGAGAAGGAGAACCTAAAGAGCTTAGGTAAGTATTTTTTGCTGTTGATTATGGCCTTATGTTTTATAACTATTTTATAAGTGAAAGAGCTTGCTGATGCCTATTTATTATTTGGCTTGGGAGCTTGGAAAGCACCACCATTTCACCAACTACCCGCTACTACTACTACTACTACTACTACTATTAGTAACACTTACGCCGCGCCGAGTCTTGTGCGAGTGTAATATTTGTGTGATCTATGCACAGTAGTTCCGAGACTGGGTGTTCTCTGTGTCGGTTGTTTGAATGTTTGTAGTGTCTCCTGTGGCATAGGAAGTATTAAATGTGGGTAGCTGACATTTTGAGAAAAGAAAATTACTCTTGCCTTGTAAGTAACAGACCTCTTACGTCTCACGTTCGTTGTCTTTTATACGATTATTTATTCCTATTCCTTCATAATGCTTGTACATGATAATGTTTCTATGTATAATATGTATGTATTTACAAAAAAAAAAAGTATATATGTATGTTTATCCATTGTCTAGTACCCATAGTACAAGCTCTGCTTAGTTTGGGCTAGATGGTGTTCTGTGTATGTGGTAGAATATTATTATTATTATTATTATTATTATGATGGAAGTAGCTGGCGCGGGCTACAGAGGCAAGCTCTCAGTGGTTAGTAATAGAGCGATAATTGGTTAGTAACCTCTAAACATCAAGTGGGTCGTCAGGTTGTTTACCACCTTGGTGTATCAGATTTGCCAACTTGGTATCACTATAACTACATATTATTATAAAACAAAGTCTTCCGTCGCGTCTGTCTGTCTGTTCACGATAAACACAAAAACTATTCAACGGATTTTCGTGCGGTTTTCACCAATATACAGAGTGATTCATGAGGAAGGCTTAGGTCTATAATTTGTTAAGGTTTTGTACTACCCGTCAAGCTAGGGCCGGTCACTAGTAATAAATAAAGTCGACTGCCCGATTAAATAGTTGTCTAAACACAACTGAGATATAGAAATATTATATATTTTCAGAACGATTCGAACAAATTGAATTGGAGAGAAAAAAGATTCGGCCAACGAAGAAAACAATCACTGGTCCAGTTATTCGGTAAGAATATCACTTTTACCTGTGTTACCATGTATTTTACTTGGTTCTCTTGACTACCTTGCGTGCTTGGCGTATCGGTAGTGAATGCGACTGCTTTCCATTCGGTCTCGGATTCGAATCCCGGGTCAGGCCGTCGAAAAGTTATTGGGTTTATATATCTTTGTTTATGTTTCTGTCTAGAAATTCTGTATAGCACCCTGGAATTAGGAAGTTGGCGGTGTTGCATACCCTCGTACCTCAGAAAGCATGTAAAGCTGTTGGGCCTGTGCCTGATCTCTCTCCGGTCGTGTCGGATTGCTGTCCCATCGGATAATGAATGTTAGGGAACAGAGAGTGCAGTTGTGTTTGCGCACACACGTATGCACTGCAATATCTTCTGCGTAGATGGCCAGTTTTTGTCAAGATTAGCCGCCGCCACTGACATTCGGTCTGAAGTTCGTTATCATTAGAATTTTTTGAAGATTTCTCTATATTCTTAACTTGAATTTCTAGGTACCACTCGTTTGCTGTGCCATTGATAGAAGAAATACCGTTAATAGATGATAAGGCCAGTTTGACTCCATTAGGCGATCTCAACTTAAGTGATATGATCAAAAGTGAAGAAGGTAATTATTTTAGGCTTAGTATCTTGAACTTGACTTAATCCTATGTGTAATTGCGATAGAAAAAAATACTATATACATAATTTGATACTATTAAACTATTACTGGTAAATTTTATTACTATTTAAGCTATTAAATATTAGAATAACTTAGATTTATAAAAGCCGTTTATAGCAAATGTTATACATTTAAATCAAAGTTGATTTAAATGTATAACATTTGCGTAAGACTATATAATAATAATAATATTCTATCATATACACACAACACCATCTCGCCCAAACTAAGCAGAGCTTGTACTATGGGTACTAGACGATGGATAAACATACATATATACTTTCTTTTTTTTGTAAATGCTTACATCTTATACATAGAAACACCCAGACCAAGACAAACATCCATGTTCAGGCACACAAATGTTTGACTTGTGCAGGAATCGAACCCGAGACTTCAGGCGTGGCAGTCAGTTACACTAACCACTACGCCATTGAGGTCGACAAATACACTACGACGAATATACTATATACCATATAATAATAATAATAATAATAATAATAATAATCCATTTATTTGCATTGAATATAGGTACATACATTAGATGTTACATACATTAGTTATCTGCTACATTCTGCCTTCAGTAAGCATGCAAATTTTATACATTAATAGATTTTATTAGATTGCAAATTAAGTAAATGGTACAAATAGTTCAAGTCATAATTAATAATTTAAAATAATGTCATAATATAAAAGTGTCAGGCGAGAACAAAGAAGAAAATAAAATTAATATCAATGTCATTATTATATTTGATCGTCCTCTAGAAAGTCTGTAAGTGTATAATAACATTTTGTAATTAAAAGTTCTGACAGTTTCTTTTTAAAAATATGTATTCTCTCATCCTTTAGAGCATCGGGTATTTTATTATAAATTACTGTAGTAGTTAATTTTAGTATATAATTAATTAATTACTAAAATAAAATTATATATATATAATTTTATTTTAGTAGTTAATTAAGTTAGTAATTATGTAGTAATGCTATATAGTCTTGTATATTAATATAGTATTATTTAAACTCTTTTTTCAAATATTGCAGGTTTACTAACACCAACCGACTTGGATTTACCGGATTTAAAGACTGAATCATTAGAACATCCATCTGAGAAACTTGAGCCTGGTATTAAAATGGACATTGACGTCATCGGTCCAGATGAAGAAGTTAATATTGAAGATGTTACTGCGTAAGTGTATGAAATATATAATAAACGTTGTCCTGTCCAAACGTTGGTTTGCAACCGGATCACATTGCCACATAGTGTGGTAGACTAAAACTTTTCACACTGAGAAACAGCCCATGCATTGGGGCAGTTTATGTAGAGGGCTGATAAAATCAAAATATCTTTATTTATTTAGGTCATAAAGTAACACTTATGAACGTCAAGGTTACACACTAACTAAACAATAATGTGAATTTAAATTTACCTGTTGTCATGTTCAGCAAAGCAAAGTGCGTAGAATCAATGAGAAGAACGGGCAAGAAACTCACGTCCACTCTTTTCAATTTTACAATGCTTCATTTTATATTTCAATTACATATATTTGTAAGGAGGTGCAACTATTATACCATTTGCCTACTACTGAATTCAACATACCTAAGATAAAAAATAAAACAGAAAACAAAATAGACATTTTTATCTTATATTTTATATTAAGTAAAGCAATTTTCTGTTTTCACATAATTAACGTCATAAAAAAATTCGTATTTAATTGGTACTACTAAAAGTAATCGTTCTCGCTAGTTCCATTGAGATGTTCCATAAAACTACTGAGAATAATTAAGTCTCTCTAGTTGCGTGGAGTGACGATGGTTCTAGTGAGGATAACCAACAAGATAAATCTCACTTATTCCATTAATAAGGTCCACGGTACCAAGAAAAATCTCACTTGTTCCATTGGTATTTTGTTCTATAGAACTGACCATTATATATTGACTGCACCGATAGCGTAGTGACTTCAGTTGTCGCTGCCACTGCACCGATTGTTGTGGGTTATGCCCACACGGGGCAAAATTTGAATATATGTTGTGTTTGTTGTTTGATTGATTGTGAAGTCCCCATGACACAGGAAAGATTACTAGTGTGCAAGTGAAACTTATTAAAATAAATAAAATAACAAATATACATATTTATAACACAGATGAAAGATAAAATTCATAAATTTAAACCCCACAATGATTTCTAATGTCTTTATTACTTCTTTTCATATAAATATTGCATTTTTGTAATTTGCAGTAAAGAAGAGAAATCATCAAAGAGAAAGGAAGATAACGTAAAATACCACGAGCGTACATTACTATCGTTTGAGAACGATATTAAAAACAAAGCTTTCAATTCATGCTTCCCCAAGTCTCGGCCAAAGAAACGACGACAACTGCTGTGTGCCGTCACAAAGTAAGATTAAAAAATAACTATACAGTTGATTACAAAAGAGATTTTGACTGACTTGTTGCATTTGGGTAGGCTTATGGATGTACGACGGGAACTGAGCGTGCTTTACACCACACTACAGCTCCGGTACCATACCGGCGATATGGGAGGCAACTTCTCGGTCGGCTTCAGCGAGGTATTCGTTAGCAACTCCCAGAGTTGCGAGTGGTGAGCGGCTTTATTGCTGCGGTACCTATCTGGAGAATAGGTTAGTGCCACTTAGGCACGAGGTAGCTTTCTTGCGAGAACCGGATCTCTGGAGTTAGGTTGGAGAAATCGAGTTTTGGGGAAGACCTATACTCTATAACTGGTACCGGAAGGTGCTCTCGGGCAATGGCAGGTACAGCGGCTCCCCTAATATAACCGGACGGTTGGTTTAGCGCTATATCATAAACTGGACTAGTCGTAGAGAGAGGGGATGACTCGTTGCCGCGGTAGTGAATGCGATCGTTGTGTGATTCATGTCTCGGGTTCGATTCTCAGGTCAACCTAACTAATAATTGAGTTTTTATAACAGCCCAGAGTTGGTAAGTTAGCGGTGATGCACATCCCCGTGCCTCGAATAGCACGTAAGACTGTCTTACGCCTTATCTATGTATAGGTGTGTAAAATTTTTGTTCCAACTATCGAACTTAGACAATGAGGGAATAGAGAGTGCACTAGTGTTCGCGCCCACTGTTGTGCACTATAATACTTCTTGCGTATGATTTATTTACATTAAGATTGGCCGTCGTGGCTGAATTTGGCCCGGAGGACATTTTTTCCTAGAGAATTCATGTGATTTAGAAATAGTTGATCTAAGACAGTCTTTGTGTTCATTGTTTGAATATGTCCCCCGCGGTACAGAAAACATTCCTAGCGCAATAGTAGCATTTATAAACAAAAAGTAACGAAAGGAAAATATCTCGTGAGAAATCCTGTATGTCAGAGTTCTCCATAAAGTTCTCAAAGGCATGCGAAGTCTGCACACCTACAGTGGGCTAGCGCGGTGGACTGTTACTTAACCCTTCACACTGAGAAGACAGTTTTTATACAGGGCTGATATTATATATTTATGGTATACTAAAATTGATATTCTTTTGCAGGAGACCAGCTCGCTACATAGATCCTATAACCAAACTACCATACAGAAGCGTGGACGCATTCCGGATCATTCGAGAGGCGTACTACCAACAGTTAGAAGCAAGAGGGGATCGCAACGACCCACAATTAGCCGCTTGGCTCCAATGGAGGAGAGCCGATGCCGCTTCTACTTACGTTCAAATACATATAAAGTAGATTCATACACTATGTAACAAAAAGGTATGGTCATATTTAGCGTACCATAATATAGTCCCTGTACAATGTAAAATCGCGGCAAATAAATCCATATAAATAATATAATAATAATAATAATATTCTACCACATACACACAACACCATCTAGCCCAAACTAAGCAGAGCTTGTACTATGGGTGCTAGACAAAGGATAAACATACATATATATGTACTTTTTTTTTGTAAATACATACATATTATACATAGAAAAACCCAGACCAAGACAAGCATCCATGTTCATGCACACAAATGTTTGACTTGTGCGGGAATCGAACCCACGACCACAGGCGTGGCAGTCAGTTACACTGACCACTATGCCATCGAGGCCGACATTATATTACATGACATTACATTATTAACCTCCGAGTCTTCTTCGAGTAGAGGGTAATGAAAACACTATGTGGGTCTGTGTGTCTGTCTGTTAGTGACCGGCATAACTCCGGAACCACTGGACCAATTGACTTGTAACTTGCTGTGCAGACACCTTGGGGTCATACCTCGGTTGAGTTTGAGTATGAGCCCTGTGTGTCAAAAGACCCTCGAGATGAAGGGGTCACAAGGTCACATGTATTTTAAATGGAAAAATATTTACTTGTAACTTGGTGTGCAGACACCTTGGGGTCATACCTCGGTCGAGTTTGAATATGGGCCCTGTGGGTCAAAATACTGTTTTACTCAGTGGGGAGACCAACAGACTGCAATGCAGAGGGTCTCGGGTTCGAACCCACGTCGCGCACCTCTGACTTTCGGAAGTTATATGACTTTTCGAAATTATGTGCGTATTGATTGACAATTATCACCTGCTCCGTGCATCGGAGAGCACGTTAAGCCGTCGGTCCCGGCTGCCATGAACATCTATGGCAGTCGTTATTGGGAAAGCCAGTACCCTCTAATATCCTGCCACTGGTCTAGCCTTAGGGTATCGTTAGCCTTTGGGTTGCGGAGGTCAGGTGGCAGCCGCTCCGTGTAAAAACTGATATCCAGTCAAATCCGGTTAGACTAGAAAAGCCGACCCCAAGCGACTTGGGAATAATAAAGGCTAAGGGAGAAGATAAAAATGTTTTTAAATAAGTTTAATATTTAGCTACTTATGTGGCTGGCTGTAGTACAGAATAAAGTTTGTCTTCAAAAAGTACAGCTTTTCGAACCATTTAATTCTTAGCAGAATACCTTAGTTACATGGACTTATAGCTCAATATAAATGTAAATATTACTTGTAGTTATTTTTAAGCGAAATAAAATATGAACACAATACTTATTTATTTATTTTTAACTTACAACATCTTATAATATATCAGGCATTGTATAAATACGTGGCCACATCTTGCCACTTCATCTTTTATTTCAGGAATTGGATGTAATGGAACTCCAATTTAAAATTGTGTACCAAAATTACTCGATTAAGTAATGCGCAATCTTAAATTTAAACTACTTTATAAGGATTTTATCGTGTTGTTTATTTTATAACACTTCTATTACATAAAGAAACTATTCGCACCTTTGGAATGGTTCCGCTAAGTACCTACTCGATGCCTTAGATAAACTGCAGCGTCATGCCGTACGTATAATCGACAGCCAGGAGGTAACGAAGGACATCGAACCGCTACAACTTCGTAAATACATTGCGTTCCTTATTCTATCGCCTTTATCATGGCGAATGCTCCGAAGAGTTATTTGATCTCATCCCACCTTCCCCCTTCCTTTTGAGAACCACACGTGCCGGTCTTCGTAACCACGGTTGGACGGTCAGCAATTCCGTCTCGCACCAAAAGGTTCAGCAATTCCTTATGCCGTACCATACAACTTTGGAATGGTCTTCCGGCGCATGTGTTCCCTCCCTTCTATGACATTGGGTCCTTCAAACGTAGTGTGAAGAAGCATCTGGTCACACCGGCTTGACACTGGGTGAAGCCGGTCGACGGCTAGAAGGCATCTATCTCCTCGTCGTCACTGTCTCTGGACTGTAATTGGGCTTTTCATCAGGATACGTTACAATCACTTTGCCGTCTCATTATAAAAAAAGAAAAATGAAACATTAACTATTACTCTACTATTATTAAAGTAGACTTTATTATTTATTTTATTAAAGTAGTAGAATTATTTTAAAGTACAGCGCGATAAAATCCGTATATTTTATACGGATTTTATCGCGCTGTACTTTAATTTTACTGAATCCGTGCAATGATGTAGTTGTCTAAGTGGTAAAACAGGTATTAACGCGACGGCGCACTGTGGGCTGAAAATCGACCTCCATAGACATAGAAATGAAAGTTGCTAGATGTTCGTTTTGTTGACGGATATGGCTTCTATTAGCTATTATATACATAACAATGTCATCTGAGCTAACTCCGCACAAAAATGAATTTATTACAAGGTTTTTTCGAAAAAAATGTATGGAGCTAGCATGAAAAATCTGAATATCTCTGAACTTGCAAGGAAAACCGTAATATCCTCAGAGATGGTTATAGGACTAATTATTTGTGATTTTTTGACATACTTCATATAACGGTACCTGCTGCAGATTTTTTTTTTAAATCATCGAATTTTTAATTAATTTTTTTTAACATTAAACGATTTGTTTTGGTGTATAAGTAAAGAAACAACACGTTATATGCATATAATACTAAATCTTCGCCAGTTATTTGTTAAAATATCAAGAAAATTATTTTTGCCTAACATAGTATATATGTTTTAACACAGTTAATTGGATACCATTACTGAACTTTGCATACAGGTAAACTACTGAATAATAAATTAGCCTTCTAATGAGTTCTGAATAAGAGATTATGGTAACAATGGTAACTACGGATTACACTAATTAAAATCTTACAGGTAAGTACATAAGTAACTTAAATAGTTAATTAGACATGTTACGAGTTCTAAGAAATATTTTCGACAACTGTCTAATGAGGTCGTTAACTAATGTTGGACTGAAATATAAAAGGGTTAACATTTTGCATCATAATTTAGTTTATTCTAAGCTTTGTTACCCCTAACATATCACTGTGAAATTTTATAATGGAAAGTTTAAATACCAATTTAGACCTATTCGTTCTTCTAAAATGTAAGAGTACTTCATTTGATCATGAGGTATTGTTTAGTGAAGTTATATCCCGCCTAGACGTTTGTCTTTCCGTTGAAGATCAAGTGACTCTAAAAGAATTTTGTCAGAGATTTGTACGAGCTGCATCACAAAGGTGGCAAAAATCTCACCGAATTCTTGATACTTTTAGAAAACAATACGAAATTTGGCTGCAAGCAACTATCGATTGGCCAAGTTGTATAAATTTAGTCGCTCAAGAACCAACTGTTGCTGAGGGATCAAGATCAATCTCTCCAGAACCCTCAACATCATACTCTGTTGGTACAATGACAAAGAGGTCACGAAAACCATTCGAAGATCTGGGAAGCAAACAGAAGAAGAGAAAATCTGATGAGCATAAAACTGACAATCCCAGTGAATTGGCACATACAGCAGCAGCGCGTTTTAAGGAAGAAGGTTGTGAGGATATCGCATCTGTAATCGAATATATGCTGAAACATCCTGAAGCAGCCTCTAAAATTAAGGAAACGCTTAAGCAACCGGTGAAAACTATCTTATTTACACCAGAAAAAGCACTTGGATTACTCCTTTCATTAAAATTATCAAAGTGGCAATACATCAATTTACGAGAGTCAGCTATTCGGGAAGGTAGAAAGGATATTTATCCATCCTACTATAAAGTGCAACAAACCAAGCTGGCATGCTATCCTCCGAAGCAATCAGTGTTAGTGACCGATTCATCGGCAAGAATAACCCTTCAAGCTTTACTCGACATTACGGTCAAAAGAATCCTCCAAAGTTTTCCTAACGATGATGTGCAAAATAAGGATTTAAAATTGATATCTAAATGGGGTTTCGATGGTGCGTCAAACCAAAGCCGATACAAGCAGAAAATGGATAGCGATCAAGACGATTCAAGTATTTTCATGACTTCCTTGGTGCCACTAAAACTGACTGATGGAGACAATACTTTGTGGATGAACCCAAAACCATGCTCAGCAATGTATTGTCGTCCAGTTCAATTTACTTTTGTGAAGGAAAGCGAAGCAGTAGTCATCGAACACAAACGACAAATGGATGAAGAAATTAAGGCTCTCATTCCTACAGAGTGCAATAATAGAAACAGGGTGAATCATCACCTAATGATGACAATGATCGATGGTAAAGTCTGCACGTATTTGTCTCAAGCCAGATCAAGTTCATCATGCTATTTGTGTTTGGCAAAACCGACAGAAATGAACCGTTTGGGTGTAGTAACAGCAAAGACCGTATCTTCTGACATATACGAGTTTGGATTGTCATCTCTACACGCCCGTATAAATTCTATGGAATGTTTACTACATATTTCGTATAGACTAGATTTTAAAGAGTGGGCTGCGAGAGGTAACGAGCACAAATAAATGCTAAGTAAGAGAAAAAAGATTATTCAAGACAAATTTAAAGACGAATTAAATCTATTGATTGACATTGTTAAACAAGGTTCCGGAACTACTAATGACGGCAACACTGCAAGAAAGTTTTTCAAATTTCCCCATAAAACTGCAGCCATTACTGGGTTGGACGAAGAACTAATAAGAAGATTTGCTGTGATTTTACAGGCAATAACTGCCGGGGAAAAAGTAGATATAATTAAATTTAAAGATTATGCCTTCAAAACAGCAGAGAGGTACGTGGAATTATATGACTGGTACTATATGTCATCAACCGTCCACAAATTACTTATACACGGGGCAGACATAATCGAGAAGAATGATGTTGTACCCATAGGAAGTCTCTCGGAAGAAGCATCCGAGTCTCGCAATAAAGATTTTAGGAGGTTTCGGGAACATCATTCGCAGAAAAAGAGCAGGCAAGATTCGAATCATGATATCCTTAATATGTTAGTTGTTTCTTCGGATCCTTTTATAAATGTACAAAGGCCCAAGTTAGATGCCAAGAAAAAGGAGGATTTATTTCCTGAAACCCTCAATTTAATTCAGTTTCAAGAAACTGACTTTGAGTTTGTAGGCAATCTAGATTCTGATTCAGAAATCGACGAGAGTGATAAGGAAAACTAGAAACTTTTAATTATAATTCTATTCAATGTAATTTTTTCATGATCTTTCGTTATTTAGCTTTGGTACGTAACTATGTTTTGCAATTGATTTATTTTTAAATATTTTATATTACTATTCTTGTACCTATTTATATTTTTGCATACTTTTGTACCTATGTTTTGTTTTATATAAATTTTATCAACTATTAAAAAATACCTTTTTAATTTATTTTTCTTTTTATTTAATGCCTATTATTAGCGTTAATAAAATAACTAACTTATCGATTGATCTTTACTTTGACATTAGTAGAATTTAATGATTTAAAAAAATACCTTCATTTAGACATAATAATAAAATAATTAGACAGTTGTCGAAAATATTTCTTAGAACTCGTAACATGTCTAATTAACTAATTAGTTTACTTATGTACTTACCTGTAAGAATTTAATTAGTGTAATCCGTAGTTACCATTGTGCGATATTGCAAATCACTTAATCTCTTATTCAGAACTCATTAGAAGGCTAATTTATTATTCAGTAGTTTACCTGTATGCAAAGTTTAGTAATGGTATCCAATTACCTGTTTTAAAACATATATACTATGTAAGGCAAAAATAATTTTCTTGATATTTTAACAAATAACTGGCGAAGATTTAGTATTATATGCATATAACGTGTTGTTTCTTTACTTTTACAATAAAACAAATCGTTTAATGTTAAAAAAAATTAATTAAAAATTAGATGATTTATAAAAAAAATTCTGCAGCAGGTACCGTTATATGAAGTATGTCAAAAAATCACAAATAATTAGTCCTATAACCATCTCTGAGGATATTACGGTTTTCCTTACAAGTTCAGAGATATTCAGATTTTTCATGCTAGCTCCATACATTTTTTTCGAAAAAACCTTATAATAAATTCATTTCTGTGCGGAGTTAGCTCAGACGACATTGTTATGTGCTATTATGTGCTATGTGCATTGCTAATAGAAGCCATATCTGTCAACAAAACGAACATCTAGCAACTTTCATTTCTATGTCTATGGAGGTCGATTTTCAGCCCACAGTGCGGCGGCCGTAATACAGGTATTTCACTTTTTTTTTTTTTTTTTTTTAACATTTTTTTGGTGAACTTACAGCTAAAAATACATTATTAACATAATACTATTAAGGTGAAGGCCAATAACAAGTTTTCACTGATAAAATATATAACCGTGAATATAAAATGGTTATACGTAAAAGCAGACATGTTGTGATATCACTCCTTAGATCTAATTAAAGAACTCGGTACACAATGTATTTTTTAATTTAGTGACACTTGTAAAGAAAATGTCAATATCAACACTCCGGCATGCCGCATTGTACATGCGACTCGCTCTGATCAAGTATGAGTTTTGTCTGCAATTAGAGTCCACTGCAGGAACATGTAGCAGGTTAAATCGTCGTAGATGTGCTGACGGGACTCTTAAAGCCATTTTGCTCACCAGTTCCACTTCGAGCTATTTTATAATGAAGACTAAGAAGTACCTAACTATTCGGTGACGTTATTTCATTTGGGAGTTGTAATGAAGACATCGACTGCACGCCATTGCTAATTTTTGTTAATATGTAGTAACTATGCATATAATTACGAGGTAACTATTCGTTCAGATTGAGATGTTTTACAACTTATTGTTATGACGTCATTAGGCCGCGACGGCGGCCATAATACAGGTATTTTACTTCGAGCTATTTTATAATGCAGTGCAGACCGAAAAATAGCTACTCGGTGACGTTATTTCATTTGGGAGTTGTATGAATATATTAACTGCGCGCCATTGCTAATCAACTTCTTATGTATAAATACGTACACACAGCGACACATCAACCTAGACTGTTTGGACTTTGAACTATTGGAAGTCTGCGCTGCGAATCGTGCGAGAGAGTGCGTTATATTTTTGTTACGCTCTATTCTTACCATTACATCGACACCACTATGCACTGTCCCTTTCCGACAATTCCCTATTTTGTATGTAGCGTAGTTATGCGTATATAGGGTGTCTAACTTGATGTGTAGCCGTGTGTACCTACGTCTGTGTAAAGAAAAATGGGATGAGGCTACAATGTATATGGTACATTTATTGTCATTTACGTAGTAGCCAGCCCATTGCCTCCGTGGCGCAGCGGTAGTGAATACGACTGCTGTGCATGAGGTCTCGGGTTTGAATCTCGGGTCGGGTCAACAAAAAGTTATTAGGTTTTCCGTCAAGAAATCTCAATAACAGCCCGGAGTTAGGAAGTTGGCGGTGTTGGACACCTTTGTGCCTCGGAAAGCACGTAAAGCCGTTGGTCCTGCGCCTGATCTCTCTCCAGTCGTGTCGGATTACCGTCCCATCGGATCATGCGAGTTAGGGAACAGAGAATGCACTTGTGTTTGCGCACACGCTTGTGCACTATAATATCTCCTGCGCAGATGGCCAGTCTCCGTTAAGATTGGCCGCCGTGACCCAAATCGGTCTGGAGGACATTATAGCCAGCTCATTCTTGTGTTAAATATATACTAGATTTTGCCCGCATCTTCGCTCGCGTAAATGTGGGTTAGGTTAGTAACAGTACTTTTTTCTGGATGGAAGGTACCCTAGTTCCTTTTCTGTTCCTTTGACATTTTCTGTTCCAATTTCAACCCCTTTATACAACAAATAGTAACTTATGTCCTTTTCCAAGGTCTATCTCTATACTAATTTTGATCAAAATCGGTTCAGTGGCTTAGGCGTGACAGCGTAACAGACAGAGTTACCTACTTTCGCATTTATAATATTAGTAGGAATTAGGATAACAGTCTACCTGTTTGATCGTAAACGTTATGACAGTGATAAATAATTAAGAGACGGAAAGTAGGCAATTTATTTAATGTAGAATAAATAATTACAACAAGAACTTAAAACTTAGGAGTTAGATTCAATAACTGTACAGTATTGTACAATGTAACATAACAAGACAACACATAACGCATTTAGAATATAATACTAGACGTACTTCAAAAACAATTTAGATGTAACATTTTATACGTAGATATTTCGTTGTTAATAAAGGATTACGTTGTTCTAAATAAGCATATCGATATACCTAAGTGACTGTCATGTATTCAAAATACTATTTTAATGTCTTAATTATTCGACATATTTAAGCACATATGAAAAACTTAAAAACCAACTAGCCATATCTTAATACTTATAAAAACTTGGACCTTAAAATGAAATGAGTATTAACTAACTTTTAGGTACTAGCAAATACTGTTATTACTATGATTATGACTATCTAGGACTCCAATAAGTATAATGACACAAACTTGGATTTCATTGCTGCTTAGAATCATGAATGGCTTTTTAGAATTTGTGCCTTATAAACTATCCCAGTGACTAATTAAACTTTGAATATTTAAAGGTCTACTGTGAAATTAGGATTTATTCTTAAATCAGGCACACTGTTCCTTCTTGGTTTCTTTTCCATCAATTCCTTGAAAGAGATCAGACCAGAAGCTTTGACGTCTACCCTTGAATGGTATTTGGAGGGATCAGTAGTCGGCAAGTACGGGTACTCGCTTAAGTAAGTCTGTGCATTTTTCACTCTGTGTTCTTTAGCGAAGTCTGTTATTTGCGACTCAGCTATTTCGTATGAGCTAATAGTAGTATCAGATACGTTCTCCATCGATCTAAAAGCTTCGAGCACTGCTTTTTTATGAGGTATTCCTCTTAAACTACCCTGTCGACTTAATTTGCCTTCTGTTACATCAGTGAACAGGTCTTCAACATTGAATTTCTCTGATATTTTTACAAGTCTTGTGGTTGAATTCTCTTCACTCGCACATCGTTCTTGATTCTCTTGTAACTGATTCCACGCTTTTGCTATTTCGGTCGATGGTAATGAACGAGATTTAATGTTCTTTTTTACCCGTTTTTGTGGCCTGTCGGTCGTGTGTTCGTCATCGAGAGATTCAGTTGATTGTTTTCGCAGGAGTACTTCGCACTCGTTCAGTTTTCGTGGCTTCTTGACGTCTCTCAACTCTTCTAGAGATTGGAAGTATTCTTTTGCCAATTTGAATCTGTTTTTATATTCAATATGCGCCGGTTGCACCTGCCTTTCTGGTGTTGACTCGTTGGATCTATCAGTATTGCATTCAATTATCTCTAGTTCAATGTCAGAAAGGCTTAAATATGTTGTTTCTTTATTGTCATGTGATACTGGTTCGAGGTCATAAGAATCAGACGTTTTGGTGTCCAGACTGAGATTGCTTACGGTTTCTGAAGTTTTACTAGTCCATAGATTTGTGGGTGTTGCTCCAGGTGTTGAACATTTTGATTCATTGTTAGATACACTTGCTCGCTCGACTGCTTTATTTCGCTTAGGTACAGCATCTGTAAAGACATAGATTTTAAGAGTGTTTATTTATTACCTTGTCTAGTAGACTCTACCTGATGTTTCATACGTACCTGAACTTATGCTGTTTGATTCCGATTTTGGTGTATCTGCGGAGCTAGTCCTATACACGTGCTTTGCCGGTTTAGGTTTCTCTGTTGTCTTAGATACACTTTCATAGAGTGATATGAAGTTCTTTACGTTAATTTTGGGCAATTCGTCGCATGATTTGTATTTATCCAATTCATTTGTTGTGTCTATTGATATTTTGTTGAAAATATCCATTTCTGACTTGCTAAATGATTTCTTGCGGAGAACTTCAACTTTTGGCGTACAAGGTCGAATCTTATCGTTAACATCTTTAACTGTTTTCGTAACAAAGTCATTTTGTTTATCTATGTTATTTTGCTGTATTGGCATTTTGCAATCAGTTTCATCTAATGTTTCGTGATATGCATTTTGTGTCATTCTCGATCTCTTCGTATTCAAATTATAAGTTGATGTATTATTTACCTTCGTTGCCTCTATAGGATATATAGATTCTGTCGGTCGATAAGATTTTGCGTCTTTTGTTTTTTCTTCTATACCATTATGTTCCAATAATGCATTTTTTTCACTTTCTCTCTTATGTGATATATTGTGTAATGATTGACTCTTACTTCTGGCCCATTGCAAATCTTCTGTATTTGACATATTATGGAATAAAGATATTCGGCTAGATACTAGGCCACTCTCATGGCACATGCCGATTTCTCCTGTGGTTGAAGTATCCATGTCGACTGGTTTCCCCAAAAATGTGTCAATTTTATTTAATATATGTTTTCTAGACGTGCCGAAAAATCTTTTAGGACTAGTTTCAAAAGCTTTGAAGACCTCTTCTGGTAATTCTTGCTTGACTGGTGCTGGTTGGGTAGCTAAAGAAATTTGATCTTCGATGGATTCTTGGGTAGTATTTATTTTGATTTCGATTTTATTTTCTTCTTTAGTCGGTTGAGGAGAAGGTGTCGCTAATTTGTTGCTAGGCGATTTAGTCCTAGGTGCTTCACTTTCAATCTGTATCTGATCAACTTCTAATTTGTCATCCCAATATTTCTTCCATTTTTCAACAAGCTTTTCGTCCGAATTAAGAGGTTGTGTCTGATAATCGTCGGTTAAAAGTTCTTGTGTTGTAGATGACGGCTCTTTATCTTCATTTTGGTTTATGTTTTTAACCTGACTGTAGTCACCGGCACTTAGGAAATTTTTTATCATCTGTTTGCCTCTTCGCTTACTTAGAGAATCATGTTTTAATTGTTTAGCAGAAATACGTCGTTTTTTCGGCAATATTGTAGTTTCTTGTGATTTGGCTTCTATTTCTCGGATTCTATCATCCCAATATTTCTTCTTTTCGAGTACTATGTTAGTGCAAGTGTTTTCACCAAATTGTGTTTCGACTTTATTTTCCTTGTTGTACTCAGAATTGTCCTGTTCATCGCGAAGGGTCTGACTTACTGAAACAGATTCAGTGACATTTGCCTGAACCTCAGAAATCGTTCCTTCTAGTTCTTTCTTGTGTCTTTTCACATCTGATTCTTCAGATGCAGAATCGACACTACTGTCCTTAATAAGTGTTACATACTCTACTTCCATGCTGTGAAGTTTATTGTCTTCTTTAGCAACGGTTATAGAACTAGTTTCTGAATCAGGAAAGTAGTCTTGGTACATGTCGTTTAGTTCTGCAAATGCCACTGAAACAGTGTCAGTTTCCCCTAATTTCGCACATAACTCAGACTTAGAAATATCTTTAGTACCTGATGAAATACTTCGGTCACTTTCTTCAATGATAGGTGTAAACATTGGTCGTTTAATTTCCCACTTGTAGGGCCTCACTTCTTCTGACGGTTTATTCGTATCACATTTAAGTTCACTACACGTTTGCCAAATTTCTCTTTCAGCTGGTCCCATATTCGTTATTTCCTCTTGTTTTAACCCGGAATTTTCGTCACTAGGAGAAAGTTTCTGTTTACTAAGTGCCTCACACAGAGTATTATTTTCGTTATTATTACTATCTGGCGAGCTGTTATTATCATCAATACTTACATATGCAGAATCCCACATATCTTTCCTAGGCGTTACATTTCTGTCTGAATCGGTGGGGTCAGGTTCAGATTGATTTTCGCTAGTCGTTGATGCATTTGAACGATCTATAGTTTCCGTTAAACTGGAGTCCAAACTATGAAAAGCAGACGAGACGGCAGCATTGTTCCGTTTGGTATCTTTTGGTATGGTTAAATTATTATGCAAAGGAGTGGAATATACTGATTGTTCGGCAGCGTCATTAACGTCTTCTGTACTGTCATCATTGCTACTTTGATGTGTCATTGAATGTTCGTCTGTTATTATTAAAGATTTCATTTCTGGCTCTGGAGTGGCTGTCCTAATTATTGGAGGCAAAGAAACTGGTGCTCCAATTATAAAATCAGTCATAGGTGCTTGACCGAAATGATTCGTCTGAAATTGGTGCATAAAGAATGGGTTTACAAATTCGTTACCAAGTTCTTCTTCAGGTACTAACTCAGATTTAGGATCTAAGAAAACAGATCCATCATGGTTTATCTTTTCACCCGAAATTATTTTAAACACAGGTGTCTTGGGCCTTTCTAACTCTATAACGTCCTCAATAAAGGGATTATTGTTGGCTGTTATGGTTGGTGAATGGGTGATCGGTGATGGTGTTAAATTTGGATCTATTATGATTGTTATCGAGCTGTCCCTTGTTTCTTCATTTTGGGAGTTGTTAGTTTCATATTCAGATGCCACAAATGTACCAAAATTATTAGCCGCGACATAGTTTTCTTCAAACATTTCATTTAAAAATGGATTATTTGCAGTGGATGAAGTAATCCTGTCAAAGATTATGTTATCTTGTTCCTCAGTTGAGACGTCCATTAATTCCAAACTGTCTGGCGTATCAAGTCTAGTAGATTCTATTGGTATATTTGCACCGGTGCTCGCAACTTCTTTAAAGTTTTTGTTACCAGCTTTATCATAAATAGATTTGGATTTTTCTGCAGTCAGTGAAACAGATAAACGTTCCGGCACAATGAATTTTTCTCGCTTTTCTGACATAACATATGAATTTACATTTGTTTCAGTGAACGTCGAATTTACTATATCGGGTATGTCCTGTTGACTTCTTGGCCGAATACAACTCTCTAATCTTTCTTTTGTTAACTTCATTTGCTTCTGTACAATGAGATCATTAAATACTTTACAGACACGATACATTGCTACTATTTTACAAGCAGCTTTATTGAATTTATCACTTTTAACATATTTTTTGTCCAAATGATTAATGATTGCAGTACATGTTTCACTGTCAAAATGAGGTATGTCATTTTCCTTATCAGTTGTCATTAAAACTTTTGCTTCATCATCACTAATTTTTTCTAAAGTTCCGTTCTCTTTTAATAACATTTTCTCAGTAACAAAGTCTACTATCCTCAGTACGACTTTTCTGTCAGTTTGAATATCTACTATATCGATTTCTTCGCCATCTTCGAGTTGAAAACTGTCTTTTTCGAACATACTGATTATATTGTCTGAGGCTGTTACATTAAATGGCGATCCTACAATATTTTGACCTCTGCTTGTAATCGAAACTAGATATCTTCCTTCAAGTTTTACTACATAACTTATTTTCGCGTGATCTGTTCGGGTATCCACTTCTATTTCAATATCATATTGTGTTTTCGGAATGTAGTAAGTTTTATTCATGTCATTCTTGCCGTAGTTTCTTAAATAAGTTGCACCGTGCGTTAGTGGTAATACGTTTTCAGTGTAGCTTTGTTTTGATTGCAAACCTAAGAGTTTCTGGCGTATCATCTGTGCTTTGCCTAATATTGGTGGCAGTACTGCCATGCCATACGTATCTTTAGGGCCTCTGATTAAAATAGTGACTTCGCCCGGGTCTAAGGTTTGTTGTGCAGTTGGATATAATTTGAAATGTGCTTTATTATTTATTTGGACTGCTGTCAGTCCAGAGCCTTTTGCTACATAATCAAGAGTAAATTGAGTCGTTTCTGGAGAAGTTCTGTGTGAGACTGGCTTGGAAACAGGAGGTGTTAGCTTGGAGAGGACTTGCCGGATGCGATCTAAGTATGTAGCCAGCCGCCATTCTTGGTGTCTGCTTAACGAGTCGTTTGACTCCAGCTCTTGGCGGGAGAAGACCTGAAACCGAAACAGTACATTTATAACTTATAGGTAGGCATTCAATAAATAAATTAATCAATTATATCTTTCCTTCTCCATTTTTTTAAACTTCGTGTTAATTTTCCCCTGCGTTCTATATATCGACGGTGTAGTATAAATATCTTAAAACTACAAAACTATAATGCTACAGGACGCGAAAAATAAGGTTTAATTCTATAGTTTTTAACAATTGAATCTAAAAGTTCCTTATATTTAAAAAGCAGCAGGAAACGCTTGTGATGGTGGTAATGATTTCAATCAAGCATTTTCAGGTTGGGTTATAAATGTAGCTAGAATATGAAATTTATTACATATCGAATATTGAACTTTAGTTAAAATTTCAAAATGTTAGTTTATAAGGCTAGTGTGAATGGAATAGTCGCAAGGGGAAGACGAACGTTTCTTGATCAGATTGGAGACTTTCTGGGCAAAGGCCAGGTTAAGAGCCCCTTAAACCAGCGAGCGTGTACGAGGAATGTGATGAAAGTGAATACAGCCAAAGAAGTGTGTCAGTATCGTAGCAAATGGAAATCCGTAGTCTCTGCCTACCCCTCTGGGAAACAGGCGTGAATCTATGTATGTATGTATGGATATTGATACTTCATCGTCAATATTCTGTCAATATTATAGCAACACAAAAGTATGGAATAGTATCCAGACTTCAATGGCAAGCCAATTTAAGTTTTATTTATTACGGCTGTTATGTTATATTCCAAATATAAAAATAGTCCTCTTTCTTATTTTACAAAAGTGTAAGCGCAATCAAATTGTGGATTGACTATTTCGAATTGGCTATCAACGCGAGCATATGGGGATAATCGCTGAAGCAGTTTAATTAAAATAACATCTTAAAAGACAGCAGCTACAGAAAGTATTCTTGCTACTTCAAATTGTATATCTATACTAATATTATAAAGAGGAAAGATTTCTTTTTTATTTGTTTGTAAGGATTTAACATAAAACTACTCATTTATAAAAATTCTTTCACTATGGGAAAACCATATCACCGAATAACATAGGCTATAGTTTATTTAAAAATAAAGTAGGTACTGCAACTAACATGACCTAACCTAGTTTTACGCGAGCGACGCCGCGGGCAAAAGCTAGTAAACTATAAGTATGCAGATTGATAGAGGCCTATGCGGAGCAGAGGACTGCAAAATGCTTATTTATTGAGGGGTAGGATATCGGCGAAATATTCGATCAGTACTCACAGGTTCTACACCAAGATAGTGATCAGCGATGGCTTGTGCGTGCTGGATCGAGAGCCTCGTAGGTGAGTGGCCGGCGCAGGCGCCCGGCAGCGCCGCGTCGAGCACCCCGCACAGGATCCAACCATGTCGCCACACGGTGTCCAGGTGCTCCACTCTCACGGGACCAGCTTCTGCCAGCCATTGTATGACAGCCTGCTTTTGTTCCTCGCTCGAGAATACTACTGGAAAATAGATGAAATTGTGTTTAATCGAGGTACCTAGCCATTTGATATAATTCTATATAGGCGGCGATAGTGTGGAAAAAGCATTGAACTTGCGATTAAGACGTCGCGGGTTTGAATACCACCACACACGGCCGTTGTGAACTCTTAACACACATTCTAGCTTAGCTAGTGGGATGAACAAGAATATTAGTTATGTGTGGCACAAATATTTAGTAATCTTACTACAAAGATATAATATAGATAATAACTAATTACTTGGCATAGAATGGTAACCGCATTTCCTTATTGTTTTGATAAAGCTAAGTTGGCAAGTAATTTTATGGCCCGCTTGATGGGTAAGCAGTTCCCCTAGCATATTATCGCTTGCAAATAACAGAAGTAAGAATAATTCGCATGTCATGACCTCGAAAAGTAATGAAAGTTGGGTGAAAAGAAAAAATAAGAGAGTATTAGTAGGTACATGAGGCTCCGTAGTCTTATTTACACGGGAGAAGTGTTATTACTGTTACGGCCGCCTCCTGCAAGGTGGTAATTCTAATTCCGACCGTCAATAAATAATATGCAACTGCAGATTTTGCTACTCAACCTTGCTCGCCTTTTGAAAGTTTTGTGTAGGTATGCATGCTTATGGAGTTAAAGTATAGGTAAGTAAGCATGAAAAAGACAATCATACAAAGTTAATAATAATTATCTAATACTATGACTATTTGTAAACTTATGCACGGCTAATAATTTTTTGTAAATTTATTTGAAAAAAAAAGATTTAAACAATATCTTTGTCAGTATATACTGACGTCAAGATCCAGCTTATCTATTATTTAATGTAGGTACATAATTATAATTCCTGTATCGCGGGTGACTACAATAAATAATAGTTTAAAAAACTAACTAAACTAAAACTTAACTTTCTAAGATATTTTGATAACCCCCCACCCCACGCTTTTTTACATTAAAATTATTTATATTTTTAAGGCGTGTTTTTTAGTTTTTAATCAATTTTTTTTAACTTATTGTATTGTCATCGGTCCTCGATAAATGTGCAAAGTTTCAAATCAATCCGTCGGGCTGAAAGGGATGAACATCACGTTTAAAGATTCCGTTACATAGATTCATAGATACATAGATACATACCAAGCTAATAAAAGGGTGTTAAAAATTAAAAAACGTTCACAAAGAACAATCGGACTCAAAACAACTATTTGAACTATCCGTGTGGGAGTGGAATCTATGAGATTCGGTGCACTGGCAGTGGTGACGTGACATCTTTATATAATCCTGCGCCATTCGTTATAAACCGGCCTATCCAGAGAAAATATTTACATGACTCACACTCATTTGCATGTCAGAGATGTCCCTCGCGGTCCTAGTATTACTTTCTAGGCCTTCTACCTGATATAAGACAAATAAAAATTAACTTACTTTTTTTTTTGTGTAAATCATAAATATTTTTTAGGTCACAATGACATGCATAATCTATATATTAATACGTGAAGCAAAAACTTCGTCCCCTTTTTACGACAATTGCGCGGACGGAGAAGTATGAAATTTGGCACATTTAAAGTTTATATGGAGAAGGAGGGGCGAATCCTAATATTTATATAAAATATGCATTAGAAATACATTAAATAAATGAAAAACACTACACGCACACAACCATGCATATGACACACGCAGTCGAAGCGCGTAACTATGTAACATATATCAGCAATATCTTACAGGCAAACTTTGGTCGAATTTCGAGCACTCGGCGACCGCTAGTAAAATTAAATCCTTAACATACCGAGTGGAAAAACAGCATAACCTCCAATCCCTTTCATCAATAATACGAACAGCACTTAATATCTCAATATAATCAAAACACAACTTGCTCTTAACCTCAGAGGAAGTGGTAATGACCACAGTTGTTCGAAAATTCTACATTTCAACGCACGAAAGTTTAATTCTAAAACTCACGTTGTGGTAAGACAAAAATTGGCCGTAAAGTAAGTGAAACTGAGCTATGGAACAATTTTATGATCAAGAGATAAACATCGTGGCAAAGGTTAACGGTTCTGCATGTGAAGTCGCAGTAAAACTATATAAAGCTGATGTTTCACTGTGGAAGTGAAGTCGTTTTAATGAAGTGTATGATTCGGAAGTAAAACGCAACTTCCCTATATAGAGGTATTGAAAGTCTGCGGTCAAATAAAATGCAATGGTTTATATCCTTGGATTTCAAGACTTGACTTTTTAATTATTGAGAATATGATTACACGTTTAATAAATACATATCCCCCATTGCAATTATAATAATTAGTAATAAAAATAATTTCATTCCTTCAGACGTGTATTCGAATATGATTCGAATACTTATTTACAAAGCGATACCTACTTTCCACAGAGAAGTACGCAGTGCACGCATGTGCATGGTAATAGCATTACATGTCTACAGACGTATGTAGGTTTAGTATTGTTTGCCTATTCGAATAAAATTGTGCACATCGCTAATAAAAATACGTTTTACAACTAATAAATGCGTATGTTTAAATAATTGCCTAAAAATATTTTGATTTCAATAACCTTCTTTTAAATAGAGGAAACACTAAATGTATTAGATTTTTAACCCAAATGCAAAATCAGTAAATAATATTATAAAAATTTAGGACGACGTTTCGGACCTTGTGGTTACCATAAAATTTTTAGGGATTACGCTAGATTCAAAGTTTTATTAGTAAATTATTGAATCAAATTAAAAATCGCTAAATAGCTGCCATAGATGCTGCTAGGCTACTTTATCTTAATTATTTTCATAGTGTAATGGCGTATGGTATTTTACAATAGGGAAATGCTGCCGCCATTCAAATTATCATCTACTGCAGAAGAGGGCTTCGAGCAATTTACGATATGAAAACTAAAGATTTATTAGGGAATCAATTAAAATTAAGAAATAAATATATTAACAAAATCCAATTCTTCAAATCGATTGAATTTTAATTGATGTCTATGTCGTGGCCAGATCTATCTGGTTAGACCATAATTATGATGTAGGCACCGCGTATTTTCCATTTTATAAAATACAGCCATTTCATGAAATGGTCGGCAAAATCATGAAGTTATTGATCAATTCTAAGCTAACATTGATTTATATTATAAGAAAACCGATATTCATAATATCAACACTAGAAATACAAACAATTATATAGTATTAGTTGGCCCGCTCAGCTTTAAAAATTAATAAATCATATAAAGTTCAATGTGTGCACTTCTACAACTCATCGAACTGGCTTATTCTTCAATGCTAAGCTGTATTTCCATTTTATTTTATTATGAATAATATTTTAAATTCAAGTGTCCAAGAAATGGCAAATAATTTTTATGATAATATTTTTTTTTAACTTTGACTATTAAATCATTAAGTTAATTGGTTCTTAACTTAACTTTTAAAATATTTATTAGCTTTCTCAAATTCCATAGTGCAGGTTAAAGAGGGGTTTTTTGTTTATAGTACCTAGTTCTTGCTTTAAAAACTAACTTATTAAGCTCACTCGGGCACAGTTCTTATTTCTGAACTAAAGGTACTTACCCTATGTCCATTTCTGTACCACTTAAGCTTTATTATTTTTTATACTATTAATATATTTAGTAGAACATTTAAAATGTCAACAAAAACGTTTTCGTTGGTGTACTCTCTACTTAAATTTCGCTTTCATTAGATTTGGGATCGAGATAGCGTTTGCACTGAATTTTTATAACAATAAATACTTACACACTTGGGGGCCGGTTACCTTGGGAAACTTAACCTTACAATATTTGGGAGAATTCTCACGGTTCTTTAGAATAAATAATACTGCGAAACAACAACAGTTTGATGAATGTCGGAGGTGCGACGTACGTCTACAAAGTTATACAGCTGAACGAAGAATTATTTTGTATTGTATTGTTTCTCAACTTATTCAAAGTTGATTGTAAAGGTCTAAATAGTTAATAGTTCTTAGAATATGACTCTGATACTGAGGTATTTGTTTACACATAATTAAAATAGTTATGTTATATAACTATTTTATTATTTAAATCTATTTCGTGACTTTGACAGAGGTTTATCTCATCCGAGTCTATCTTATTTCTAAATTAAGTAAGTAGTGATACTATCTCTATCACCCAAGAATTTTCTATGTAAATCTTTTTCTATTGGGTAGATTTATTACTGAGTAGTTCTTAATAGAAGTACCTAATAAAACTCTTGTTTAATGTGAAAAGTAACCTTTAGCCTACGATCGGTGGTCACCCTTTGGATCAAAACATACTTACTAAACCTATGTCTCGAAAAATATCGAGAAAATAAACTACTAAAGATATACCTAACTTAGAGACAAAATAATGTTGTATCATGGAACATATGTTGCAAAGTTGTTTAACTAAAAGATAAGACAAGAATTACAGTCTTTGGTAATCATGTACGAGTATGTGTTGATGGTATTAATTTATAACTCTTTAGGTAATATTGAAATTAAACTAGTAAAAATTGATACACTACTACTAGTACTAGTAGTAGTAGTGTAACAATTTTCAAAATTATTTAATAAAGTGTTAAATAAACAACGCGATAAAATCCGTATATAGTAGTTTAATTTCAATGAATAATATTTGCGTAAACAGAAGACAATATTCTTTAGGTAATACTCTAAAAATATCTGATGACTTTGACCTTTTTTACGACAGTCTTGAGACTTGAAATAAAATTTATAGGAACGAGGCTCAACCCTACGTACTCAACGCATCACATACTGTAACCTCTACCAGATTTTCTTTCCGGAGTTATAAGCCATAGGCCAGTGTGTCTTGCGACTAAGTTCCTACCGTGCCCAATCTTGCGCAAGATTGGAGGTCATTAAATAAATTAGGCATGTTACGACAATATAAATATAACACGTTTGTTACACGCTGGGAAACTACAAGTAACTTTTCTTTTTACATTTTCAGCCTGTCTTTGTACAACCAAGATTCAGAACAATTATTTGTGAATCATTCAAATAATTGTAGATTTAGTCCTAATCACTTAGCACAGAGACATAAGCGAAGGGAAGCTTGGTAAACGACGAAGACGAAAGGACGGTGCTCGCTACTCCATCCGTATAATATAAATCAAATTGTAACCCTTGTTATTTATTATTGTATTTCAATAAGTCAATCAATTTGTTTATTTGCGAACAAGAGAGGAAGGTTTAAAGACGACAGAATTGTAAAAAAGTATCTCTATCTTCCACCGGTACCTATGCAAATATTAACATAGTGACAATTTAACCTCTATAGTTCGATGAGGCGATCAAACTTAGGGATTTGTCCAAAACCTATATAGCATAGATGTTGTCGTTAAAACACACGATTTTATTGCATTCGAATTCGCCGACTTGCGCATACTTGACGCAGATGCGAAGCGTGGGTCGTTTTGCTAAAAGTACGACGTCTTTTAATTCGCCATTAAAATACCTGCAGTGCCAATTGTTTGGGGTCCAAAATAGTTTGCTCGATTCAGTGTTCAGTCTGTGTGATTATAACATTTATTATCTTCGAAATAACCTTTTAACATTTTTGGCACGATTTTAGTTTAATCCGTTATTTATTTAGTTTGCACATCTTTCTGAAATTGTCGAATTTAATTTAGTTTTCGGACGTGTGCTTTGACTGTTAATGTGGGATTTGGGATTTTATTGAGGTCGTTTATTTGCGTTTGGTTTTGCAATGCATAGAATTCGATGTCAATAAACTTTACTATTAAACGTTAAGTATTATTTTACTTACTAATAAAAGTTGCAGTGCTACGCAACTATGTTATTATCGGCCAGGAGAATCTAGTAACTAAACAGTTAATGAACTCTTCTACACTAGAACTCCAACGTGATGTTACAGAAGATAGCCATCTATTCACAACGTGACTGACATATGTCTGGTCGCAGTATGACAAAATTAATCATCATGTAGCGGCCCGCAGCCACATGCCATCACATAGCTTACCTATGTGGCAAAAGTTAACTGTGCTTTTATGTAGCGTCCTATACCAGAGCCATAATAGCCGTCTGCCTCCTGTCGTAAAGTATAGTAATCAAAAATGACAGTGTCGGAGGCACAAAACAGCAAAAAATAAAAAATGCAATGCTATTGTGATGCATGAGGTTCGAATTCCGGGTCCGACGCATACAAAGTTATTGGCTTTTTCTATCAAAATATTCTAATTGCACAGCTCCGTCTCTCAGCAAGAACGTAAAGCCGTGTGTGCTACTAAGAACACCCCGATCCAGAACAAATATTTGTGGATCACACAATTCTTATCCAATTCGTTGATCTGATTCACACTTAGTGCAGCAGCACTAGCGAGAGCCTTGAAAACTATTTACTCAATGCAATAAGTATAACTTACTAGCTCTAAACGCTGAGTCGATATGCTTCAATATCTTGAAGAGGAAGCTCTGATGTCCCCAGAAGATGGTGAGCAGTGTAGCCGGCGCGAGGTACCGCAGCGTCGTCAGGATAGCGTCTAAGGCCGCTGACCACATGCCGCGCTTCGCCTCCAGTTCGGGGTATTCCGGGATCGTGAACAACCCTGCAAAGAAAAAGCACGTTTAGGAGTCTTGTTTATAACTGTCTATATACACGTCCAGGCGCTGTTATTGAGGAACAAGAAAAGCACAATTGCCTTTGTCCTTAATAATATTTTATAGTATTTTGTCCTGCGATTTCTTAGGCGTGGAATTTGGTAGGTAGGTACGTAATTTTTTTATTTCTATTCATTGTAATGCAGATTGCCATTGATATCATTATATCAGTTGTCATGTCCTCAGCTTATACAGTGAGTTAACTAAATTGAAATATCAATTTTGTGTGTTCTAATTATAAGAAGTATAACATAATATGTTCTGAAATAACATAACTTGGATAAAATGGAATGTAATTAAATTAATGAAACAAATTATACAAATAAAGGTTTCATGTCGGATAAATATGACTTAGTTAAAAGGTTATAATCAAATTTTAAGTTAGACCTCCAGCGATACAACTGAGAAAGTCGCATTTAATTTCGTGCAGTAGTTTTTGCGCGATGCGCGTGTTTGTACGCGCATCGTACAGACAGACGGACAAAAATACTATAAGTAAATAATGATATTAATTTTCTTAAATATCTCAAAGTAATACGTACAGACACTGAACAGTTACAATTTTATTATAATATATTACTTATACATATATTCTAGTAAAATTGTAACTGTTCGATGAATTATATGAAACAAGGCCACCGATTTAAGATATTTTATATTAAGTTTTAATCTTGCATTGGATTATTGCATTATTTTACTAATAAATAGATTACCTATCACATGCTTTCTTATCTCAACAATACTAAAGCTAGTGGAGGTTTCCTAAATTAAATATCTATTCCAATTTTCATGTGATTAATTTGCAATTAACGATATGTTATCGTTACAATTGCATCTAGTAAATATAATTTTATTTTACATTATGATACAACAATCAGAGTGCCTAGTGCGAGTTGTTTATACTTTAACGCGTTCGACATGTTTATGACGTTCGGTGCTCCGATTGGTTCACTCCAATCAGAGAGCCAAACGCGGTAAACGTTCCGATCGCGTTAACGTAAAAATAACTCGGACTAGGCACCCAGCTGGTTATTATAAAGTATAAACTATGTACATACACATACATAGTTTCGCGCTTAAATATGCCTGAAAGGGTACATAGAAGAGCAGAACACCTCAATTTCGCTAGCTATGGTTAAAGGCCTTATGCAAGTAAGTAAAAATAAATTTTCTATTAAAATTGTGTCTACCTAATACATTGAAATTAAACTACTATATACGGATTTTATCGCGTTGTTTATATGACACTTTATTACATAAATTTGAAAAACTGTTACACTACTACTACTATTAAACTTTACTAATTTTTAAGCTAATTGAATTATTATTAAAACTATTTAAACTATTTAGATTTAATTTAATTTTACACTTTCCCCGACATTTCGGTTTCAAAATTATGTAATAAAGTGTCAAATAAACAACGCGATAAAATCCGTACATAGTAGTTTAATTTCAATGGATAATTAATATTCGCGTAAACAAAAGACAATATTATCTACCTAATACTTTAAATTATTTTATGGTAATACAAGTATTTGAATTTTAATTAATTTAGTGGGTGCATTTTTAGTTTCTGTGTTGCTACTGAAAATGTCTTAACAGAATAATCCAAGCAAACTGCGAGAAAATACGCCCTAGATCATTAGTTCCCAAAGTGGTTCAGGTGGACCCCCAGGGATCTACGTTGGCGTAACAAAAAAATGGGGTCCACAATTCGTAAGCGGGGTCCACGAAAATTTATTTGCTTTGGATAGTGAACAACTAAAATGTTGGCTTGACTTCACATCAATGTAGCTCAACGACAACTGTTACTTGTAAAAACTTGCATATTCCATAATCAGTAATAGTGGTCTAAAAAATAAAAAGGTCAGCCTGTAGAGATTTGATCAAATATAAATACGAATGCCAAGGAATATGGTAGAAATGTAGCTGCAGGGGGTCCACCGGAACCTGCACAATTTTGAATGTGGTCTATGCGAAAAATAATCTGGGAACCTCTGCACTAGATGATAAATTGAATACAAACGTAAAGTACTTATAAGCACAAACTCACGAGCTCAAGGAGGCTCTTCTTAAGGTGTAAGTAAATATAATTATATTTGGCAGTGGCTAGGCAATCGTTACCGCTGCGCTGTACCATCCATGCAGTCAAAACCAATTATTTGTTACCCAAACTGTAGAAAGACTAAGATAAAGGAACGCCTAGGTTAAGCGTACTCTAAACCGACAGGCGTGCTTGAAGTAGTAAGAACGAAAGAACCGTCTCAGGGCAACAGGCGTGATTATACTAAAGTATTTACTTACTACGTAGTGACCAGTTATTTTAATTAGACCAGTTGTTAGATCAGAATACACTGAACTACATTGTAAGTTAAAAGTTTGCAGGCAAATTAACATGTAGATGCTAATTCATTTAATTTACAAGACGTGCTCATTGGTTTCTGTTAGTTCTAATTGACTGATTCTATTTATTAAACTTATAACTTTGTGTCATAATAGATTTAAATGTGTGGCGACTCCGCATAGACTAAGTTACTACAATAGACAACAAATGGCGCTGTATACAATAGGCGTTTATAATCACGCTCGCCATACAATCCTGAACCACGTAGGTGAATTTTACACAGGGACCAAGTATACATAAAAGCCGCGGCCCGCCAGGCACGACCAACTTGCCTGGTCGGAGGATCCTCCTATTGCGTTGTAGAGATATTGCGCCACGTTCCTCTACAAATGTATTCAAAGTAAAACAGATAATATGTACCTACAGACATGCACGCATTAACTCTTTGAGTCGCAGCGGTACACCGGGGGCTAGTCACAGTCGATTTTTAATTATGTCTGGTATTCTATGACTTGACAGATTAAAACACAAATCAAAAACGCCTAAAAATGCACATTTAAAACTATCAGAACTGATTTGAAACTTAATGTATTTTCAAATATTCTAGTTTGATGTCTGTTCATCTTACTTCCAAAGCGTAAAGCTTCTTACTTTTGCCATGTTGAGCAAAGTGGATAGGTTGTTCTGCTATAAGTAACAGCTAAGCTTCTTAATTTTGCCGCATGCTGAATATAATCTTGTCTTTTATTTATCGCAGCATGAGGACTAGATAATATAATTAATTATCTACTTATGGTTCTAAATCTTCTTCGGGAAGAACTACATATGCAAATTTTGTTTAATCAAGGCTCACCGGCGGCTAGATGCAATTGGTTTTCAATTGCCTGGCATTATAAGAATTGACAGGTTAATAAATTCAGGGTGCATATGTGCCTATATTCAAGTTTCAAAAATAAACTGCGAGAAATCATTTGAGGGTATATAAAAATAAGCAACGTTAGGTATATACTTATGCCCTTGATCTTTGCGTATTTGAATTCTTTAAATATTTATGATATAAACCGCGGCGCCACGACCTGCCTCAAGCTTCAAGGTCATTTGAACATTAAATAAACAATTTTTGTTATTCGTTTTTATGTAAATATTGTCTATTGTATAAATAAATATATGGTTATGGTTTTTATATATTAATACATTAGTGGTCTTAGAGACAAATGTTTTGGCACAAATAAGCAGTTCTATTTGATTAGCATTTATCAAATTTTGCAATGGAATGTTTTAAAAATGCATGTAGTATTTTATTTAAGACTGTATTTGAATACTGAGTTAATTAGAATTATTTGTTTTTACACTGCTCTGGGTTTTCTTTTAATATTAATAGCTACAAATCATTTAGTAGGTAATGATATTTTAAACTGGATATTACCTATATTATTTTTTAGTAATGGACGTCGAATACTATACAGCCTGTGTGTTACTAGTAATTAGATTTATGTAGACAATTAATTTGAACTAATAAGTAGTGCATGCTTATGTAAAATACTATATCATATCATATCTTACATTACTATCATTCGAATAATCGCGCTTTACATATTATGCGTGGGACTTTCGAAAAATGTTTTTCTGACACCAATAAAAAAATGTCCCAAGGAGATTTTTGTGTCTTCACTAGCGATATTAGGTACTATACCTGCCACTTTTTTTAATATAGCAATAAATCATTGGTAGTAGGGGTGACATTTTCACAGATAACTGCGAATGACAAAAAGTAAATACTCTTAATTCCGCCAGTACAAAATCAAATAACAACCCTTTACCACAAACCACAGAGAATACTATGTTTCTGAGTCCAGTAGAACCGTACGAAGTCAACTCAATACTAAAAAATCTTAAAAATAAGAGAAGTCACGGAATAGACGAAATCCCTCCCATCCTAGTAAGATTCTGCGCCGATCAACTCACGTTACCTTTCTATAATTTAATAAACCAATCGTTTGAAGAAGGAGTAGTACCAGACCAACTCAAAAAGGCATTAATTAAACCGATCCATAAAAAACACTCAAAATCAGACCCCAATAACTATCGCCCCATTGCTCTCCTACCCACAGCTTCTAAGATCTTCGAGAAAGCGATGTATAATCGTATATATTCTTTCTGTGAAAAATATAAATTATTTAACGATTGTCAGAACGGTTTTCGCAGAAACAGATCGACTTCCCTAGCTGTATTTAAATATATACAAGAAGCGCTTAACATCATAAACGAAAAACAATATACATTAGGAATCTTACTAGATATGACCAAGGCCTACGATAAAGTTCAATTTCCTATATTACTCAATAAATTGTACAAAATAGGCATAAGAGGTAAACCTTATGACTGGCTTACATCATACTTAACAAATAGGCAACAACTTGTAGAAATTGAATATTACGACCTAAAATCTAGTAAAATAGTAAACATTCACTCTAACACAATAGACATCAAAACATCAATACCTCAAGGCAGTGTTTTAGGATGCCTACTATTCCTCATTTATATAAATGACTTGCCTAACACCATCCAAGGCCCATGTGTTTTGTTTGCAGACGACATTTCATTACTCACCCCATGTAAAACAGAATTAAACCTCAATGAAAAGTTAAACTCCATACTCACCAAAACTATAGATTGGATGAATAACCATAATCTCCAAATAAATTTCACCAAGACCAAATTAATATGTTTCCACCCCCATCAAAAAACACCTCTTAATATAAATTATTCTTACGAAGGGTCAACCATAGAAGTTGTCAAAGAATAGCTATAGCTAGGAATTACCATAGACTCCCAAATAAATTGGAAACAACATATAAGCAAATTAAGGAGCAAGCTATCAAAATATACATATGCGCTCCGCGAAATAAAAATGACCACCGATTTGACCACCGCGCTCTCCACCTATTATGCCTACGCCTACTCTTGGTTATCTTATGGAGTAATCCTATGGGGAAATAGTACCGACGCAGCCACCATATTCATCCTACAAAAGAAATTACTACGAATATTAGTTAATATAGAAATAACAGACTCATGTAAACCATATTTTCATAAACTTAAAATTTTAACCTTACCTTGCATCTATATTTCAGAAATAAGTAAATTTGTTCGAAAGCACCCAGACTTCTTCACAAGAAGAGAAGATATACAATCTAGGATAACTCTTAGACATAAAGATAGATTGGTATTACCATCTTCACACCTCACTATGCATTGCACAAGCCCTCAAGTGATGTCAATAAAAATCTACAATAAGCTGCCAGAAAATATAAACAAGGAAACTAATAACAATACATTTATAAATAAATTAAAACTATTTCTGCATAGTAAAACCTATTATAGTGTTCAAGATTTTATGAATGATACCACAATCAAAACTTACTAATCTAATCCACTACCTGCTCAATATCTAATTAAAAAAAAAAAGAAATATCGCTTACACTTACATATTTGACATATTGATTTAGTATTAACATTAAAAAGTAAAAACAAAATAATTTAATTATATTAAATAAAAACAATTAAACATTTAAATAGTTAGCTACCCTCCCAATTGAAATATTCATTGAACTAAAGAGTGAGCTTTTGAAATACATACAATATATTCCTCTCTCCTATTTGTTAATTATAAAATGTAATCTATTGAATGTTATTTATGTACAAATGATTTTATTATAAACTGTGCTGTGCCCAACAGGGTCCATAATTGTATCCAGTTTAAGAAATCTACCACCTGTAACCACATTATGGAAAAGCAATAAAGTATTGAAGTATTGAAGTATTGAAGATAAATGAAAAGAAAATTGCTAATAATATCAGCGGCTAATTCACATCTGAAAATAAGAAATAGGTTATTGACTTATTTAATTACCTTGTCCGATACTTGTTAAAAGCATTACGTTAAACAGACGGCAAAGTCATGTCATAAAAACTGTTCCACACAGAGTTCCGATTTAGACCCCGTGTCACAAATAACACAAATAGTATTATCTCAAATTAAAATAAACGTATGTAAGTTAAAGTTTAGATATTTACTTATATAACTGATATTAGAAAACTGATACAAACCAATGCTTAGCGGGTGTTGATCCTTGTAGACATTTTCGTTGTAGCGTTTCACTAAATCCTCTACACTGTCCGACATTTTAGTTTTAATTTGACTCCATTATCTATTATATGAAATGTTAAACGTTCCCGAGACTTGCCTTTATGTTTACGTTGTGTGTTGATTTGGTCGCCAGAATTTACGGGTATTGTACAATTACGTTAGTTCTTGCAAATTATTGTATCGTAGATTACTATAAAATCTATTGGAATGTACTATGAAATGTGTTTATGTATCTAAATCAATGAACATTCTTCAAAACAACAAACGACTATGACAATGAACATAACTTGACGCTTAGTATTTTTCGTGTTTTCAAAGCGTGAGTATACCTGAACCTCAATAAAAGCAGCGATAGCTCAGTGGGGAGACCAACAGACAGCAAAGCAGAGGATCTCGGGTTCGAACCCACGTCGCGCACCTCTGACTTTCGGAAGTTATATGACTTTTCGAAATTATGTGCGTATTGATTGACAATTATCGCCTGCTCCGTGCCTCGGAGAGCACGTTAAGCCGTCGGTCCCGGCTGCCATGAACGTCTATGGCAGTCGTTATTGGGAGAGTGTCGACACAAAAGATCCCACTGGTTCGAAGTGTCGCCGGTCTGCACTGACTGGCCCCCACATAAGATACATACATACCTGAACCTAATGGTGTGAAGATGATGAATAGAAGTTTCTAGAATAAAGTATATAAACCACTGAGGCAACACTGAGTCATATAAAATATTTTAACTCAGGAATGGTTTAAAACTCAGCAAAACAAAAATACTGTTGAACTTTGTTTAATGTTATATCGGTGACTGTACATCGAACCACAATGAATATTATTGTCGAAGTCCCTCAAGTAACACATTATATATATATGAATCATAACACTTAAATGTCCAATGTTTTTTTCTATTGTTTACACAAGATGGCACTTAACAGTTATTATCAGCGTAAGGTGTGACTGTTTACAGTCATGATAGAGGTAATGTCTCTATTAAGATAACATAAGTTTTACAAGGTATGTACGAGCACAATGGGGTGTCAGTTTATTACCTAAGAGCAGTAAAATGGCTCTTGCTGTAAATAAAATAAAACCTCCATTGCTTGAGGAAGCGTGAGACGAAATAAGGGTCAATTTAATTTGACCTACTCCGGGCCTTTTTGACGAGTAATAGAAGGTTGTATTTGTTTTTTTTATTTATTACCTAACCGTTTCCTAATAACTCGTTTTCAACTATACCAAAAGTAAAAAAAAAACAATCTCTCTATGAACTCGTTTGCTAAGCAACGAGTAGACAAGATTGTAGTGGAATCTTAAAAAGGTATAAAAATATAGATAACCTCGTAATCAGACATGATTAGACTATTGCTTTCGGAAAATATGGCACCAGTTAGATTTTTTAAGCTTTAGTGTTGAGCTTTAGTGGATAGTAATAATAATATTCTATCACATACACACAACACCATCTAGCCCAAACTAAGCAGAGCTTGTACTATGGGTACTAGACAATGGATAAACATACATATATACTTTCTTTTTGTAAATACATACATATTATACATAGGATATATTGGGTTATCGTTTGAACGTATTATCGGTACTTACTATAGAAAGCGGATAATTAAATTAATCAATAGATATACAGGTAGTTATTTTATGTTATGCTTAGATAGATATTATAGTTAAGCCCGATGGAATATGTACATTGTACAATCTTGTAACAAATCTATGCCGAATTAAGGTCAACTAAATATATAATTTTATAATTAATCTATTATAGCGGTAGTACTTATTGAAGTAAACATTGGTTTAAGGCGGCAAAAAGATCTAGGGTTCAAATTCCACCCATTGTGTTAGCGACATGAACCTACTTCTAACAAGCATATTGGTTTAGATAGAGCAGTTACCAAAAATAAAATAGCTAAAATTCTTGTTAGAAATATTCCAAAATTAGTAATAATCTTACAAACAAAAATCAAATAAACATGTGATGGAGCCAAAAATATAGCATCTGACCTTTGTGGGAATAAATGCCAGAGTTCCAAAATTACGTTATACATGTCCACTGTGGTCCTGGTAACCCAATGATTACGAAAACAGGTTTATATATGTCAGGGTAAAATTAACAAACGCCACACGCAAAGTATCAACTTCAATCATTTTGATTTTATTTTTGGTTAATAAAAGTATTTGTAATCTGCTTTACATAAACTTAGCAATGTCAATAGGTATAAGAAATGTTATAAGAAATTGATTCACGCATTATGATACAATATACTCGGCTGTAAAATGTATAACGCGTGTTTCCTTCTGTATAATGTAAAGATTCATACGAAAAATATTTTTGGTAGGATGAAGTAAAAGAAATTATAGAGTTTGGGCTCTGTGATAAATGGACGCTTACAACCACCAAAGACAAGATTTTTTTAAATAATATTTCTTTCTTTCACTTGCTTGCATTACAAGACACACACAGGTATCATCATTAATATAATGTTACCAACCCTGCACGAAAAGTAAGGCAAAGAATTGTCGGCGGTGGAAAAAAGAAAGTTTACCGGTCCTTCTGCTGATAATTTAGCGAATTTATAAGGATTCTAGTAACTTCTTCTACCACAAGAGTATTATTCTTTATATATTCTCGTATTTTCGCTTTACTTTCTCGTAATCCCTTCAAATTTATTTGTTTTATTACGAAAGTAGTATCAAGTTCCTTTTCAAAATTGGAAAGTATTAAAATCAACGACTTTCGCAATAAGATTCGAATACTGTGTAAATTAACGTTAGAGTTAACGTAGTTAATCTTAGTAACTCAGTAGATAATGCATCAGACTTGCGATCGAGATATCGCCAGACCTAATTGCAACACAAGCATAGCAATAATAATCTTTAGCTTGGCTGTATAGAATAACAAATATATTAGAAAACATGTGAGCCAAATTACAACTATGTTAAAAAATATATCAATGGGAGTTTTCAGATCAGACAGTTCTTCAGCGTATACCTTTGCTTCGCGAAATCGCAAACAGAACGCACGATAGTACTAATCAATAAACATACAAACAAAATGCATACCGGCTGCAACGAAAACACTACCTAATAGCATACTAATAATATTATCTTCTTCTCTCTTAGCCTTTATTATTCCCAAGTCACTTGGGGTCGGTTTTTCTGGTCTAACCGGATTTGACTGGATATCAGTTTTTACACGCAGCGGCTGCCACCTGACCTCCGCAACCCAAAGGCTAACGATACCCTAAGGCTAGACCAGTGTCAGGATATTAGAGGGTACTGACTTTCCCAATAACGACTGCCATAGATGTTCATGGCAGCCGGGACCAACGGCTTAACGTGCTCTCCGAGGCACGGAGCAGGCGATAATTGTCAATCAACTACTAGAACTAATAATATTATCTAATAAAAATAAATAAAGTATATCATTACCAAGATGAATCACTTGTTTCTACACGACTCACGAGACTAGAAATTTCATAATTAATCAATATAATTATACACTTACTAATAATCTTCTTTATCACAGATTGCATGTCGTCATAATTATATTATTGGACGTTACAAAAGAATCGTTTACAACGCAAGAACTGGCGTTTACTACTATCAGATTTTTATTATCCATCTCGGTAAATATCACTTATCTTATCTGGCTATGAGTGTACAAGTATCTAACGGTCTGTCATCTTTTATATTGTATATTGAGTTTGTGTTGTTGTATGGTCGCACTGCAGCACTTTTTAATTTACCAATTGCCAGTACTTATCACACACAACGCTGTCTTGGAGTCAATTGCAGTCTATGACTTGTTTGAGTCAGATTTTGATTGATGGCATACGATTATGTCACTATGTTTGGCGTACTGTGTGAAGTTGTTAGAGGTGTAGTTTATATGTAGTATATATTGTATTATGTATTAACTATTGTTTCTTGATTTGTGTAAGTGGCCTGCAGCCGTTCTGACTAAGACCAAATATATAAATAAATATATGTTTGTAGATAGGACGGAAAATGCTTATTGGTTTTTCTAATTTTAAAGGCAGTTGCACATATCTTATGGTTATTGGAAATAGCTGTTACTCGCATGAATACATAGCTCTTCTGAAACACCAATCTTCTCATCACACTATCAAAAAACAGATTACACAGTACATCTAAAAAAAAAGGCTATGAAGATACCGAACACTTTCTCACATTACTGACACACGATTGACATACAAACACACAAATACACACACACACACACACACAAATACACACGCGCGCACACACACGCACACATACACACACACACACATACACACCGTAACACACACACACACACATACACACACACAAATACACACGCGCGCACACACACACACACACACACACACACACACACACACACACATACACACCGTAACACACACACACACACACACACATACATAATCATGTTCCAATAACCATAGCTATTAATTAATATTTAATATATAGATATAACTTTGTATAACGCTAACAGTCACCAAATCCTTATACTGTGGGATCTAAGGGCTGAACGTCCTTAACACAAGCTACTTAGTAGCCTGGGCGCGAGACGACCTCCAGCCACCCTGAGGTTTGACCTGGGGGTGGCGGGCTTTGTGGGCCTGCCCGCCATCCGTTCAGCACCAGGTCCGAGAGGCGGCGTGCGTGTTCCCACGCGCGCCTCTGTGTCGAGTCCGTCTCCCCTCGAGGGGGGACAGTATGGAGTTTTAGATGTGCCTATAGGGTAGTAGGTCTTTCGTGTAGTGGCCTGCAGTTTCATACGGCGGGCCAAAACCTCGGCGGGGTCGCGACCGCATGCGAAAGTGATTCGCGCGGCCCCGTCGATAGTGGTTTTGTCGAGGAACACCGCGGTAGGTTTAGTCGGTATTCTGGGAGGTACATTATCATCTTTAACATCTTTCTTTTACCCCGGCGAGTCCGACATAACCCCTCCGCCCGCCCCCGCGGAAGGGTATGCGTTCATGCATTCCTCCAAGTAAAAATAAAAAATAAAAAAAGCTACCAGTAGCCTAGCTAGGACTTCAGTGTTAAATATTGTAACAGACTACTTTTATTTTTGGAAATAAAGTTTATTATTATTATAGTCAAAGTCTACTTGCTGTAAATCCGGTTTAAAGAAGAAAAATGCCTAATAGTGCTCTGGAAAGGTGGATTAATCCAGATTCTGCAGGTGAATGGTCGAAATTGTCGCTGAACGCGTAACAGAATAAAACAAACTATTCGGATATTTCGATGTTGTTTCTCTATACATATTAGGCCTAATTAGGTATGTAATAGCATAATCATTATGAATACAAATGATTATTTTACGGCTCATAAATATTTAATCACGTAAATTAAAAATCGTGCGTACAATAGTACAAGCGGATCCGTAGGAACAATTTAAACAATTAGCATTGTGATAATACCAAGCTTATTAATGATTCACAGATAACAACGTATATTTAATCTGTAAATAAACATTCTACACATTGTTAGCTATACAGCGAACACTTGTTAGTGAAGAAAATATAAGAAAACACATGAATAGCGATTCACAGGTCTGCGTAGACAGTGGCGCCCTCATAGTCCTACATATATGTTTTTGTAACAGCACATTTGGCTAAATATAAACCGTACCATCTACTATAGTTTTATGGGAGACCGTTGGATTGCCACGCAGAGGTCTCGAATTTTATCCCAAGGCGTGCATCTCTGACTTTTCGAAGTTATGTGCGTATTAAATAGTCAATTATCGCTCGCTTTAACTGTGAAGGAAGATATCGTCAGGAAACCTGCATGTTTGAGAGTTCTCCATAATGTTCTCGAAGATGTGTGCAGTCTGCCAACCCACGCTGGACAAGCGTGGTGGACTATGGGCTTACCCTTCTCATAGTGAGAAAAGACCCGTGCCCGACAGTGGGACAATTTAATACAGGGCTGAGAATAGGGCTGATATCTACTAAAATCGTTTTAAATAATTATAAATAAAGTATCGGCAAACCATTTGATTATCTGGTACTTTCCGACATTTGTCAATCATGGTTGACAGTGGATTGGCATTAAGTACTTGTATCATGTCGAGAACTAAGTACTTATTAATTTCACAGGTATAATAAATTTACTAAAGGATTTTTTATAATTCATAATTTATTTATAGAAATAATTATATACATATCACTTCTAAATTGATTTTCGAACCGTTATAAACAATTTATTTACGCTTGACCAGGGCCAGATTTAGAGTATGGTAACTTAGGTTCTAGTCCAGGCCTCTGTGCTTTTCTTAAAGACTAAGTAGGCATATAACATTGTGGATTGCAGTGTTTACAGAATTGTACTCTTATAATTTTCTTATAAATCTTTCCATCTAAGTATGTGATTATAACTTCTTGAGTGTTAAACATAAATGGATAATGATTGGAATTGTATTATTTCCATAGTAAAATGTAATTCTACATTTTAGGACTTTTAGGATTTCCTTTTTGCTTGTATTAGCAAAAAATAGTAGTCTGCCTACGATTTCTTTTTTAGCATTGCAGGATAGATGAATCATGTTAATACAAGCAAGCCTTTGCTAGCTTTACTGTATGTAACATCGAACGTTAAAGATTATTTACTTTACTTTACTTTACTTTACAAACGCGAACGTGCTTGGCGACTAATATACATCTATGCATATATGTAATTATAATTTTTTTTCATTTAACTGAAGATAACAGCGATCCACTTGTTAGTAAGACTTAAAACTAGGGTTAGTAATATACATCTGATCGACACACCAATCCTCCGACAAAATGCCTTAATATTGATGCGTCATAACTCATAATATTTACACGACAATGTTTGCAGAATGTTGTTGTTGCTACCTTTAATTCTGCTTAACAAGGATGCGGTCTTGTTACTTATTATGGCATAAAAGTCATTAATTCGCGCCTCAGCGAACATACCAGACGCGCTGCAGTAACGGGGCAGCCTGAACAACACTCTGAAACTATTATTATACTGCACCCTTAGTGCATCTAAAGCCCTACGTGAACAGTTGACCCACAGACCATCCATGTAGAACGATTGGCACTATGATTTTAAAAACATGATTTGAACCTCATTACTACAACGAGCAAATCTATGAGCCAACATGTTACTTCGGACAGCAAGCGCGATAGCAAGCGCCCTTCGTTCTCGTTCAACGTCCATATGATCCCGATTTCTTAATTATTTATCATAAATCTTTAAATAATCATATTTTTTTAGATATATATATTGATTTTTAATAAGGTAGGTAAGTTTGGCACAAAAAGATAAAAGTGATATAATAATATGTGATACTTTATAAATGCGTTGTCCTAAAATGGGTTACAACACCCCAGCTCCCAAAACTACTTACACACATATGTAAAAATATCCAGGTTTCCGATTAAATTATCTATGTTCACCTAATATCATTATTAATTAACCGATTTCTAAAAACAATATCTTGTTACAAACATCTCTATGACGCCATAGTTAATTTTCAATTGTTTACCACAGCTGACACGCCATACATGATATCATCCAAATTGTATGCAATAACACAGAGTGTTAATGAATAAACTTATCTATCTTATCTTATCTCGTAGGTGCCAAACAAGGATACATCGCGTGCTACAACAGGCAAGTTATGATAATGTGCAGTCGATACCAAATCTTTTTTTTTTTGTTAAAAGTAGTCGCTAGGGCACACTTAATTAGGATAATTACTCTTTATATTAATACGGAAAGAGAAAACATTGTACACCTTTTTAAGTATATTGCGTGCGGTGAGAAGTGTGATGTATGATGTATGGCATATTTAAAGTTTATACAGAGGAGTACAGAAAGCCAATTATTATATTTAACGAATTTAGCTATACAATTGAATTCTTTATTGCTTTCCACAATGTCGTATTTGTTCTTAAAAAGACAACTCCCGCATTAGGAACAATTGTTTTTGAATGATGTCTGGCATGCCAGTAATATACTAATTGTAATGTGGTTAAGATCAATATTTTTGCACTTTATGTGCATTGATATGCACCGAGAGCCAAATTTCGTAAAAAGAACTGTCTGAAAATACAGTTCCGATGTGGAATTAGTACTAGAATTTCATAATGGTATTCGCCTAAAATAAAATAAACGACAAAATTAAATATGAACGTAAATTGTATGTCAGTTTATTTTATATGATTATTAGAACAGATCGAAAACCAACTTCAAACATTTTTTATTACGAGAATTGGCCTTCAGAGCACAGTAATTTGGTACACACGAAAATATACCTACAAAATTATTATCTTCATATATATAATGATAAAGCCCAGATAAATGCATTATCTAGCTGCATCAAGGCAAAACATTTTTCTTATCACTCAGAAACGAGTTACGTCTTAGTAAGTACTAGTATCATTAAACATTGACATCCACCAAATCCGTTCTATTAAAACTGTGTGTAAATAAATCCGTCTCTCACATGTATGCACATGGTTAAATCATTATAATCATATATTATTGTTTAATAATTTATGTGCATGAATATGGATGTTTGTCTTGGTCTGGGTGCTTCTATGTATAATACGTATGTATTTACAAAAAAAAAGTATATATGTATGTTTATCCATTGTCTAGTACACATAGTACAAGCTCTGCTTAGTTTGGGCTAGATGGTGTTGTGTGTAAGTGGTAGAATATTATTATTATTATTATTATTATTGTGCTGAAGACATCTTGAATCTTGATAAAGATATACTTATATAAAACAGGGAAGAGTTGCGGGCATTAGTTTGTTCATGTCATTACCTTATTTGCTAGCTAGAACTAGATCTATTTCGTCTTGAAACAATGTAAATAGGTACTAATTTAGTTACGGTATTATTCCGTGCCGTCTATAACGAATGCGTATAATTTCTCGATTACAAATAATCCGAATTTACTTTAATTTATTAGCAAACTAATGGGGATTTTCCTTATACAAACAGGCGGTATATACTAGTAGAAGCATTGTGAGAAATAAGCAATGCAAGTGATCATGAAACAAATGTACACTACGTAAGTTAATCATCGATCGCTAGATGGCGTTAGCATTAAATTTGGAACTCCAAATGTCGATGTAATGTCAAAAAGACCTACTTTTGAATTATTATCTAGACAAGTTTAAGTTGGGATCTCATGATATCTTTATTGCGAAGGTAACAACTTTATATCTTCTGATAAATATCCATATATGTAAATATGCATTGATGTCGATAACACGCTCAAAAATGCACTATTGGAGTCATAGTGTAGATCAATTCATGTCAAAACAAAACAGAGATTACTAGTTATCTAAGACAGGAATGTTTTTTTATACATATACTAGTGACGCGCCTCGGCTTCACACGAATAATACAAAACACAAATTAACAAATTATACACTTACACCTTCCTCTTTAATCACTCTGTCTATTGGTGAAAACCACATGAAAAGCCGTTCAGTAGTTTTCGATTTTTGATCTCGAACAAAGACTGACGCGGCGGAGACTTATTTTTATAATAAGTATGTTACTACATATTATAAAATAAGTATATATTACAAGGATACATATAGGTAATATATGATGTCCGTATAACATATATTATTATGTTGATGATATTATATTTGTATTATATGTATATTGCATTTTCACCTCGCCTCTATTAATTTCCTATGCTTTATTTATAAAAAGTTTCGCTTCGCTGTTTCATTTTGACATGAAGATATGGAAAATGATAGCCTGCTATATGTATTATTATGGTTTACAAGTTACTAGTGCATCAGTCATTTCATTCAGGTACGACGTCTTTGCCCTTGATCTATAATTCTACTTCACAAGACTAAGTAATACTTAAATATAATACTGAGATATTCTCAAGGTAATATAATATTTATTGTTATTAATATTTCTATTGTTAGAGAGCAGCGATAGCTCAGTGGGGAGACCAACAGACTGCAATGCAGAGGGTCTCGGGTTCGAATCCACGTCGCGCACCTCTGACTTTCGGGAGTTATATGACTTTTCGAAATTATGTGCGTATTGATTGACAATTATCGCCTGCTCCGTGCCTCGGAGAGCACGTTAAGCCGTCGGTCCCGGCTGCCATGAACATCTATGGCAGTCGTTATTGGGAAAGTCAGTACCCTCTAATATTCTGACACTGGTCTAGCCTTAGGGTATCGTTAGCCTTCGGGTTGCGGAGGTCAGGTGGCAGCCGCTCCGTGTAAAAACTGATATCCAGTCAAATCCGGTTAGACCAGAAAAGCCGACCCAAAGTGACTTGGGAATAATAAAGGCTAAGAGAGAAGAAGATTATTTCTATTGTTGCGACAGACCAATGTGCATGATTAGATTACAATCTACCTCGAAGTTGGTAATAACCACATCATTTTTATTTAATTTTTTGACCGTTTTGTCAAAATCTTATTTATTTCTGCATAAGTAACAGTTTTGTAGTATCGATTTTAACATACCCGAATTCAACCCTGATGTCGAGTCGACTCTCTTATTTTAATAATATTAAATTATCTTGAGCTTGTCCTGTTTCTTACTTTTTATTTATAGAAAGTAAGGGAATTGATGGGAGGAAAATGAAGTTACTTATTATTACGTTACAACTGCCTTATATAGGAACAAAAAATATAAGGTAATAATAATTATTTATTTATTTCTCTCTTCACAAAGAATATTAGTACAATACATTGGTTATAGCAGTGTATGTAAAGCTAATTTCTTTGTGAGAGACTAGAGTCTATACTAGGGATAACCCTGTGTGACAGATCTCCAGGCCTCCAACCAGAATATTCAATAGTTGAATAGAGAAACATGCATATGTTGATAGAGAGAATATGTAGTGTGTGTGTGTGTGTGTGAGTGTGCATGTGTGTGTGTGCGCGCGTGTGTATATTTGTGTGTGCGTGTATTTGTGTGTGTGTGTGCGTGTGTGTGCGTGTGCGTGATGTGTGCGTGCGTGTGTGTTTTCGGTTTTTAAGGTAGAAGTGATAAAGTAACACCAAGAGACGAAGTAAAGAAGATAAAACAGAGAATGCGGGGAGTTGCAATTTTAATAACAATGGTGATACCCTAATGTATAAGACGTTGCATTTTTGCGAGAAATTCCTGATTCGATTCCCACCCGTTGTACTACCGACATGAACCAACTCATAAAATACGAAAAAAAAAATCTAACTATTCAATTTAAATAAGTGATTTGCAACGAATTTGCTAGTAATATTATTAAAAGAAAACAAAATATTAAGCCCTCTAATAGTTATCATGATGAGTTGAAGACACGGATAAAATAAAATAACAGATTTTATCTATAACTATCAAAGTAGAATGACAAAATGCTCTTTTATTTTAGTAAAGAACTGCATGATATGAATGCACACCTAACGATAAAAACTAATCAAAGAATTAAGAACAACAAGAATTTATGTTATAAGTTACGACTAGATTTCTTATAAGATAACAATGGCAAAAACCATTATATAAATAATCCGATCCTCTTTTGCTTATACAAAAATATACGACGAGCAAAAAACAACTGTTAAATTAATGTTAGAACCAAGCAACTATACTATTTTGATAGTTTTATATATCTTAAATTTTTCGTTTAACCATTATTACTGACAGAAATATACTTAGTAAAATTAAAATAAGTTTAAATTATACTAACAGTATTAGCTAGTTATAATATTTATCTAAATATTGGTCGCCTAAGACATTATATCAAAAGATATATAATTGAAATTAAACTGCTATATACGGTTTTTATCGCGTTGTTTATTTGACACTTTATTACAAAATTTTGATAATTGTTACACTACTACTACTATTAAACTTTACTAATTTTTAAGCTAATTAAATTATTATTAAAACTATTTAGATTTAATTTATTTTTACACTTTCCCCGAAGTTTCGGTTGTTTTCAGCAGCCATGGTCACGGGGAGACTAAGATGGCAGTAAAATCCGTATATAGCAGTTTAATTACAATGAATAATATTCGCGTAAATAGAAGACAATATTAAGATATATAATTTTATATTTTTGGCTTTCTAAACTTCTCTATATAAACTTTAAATATATCACGCACCTTAGCAATATACTTAAAAAGGTGTCCACCGTTTGCTCTTTACGTATTTAAATAATAATATACATAATACTTATATATAGTCTTCTCTCTTAGCCTTTATTATTCCCAAGTCACTTGGGGTCGGCTTTTCTGTTCTAACCGGATTTGACTGGATATCAGTTTTTACTTATATATAGTAATTATCCAAATTAAGTGTCAATACCTATTTATCTGATTATAAAAAATCAAAAGGTTTATTTAAAATGAACTAAGTTTTACGAGTTCTTATCGCGTATTTATATAAATACAGTTTCATTCTTCTTCCTTAGCCTTTATTATTCCCAAGTCACTTGGGGTCGGCTTTTCTAGTCTAACCGGATTTGACTGGATATCAGTTTTTACACGGAGCGGCTGCCACCTGACCTCCGCAACCCGAAGGCTAACGATACCCTAAGGCTAGACCAGTGTCAGGATATTAGAGGGTACTGACTTTCCCAATAATGACTGCCATAGATGTTCATGGCAGCCGGGACCGACGGCTTAACGTGCTCTCCGAGGCACGGAGCAGGCGATAATTGTCAATCAATACGCACATAATTTCGAAAAGTCATATAACTTCCGAAAGTCAGAGGTGCGCGACGTGGGTTAGAGTCTTCCCGCTGAGCTATCGCTGTATATAAATATAGTTTAATCATCTTTATTAATATTAATCAATATTTCTTGGTACTGATTACATTTACAAGTATAGTGAGCTATATTTAAAAGATTTTAAGTTTTATTTTATTACTAGGATAAGTGCTGCCAAAAAATTTTGGAAATTCTTGTACCAATATAAATACTTGAATACCGTACAAAGTAAAATTAACTTTCTTTCGACTATGACATTTTGCTTATACATACATAGTCTCATCTAAATACTAAACTCAAAAACTACTCATTTTGAATAGGCTATATCTTATTTCAAAAAAGCAATGTTACTAACATCACTTAACCTGCTTTTACGCAAACGAGGCCGCGGGCAGAAGCTAATCTTTTATATATAATATATCTATCTATATAACGTATATCTAGCCACGATGGGGCTAACATATTACTCTGTAATAAAAGCCTCTAAATAAATAAAGATTAAAAATAAAAAAATTACCTGTATATGTATAAAATATTTATAACAAATAGTTTAAGATATATATGTAGATAGGTATTTGTGACCTGTTATAAATCCTCGCGATACGGATTATTTCCTAACGCGTTATCGTTTCATCAAAGTAAATATAAATTCCTTAATGTCTTTTTTCATAACATACAGATTATCCGATCATATTGCGTGACGGATAGATACATTAATATAGCTCTAAGCAAACCACTTTATTTTCAGTCTTCATATATTTACATACAAATTGTTATGTTTATTTTTATTATCTGTTAGTCTAGCTGGCTCTGTATTTTGCTTGCTTTTATATATTGCTAGCTGACCCGAAAGTCGTTGTCCTGTCAATCTATACAAAAATACATTTCACGTAATTAAATTTAGTATTAAAACGACAATCAATATTTTTCATTCAAAATAATATTTAAATGATCGACATTTCCTGCGGAATTTTCGCAAATTTTCGTTCAAACAAACCTTGTCCTGACAAATACAAAAAAACAGCTACATCGTTCCGCCGATCAGCCGCTCTTAGTGAAGCTCCGTCATACATGTGGCAATTGATTTTTATTTATATTTTTATGAATTAAGTGTGATTGGGATTTTCCATCTAGAATCTCAATTGTATTGGTACAACTTTCTGGGTTTATATATTCGTACATAGAAGTAACTTAAGTATTGCATGTTTCTTATATTATACAAGAGCAATCACACTTTAATCGCTGTATGGCTTTCGAAGAATTTTGATGAGAAGTTATCTTGAACAAAGGGGAACGATGTAGGATATACTTTGAAAAATGCGAGTAAAGTCTTATCTGCTGGTGTGAGATGGATCAAGTCACTACGCCTAGAGTTGTCGATCCTTACACGGGACAAACATTTGTGTAGCCCACAAATAGTTGTTCCAAATCCGGGTCTTCTTTGTACCTAAAACCCTCGCGACACAGGAACTATTCCAAGAGCAGAAGTTTAATTTTAAAGAAAACGTTGCTGAAAGCAGCTATTACATTATATACTTAATGTATTAGCTATATATATGCATATAGCATATATATGTTACATACATAACTACGTTGGTTATTTTTATATGTATTACAGTTACTGATAAGCTCGCTCCAAAAACCTTATTTCAAGAGTTTATAATATTTTCCAGTACATTCCACCTTGTAGCCAACATCAAGGCTATCTATGAGATCATCAAGAGATAAACAAATCATTTAAACAATTTAGAACTCTATGTCAATAAAAATAGAGTTCAAAATTGAAACTACAGTATTGAGAGGAAAATAATAATACTTCGAGATAGTGTCGAAAGATGAGCGATTGTTTCAGTTTTATGTAATATTAAATACAAATCACATGCTTTTTGATATATTGAACTCACATGACGATAGGGTCTTTAGATTTTCTATAATAACTGTAATGTTAATCCTACTTAATAAAACAAAAAGATGTTCAGATATTATTACTTTTTTTAAAGACAACTATAGAACAATAGGCTCTAGAAATAATTCCTGTATCGCGGGGGACTTAACAAACATTCAAACAACGGACACAAAGAACACCCAGACTCGGGACAATCATTTGTGGATCACACAAAGTTTTGTCCCACGTGAGATGAGAAGCGACCATTTAAACCAATAGTCGAGTGCAGTCCAGTTACTCAATCACGCTTCAACCGATTGATAGATTTTGACGAAACTTGACAAACAGATAGGCTGTGACCTGGATTAAGATGGGATTTTTTTTATAAACGCTACTGTAGGCTGATAGATTATAATAATTAAATCGATAGATGCGAAAATAAAAATGGCTTAAAATAGGATACGCCTATGTCCAGTAGTGGACTGAAATAAGCTGATTAATTGAACCGATAATCGAAATTGTATGTCGTTAAAGTAATGAGTGACCTTCTGTCAAAAAACAAATACAGTGTTAGATAGAGTATAAATAGTTTTTAATGAGTTTTGAATTTCGATGGCTGTCGACATGATTGCGTGGTTAAATAAAACAAAGCTGGTTACGTTAATCCTTGTCATAGAAAAGAGCTATTGAGTTTTAAATACCTAATGTAAATATTGGAAAATATGCTTACGCATCACTATTTTTGTCGTCACCTTTTTACAATCGCATCACTACTTCTTTTTATATTGGAGAAACACAATGTAGATACGTAATCCGAAATCACGAATTATATCAATATTATAAATGCAAAGGTAATTTGTTTATGTGTTACGTTTAAACAACTACAATGCTTAAACGATTTTGACAATGTCTGTTTATGGCCATCAAATGTAATTTAAAGATAATAAATAGCGGGTAGTTTGTACTAATTAGGTATGCATATTATGCCTAAGCATGCATGTAATTTCTTTGCCACAAAAATAACATTTTTTACAAAGAAAAGTGTTCATCTTTATTGAAATTAAACTACTATATACGGATTTTATCGTGTTGTTTATTTGACACTTCATTACATAATTTTGAAAATTGTTACACTGCTACTACAAAATTAAAATTAAATTAAATCTAAATAGTTTTAATAATAATTTAATTAGCTTAAAAATTTGTAAAGTTTAATAGTAGTAGTAGTGTAACAACTTTCAAAATTATGTAATAAAGTGTCAAATAAACAACGCGATAAAATCCGTGTATAGTAGTTTAATTTCAATTAATAATATTCGCGTAAACAGAAAACAATATTTTGTACATCTTTATTTAGAAAAACGTACAGTATCAAGTGGCAGACGAGACGGTATTCCACGTAGACAGGTAAACTAGGGCTTTCGTAATGTCAGGACTATACACAGCCAAGCCGGTGCCCACCTTTACTCTTTAAGGCTGGTTTGGTGACAAAAAAATGTAGAACAACCACAGTTCTTTGCAGAGCCTGCACGTACGCAGGCAAAGTAATCGGTATGTTTCTAAGTGAAATGAGATGTACCTATATCTCTTTACCATTGTACTACTTACTAACACTACAGTAGGATACCCTACTGCGGTGTTAAGTAATACGATGGCAGAAAGGAAAAGCGAGGGAGCGAACTATTAGCAGAAGATAATACTGACTAAGACATCTACTTGAAATAGCTGTGAGACTCCTTCACATATGAGATTATGTATTGGTTACTTGGTTACCAAGTGAAGTCCTCAAAGCAGAATATATAATCTCATAGGTAAAGGAGTCTCACAGCTAGTTCAAGTAGATGTCTTGGTCAGTATATTATCTTCTGCATATGGGCATTGTAATAACGTGATCTCTAAGGTCTCGTGAGATCACAAAGTAACATTATATAAACGTCAAAGTTACTGAATGTATTTTTATGTAAATTCCTAGGTTCAGGCGAGGTTTAGGTTGAGCCTATGAGAAGATACTTTCAAAAGCATAAATAATAATAAACGAGTATTTTATAATCCTGTAAAAAATTAAACATTTGGTTTGTTTTACTTTCTACAAAGACCTATGAATAACATTAACGCCTAAATAGAATTATAATATTTTGTTCAAACAATAATAATAATAATAATATGCTACCACATACACACAACACCATCTAGCCCAAACTAAGCAGAGCTTGTACTATGACTATATATGACAATGGATAAACATACTTATATAAGTCCTTTTTTTTTGTAAATACTTACATATTGTACATAGAAACACCCAGACCAAGACAAACATCCATGTTTATGCACACAAATGTTTGAATTGTGCGGGAATCGAACCCGCGACCTCAGGCGTGGCAGTCAGTTACACTGACCACTACGCCATGGAGGCCGACAAATTATAATCTTCTGAATTAAAAATTTCAGCTTTGTGCAACTATTCTGGGAGCTGTTTTAATCATGTTTTGTTATTTTGCCTTTGTTATTTCAAAATGAGTTTGAAGACTTTATATAAAATAACATGTTTATTATCCCAGAGGAGATTTAGCGAAATGCAGACAGTACACAGATAATATAGTCTTGTCATGCAATCACATATATTCCAGTTTAAATAATTATAAAATCTTATTTGGTCGTCTTTAAAATAAATGGCGATAATTTAATTCATCCTAATATATTTTTTGCCTTTTATATTCATAACAGCTCGTAAAACATCGTAAGTTTTAATTGAAGACGTGTATTCGTTAGAAATAGTTCTTGGCTGAGGTGTAATCGCATCGACTGAAATTTCACAATTATTGAATAAAGTTAAGTTAGAAAATATCATAATTATTGAGGTATGTACTAACATTTATGTGAAATATATCAGCCTTTACTTATTTTAACGAACGCCAAGAAAAATGTTATATTTTAATATCCAATAATTTTGAATTTCGAACAAACTGTCAAATAATACAACGAATGTTATTGAATGCCTCCCTTTAATCAATCGGGAACATTACCCATAAATGGTAGATATAGAAAACGCATTAAAGTGAGGTCGTTACCACCACATAGTTTACCATAATCGCACTCATTTGTATATTTGTATTGCAATGAGCTATTTCGCATCATAAATACACCCGACTTTGCATAATTATCTGACACTGATATGCATATCAAATTCACAAAATATACACTCTCTTTGCATAACACGAAAAACACAATTTACTTGTTAATACTATCACTGTTAAACGCTTAACTGAAATCAGTACGCGACGAAAATTCAACCGAAATCAACACACAACGAAAAATATATTTTATTTGAAGATATATTTTATTAAGATAATTTATACACATATAATGTTTATACACAACACCTGCGTAGAACGTAGAAAGAGCACTGAGTAAAATATTCTAAAATAATCAGTATCAATTGTTTTATATCAGTAGGACAGGCGCAGACTATGCGACAGTGGAAAGGTGAGATAATGCGATTAATCGAAACTTCAATGTGTGTATTTTGTTTATATTTATCAGACTTTAATCTTGCGTTGTAGATCTACACTATATTATATAATATTTTTCTGTGTAATGTGGATTTCACACTAATTAGCAACTAGGTTTTTCTCGTCACTTCGTAGGCGTAGAATTAGAATTCTTAGGAGGGTCGGAGAAAGAGGAGCATGCGATTTTCCCTAATGTTTAATTAGGTGAAATCGCTCATGTCTCTCTCTCCGACCCTCCATCTATTTCTTGTTGTAAGCTTTTAAATGGCGTAGCATAAAATCTTTTTATTATTCGACTTCTAGATAACGTGTGAAAATGAGCGCACCAAATTTAAAGTTAGACTTCCAGCAATGCAACTGTAAAAATGTATGTTTATGTGATATTTAATAAGTACGTGCATTCAATTCCTATCATTCATTCTAATATAAAACATGAAAATATGCATGTCGCCTATAAATAAGTAATATTTTTAGGCCAACACTAAAAGCAGAACAAAAGGTCATGATATTACTAATGAAATTTTTCTGTCTTGCCAATAAATAATTTTATCTTTATCATCGTTATAAAATATTATTGATGTAGTGGTGTTATTTATGTAATGGTGAATGTAACTTATTACTGTAATAACTTCTCACTGTTTTAAACATTTATGTAATGTAACCAGATTCGAGATTAAACATTTTGTAATGAAGACGATGATATTGTTGATTAATTATTAATACATTTTGTTAATACGTGTTTTTATTTTATTTTAGTGTCTGTAATACTTTCAAGTTATATGGTCAACCGATTAATAATAAAAGTTAATATTTTTGTTGTCTTTTTATTTATACTGATATTATTTAGACGAAAGACTTGTGTTTTTGTTTGTAACAAATAAACTTTAAACCTACTGCATCGATTTTAATCATTCTTTCATCATTAGAACGTTAGATTATCTAGAAGTAAGATAGATTATTTAATATTACACTACGAGTCAAGGGAGCCGGGCAGTAAAAAATATATTTATGCTAGAACTAGAATCTCGTCGATCGAAACAAGTTATGGCTAATCGTAGTATAAGTTGTTATTCAGTAATGAGTTTTAACCTAAATGTTGACTTTACTAGTAATCAGAATTTATGATGCAAGGTGCTTAAAACTTAATATCAGTACAAAAAACTTAAAATTAATTATTAGTCACTTGCAAACCAGAAGCAGGTTTATTATTATTTTTACGAATTATTCAGAGTCAAACTTTATCTATGACAGTTAAAGTCAGGTACCAGAAAAGTCCTGACGTCTAATCTTCTTTGACAATCAAAACAGGACCAGCGCTAGAGAGGATTTGAGGTCTAGTCTTATTCTTCTTGAATCAATAGCACTCTAAGATAGTTCAAATATGAACACAGTTTTATACAAAATAAAATTGTATGTTTATTGTCTGGTTATAACCTGAATAATGAAATACACGAACATTTTATTGCTAAATATCATTTGAATGGGACTATTAAGTCGTTACACATATGTATAAGTTACAAAATTAAACGGCTTTGTTACAAGATTTTGACACGTGAGAATATTTTCGTGTCACTTAAGAAATAAACGTAATAATAGTAATGTCTCATTATTTTTTGTAACACGATGTGAAGTGAGATGTGAATATTGTAAGATAAGAGAAGACCAATGGGCATTGTCGGCCTCGATGGCGTAGTGGTTAGTGTAACCGACTGCCACGCCTGAGGTCGCGGGTTTGATTCCCGCACAAGTCAAACATTTGTGTGCATGAACATGGATGTTTGTCTTGGTCTGGGTGTTTTATGTACGTATTTACAAAAAAAAAGTATATATATGTATGTTTATCCATTGTCTAGTACCCATAGTACAAGTTCTGCTTAGTTTGGGCTAGATGGTGTTGTGTGTATGTGGTAGAATATTGTATTATATTATATATTATATTGTATCCCTGATACAGCTTTGTAGGTACTTAGGAATTGAGGTAAAGAAAATAAGAACAATGCCCGCAAATTATTGCAAATACTGGATCTGAATAAGGCAAGTAAGATGTTGGTATATAACCAAAATTCAGAACATTTAAACTACCATCTTTGTCTCTTTGTGACCACTGCTGCTGAAAAGCAACCGAAACGTCGCGGAAAGTGTAAACTTAATATAAATAGTTTTAATAATTTTAATAGCTTGAACAGTAGTAAAGTTTAACAATAGTAGTGGAATAGTTTCAAAATTATGTAACAAAAGTATTTTAATATAAACAACGCGATAAAATTCGTGTAAAGTAGTTTAATTTCAATACGATTTTCCAATTACATAACTCTCTATCACCTGAAAGAGAGATGTATACACATTCCTCTCTTTGGTAACAAAGGATAGTATAGAATTGGAAAAAGTTAAGTAAGATCTTATACATATATAAACCTCATATTAGTATTATAAATACATATACAGATATAGCATGTAGAAAGAATGGACGAGGAAAGACTGATTAAGAAAGTTTATAAGGCTAGTGTGAATGGAACAGTCGCAAGAGGAAGACCTAGGCGAACGATTCGTGATCAGATTGAAGGCATTCTGGACAAAGGCCAGGTTAAGAGCACCTTGAACCGACGGGCGTGTATTAGGAATGTGATGAAAGTGAATGAAGCCAGAGAAGTGTGTCAGGATTGTAGCAAATGGAAATCCGTAGTCTCTGCCTACCCCTATGGGAAACAGGCGTGAATCTATGTATGTATGTATGTATACAGATATAATTCTCATAATAACATGAGAAATCGTAGATTGGCTACTCCGTGAGAACTTCAAGGATGTCAAACGTGTGTCTCCGTTTCACCTCATACTTAAATGATACTTTAGCTAAACCGGCTAACAAGTTTACTCTCTACCTATTATACAGAAACGCAGATCATAATTATGTAGAGATCGCGAAAGTTTGTGTTAAATTTTATAACCAATGTATAAAGATTTCTCTGTATTTTATTGGAATTACTTATTTATTTGTTGCACTTGCATTTAAATTAATAAGGTATTTAAGTAACAAACTATATTTTCCATTAATAAATTCTTAAAAATCTACTACAAATAGTAAAGCTTAGTTAAACTTGAACAAAAACAGTCACACCCGACATTCTGATTTTATCTACACATTTAAGAGCTTAGCCACACAAATAAGTCTCTAATCTCCTAAATTTACCAATAGTCTTTAGCACAACGGAATAAGATACAAAGTCGAACATCAGACTAAACCTTGTTGATGTCAAATCTTTCACAAATAACGGACACACGTCCGCGATAATGTTAAGTTTGTCGCAGGTACGATAAATTGTCGGAAAGTGCATGCGCGGCCTTAGTTACCGTAATGAGACATAGATCAATCATTGTTGTAGAACAGACAACAGAGAAAAGTGATTTACGATATTAATTACCTAACTAATTAAAATATGATGTTCATGTAGATCATTTGCTAAGGCAAACATGAACATATTTATATTATATTTGATTATATTCTATCTTAATAGACCGATATTTCTAGGCAATTTTTGGTATCAGCACTGGATCTGAACAATACTTCTAGGCAATTTTTTGTATCAACACTGAGTCTGTAAATTGCCTTCCAATTATAATATGGCTGGGTATATATCCCTGTACTATCCATCGTGGAGATACATGAACTTATGCATAATGTTATGCCTTAGTATGCATAAGCAATTCATAACAGATTGGTCCAACCCATTGATTCTATAACGTTGCAATGTTATGGCATTTATTGGTACTATAAGTCTCTTGTGTACTGTCAAAATGTAAGTTTAAGACGTATAGTTGCTTTTACAGAAAAGTTTCAACATTAAAATTACTTAAGGCTTTTATAACGATTTATTTCAAAACACAAACTTAATTTAACTTTAACACTATTTAAAAGATTACGTGCAAGTTAAACATTCCCGTAATCGTAAGCAAAGGGTTTCAAAAATTTAAAAGCCAGTTCCGCAGTGAAGTTTGCATACGAAGAAACTATAACTTCATCTAGCTAAGGCATTGAGGCCAAGCACATGAATGAAATTAAAGAAAGTAGCAGGTATTAATCTATAACTCAAAAATAACATACCAGAAAAGTGGTACTTCTGTATGGCAAACATTAAATTAATCTGTGGAGATGTAAGATAAAACACTATTTTATATCTGATGTAAGATAAGTCCATAGCTCACGTATAATGTTTTATAACACTTCAACGTAAACCTACCGCCACATTGGACTGGTATTGCACAGTAAGAAATAATACTGAGCCAAAATACATAATATATATAAAAAATACTTATTTTGCAAAAGTTCGCTCTTTTCATCATATTATACTAGCTTTTGCTTGCGGCTTCGCTTGCTTGAAAATTAAAATAAAAGATATTATATTACTATTTTACGCCTATTTTAGTCGGTGATAAATTGATAATATTGCTTAATAATTTTTTAAACTAATAACACACGTTGTGTTATTAGTTTTTGAGTTAAATCGTTACAAACAAACATGCAAAAATTCAAAGCTTTTCTCTTTATAATATTAGTATAGAAGTATAGATCATGTGGCTTTACAAACATTTCACTTATTGAGTCGCAGCAGCACACCGGCGACCATACACAATAAACTTTTAATTATGTCTAGTATCCTAAGACTTGAATGATTACCAGGATCACATATATACATATACTTATATTTGTATCATATAATACTTTCTCTAGGAATTTTAATCGGACCACCTTTTCCAGCATTGTGTTAGTTTGAACTAAGTTTTAGAAAATAAGTTGTTCTTACATATTAGGTTTGCTTCACTATTGCATTGGGTTTGTCTGTAAAAATAGTTGTAAGTAAATTATAATGACATTTTACGCTATGAAAAGGGAAATAATATTTACTGTCGTCTTAAATTATCAACACTTTGTAGGTATGTATATGATATCTATGTGTGTGTTTTACATGGGGAAGTAGGATATTAGAGGCACCCCATCTTTTTCGCCAGTAAATGGATCAAGGAAGTCTCTCGAGGTTACCAGTGTATTTACACTAAGTATTTTTTAATCTACGGTGATCAGTCACTCTCCGTCAAGGGCTAAAACTCATGGGTTCTAATTTAGACGCATCGGTTTTTAACAGAATACCCTCCGGACACAGGCATTAGAAAATTAACATTAAATACAATAAATTTATTCAACTTTATACATTAAAAGTCTATTTATTTAAATAAAAATGAGAAACGTCGAAATAAAATATTCAAAAGTCAAACTCATAGCCTGGTTACGGTCAGTTAAAATAGCACCTAATGATTATTTACAATGAATTAATATTAATAACGTCTATAAAACTAAATTAATTGCACAAAAAAGTGAGATAATTTTGATACATACATACATAGATTCACGCCTGTTTCCCAGAGGGGCATAGACTACGGATTTCGTATATAATTTTGTTATTCATAAGTATTCTAATGTGGGTCTTTCAATGCGCAAACCAAAACACAGCAATAGAAATAATTTTATTTAGGCAGGCCAGTCCTGATAAAGGCGCGCATTGCATTCTTTAATTATTCAGAGTGTAATTATAATTCGCATTTTATGTGCATTATTATCTGCAAAATTCTGCATGCTTAGTTGAGGTTGAAAAGACGCCGGATTTTTGTAACAGTAACAATAAGATAACTCGCTCGGTGAAGTATCACGTTCTTATAGAAAACCGGAGTAAGAGTAGAAATAATATTACTGAGACTCGCTGAGAAACAAGACGATAATTTTTTTTAAATTTTTTATTTTTATTTTTAGGCGTTTTTTATTTTAACAATAAAATGTCAGCCCCATCGTTCCCTATACTAATCTAACTATCAGAAATAGAAATCACTTGTGCAAAAACATGTTATAAATATGTAGCTACAGCTGGTTTTGATGTAGGTTCAGCAAAACAAGAAGCTTGAATTACCATCTTTGCTATTGCTTACCTGTAATCCCGTTTATATATTTTGTATTACAAGCGATCGTAGGTAAGAATTTTCAGTGATTTTTCTTTCGCGATTAAATACGAAAAAGTGTCAAAAAGGTTTGCCAACTCAAAATATGCTCTGAAAATCAATTAAGTATGTATGTTCATACCTTTTTATAACATTTTGTTGTACATAATATTGTCTTCTATTTACGCGAATATTATTCATTGAAATTAAACTGCTATATACGGATTTTATCGCGTTGTTTATTTGACACTTTATTACAAAATTTGTTGATTGTTACACTACTGCTACTATTAAACTTTACTAATTTTTAAGCTAATTAGCATATAACATTTTCAGCAGCCATGGTCACGGGGAGACCGCTCCCCGTGACCATGGCTGCTGAAAGGCAACCGAAACGTCGGGGAAAGTGTAAAAAATAAATTAAATCTAAATAGTTTAATAATAATTTTATTAGCTTAAAAATTAGTAAAGTTTAATAGTAGCAGTAGTGTAACAATCAACAAATTTTGTAATAAAGTGTCAAATAAACAACGCGATAAAATCCGGATATAGCAGTTTAATTTCAACATTTTGTTGGTTTAATGATGTTATATGAGCATATTCTTAAGTAACTAATTGAATAACTGTGCAATGGAAGAGGGCCTTTATATAAATTGCAGTTAGCAGGCCAGACTTTCAAGTTAATAACACTCGCAATGATACCTTTTATATATTCTTTCATTGCAAATTACTTTCTAGTATTTATTGATAATTATTTAATTATTTTGCGATATGATAAGGCTTCATTCACACGTGTGGTTGTGGTACGTACCACAACCACACCACATCGACGCGACAAAATGCGATCAAGCAGTGGTTACGTGTGAATATTGTCGCTGCAGCTTTTTGCAGTTGCGTTGTGGTTCCTACAAAATGTGGATGTGGTTGAGTTGTCGTTAGTAGTTGAGATGTGGTTGCGACGACGCAATGACGCTCACGACTCACGAGTGCAGACAGACAGTTCGACACCGGTTTTCGTTGTCAAGCGCAGTGTCTGCGATGTGGTCGGACGCTAGTTCGCGGTGTCGCTGGTGGTTGCGTTGTGGTTGCGTCGTGGTTACGAAGTAGTCGGTATCACCCACGTCGTCGATAATGACGGCAAAATGTGGTCCGTGTAAATTCTACTATTCACTTTTAATACAAAATTGCGCCCGCCCACGTAGTGTCGGTGTGGTGTGGTTGTGATTGTGGTATGTGTGATTGAAGCCGACTGCTATGGTGGCGCAGTGGTGGTAAAAGCAATTGCTGAGCATGATTTTGGGCATGATTTCCATATTGGGTAAAGTGTTAAACATATTTATTTGTTTAAATTAAGTATTTACATAAACAAATGCAACAATCACAATTTACAACTTTACTAATATTTACAAACCTAACTACTTATTAATAAAACAAAATGGAACAAAATCTAGGACTTTAAATTTCTTTTAAAAAATGGCTGGTTCTCAGCGTCGCTGTCGACCGGACATGGCCACGTAGAGTGGCAATGCTGATGCTTTGAGTCAAGAAAAGTCCAGCCTTCTGGTTGACTGGGAAAGTGCCCAGAAGACTAGCACCATGGCCACGTGGAATGGCAATGCTGATTTTTAGAGCCAAGAAAAGTCCAGCCTTCTGGTCACGCAAAGCGTCGGTTAGCCGATTAGAAATATCTCTAAAAAGCACACGAGCGCCCGGACCCCATGAACCAAGTCTTCACGTCTCCACCGCAAACGGGTGTTTGGGTATTTTTGTCAAGAAACTATCTGTCGCAGCAGATTTTGTTATTATATGAGGCCTAGAAACTACTCTTGTCAAAATTTGGGTGTAATATTATACCTCGGCTTAATCCTACGAAGATTTAAGAATGCGACTATGTATGTATACTAAAGTTTGCTTTCGAAAATCGACCATGATGTTTTTTTTTATGTTCTAGGCTGCAAACGAGCAGATGGATCGCCTGATGGTGATACGGTGGTAATCGCTTACCATCAGGCGGTGGGCGGTGGTCCATGGACACCCGCAACACCAGAGGAGTCGCAAGTGCGTTGCCAGCCTTTTAAATATCCCCTTTCCTCCCCAGAGGAGGGAGAGGAGTTGCGCCTCCGGTACCCTCACTCACTCGATGAAATACAACGCAAGCGCTATTTCACGCCGGTTTTCTGTGAGGCCGTGGTATCACTCCGGTGGAGCCGGCCCATTCGTACTGAAGCGTGGCTCTCCCACGGATGAATTTTCCTTTTTTTTTATATTCGTTCATTGTATATCTGAGAATAAATACACTATTGGATTTTGCCCGCGGCTTTGCTTGCGTCAATGTAGGTTACGATAGGTCAGATTGGTAACACACACATCTGAGGGATGGCCTTGGTGAGCAAGGCCTTACCCCATCCCGCCCCACTCCGTCGGCGGAGGGACTGCTCACCCCAGGTTTTTAGTATGTATACCGACCCCCTTCAGGGGCGGAGAGTCTCACATAACCACCCTTGGCCCCCCCGGGGGAGGGGGTATATAAAAAAATTGGTATCATAACTTTTGTCTGGATGAAAGTTACCCTATGTCCTTTTCTGTTTCCCTGACGAACGCAAAATTTCATGATGACCAGTCAAGTAGTTAAGGCGTGAAAACGTAAAAAGCAAACAAACTCACGTTCGCATTTATAATATCAGTTAGAATTATATACGATAAAAGAGTACTAAACTGTTTATTCTTTACCTATATATATAAAAAGAAAATTGTTTCCAATTATTTTTGTTGATAACACTAAAGCTCGTTAAACTAACAAGCTCGTTGACAACAGAAGAAAAGGTATTGAACTGTGTCAATTTGTATACAAGTATACTAGTGGACAAGCATCGAACTCTCTCTAGCACGAAGTGTTTTTCATAAGAAAGACAAATGTAAATGTATGGTCAAAGTTTCTATTTTTGAATAGCGACTGTAATTTACTGATTGGAAATTACTTTACAATAGCAAACCTCGTAATTGACACACTATTTTGTCGTGGCCTATTTATATTATAGATATAGTTCTGAACGGTTTTTTATTTGACTGACGGAGCCCGGTTCCAACCGCGTGATGTAAAAAGTAGCCTATGTACATTCCGAGGTTTTAACCTACCTCTGTATCAAATTTAATCTAAATCGGTTGAGCGGTTCAGCCGTGAATAGGTAACAGACAGACAGAAAGAGTTACTCTCGAATACATAAATAAATTTATAATATTAGTAAGAAGTAAGATTTCTATTTTAAAGAGATTATAGGTAGTATACATAATTCCTGTGATAATTGCAGTTAAGATTAATTAGTCGTTTAACATCTACATAAAACAATTTATTACTGTCTCACGTTTACGTACATAAATGTAACACATTAAAATTAAACTCTTTGTATGAAATTAAAAAAATAAAATATACCACCATAAAAGTATTTAGGTGTATTTTTTATTTACGGCCATTATGTTTTGTAAAGATGAGAGTATTATGGACATTCTAATTTGTAACATCTTGTAACTACAATATTCTGGCGAATAAATGTATAATTATTATTATTATTATATTAATATTATTAACGCAGCGTTAGCCTACTGGGAGACCGTTGAACTGCCACAAGTTCGATCCCAAGGCGCGCATCTCTGACTTTTCGAAGTTATATGCGTATTAAATACTTAATTATCGCTCGCTTTGACGGTGAAGGAAAACATTGTGAAGAAACTTGCATGTCTGAGTGTTCTCCATAATGTTCTCGAAGATATGTGAAGTCTGCCAACTCGCACTTGGCCAGCGTGGTGGACTATGGCCTAACTCTTCTCACATTGAGACGAGGCCCGTGCCCAGCAGTGGGGCATTTTAATAGAGAGCAGATATTATTATATACACGCGGTATGGGGAACTAAAAACTTGTTTCCGCACGTGGGCACAGCCAGAAGTCTGTGTGTTCTAGTGCGAAGAAAGATGTTAGTGGTATTTATGTACATAGGTACAAAGCTACATGCTGTCAACACATTCTATAATTCGAATGCAATTATGACCATTTTTAGGGAAAACAAAACAACACACGACGTCATCTTGAAATCCAGTCAAAGCGTTGAAAGAAACAAAAAGCACCGGCTTCAATGATTTTCGAAAACGCACCGACCGACTTTCTCCAATTAAAACACAATTTTTTATGCATGACTGCAACGCGATGTAAAATGATTGAGTACTATAAATCAAGTAAAAAGTTTTATATAAATAGTATCAGTATTTTGTTATCATAATAAACATGTATGTGTTTATTTATTTATACTTCTTCTTCTCCCTTCTCTCTTAGCCTTTATTATTCCCAAGTCACTTGGGGTCGGCTTTTCTAGTCTAACCGGATTTGACTGGATATCAGTTTTTACACGACACGAAGACTAACGATACCCTAAGGCTAGACCAAAGTCAGGATATTAGAGGGTACTGACTTTCCCAATAACGACTGCCGTAGATGTTCATGGCAGCCGGGACCGACGGCTTAACGTGCTCTCCGAGGCACGGAACAGGCGATAATTGTCAATCAATACGCACATAATTTCGAAAAGTCATATAACTTCCGAAAGTCAGAGGTGCGCGACGTGGGTTCGAACTCAAGACCCTCTGCATTGCAGTCTGTTGGTCTCCCCACTGAGCTATCGCTGCTATTTTATACTTTTATACTACATATTATTTTTCTCTATTATTATTATATATTGCTCGGGCCAACAAAAAGTTATTAGGTTGTTCTATTAAGAAATCTCAATACGACCCCGGAGTTAGGAAGTTGGCGGTGTTAGACACCCCCGTGCCTCAGAAAGCACGTAAAGCCGTTGGTCCTGCGCCTGATCACTCTCCGGTGGTGTCGGATTATCCGTCCCATCGAATCATGGGAGTTAGCGAACAGAGAGTGCACTTGTGTTTGCGCACATACTTGTGCACTATAATATCTCCTGTGCAGGTGGTCAATCAAAGTTAAGATTGGCCACCATGACTCAAATTCGGTCTGGAGGACATTATTACGTTATTATTTTTATACTTATACTTACAAAACTGTGGAGATATTTTGTATGTGGTCATCTCAGGAACTGCCTGTCTAAGCTGAAAAACTCTTATAGTTTTAGGTGGCATATTTATTAAGGCAGGTTACCAGTCTAAGGTGAAAATCTTTTAGCTTTTAAATGTCCTGTTTATTGAGGCAGTTTATATAACATTACACTACTACTCACGAGGACGGAGCTGTAACCATCTCTAAATATAATTTAATGCGAGTAAAACCACGGGCGGCAGTTAGTTCCATTTTCTTATAGCAGTCACCTTGGTAATGAAAAAATATTTAAGAAAATAGTTTCAGTTTTCAAGCTATCCATTATTAAGTTTATCGAAAATGAAACGAATATCTATATTTGTTACATTACTCAATTTAAATTCAAGATAACATACTTAAAACAAAAGTGTTGGCCGGTTACGTGGTCTAAGGGTTGGGCTTGTTGACATAAGCGTCTGTTTTGATAGCTGAATATCACATTTCGCTGGCTACAAACCAGCATTAGACTGATGCGGCGAGTTTACGTATCCGTGTGACAACCAGCGATTGTGATTAACTCCATCAAGTCGAACGCAACCCGTTTGAATCCTAACTAATATTATAAATGCGAATGTGTGTTTGTTTATTTGTTTGTTCTGCTTTCACGCCGTAACTACTCGACCTATCATCATAAGTTGTATGACTGTTGTTCAATAAGTATTACGCAATAAAATAGCTCTTTAAGTCGTCATAGTAATCACTTAGTTTATAATATAATTCGTAAGTTTTTATATACAAAGAATAATGTTTTATAAGTATTGTTTTAGAATTTATATCTATATTATATAGTATGTGCCCTTAATGCCTGTGGCACAGGTTTACCCTAGTACAGGCACCCCTCATATATTACCTTTACAATGTAACCTAAGCTCTGTATCAATTTGTACCAATTTAAGTTGAATAAATGATTATTATTATTATTATAAAAAATGTACATAACCTTCATTTACGAGACTTACCCGCGGCCAAAATCTAGTATTGTTATTAATATAAAGAAAGTTCATAATTGTACTGGCTTTTCATCAATTATTTTAATACCCTTTTTTTAGCTCAATTCACAATTATTACCAGATAATTTTCTAAAATTTTCCAGTAGGAAATTATACTTTATGCGAAAATTTTGGATACACGCTGTGTACGGGATGTTTAGTTAGTAACTCCGCACACTATAATAAGATGTTGAAGTAGTAGAGAAAAGAATTATAACGTGAATAATTTATTTAAAGTATAAGTAGACAAGTTACAGTAAAACTAAGACTAATTCTTTCTCTTAATGCACTCGTAAAGTTAGTTTATATAATATGTTTGTTAACGTTCAACTGAGTCCATACATTTTGTTGTATCGCTAATTTATAGTAAGTAGCACACGATAAATGCTGAGTGCGCAGCTACACGCGCCTTGCAACTTGTCGTGTAGGCAGCAATGTACGGTAGTGAGACCGTACATATTACCGACCCCAAAAGGAAGAAAAGAGTTGTGCATTAAGAGTAAAGACGACAGCCTGTACAAAGCAAACAATAAAATCTACATAAAAAAAATTGATAGCTATAAAAAAATAGAGTATAAAACATTAAAATTCTAATAAAACGTAAATCTTGGGTTGTTTCTACGAGGGAGGTCAGGTTGCGTCTTCCCTGGTCTGCCGCCGGCCTGGGATGTATGCGGCACTGCCGAAGTCAGTTCCATCGCGTTCGTTGGCTCCAAATTCGTTTGCTTCGTTCGATCAACAGATTCTATGTCTTGATAGGTAGGGTTATCATTAGGGTTTGTTGATTTGGCTTGCTGTTTTCGGCAGAATCTTTTTATAATCCATACTAAAGCGACTATGACGAATAACCCGAGTAGTGTATAACAAATGCTGTATTGGTGAATATCATGACTGGATATATAATTTAACGGACGACTTTCTTGTTCCTCCTGCTGCTTGATTTGCCGATTAAGCTCATTTTGTTCAGGATCGACGGCCCATATAGCTTTCGGAGTACGTTGTATGGTCAAGCTTATGAGTTTATTCGCTGATGAATTCAGTGAAAATGGCAGTAGAGTAGGTGTAACTTGAATATTGCTTCTGTATGTGTTATGCGAATAAATAGTAAGTCCTTTAGATTGAACAATACAATTCTGTCCAAGCGTTATCAAATTCGTGTTTGTTATTGTATGTATAGTTATGTCATCGTCACATATTGTTTGAAACGAACATTGTCCGTAACAGCACGTGGTAAGCCAGCTGTTCGAAACATGTAACTTGATCCAGGCTTCAGTGCAAGGTGAGCGATATAGGTCGCATGCCGAAGTCGTGCGTTGACTTATCATTTTTGCTTCGCACGGCGAATTATTGTTATGTAACTCGAACACCGGCAGGACAGCGTTACACACAAAGCTATAAGCGATACCTTGTATGCACTGCTTTAAGTCTTCAGTATTTAAACTAATATATGATTTCTTCCTTAGGTTGATGGCTATATGTGTTGAAGTTGGTTTAATCGACTGTGGTGTCCCGTTGCGAATCATTGGTATCGGTATTATTTGATACAATATAAATTCTTCGTCACAGAGAAGTGGAATATGTATCTCATATAGAACATAGCTTTCAGTGGCTCGTGCCTTTACATATAGCATTTTATAGAGATCTTTGACCTCAAGTGCGTTATCAATAGGTAGCGACAAAGTTTTCGGCAACTTTCCTGCAATGTCGTTCAGCTGCCTAGCAAAGTTATCAGGCGTGAGAAGATGCATATCGATGGTTCCTTTATAAATTTGTGAGATCGAGTTGAAGATCATGTCTTGTACATTTCTGAGATTATTTAGGAGAAAATAAGCCATTACTGAGGTTGTGCCAAAGTAGCTGGCAGCCATCAATATTTGCATTTCATTTTCTACTTTCGTTAGACTTAAATTAGTTTTATTCATAAAAGTGTTAATGGAATCAAACTGCCGTTGAATATTGTCTCCATTTTTCTTCAATATTTCATTCTCAATTTTGATTATAGATGTCTGGTTTTTTGTAAGTTGAAGTAGGTATTTCTCGTTTTCTTGGATATTTCGAATATCGTCTTCATATTTGGCTGCAAAACGCTCATCTAGTACACCAAATAAGTTATTTGCTAAGTAGCCGATTCCGTTTATTAGACCACGTTTCCTTCGCATATGCATGTGTTTTTGCGGCAGTAACAGCATCTCGTTGTACTTGTCTAAGATATCCGTCTCATGTTGTAGTTGTTGAACAGTAGATTGGCAATAATTAGGGTCCAGCTTTTCACAAATACTGTTGACATGTTTCAAGTAGTTCTTGATTTGATATGTGCTTTGCCAATAAGTAGTTAGGTTATAGTACATCAAAAGAATCCATTCGTCATGAATCAGTTGTACTTTGCCGATTTCGTCATAGTAAATAGGGCGCTCTGGTTCCAACTCAGTAATACGGGTGGTGGATATATTGCTCAAACAACTTGCTCCCAGAATAAAAGTAAATATCATAGTTAATAGTGTTGCAAATGAAAACATAGGCCTTCTTTTTATACTGTTCGCTCTGGGTTTTGTCAGTGTATTTTCTTGACTGGTTTGCTCAGGTATTGGCAACTTATCTTCTATCGGCAGTGGTGATAGTTTGACAGTTGGGCGTTTTATTAAGCCCGTTTTTGTTCTAAGGGTGGCCACTCGTACTAAACCGTCTTTGCCGGGGTGAGTTTCCATAACCCGTCCCATTACCCATTTGCCGGGAGGAAGGTTCGTTTCTTTGATGAGTACGAGGTCATTTTGTTTGAGGTTATGCACTTCTTTGTTCCATTTGCAGCGAGTTTGAAGCATAGTCAAATAATCATTGGACCACGATTTCCAGAATTGGTCAAGCATGTGCTCTGTTAGCTGCCAACGTTTTCTCAAATCCATGTTCCGGTCATCGGGCTGCGGTTGAGGTAACGACAGCGTAGCACTGCCAGTAAGAAAGTGGCCTGGGGTGAGCGTGTTGTAGAATTCCTCTGGATCTTCTGTAAGCGGACATAGAGGTCTTGAATTCATACAGGCTTCAATTTTTGCTAAAAGTGTGCTAAGCTCTTCCCAGGTGAGTTTTTGTTCTCCCATGACTCGTCGTAGATGATGTTTCAAGGATTTCACGGCTGCTTCGTATATTCCACCCGCACTTGGCCAAGCGGGAGCATTGAAGTGCCACTGAACTTCCAATTTGGCGATCTCGTCAAAGAAGTCGGGAGAAAGTAGCTGTTTGAAATGCTGAAATTCTTCTTTCAGCACCTTTGATGCACCAACGAAGTTAGTACCGTTGTCAGAGTACATATGTGTAGGAGTTCCTCGCCTCGCACACATTCTTTGAAAGGCTGCAATGAAAGCTTCCGTGCTGAGTTCCGATACCAATTCGATATGCACGGCCTTAGTCACCATGCAAACAAATATTGCGATGTAAGCTTTTGAAGTCTTAACTCCTCGTCCCTTATTCAGCTTTACATCCACATAACCAGTAAAATCAACCCCAGTGTGGGTGAATGGGCGACTCGGTGTAATTCGTTGTTTCGGAAGGCTTGCCATAAGCTGGGCGTTGTCAGTTGTTCTAAACCTATGGCACCTTACACATTGACGTATTCTTGCTTTCACAGCCCGGTTGCCAGAAATTATCCAATACCGTTGTCGTATATAGGTAAGCGTCAGCCGGGCCCCTCCATGTAGTGTTATCATGTGTGCGTGGAGGATAAGCAGTTGGGTATAGCGACCAGAGTAGGGCACTATAGCTGGGTTCTTCATACTAGCAGGTAGATCCGAATACTGTAGTCTGCCGCCAACACGAATGATACTCATCTTATCTAGATAAGGTTTCAACTTGTAAATGCTACTTTTAGTTGACACCGAGTTGTTTTGTTTCAGTTGTTTATATTCTTGCTCAAACTCGACTTGCTGAACACACTTTAATATATATTCCGCTGATATTTTTAATTCATTTGTTGTTAAGTAAATTTCGCTAGGTCGTAATTTTTGTCGAAGTGATGCAATGTAGCGCAAAATCCAAGCGGTAATTCTTGTAACTCGAGTTAATGAGCTATTGTTATTTAATAAGTTATAAATAAAATGTTCAGTTTTGTTAGCTTGCGTACTGCCGTTCGTGGGTTCAATTCTGCGCGCTATTTTCATAGTGTAATAGCAATTCCTGTTGTATGGCGTCTCCAATTCCTTAAAGTTTTTCAGGAATGCAGGTCCGTCCCACCATAAATCAAACTTCAGTATTTTACTAGGCAATAAACCTCGTGAAGCGCAGTCAGCGGGATTGGTGTCTGATCGCACGTAACGCCATTGTTGAGGGGGCATCACAGCTAATATTTTTGCGACTCTGTTAGACACATATCTTTCCCATTTCGACGTATCACCTTGAAGCCAAGCTAGTACCACCTTTGAGTCACACCAACCATAAGTTGTAATCTCGAGTTCTGGTAGCGATTTATTTACTTTATCCATGAGTTTAGCGAGTAGGAGTGCTCCGCAAAGTTCCAGTCTAGGTAGTGTTGTTTTTTGCGTAACTGGTACCACCCTTGTCTTTGACACTAGTATTGTGATTTTAGGATTTCCCTTTTCGTCAGTTACTCGTGTATATATGACGCATGAGCATGCTTTCTCGCTTGCATCGCAAAACCCATGTAGCTGTATGTTTTTCTGTGTACTGCCAATCCATCTGTTTACTTTCAAGTTTTTAGTTAAATGTAGTTCTTTACTTAGGTGGCACCATTCCTTTTGAATCTCAAGGGGTAGGTTAGCATCCCAACTACATTTAGTCATCCACACCCTTTGGAATAGTAGTTTGGCTAGCACAGTAATAGGTGCAAGCCAACCCAAAGGATCGTACAGTCTTGAAATTTGCGATAGTAAGTTTCTTTTAGTAAGACATTCCTTGCGAGTTGAGTCATCTAAATTCCAATTAAATATAAAGACGTCATTTTTCGGGTTCCAGCCTAAGCCCAAAGTTTTCGTTGCTTCGTCACTCTTAAAATCGAAAATATTCTTTGATATTTGATCATTTGTCAAGTTTCGTAAAAGCTCGGGATTGTTGCTCGACCACTTGCGTAGATTCATTCCCCCTCCTTTTAGCAATCGTATAATGGAGGTTTGAATATCCTTGCCGTCTTCTATCGAGTTATTGCCGCTAATTAGGTCATCAACGAAGAAATGACTCGATAGAATTTCCGCAGCCTCGGGATGCTTGTAACCGTCGTCTAACGCCAATTGTTTCAGCGTTCGCATCGCCAGCCAAGGTGCACTTTTTGTTCCATATGTCAATGTGCATAGTTGATACGTCTGCAGGTTGTCAGTTGGTTTGTTGCGCCATATAATGTTCTGGAGTGGTTGTTGTTCGGGATGTAACCATATGCAACGGTACATTTTTTCTATATCTGCAGTGTAGACATATTTATAACTACGCCACTGTATGATTAAGGCCTGAATGTCCTTTTGCAGATTAGGACCCTTTTCCATCACATCATTAAGACTACAGCCGCCGGTGGTTCTTTGCGACGCATTAAAGACGGCTCTTAACTTTGTTGTTGTTGAGTGTTCTCTCAGTACTCCGTGATGCGGTAAGAAATGTTGAAAATTTGATGTCGAGTTCGTAGGTTTCATATGACCTAATTCAATATATTCCTGTATGAAATCCTTGTACATTAATGCAAGTTTGGCATTTTTCTCAAATTTTCTTTCAAGCTGCATAAACTGAGAGATTGCAATTGGTTTCGATTTTCCCAGTTTTTCTTCATAACCCGGTACTAAAGGCATTTTCACGACATACTTTCCTTCGGAAGTCCTTTCGGTAGTTTTTTTGTAATAAGCCTCGCACCAGTCGTCCTTGGAAGAGTCTCCATCATTTTGTATAATATCCTCTGTCTCCCAAAACTTCTTCAAATCGTCAAGATCAACCACTGCTACATGGCAGTTGAAAGTTGTCAACTTGCCGCATAGAATCCAGCCGAGTTGTGTTTGCTGGGCTATCGGCATTTGAGTGTCCCCTTTAAGGACGCCTTCTAATAATACTTGAGAGTAAATGTCTGCTCCAAGTAGTAAATCCACGTTCCGTGATATATTGAAGTCAGGGTCGCCTAGTTTCAATCCCTGTATATGGGGCCAGTCGCTTTTTTCGAAAGATTTGATTGGTAAGTTGTTTGTAATTCGTTTAATGATTAGAGCGCTTGTTAGGAACGTAAAGTCAGTACAACACGATTTACACTCCAACTCTAGCCGTCCCTTGCAGTCACCTGAAACTGTTCCTACGCCCGAAATTGTTGCGTTTAGCCTTTTTCTAGGTAGTTTCAGTCGTTGAGCTGCGTTTTCCGAAATTAGATTTATCTGAGACCCTTGGTCTAATAAGGCCCGCAAAGTTATGAAATCACCTTTCGAAGTTTTTACTTGAAGCTCGACTGTAGTTAGTAAAACTTCCGTCAGGTTGGGGTTCGACAGATGATATGTGCTATGTTGGTCAGTAGAAGATGCTGTTTGAAGATCACGTGTTTGAGAGCGTTGACCCGTATTGGCTGTGCTAAATCTTGAAGTTATTTTTTGCGTTGTGTAATGTAGTAACGTATGATGTGGTTTATTGCATTCTCTGCAAGTTTTGTTTGACGTGCATTCTGCATTATTATGTTTATACAAGCAGTTTTTGCACACTTGTAATTTCTTCACTGTGTCATTCCTATCACGTGTGTCCATGTCGTTGAACTTAGGACATTGCATAAGCACGTGAGGGCCTTTGCACAATAAACATTTACCGAATGATGTGTGATATATTCTTGAAAAAACATCTCTTTTGTTATTTTCCGATGTCTGTTTACTAGGACCTCCTTTTATCTTGTTATTAAAAGTCTGTTTTAGTTGATTCGAAAAATCCTTTTGATATCCTTTCGCTGCTTCTAATGCCATGAACTTTTTCTCCAAGAATGCAAGGAATTCTTCCAAATTAGGCACTTCTTTTTGGTTCTGTAGTTCGCGTGTATATTCTGATTGAGATGTCGTGTCTAATTTTTGTGCCATTAAGTATACAATAATCGGACCCGCACTTATTATATTAAGGCCGATGTTCTGCATGCTATTGATACATTCGTTAATCACATCATGCATTTTCTTAAGCACCGATGCGTTAGGGTGCTGAATAGTAGGTAAATGCATTAAGATATTCATTAAGTTGGTAAATTGCAGTCTTTTGTTATCATATCGCTGAGTGAGAATGTCCCAACAAGCTTCATAATTTTCTGCGCTGACTAAGTGTTGGACAAGTCTTTCAGCTTCTCCTTTCAGCTTAGATTTTAGATGCTGCATTTTCTGTGATTTTGAAAAAACTGTATTATTATGTATTGTTTCCAAAAACATCTCTTTGAATGTGAGCCACTGATTGTAGTTACCAGTGAACTCAGGTAATTGAATCCTTGGTGCTGATTTTTGATAATGAGCGTTGGCCCATATTTTTGTGTTGAGAGACCTTTTCATAATATCGTACTGGCGTTCTTTATTGGCAAACAAATCGTTGTATACTTCGTTTGAACCTTTCAAAATGGCTTCTAACTCCCAGTGACATTTTTCTACGAGTTCCCATTTGTTTTTCAGGACACCCAAATGATCTTCCAGTTCCCATTTCTCCGTTATGTTGTCAATATCAATTTTTGACATTGCTCGTTCCAGGGCTTTCAGGTGACATTCTTGACGCTCCAGGAGCTCCTTGGTTTTAGTGTCACTTCCCTGAGAATGTGGGATGACAACATCTGCTTGTTTTCCTTCTGACGCCAACAAACGTTGTAGGATGTCAATTCTTGTAGCATCATAAAGATGTTTTGTTTTATCGTAGATATTTCCTGTGAAATACTGGATTCCTTTGTCCTCCTTTTCCACGAGTTTTTGGTGTCTGCTCGTGAAGTCTTGCCAAAGATTTTCCAATGTTATCAATCTTTGAGTTAAGTATTCCTTGTTTTTCCGAGTCACACTGTCCTTTTCATAGTTACTACAAAGACGCTTGATTGACTCGAAAACTTCAGTCTGTGCAGTAATGTCACTCATTTTTGTGACTTTAAGCTCGACTAGTTAGCTGGAATACGCTGTTGAAGATGCTGTAATGAACACGTAGTTGTGTCCCAGTTAGTTCCCTTGTTGCTTCGAACCACTCGCAGTTCACGTTGTAGCTCGGGCAATATGAGTAGTAGTAGTTGTAGTCTAGTAGTAGTTGATGTTCTTGGACGCAGTTGTTAGTGCTTGGTTCTTTAAAGGTGTCTGTTCAGGGCACTTGTACTTCCGCTACAGTATGCGCGCCTTCTCAACTTATCTGGTGGGATCCGCTTGTGGAAGGCCAGAAAAGCCGATTCGCTGTTATAGCAAGAAATACACTTACCCAAACAATCCGGCTCGAAGGACCATTTAATGTACGGGATGTTTAGTTAGTAACTCCGCACACTATAATAAGATGTTGAAGTAGTAGAGAAAAGAATTATAACGTGAATAATTTATTTAAAGTATAAGTAGACAAGTTACAGTAAAACTAAGACTAATTCTTTCTCTTAATGCACTCGTAAAGTTAGTTTATATAATATGTTTGTTAACGTTCAACTGAGTCCATACATTTTGTTGTATCGCTAATTTATAGTAAGTAGCACACGATAAATGCTGAGCGCGCAGCTACACGCGCCTTGCAACTTGTCGTGTAGGCAGCAATGTACGGTAGTGAGACCGTACACGCTGTCAGGGTACAGAAAATGTCATAGGGTACCTTTCATACAGAAAAATATTCTTGTTTCCCGAGGGAAGCCGCGGGCAAGATATACTTAGTAATATTATAGACGTGAACATAACAAGCACACACACGCACAACTTCAGACTAATTCTCAATTCATTCGAGTGTAAATTATAAAGGTATATATAAATACAATGCCGGGCACCAAAATGTACGCAGATAATTGATGTGTCAAGCGCACTGGGAATGCATCGTGTTCACAGCGTTCTACCTTTACAATGGCTTGTAGTGTACGAATAATATGCGGATTACACTTCGGTGCAAATTAAGTTGGCACACGTGTTGTTTGCGAATTTGTTTTAAAAGCATTTTTAGAGTTTGAAAAATCTCTTATACAACAGCTTTGTCCGTCCGTCTGTTATACAACTTTCAACTCAAGAACCATAAGAGCTAGAGACTCGCGGTCAACGCCTTTCGACTCAGCATAGTCGATATACCCCCGAAATGACTATGACCTTTGACCTCTGATCTCAAGATCACGTGGTATCACGTGACGTTTGCATATATTGTTTTTCGAACTCTAAGATTTACGGCAATTCATTGCCGTTTCTCACTTGTTTTTTGTGTATTAGATTGCTATCCAATTATTTTGTTTTTGTGTATGTTGTTTTTCTGCAAGGAGTCTTAATTATTTATTATTAACTAGATTCTGCCCGCAGCTTCGGTTGCGGACATGTAGGTTAGTTTATGTCAGTATGGGTGGTGGGCTTCGTGGGCCTGCCCGCCACCCGATCAGCACCAGGTCCGAGAGGCGTAGTGCGTGTTCCCACGCGCGTGTGTATCGTGTGTCCCCCCCTCAGGAGGACAGTAGGGATAAAATTAGTGGTGTCCAAAGAGCAGGTCTATTTGTGTAGTGGCCTGCCGTTTCATACGGCAGGCTGAAACCTCGGCGGGGTCGCGATTGCATGTGAAAGCGATTAGCGCGGCTTCACCGATTGCGGTTATTTCGAGGAACACCGTGGTAGGTTTAGTCGGTATTCCGGGAGGTCCATTATCATCGTTTCAACATCTTTCTTTTACCCCGGTGAGTCCGACATAACCCCTCCGCCCGCCCCCGCGTAGGAGTAAGCATCAATGCATCCCTACACGTAAAATGAAATAAAAAATGTCAGTATCAGTATTTTTCCAGGATACTCTTACTATGTCCTTTTTGTTCTCCTGAAAGCATGTATGCGAAATATCATGATTATCAGTCGAGTAGTTAACGCGTGATAGCGTAACAAACAAACAAACAAACTCACATTCGCATTTATAATATTAGTAAGGATTGTGATACTTATCTTTGAGAGCTCTCCATAACGTTCTCGAAGATGTGTGAAGTCTGCCAACCCGTTCTGTGCTAGCGTGGTGGACAATGGTTTCAGCCTTCTAATGCTACGGGCCATGTTCAATGGTGTGACAGTTAATAATTAAATCTGATATTATGTTTATTACATTTATGTAAAAAGAAATGCAGGTAATATATTTCAAAAATTGTCATTGATATAATATTCCAAACTTCTATAGCGAGCATTATAAATGAAATGTAGTTTTATAAGATCCTTAAATAATTTCCCAAGAACGACATCAATCTTTATAATTTCAAAATGAAAACCAATATAAATATAAAATTATATCTTAAAGATATCTATCACTGAGGTGCTCATAGCCAGTTGCACTTACTGATCGGTAAACGATTAGCGAGGTTAAGCAATGTTGGGTGCGGTCAGTCTATAGATGGATGACCGCTTAGTGGTATTTCATCTGAGCGTCTCCGTGCTTCGGAGGGCACGTAAAAAGTCGGTCCCGGTTGTTGTCAAATTGACAGCAGTCGTTAAGCTATGTCAGAGACCTGCGGGCGGCTTGAACAACTCTTGACAATAGGTTGGCCACAAATCACACGAAAAAGAAAAAAAACTTGGAATAACTAGATATTTATGATACACACAAACTTTTTTCTCAACTCGGCACATTGGTAATGGTGAACGGACTACTTAAATCATTACGCCATCCATGAATTCAAAACTAAAATATAGTATTGTCATCCCTATTGAGTGTCATACTTGCGGGCCGGTTCGTAGGAAGCGAGTGCGATTTTGTTCCATGCTCTGTCATCAACTCATCATACATTATAGATAATAACAATGGTCTATTTTAATAACTGACAAATTAAAGTTCTTGTCACTATATATATTTAATAATAATAATATTCTATCACATACACACAACACCATGTAGCCCAAACTAAGCAGACTTTGAACTATGGGTACTAGACAATGGATAATATTATACAATATAACATACATATTGTACGCAGCAAAGGAAAATCTCCTAAGTTGCAGGCAAAATGGGATGGACCCTATCGCATAGTCACTAAGATGAATGACGTCACCTACCGGATCCAGAAAGGACCACGAGGTACACCAAAGATCGTTCATGTGGATCGATTGGCACGCTACTACGGATCCAACAATGTTCGGGACGAACATGTCTAAGAGGGGGGGCAGTGTTACGCCCAGTGACATCTCTCGGCATTGGGGGAAAGACTCGGCAGTTCCGTCTAATAATTTACACCGCCATCTATTGACATCTTACGGAACTACGTAGTACGGTACGAGAATCTTAAAGAGAGTGCTGGTACTTTCTCGAATCATCGTACTGTTTACATACCGAGTACAGCGTTGCTAGAAAGCTCTAGAAGCGCTTTACCCGCGTATAAATAGGGCGCACGCGCACCGCTGAGTCAGTTTACAATCGTAAGCGGTCAAGTGTTCATCGAAGCGAACGGAAGCGGAAATACTACGGAGTTTGAAGCAGTACAGTGAAAAAGTGTGGTATAGTGTTTGTTGTGTTTTAAATTTAATTGTGTGTCTGAATAAAAAGTGCTTTAGTCGGTAATATTGTTTATATTCTTATCCGTCGAACCCAGCACGTAACAATATTATACTTTTTTTTTGTAAATTCATATATATTATACATAGAAACACCCAGACCAAGACAAACATCCATGTTCATGGACACAAAATGTTTGACTTGTGCGAGAATCGAACTCGCGACCTCAGGCGTCGCAGTCGGTTACACTAACCACTACGCCATCGAATCGACAAATAGAAGTAGATAAAATATTTATTTTTTAATTTACATTTTCCGCGACCTGGGAATCGAATTCGGGATGATGCAGAGCAATTTCGAACACTACCGCTGCTACACCTAGGCAGTCACATAGCTTACATAAAGTCAAATGGCTTTATATTATGTCAAAATTATCGGACATGCGGTGCCCACATAATATGGCATAGTGTGATTATTAGCTTTATAAATCATCCATAGCTTTTCTTGTTCATGTTGTCATTTATATATAAATACGTGAAGCAAAAACTTTGTACCCCTTTTTACGAAAATTGCGCGGACAGAAGAGGATGAAATTTGGCACAGTTAATGTTTAAATGGAGAAGGCGAATCCTAATATTTTTATAAAATATGCATTCGAAATACATTAAAGTAATGGAAAAACATTACACGCACACAACCATGCATTTGACACACGCAGTCGAATCGCGTTCGTAGTATTTCGACATTGTTCGTCTGACCTCGTACAATTCTTTGTAACTATGGTTACCAGTACCTTATTTATATGTAATGGAGAAAAACAAACAACAAAGTAGCAAGCTTAGGAATTTTGGTCGAATTTTGACCACTATTCGACCGCTAGTATACATTAATATAGGTAAATGTATACATAGATAGCCCCATAGTATAAGATCGCGATTACGTTTGAGATCAATCGTGAGATTCCATTCGATTCACTGTTCGATCAATTTGTTACTGGGTTTTTCTATAAGCAATTTCTCATTAACAGGAAAGTCTAACAATCTGCTCAGCAGAAGGCAATAAACTCGCCCCTCAGATATTTATACTCGCCTCATATTAAGTCGGACCTTAATAGTTGGCGAAATATATGTGAACTGCACATAAGAAAGAGCCGGGTAGGTCATACTCATCCGAGAATTGTCTGTCACTAGGACGTGAGATTTCAACATAAAATTCTAAATTTGTGTGTAGGCTAACGCTAAAAAGACTGCGCCGAGCGAAATGTTAAAAAAATAATAATTTGAATGAAGTTGACCATGAATACCTAGCTGATTATTTTTACTGTAATAATTAGAAACTAAAGTGTCACCTATATCTATCACCAGAAAACCTGCCTAGATAAGCCAATTGCTACACCGCTACCTATTCTTTAGGATATACAAGCATGTAATATGTATGTTTGTTAATAAATATTAGTACACTGTGTTAGCAATATCGACATGTAGTTTAACAAGCGTGACTGCTTCATAAATATTTCAGCATCACATACAAGCGATAGCTTATTAACGCGTTCATGTTAAAACAAAACCGTTAATGATATATTCGTAACAGTGATTATCGAGTTTTACATTTTTATATGTATGTATGTGTTGGCATGCCTTATTAGCGACACACATACTGTGGTTTTATATTTCTATACTAATACTAGATTTATTAGCAGTATTAAGACCAATTTCTACCTAAACACCTACCAAACATACTTAAAAAAATTATAAAATCGGTCGAGCCGTTTTGGACTAGGGCGACCGCAAACACCGAAACACGAGATTTTTATATACACTGAGCAGCGATAGCTCAGTGGGGAGACCAACAGACTGCAATGCAGAGGGTCTCGGGTTCGAACCCACGTCGCGTACCTCTGACTTTCGGAAGTTATATGACTTTTCGAAATTATGTGCGTATTGATTGCCAATTATCGCCTGCTTCGTGGCTCGGAGAGTCCCGACTGCCATGAACATCTATGGCAGTCGTTATTGGGAGAATATCGACACAAAAGATCCCACTGGCTCGAAGTGTCGCCGGTCTGCACAGACTGGCCCCCACATAGATACATGCATAGGTTATAAAGAAGAAATATTTGATTTTCTGTTCGTTTGTTTGTAAGGATTTAGCTTAAAAACTACTCAACCGATTTCGGGTCAGGTTAAGGGATATTTGGCATTTCTGTCAAAACATTCTCACGAAGCACTTTAACAGTATGGTGCCTAGAACTATCCTTCGTAAATAGCAAAAGGCTCGCTACCTATTAGATGTGACCAAAAATCGCAGCTGGCGAAATGTAGGTGTAATACATCTATGCTTATCTCTTCGGGGATAAATGTAGGATTATGTATGTATGTATGTTATCAGAAGGTTACATATTAAAAGTATAAAGGTGTACGAATTTCAAGACTACAACATTATATAATTAAAGGGTAAAGGAAACACCTAACCTGCTCCGTCGGATATCTCGCCCCTTCTTTGGAATTAATAGTTCACAGAAGAATGCTGAGTGTAGCGTTTCCCACATCCAAATTACTAATAACTTATAGCTAGCGATAAGAGATGGCGTTGTAATCAATTGCGCACTGTTCCATAGGAATTGTACTTGTGCCGGCATCGAGCTAACGAAGTTTCACGGTGGATTAATATTCATACAAGTTGCTGATACGTAGCGTCGAGCCTAATCTAATAGGCACGATCATACAGCCTGGTTGAAGTAGATTTCTCAAACATAGAGGCCTTTGTCTTGGACAGAACCTTCTAAGCGTCATTTGTTATACAATAGAATGCCGCCAAGTAACGCCTGATTAGTCAATCTATATGAAAATAAACCTCTGTTTCCCTTGGTCACGCCATAACTTCAGAACGACTGTACCGATTTAATTATTATTTTTTTAAGTTTTTTTACTTTGCAGAAGGTTCTTGCAGAAAGAAAGGATAAAAAAGTTGCGCAGAAAATTGGAATATTTCGGAAACCTTAACTACTATTTTAACATCGATCTTTGACACTACTGTTGTACTGTTGTACGTTGTACTGTACAGACGTTGTCTTGTCTTAAACCTACGTCTAAGACAAGACAACGTCTGTCCAATCAGCTAGCTTAATTATACAAGTTAGGGCATTAGGTACATAATGCTATGACGAAATTTAATAGAAACATATGGGTTTATTCATTTGACATATTGCTTAGGATATAGAATTTGGGATACCGTGAGTGTACTGTGTGATGGTACATGGATAAATAAAAATTTACTATATGTGAGGATGGATGAGGATCCTTCAGCTTTTACATCTCAAAACCACAGCCACAGCCGATATAACTCGCTTGAAACGTAAAGCTTGAAGTAATCAATATGCATATGAGCAGCGATAGCTCAGTGGGGAGACCAACAGACTGCAATGCAGAGGGTCTCGGGTTCGAACCCATGTCGCGCACCTCTGACTTTCGGAAGTTATATGACTTTTCGAAATTATGTGCGTATTGATTGACAATTATCGCCTGCTTCGTGCCTCGGAGAACACGTTAAGCCGTCGGTCCCGGCTGCCATGAATATCTATGGCAGTCGTTATTGGGAGAGTGTCGACACAAAAGATCCCACTGGGTCGAAGTGTCGGCGGTCTGCACTGACTGGCCCCCACATAAGATAAGATAAACAATATGCATGATCGTGGTAACTTCGGTAACTTTTTTCTTAGTTTATAACGCGCCACGCGGTACAGTGGTTATCTGTTTATTTCAACAAAAGTCATAGTTTAATTGTGAAATTAAATGTCAATAAATAAGAATAACATCAATTCTACTAATATATTTTATATTTATTTTAGAGATAACTTACGCAACATAATATAATTTTTGTGCCCCGGGCGGACTTTACAATCATTAAACATTTAACAACGGACACAAAGAATATCCAGACCCGGAACAACTATTTGGGACTCACACAATTTTTTGTTCCATGTGGGCACTTGCAGCGGCTAGGCAACCATGTTGACCATTACGCCATTCGTACTACATCACCTATATATTTATTATTTTTATTCGAAATATAGTTAACGAACCATCACTATGATTACATTGTGCATTGCGCACGGATAATCAAACTTTAATGCCCAATCATCACAAACAGAATTAATTAAGCGAATTTAATCAAGTTAATCGATAATCGTTATGCTCTGTGAGCATATTAGGCTAATGTCATTACTTAGTTTAATATATGATGTGGTGCACTAATAGCTCTTATGATATGGCGGTGTAATGAATTGCTTGGAGCTGGGCTGCTCATGTATTGTTAATTGGCTCTTCACAATTAGGACCTAGACTGGCTAATGTCTTTATTATAATCTTATTAATGGATTAGCAGAGCCAGTAGGTGTTGATCAGCAGTTTTCGGTAGATGACGCATTCTCGAAACTTGACCTTCACAGGCTTGCTTTTATTAGTTACTGCTGGAGTAATTTTTAAAAGACTGCTTACGCAATAGTATTAATTTCTTTGCCGCTGGGGACTTTTCAAACATTCAAACAATGGACACAAAGAACACCCAGACTCAGAACAACCATTTGTGGATCACATACATTTTTGTCTCATTTGGGGATCGAACCCACAATACTCGGCTCAGCGGCAGTGGTGAGGCGACCATCTAAACCACTACACCATCTATGTAGTCAAAGTCAGTTATTGTTTGTCACCTTTGTACTTTCAAGGGTTCCGAACCTATTACTAAGCGTTGCTGTCTGTCCGTCTATCCGTCTGTCTATCCGCGGGCTGTATCTTACAAACCGTCATAGGTAGAGAGTTGAAATTTTTATAGAGTGTTTTCTACTGCTGCTATGACAACAAATAATAATGATGTACATATTATTATATCTTGAAAGATGGTAGAGAAACCTATGTGTTTAATTTGCACTTGACCGGTTTGATTGTACGCATATATTAATTCGTCAACAGCTGGCATGACAGATCTCACTGGCCGCTGGTTTGCCGCTACTCCTCAAGAGTTTAATAAGACTGAACTGGTGTCGTAGTGGCAGTGAATGCGACTGCTGTGCATGAGGTCTAAAGATTGATATTCGGGCAACTTGTTATTTAGTTTCTCTGTCAAAAACTCTCAGTAGCACCTCGAAGTCTTGCGATGTGCAGGTTGAACGGTAAAGAGCTTGCCTTCTGTTATGAGAGACTTAGAATATATATAATGAAATCTAGGCGTAGTACACCTCTGTCTGTCCCTTTGGGAAATATAATAGTTTGCTTTAATAATATTGCGTAACTTTTCGGAGCTAATCGTGACCTGTATTTAGAACCTAGTATTCATGTACAGATAGTACGTTCTCGACCAACTCACTGTGTTTAACCTGGATACGTGGAGGCTTAAGCATTGGATGTCCATAGCAGCTTGTACGCGAGTGAAACGTGTTTATGTGAACAGTTAATTTACCAGAATAATTTACTCACAGGGTTATCACTTACTACGAAATGAGTTTTCGGTGTTTATATCCCCGTGGTTTGCACATGAATAGTATATTACTAACACATATAATTTTTCTCCTATATTCCTGTAGAAAAAGCAGGAGTATGTGACATCCGCATTTTATTATCTATGGCTTTTTCCTACCACACTTATATCCCTGATGGTGAAAGCAGAGATGAAAGACCTAATTTTGCGAGATATGGTTTTAGTGGCCAAATAATAGGATGCGCGATTAATACGGTCCACCAGGCTCAATACCAGATTCCGTGCTGTTATTTACAATGTCTGGTCAGAAAACCAGAATAAAACTTTGTCCTACGCGGATAACAGTTGCGAGAGTTATTTTAATTCGATGCTCTACTAGATGGACTCAGCTTTTAAAAGTGCTTTGCTTCGGGTAATCATAGTTGATATACAAATAAATTTGTTAAAATATCGTTCTTAATTTTATTATTTGGTGATAGTTTCAGTTCTGCAGCAGTGCAAGTAAAACATTTCAGATTTTGTGCTGTACTTTTAAGTTCCGCCACTCGATTAGTGTTAAAGATATTGGTTAAGTTTTTAGTGGGCTTATTTTAATTCAGCAAACATCTAGTTAAGCTTTGTCGAATCATCAAAAATAAATTGCCATAATAGCTTTCGATGATAGGATTCCGTGTAAGTCAACCAAATTTTTATCGCATACGCAAGATGTGGTAACCCTACAGACTTGGGCAGATTTACTTGGTTGATTGGCATAACCGAGATATTATATAGAGCAGATACAAAGGTGTTATTGCCTAATCATGCGTAAGCGTAATATGCGTGTATGTGTACACATATATTTATTATTGGTCATTAGTAGTTCTGGCATCGAATTTAATATTATCGATATTGCATTGTTGCAATATATCCTGTAAATTGCTGGTGTTGAATACTGATTGAAGATTTGTTAGCTTTTTGTTACGAGTGGAATAATTGCCAAATATTTTGTATCGGTACGATTAGGCTGGATCGCCCGAGGAAGTAACCTCTTACGGAAAACTGGTGTGAGAGCACGCAATTATTGCGTTTCAGCTGGTGAATAACAGTAGCGGAGGCTAACGCAGGAGTAATTCAATTATGGAATTATGACAGGTTTTCGATGGGCAAACTGTCATACTTGGTTTTAGAATACCAGGCATAATTGAAAAACGATTGTGTCGGGCCGCCGGTGTGCCGCTGCGACTTAATATGTTAAATAAACTAATGAATAGCTAAAATATCAATTAATAAAGGTTAACGTGAAACTAAATATTTTTCAACAGATATCTTCAACCCATTTAAATAATATATCAATATTCTAATTAAAAATCTATTTATAAATATATTTATGTCTTATACAAATTACAATTGTCGAACATTAAAGAGCTTTTTTTGGTACCTCGTCAAAACATCGAAATTGCCATCATTGGATAACTAGACACGGACGAGAAAAGAAATGCGCCGGCACACACAGCAATAACATGAACAAGTGCCGTGTTAAACTTTTTTTTTGATGTAGATACTTATTTAGATGGTTTGTTGCGTTTATACATATGTATGAGATTTCATACATATGTGTAAACGCAACAAATTGATGTGACACAAAGTAGCGTGACAAAAAATCCTTAAGTTTCGTGCGGCCTTACTTTACTTTTCTTACAATAGTTCTTCTGTTATCCACTGCAGCATCAACAAAGGATTAAATAATTTGTAATTGTTTAGAACACCATGAGATTATATCTGAAAGGCATTTTGATATCATCAAAAACGTTTACGTAATTTTCTTATCAGTATCGAAAAATATCGTTTATATTTTACACTTAAGATAAGGTGGATTTTAAATTGATGTAACGATATTAAATTTTGTAAATATTTTAATACTTGTGTTTAATACATTTCAATCTAAGAAGCATAGTATTCTCGCAACACTAGATCTATAGCATAATCTTGCGCTTATGTTTTGGTCTATGAGGGTGACCCCGGATTGTATTTGGTATTTTCAGTTTGGCTTTTGTCAGTACATAATTGCACAAAATGTGCTTGGTAGACGGCACTTCTGGTTACCAAATTAACCCTTTGACCACCACGTCAAAAGCAAAAGCGTGCTTTCGGCGTTAAGTTACGATTTCATGCTTTGATTTGTCATGTAGTCGTGACCGTGGCTCGTTGGACATATTTTGCTTTGTCATGTATACATGACTGTGGCGGACAAAATGTTAAAGATTTACTTGTTCAACAAATAAACCTAGCAAATAATGAATAGAATCGTGACATGATTAATAAAATTTCATTATAATATAACTTTACGTTAGGACGAATTTACATATAGACAGTGTTAGCACGATGAGACAAAGCTCATATCATTTTCTCGTAAAGATGTCAGAATGTATAGAGGGTCTAATTCTCCAGCTAACAGCCAAGACTGAAGCACATGACATGTTTGACTATGTTTAGATGAGAAAATATTGTTGTTTGGCAATCGTCACAATAAACTCATTGATGGACTTCACACGCTTGAGAGTATCCAACAGATCGGTATCATTGTAAAAAATAAAATTATAAAAAAGTATATCGCGATAAAATCTGTAAAAAATTATTCAAATCCAATGACCGACATTCATAACATGACTACTAAATCGAAGTTCCTCGTGTATAGAAACAAAAATACAAAATATAGTACTGTGGTGTCTTATTGTAAATTCGACGTAATTTTTTGTAAGATGAGAAAATTCCCTCTGCCCTGCGGGTACACTATTTAGCTTAAAATAATAATATTATATTTTTACTTTTATAGTTACAAGGAATTATAATAGTATTCTTTATAACGAGGAATAAGACAAACCATGTATCTAAACTTGAACATCTGATCTTGACAAACCGAGTCGTCGCTTTGCATGGTTCTACGTCAGGGATTAAAATGTTTTTGCTGTTTTGTAATAAAATAGGGCAAGGTCAGAGTCCTTTAAATACTAATGACAGGTTAAGTAAAGTATCTATTTATTTACAATAAACTATTACAAATCAAAGTACAGTAAATATTCCCTAATATAGTTTGACCTGAATCTCAATATGGTTGCAGCACCTTACAGCTCTTATGATTTGTAAACAAAAACTTGACGATTAAAAAGAGTGACCATGAGTTTCTTGCCCGTTCTTCTCATGAGCCCTACACCCTTGCTTTGCTGAACGTGGCAGTAAATGTAAATTCGCAGGAAAAAAAAGGGTAAATTTGACATTCATAAGTGTTACCTTGTAACGTAATCTGAATAAATTTATTTTGATTTTGATTTTGAAATACCATTTGCTTATAATGATCATTGGTCGTTGAATTAAGGTATTTGTAATAGCAGTTTTAACCATATTCAAGACAAAGTGTATCAAAATTTAACAAACTTATTTCCTATCCGATAGACCTGTATGTAAGATACAGGTTTTTCAAGCACTCCATGCATCTGGATCGAAATAACGTTACGTATTACATCAAACAAATAAAAAAGCAACGCTACATCTCACCTGTCACTATACCGCAATAATAAATAATAGTTTCCACGTACCCAACAGTGAAAACAGCATCCATTGACAATTACATTATAATTAAAACAAGATTAAACGAACAGATTCAATCATGGATTAGCAATAATTAAACCGTTCTCCACGTAATTACTTCATGTTATATCATTTTCTTGGAAGTAAATAGCCTTATTATAAAGTTAATAAGGTTTAGAATCCATCAGCAGAACACTTTCGGTTTCAAAATCTCGCGTGTGCCGTCAATGAGTTGTGATAAAAAGGCCAAATTGTTCTACGATTGTGTTTTTATCGTTTACATAATTGTGTTTAAGTTATTCTAACATGCTATGTATTGTAATGTTTTTCTTTTGTTTTATTTGATGTTTCCTTATTATTATGACGTTTATAATTGGATAGTTCTTTGAACGCTTTTGAGTGGAAATAAATTGGTTTCGTGTTCAATGATGAATTGTCTTGATAAGTAATTGAAGCCTTTGAGATAGTAGACGCTATGGACGGATAATTGCTTTATCAGTGAGAAAAAAAGAGATGCTATAAGATACAAATATAACAATGCATAGGTATCCATAACATAAAGAGGGAATGGAATAACAAAGAATATCATTTCTTGATAATATTTTGTAGATTGATTCGTTTTTATTTATTTTTCAGATTTCTTCTATAATAGTTAAGGTGACGTAATAGTTAAAAAGGTCAGTATTCTACAACACTTTGTCACTATAACTCCACAATGATCGGTTCCAAGTTAAAATGTGATATATATGAGCTAATTCTTAGATATATTTTTGGACAGAAACGAAGAGAAAATAATCTAAAAACGTATTTGAGAACTTACCAGGCTATTTCGTAATTATAATATCTAAACCAAGCTAACTAGTCCTACTCAAATGTTAATGCTTAAGATAATATAGACTATAATTGTTCACGAAACTACTTTTCCTAGTCAATCATTTTTAGTTGACTTTGCTCATAAAATATTCACTACTTCCGTTTAACTCCATACAAGTCTACCTGTACGAATGCATGTCTTTAGTCATAAACGTTTTATTATTGTACGACTTTACTTCTTTACGTTCAGGTAGCTAAACCAAATAATGTCAAAGTTTTTAATCGTCCTGTAGTCTATTGCTACCACACCTCAGCATCAAGATTAATGTATGCTTCAATCATTGTATGCTTGAAATCGAGATATATCTATATTTTTTAAAAGCCAATAACGAAAGACAAGGCTTGCATTAGGAGTAATTCCTGTGTCGCGAGGGACTTAAAAATATTGGAACAACAGATACAAAAGTCTTAAACACGGAAAAACTATTTGTGGATCACACAAATTATTGTCCTGTGTAGGGATCAAACCCACAACCCTCGGCGCAGCATCAGCGTTGAGGCCAACACTTAAACCATTACGCAAACTATGCAGTGACTAACAGTCATGCACTGTAAAGTAATTGTAAAGGACTGTCTCATACTCGTGCACGCAACGACATTGCTAAAAAATGGTAATGGTGATAATGACCCTTGCCTGATGCTTTTTATATTCTATTAAAGCAGTTAACAATTGTTTTATTACAAGCGCGCTTATAGTTGCGCTTGCAGCGCTCAATCGTGACCGATTTTTTCAACAAGGAATCGCTGATAGCTTAACGCTCAATGAAACTGTGCACTGGCATCGTCGTGACAGCACAACATCTCCTTAAGCACCCTGAAAACCATAAATATAGCAGAAATATAAATCTTGGTTTAATTGACTGCAATTCCACTTCCCGGTCAGGCAGCTTTAAATGTCTACTTTATCTTTCGGACTGATAGCTGGTAATAAGAGTTATCTCATAAATACTTTAGTAGCGATATCCTGGTAAGAGACTGTAGATCTACCACACAATAGTCTTGAATTCGATCCTATGGTACTTCGAAAATTCGAAGGCGTGACTTTGAATTTGCCAAGTTATGTGCGTATTGAATAGTTAAATATAGCTTATTTTAGCGGTCAAAGAAAATAACTTAAGGAAAGCCGCATGCGTGAGTGTTCTCCATTATGTTCTTGAAGATGTGTGAATTCTGCCAAATCATCATGGGCCAGCGTGGTGAGCTATTCCTTCTCATACTAAAGAGATCCGTACCCAGCTGTAGAACAGTTTATTATTATTAATTGCTTGGACCAATATTCATAACTTGGAAGCACTGACATTCACAATAGACAATCTACAGCAATTCTCTGTATTTGATCTCAACTTTTAAAACTCACAAAATTCGTATCAGGAATTAACAAGGATTACTTTTGTATAAGATAAGATATTATTTTTAGTCTAGATAAATATCTATCTATTTAGAATATGGATTATATAAATCAATACATGTAGTACATTTCAAATAACCGATTGTCTATTATGCGAAATGCAAATTAATGTGAGCGTAAATATGATTATGGTTAAACTTAACGGTAATGTTCGGGAAGTTAGTTCATTGTACCGTTTGGAAAACGGTTATGCAAACGGTCTTAAGATTTTTAGGTTTGATTTAAAGCTATACATTTTCTGAGCATAAATTGTAGCAAAAGTTAGATCATTTGTAGATATATATTATTTGTGTAAATTTTCAAAAAGTTTGCCAACCTATTAGGGTGTAATTTCAGTTAACTGACTTATATGAAGAAATTATTTTTTAGTTTAACTTTGCATACCCTACAACTGATCGTTATACGTTGATATTTAAATATTATTTGTTCTTGACTTCAAATTTGGCACTAAAAACTACTTCATCGAGTTTCTTGTCATTTTTTCTTATAGCTTATACATCGTTGCATGTAGCTTACTTGAATAAGGCTACAGGTTAATATTAATTCGGAGAAAACCATAATAAACTAACTTTGATAACCCTAATTATTATTTTGCGACCTCAATGAATAACGGTCTTGTGGCAAAGTCATTATGAGTCACATTGGTTTAACAAGAATCTGAATGTTTTAGGCGGAGTAAAATTTTCCTTCCTCGACAACTATCAGGGCCCTTTACAAATATTCCATCAACGGGTACTAAGTGCACCCAGACTCGGAACAACAGTTAATGGAGCACACAATTTGTTTACTTGGTGGTTCAGCCTATAACACTCTATGCAGTGGTGATGCGACTACTTAAACCATCTGTGCAGTCTGTATAACTATTTCTCACATTTACCTAGAGCGGTAAAACGTGTTAAGTATAATTTTCCGACATATCGCACTCTTAATAAAACAGCGACTTAACTCGAAATTTTAAAGTAAGGCAATTTGAACTCTAATTGTATATGTCTAATTCTAATATTATATTTGTGTTAAATCTTTGCAATAGAGTTCAAATTTGTTTAATCCAAAATACTGAGATAAGTCTCTGTTTTATTAAGGGTGCGATATATAGATCGAAATCATGTGAAACCTGTTCTAGTTATTTTCTAATGTCACTTTCTGTAATGTAAACTACTATGATCTGCGCCAGCTTTGAAATTGTATACTTAACTTTTACTATTAAAAGTGGCAATGAAATGTAATAATAATTTTCATTCAGGTATGTTGATTTTTAGTGTTAAGAAGCGATAGTAAATTGGGTATTTATTTGAATGAATATAGACATGCAGAAATATGTTGGTTGTACTTTCGATATATTGAAATGCTGCCTAATTTTAATCAACACAGCTGCAGAATCGAGACTTCAGGTTAACTACGAAAATTTACCGATAAAATAACCTATCCTCGTCTTATGGTATATATCTCTGATTACTTCCTATATTCATAGGCGTTCATAGCCAGTTGTACTTGGGTGCGGTCAGTCTATAGACGAGAGACCACTTAGTGGTATTTCATCTGAGCGTGTCCGTGCTTCGGAGAGCACGTAAAAAGTCGATCCCGGTTGTTGTCAAATTGACACCAGTCGTTAAGACATGTCAGAGGCCTACGGGCGGCTTGAACAATTCTTGACAACAGGTTGGCCACTAACTAAAAGAAAAGAAAAAAACAAAATGAAAAAGAAGAAAGTCTCAGGTAGCGATATATCATAACCACATTTCCCCAGCTATGTTAATTTTTTTTTTTTTTTTTTTTTTTTTTTACGTGGGGGAATGCATGACGCATACCCCTCCGCGGGGGCGGGCGGAGGGGTTATGTCGGACTCGCCGGGGTAAAATAAGATGTTAAGATGATAAAGTACCTCCCGGAATACCGACTAAACCTACCACGGTGTTCCTCGATAAAACCACTATCGACGGGGCCGCGCGAATCACTTTCGCATGCGGTCGCGACCCCGCCGAGGTTTCGGCCCGCCGTATGAAACGGCAGGCCACTACACGAAAGACCTACCCTAAAGGCACTTCTACCACTCCCTACTGTCCCCCCTAGAGGGGAGACGGACTCAACACAGAGGCACGCGTGGGAACACGCACGCCGCCTCTCGGACCTGGTGCTGAACGGATGGCGGGCAGGCCCACAAAGCCCGCCACCCCCAGGTCAAACCTCAGGGTGGCTGGAGGTCGTCCCGCGCCCTCCGGCGCCCGGCTCTGCGGTTGGGGAGAGGGTTCAAACGCTCCCTCTCCCGCCAGCTATGTTAATAAGCCGTGCTTATTGTACAACGTATTACTACTCAACATTATCGCATATTAAACCTAACCGAAATGCAATTTATTTAAATATTTAAAATAGCACTTGGCGTTTTCCTCCCCAATAGGCAATCCACAGGCAAAATAATAGGAATGTTAATAATTGTAATGATCTTCTAGACAGCAAAATGTAGCTTTTAGTATTATTTCAGAAAAATAATATTTAATCGGTACTGAAATCTAAAAAGGTACTCGATCGATACCGAATACGCTGGCGTCAGCATAAAGTTTTCCACTTATAGAACCGTACCATATGCATGAAGCAACACGGCTTATTGTTCGACCTTGTAAAATTTTTTACCCTTTTGATTGATGTGTCCGTCCTTGTCAGAAATGTTTGCCCTTTCGAATCGAGTATCGTGCTGCCAATGTTGATCTGTTGCCAGAAAATACAAAACACTTTGTCTGAGTCGGGCACCAAACCTTACCCACGGTTAGCAGTTGGAATTAACGTACATATACTTACGATAGCGCCATTCCAGAACCCAATGCAGCATTTTTAAATTTAGAATTACCTGCAACAACAAAAAGGCACATTTAGTAAAACAAAAACATCCAACCTAACCTTTATTACACTGATCTGTTTTTTAACCGATCTTCCAAACTCAATTAATTTCATCAGCAGCGGTCTCTATTGTTCATATTTCTTTCCATAGCAATTCCAACCTTTTCTCTTTTGATTTAAGGTAGACTTTCGCTTAGGTATAATAGGTGGGTATTAACAACGGTATTGGTCCGGTAACCGTGTCATTAGGCAAACACTCGAGAGAACATGGTGGTGATGTTTGTTCTTGATGGCCGAGGAGCTAAGAGGTTGACGGAAATGAGAGTGCTTGCGTTTCTTAGAGTATTGGTTAAAGTGTCTTGTACATTATACTAAAAGAGAGTATCAACCAACATATAAAAGCAATGTTTAAGAACAATGTTAGTTCACTCTGTGAGCGAAAGTAGATTTCAAATTTAAAAAGCATGCTGTAACAAACCAAAAGTCTGACTGACTGATCAAGATTATATTATATTGTATTATCGTCGATTCATAATAAGTAAATAATGCTAGATTATTTTACTGCCTGTCAGTAAGTGAATATTTAATGGAAAGACAACATTACTTTCATATACATATCAGTATCAGTCAATTTAATAAAAGCATATAAAAAATGTGTTATTTTGGTGTTTGCTTTTTTAACCGTGGTATTTTTTGTTAAGGAGATCAATATAAGTTTTTGCATAGAAAAAGTTTATGAGCAGAAGTACTAAGTGACACATTTAGGCTACACGGTTGGCGTAGTGATATAAGGGGTTGTCTAACGTATGAACCGACTGTTGTAACTTTGTGAGTTCAATCTCTACTTCTTCTCCCTAGCCTTTATTATTCCCTAGTCACTTGGGGTTGGCTTTTCTGGTCTAACCGGATTTGACTGGATATCAGTTTTTACACGGAGCGGCTGCCACCTGTCCTCCGCAACCCGAAGGCTAATGATACCCTAAGGCTAGACCAGTGAGGGTACTGACTTCCCAATAACGACTGCCATAGATATTCATAGCAGCCGGGACCGACGGCTTAACGTGCTCTCCAAGGCACGGAGCAGGCGATAATTGTTAATAAATACGCACATAATTTCGAAAAGTCATATAACTTCCGAAAGTCAGAGGTGCGCGACGTGGGTTCGAACCCGAGACCCTCTGCATTGCAGTCTGTTGGTCTCCCCACTGAGCTATCGCTGCTATATGAGTTCAATCTCTACACGACAGAATAAACGTTCTAAGGCACAAATAGTTCCGATTCTGGATGTTCTTTGTGTCACAGGAATTATTGGTACGGGAGTTGTCTTATAAAAAACACAAGTTACATAACCAAAGGTGAGACTAGAACCAAAGGTGTGAAGCTATAGGTAAAAGCTCGTTGTTTATAATGATATGTTCGGTGTAGTCCAGTTAAGTTCAAAAGGTCAAGACCGAGTGAAAGGTGGCAAGGTCAAATAACTCACGGTTCGATCCATTATTATGTCTGTTGAAACTAACTTGCAATCGCTACGATTCAAATTAAGTTTCTAAATAGTTATAGGTCAATGACTTTACAATTTTGTACCTGTATTTTTAGTGATTTTAACCTTTACGGCATAACGAGACTCAACTCAACTTTTAATTTAATGAAAATCTAATCTACTAAATAGAGAGCGAACCTATTGTCATTTACCACAGTGCAAGAATTTATAAATATCGATATGCATTTAACTAGAATATTAACATATTAAGTTGCAACGGCACACCGGCGGCTAGACATAACAAATCTTCAATTATGTATTACCGGAAGCCCAATCACCCTCTTTCCCCCTTCCCGGTCCTTCCCCTTCCCATTTTCTCTTCTTCCTTTCCTAAAGGGTTGGCAACGCGCAAGTGATGCCTCTGGTGTTGCAGGCGTCCATAGGCTGCGGTGACCACTTACCGTCGGGTGGGGCCGTATGCTTGTTTGCCAACATAGTTGTATTAACAAAAAATATGTCTGATATTACAACAATTGACAGGACAATTAACAAAATTAACTTTTTAAGAATGCATAAAGAATTTAAAATATTTGCAACAAGAAAACAGTTGCCAGTTATGTAACGAGTGGATAACATGATATATTATTTTCGCTTCGCTTATTTTTTATAAGCCAACTGCGCTGCGTCAGATAACACACAAACTACGAATACACACATAATCAAACGTTTGTTACGAGATATTTCTGTAGTTGTAGCTTCTTTGAAAAATATACAATACATACATACATAGATTATAGATTCACTATCCATGCGTATTTTTTTTTGTTAAGTATAGAGAGATGTATTACTATAATAACGAAGCCATCCTAGCTGGATCAAGATACCTAGCTGGGAAGAGAGAGAGAGCATTAAGTCTTAAGACAGTCGACAGCGACGAGGCAGACCTAAACGAAGATGGCGGCATTGCCTGGACGCCTTTGAAACAGATTGGTAGAAGATATCAAACAGCAAAGTGATTTTGAAGTCTAAGGGAGAGGTTTTTGCACAGTAGTGGGCAATACAAAAAGCTAACAAAAAATGTACCAAATTTGAGCATAACCCACAGTTATGGTATTATTTTTATACTAACTGGCTTAGTGGCCAGCGATAGTGAATGCATAAGGTCTCGGTACCAGCACGTTGATAAGTATGGTCCAAATTTTGTGCCATATAATATTATAATATCAGTATGTAATCAAATCAATACAATATAACCAGGTCGATTATTAACCCTTTAATAATAATAATAATAATAATAATAATAATATTCTACCACATACACACAACACCGTCTAGCCCAAACTAAGCAGAGCTTGTACTATGGGTGCTAGACAATGGATAAACATACTTATATACTTTTTTTTGTAAATACATACATATTATACATAGAAACACCCAGACCAAGACAAACATCCATGTTCATGTACACAAATGTTTGACTTGTTTAATATACACATAGCTTCAAAAAGTCAGAAATGCGTGCTTTGTAATCAAATTCGAAGCCTCTGCATGAAGGCCAACGATCTGCTGCTTTTCCATATCTGGATCAAATTCACAACACCGCCACGTTTTTAGTGGTAAGACAACCTAGTTAAGCCACTAAGCTAAACGTACAGTCAAGTCGTTATATTGTATGTACTTGTAAAGATAAATAAACAAAAAATGTGTACAATTAGATGGAATAACAAAATAGGAAGAAAGGAATTTCAGCCGCTAGAACAATTTGCATTGATACTTTTTCCTCAAGCGACTTTCAGTAAAGGATAGATAGCGATCAATGAATTGCATCATTCTTTTGTAAACTAGATAATAACAGCAGTTTAGTTTACTGTTATAAAGATAAATAAAGTTAAATATTGTAGTATGAAAGTGAATGCTAGTGGATGATTGCCTTTTTATGAGTTATTAGATTTTGAAGAATAAATTTCTATGCCTCGAGAACAGTATATTTGCCTGGCTGAACTCTAACTGGATTAACTGTACCCCTGATAAGATGTATGCAAAATTTCATTACGATCGATTGAATAGTTAAGGCGTGAAAGCGTAATAAAACAAAGTCCCAATCGCAGTTATAATATTAATTAGAATTTAGAAGTGTTATTTAAACAGAATTCTCGTTTTATGAAAACTGCTGCAGATATTTGCAGTGTAAAATGATTCTTGTATGCAAGAGTTTAAACTGTTGTGGTCTAGTTTGGTGTGTGAATTTTTGGACATTAATCTCTTAGCCAACGTTTAGAGCGCCGAGACACAATGTTTTTTTCATTGTGTCTGGTTTTTGGCTAATTGATGAGGAGGCAATGCGGACAGCGTTAAGTTCAAACAAATGTATTCCTCTGATTAATCTCAAAATAATGACAGTAGAGCAATATTATTTGGATATAATCTATATCGACCACTGCTAGGCTTCTTTATTTTGCTTTAGTTCATAATTTTATTATTATAAGGACTAGGAGCAAATTGTTCGCGTCTTTGGTGATCAAGAAGAAGAAGCCGGAGGCCCAATCACCCCCTTCATCCCCGCCCCTCCCCTCCCCTCTCCCCCATTCCCGCTCCTTCTTCTTCCCACTTACTTTCCTAAAGGGTCGGCAACGCGCAAGTGATGCCTCTGGTGTTGCAGGCGTCCATAGGCTACGGTGACCACTGACCATCAGGTGGGCCGTATGCTTGTTTGCCACCTTAGTAGAATAAAAAAAAGAAGAAGCTTTGGCAAATGCTACTAAGTTATAACTTATAAGCCTTCAATCTCTTGGACAATATAGGTAGGTACTCTTCCAATGATATTGCACTTTGGAGTCTTATCCAACTTCTCTATGCTCTAATTTCTCTTTGTTCTTATTTAATGTAAGCCGGTAAGTTACGTTAGTAGATTAGGTTAGTTGTTTGAAATGAATTCGCTTTAGCAATACTAATATTAAATTTAAAGTCGATCCATTTTATCGTAATTCTGAGCTCTTGTAGCGCTAAACACATGTCTAAGTCAATATTACCGAGCGGTATAAACCAACGTGTATAGCTGGACAGTTCAAGAAAATGCATTTGCATGCGTTTGTATACAAATACGAGTACGTATAATTAGGTTTGCAACCTAATAGTGCCACGTATGCGCGCTGATCTGCCAAAGATGCGTTTAGCTCTAAAAACCGAATGGAGGCGAAATATGGATAAATAAAACATTTTTCTCTAAGTAGAATCACAAAAATCTCTAAGTAAAAGACATCTAAAACGTACCTACTGCTCTGTTTTGACTAGCAATAAACAAATAACGAATTAAAAGAAAGCACAGTGACAGTTGAGTTACATTCGGATCGTATTAAGTTTTTGCCTCTGTCATTTCACCGAGTGACCTTAAAAGCCAGCTGCCTAATAATCTGATGACGATTGTTAGTGATGCGTATTTCGTCTTGTAGTTAGTAATGATCGATGCTTTGAATTGACTACTCGAATGGCGTAATTGTATTTTCAACTCGCTTGTAGGCTTGTGTGTTACATATATAGTTGTGCCGAGGCTAGGTGTTCTTTGTAGCTACAGCTAAAATTCTTCTAAAGATATCTAACTATATGTAGGTAGGTAGAAACCAGGGTTGTTGCGGATGCAGATTTATTGACATCCGCGGATGCGAATACGGATATTTGCAATATCACATCCGCGGATACGGATACAGATGCGGATGTCCAAATCGATGCGAAAGCTCCGCAATTGCGGATGCGGATGTTGATGAAAATTGTTTATCTTATTTAATAAAAAAATTCTAATATCAACGCCTTCACAGGTTCAAGCTTGTTTTGCAAAGGTTTATAAATTAAACACGTACTACTGAACAACTGATTTCTTTCTTATCGTAACGTACTATTATACGAATCCTTCCGAAAGGCTTTTTAAAAAAAACTAAATATTTACGGCTAAAATAAAATATATTGTTGGTCTCAAAACACGAGGTTAAATATGATACAAAATTGGACACTGAGTCTAAAGGAAATTGGCACAGGTAGAATTAGAAATAAAAATGAATTGTCGCGACGAAAGATTGGAGAAGACTGGCTCTCAGAGCAAGAGCGCGGTGCTTGAATGCCGTATTGCTGATGCAGCAAAACGATGTTACAGTGTAGCTAGGGTTGTCAGCTATATTTATGTGATGTTAGTATTTTTACTAGCATTTTGGGTATATAACAGCCCCCCGGTTTAGAGTAAACTACACGGTCTTTTATGTGTGAGTTTACGTAAAAGCAGATATTATAGTCTATCCAATTCGCAGACTAGGTGGTGGAATTGTTTCAACCATTTCGATCTCGTCTTCTGGTTGAGGTTCATTATCACGAGAAGTGTTATTTCTTTGGAGTCTAAATAAGTTTCTACGTATGCCAATTTTACAAAGTTTGAATATAACAAGGAATACAATTAGAGTAATAATAACGATTACAATACTGGAATAGTAGTCTTGATATAGGACAATATGAGGTTTCTCTATAATTTCTTCTAAATCTTTTAACATTTCTGGATTATCGTAGGCTATAGAATCTAAGTTTACATTTTTCAGATTTACTACAGGTAAGTTGCTTACAATATTCTTATAAGCTAGAGAATTACAACACGAGTCATTTAAAATATTAAAGTTAGATACAATGGGTTTCAAATGGATCTTAAAACTATCTTTGGATATTAAACGAGTATCCTTACAATAAGCAATACAATTAGGAGGTAAATATAGCATTCCATTACCGCTTATACCTATCTCACTTGATTGAGTGTCATTACATACAATATTTATTTTTGTTTTCTCTGATATTACATATAACCATTTGTTATTACGAAGCGGTTGCCATATATTTATATTACCATGAATAAATTTGGCTTCACAAATATTTGGAATTGAGGTAAGTACATTTACAATTATTTCTGTCTCGCATGAGGGAGTAGCTAATGGGGAATAGGTTGTAGAGCCTTCACAGAGATAATGATCATTACTGATCATTTTGCATGATTCTAAACTGTCTAGTTTACAGTAGGTGGATCTATCTGTACTGATACCGATGTATTTAGAGGATGGGATGATGGTGACATAAGACACTGGATTGTTAGCGTCATGAGGAGCTGGTGAAGGTAAGTTATGATATAGGTTCAGGTCTGTGGTATGTACTAGAGGTATCTTAATAGTAAATACTATCATGTCTCTATTAAAGTAAGAAGATATTTCAGATACGTTCAAGATAGTATACATATTCTCAAGGCTAAGAAGAACTGGCAGTTGTTGTGAACTAGGTAAGAATCGGTAATTAGCAACTAATTCGGTGTAGAGTTCCTTAGGGGTGAGTATGGTTGGATATAGAACATTTGATTTACTAAACATAATCGAATTGATGGCATCGCTGACTTTGAATGACAGGGCTAGAAGATTATTTTCTATCATGGAAATTACTTCTAACATGCGGGATCTTAAACCTAATTCTCGAGATGCATGGCTTAAGTTTCGAATATCTTCAGAGAATTCAGTGATGGCGCATTTTAATTGTTCTTCATTAATAATTATGTTGTTCAGAGTTTGATTCACCGATTTAAGAGTAGAAGTGGTAACTAGAATATTTTCTTTCATTAAACTGGCCATTTTCTTTTGATCTGTTTCGACTGCTTTTATAGCATTATCGTAACGGATAGCATCTTCTTCATTCATAGTACCGAATAGTTTCTTAGAGACAGAACCAATGATGCCAAATGGAACGGATCGTTTAGAGAGATGGCGAGACGTGAGATGGGATATAGCTTCATTATCGTGAATTACATCATGTAAACGAGTATATAAAGGTTCAAGGATATTTCCGCATTCTAGGTGGTCGAAAACTAGACTACCTTCACAAAGTACACTAGATATATTTAGAAATAATAATAATAATAATAATAATAATAATATGCTACCACATACACACAACACCATCTGTTTGAAATGTTTGAAGGTTATCTATATGAGGACTTATAAACGATATATCGAATGGAGTAACTACGCTAAGATAATTATTAACAAAACTTAAAGAACCTAAGGGGTCGAAGTATATTCCAGGGCTATTCGTCATGGGTGTGATGAAGTCTTGACCCTGAATAGTTGGCGTGAATATACTGTAATGAGATTATGAAATACATTAATAATATTTTAATGTTTATGATATTTATAAGTTACAAGGAGTGTGTGGCCTCTGCAGGTTTGAGTTGGTCAAAGTGATGAGTAACGTGGTGTCTGTTTATGAGGAGGGTCACCGTATGATTGTTATGAACTTTGATGATCTTATACGGTCCTTTCCAAAGGGGTGACAGAGCTTTTCTTAACCTCAAATGATTCTTCAGATAGACGTAATCACCGACTTTATATTTGGGAGGAGTCTTAGTATGGGTATCATAATAGTTTTTGGAATTCTCTTTGGATTTCAGAATATTTTGTAATGCCTTTTCCCTTGTATATTTGAGTTTGTGTTGTAGTCTTTTAATATAGTCGCTATAAGTTGTACCGAGTTTTTGTTCGTAAACAGAAGATGGTAAATAAGGTAGGTGACCAAAAACTAATTCGTAAGGAGAGAATTTTGTTGTGGAATGTGTTGTAGTATTATATGTTAGCATGGCAGTGTAAACATAAGTGGGCCAATTGTCTTGATTTTCGTTAATAAATGATTTCAGATACTCTTTTAGGGTAGAGTGGCTACGTTCTAAAGCGCCCTGAGTTTGGGGGTGATACGGTGAAGACCAGAGCTGTTTTATTTTCAGGAATTGGCATGTAGTTTTAAAGAGATCCGAGGTAAAATTAGTACCTTGATCGCTCAAGATTGATTTAGGAATGCCGAATAAGGAAATGAAATGAATGAGGCAGTCACTTGTTTCCTCTGCAGTCGTACTACGTATGGGATAGGCTACAGAGTACTTTGTCAGATCGTCTTGTAATGTAAGTATATACTTAAGTTTACCAGGTCCAGACTCAGGTAGGGGTCCGACAATGTCTAGGGCTATACGCTGAAACGGGGAAGTGGAAGTAGTAGTAATTTCCATAGGGGCTCTATTTAATTTTCGCAAAGCTTTATTTTCTTGGCATGATTTGCACTTCTTGACATAGTCTTCTATGTCACTCCTCATTCTTTTCCAATAGAATTGCTCTTTTATTCGATTGTACATACGCGATGACCCTAAGTGTCCGGCAATTGGAAGATCGTGGTTCTCGCGTAGTATTTTAGATATTTCGCTAAGTGTAGGATATATAATCTTATTCAGATATACGTGGATGCGGATTTTCGTATTATGGAATATGTATGTAAGTATATTATAAATTTTAGTGTATGAGTGGTGATCAAAGGGATTTCTGAAATCGGAGATTGCGACGTCAACGAGATTTTCTAACTTCATGAGTTCGTTTCTTATTTGTTTCAGAGTTGTATATATGGCTGGGTAGGGTGACTCATCGAAATGATGAACTTTGGTAAAAATAAGATAAATTATTTTATCGTTGTATTTCATTTTCAGGGAAGAGTGCAATTCCTTTTCAGCATTAAGAATTTCGTCTTTGTTTTCGACGTTTGATAAGATCTCGTACATATATGGATTTGATTCGTCTAGGTCTATTGATGTAGGAATTAGGATGACTTTATAGGGTGATTTTAGAAGGTTTTCGTTATGTTCTAATAGGTTAGTGTCACAAGTGAAATTTTTGTTGGACATTTGTTTCAGGAATTGGGAGTAATCGTCGTTATTTAATTGAGTGATTGAGTCTGTTTCATTCTCGTTAGGCGAAGGAATTTGTAAAGAGTCGAAGTCAAGATTCAGATCAGTGCTTTGTGGGCTGGTATCATATGTTCCCCAATCTATGGGATCCAATTGAGGTAACAATGAGTCTTGTTCTTGGGTTGTTAAAGGGTTTTGTGTTACTGGGTTAGCGTTTGGATTTAGGAGGTCCTCGTCATTGAAGGTGAATGGGATATGAGGTGGTAATTCTACTAGAGAGTCTTCTAATGGGTTGCTATGTTCGTCGGTGTCGTTGGGTAGTTCTAGATTAGGAAGTGGTGATAAGTTGCCTTCTACTGGGTTGACAGGGAAGCGCGACAGTGCGTCGGCGTTAGAGTTTATTTTCCCTTTCTTATGGACAATCTCATAGTCGAATTCCTCTAATTTCAGACGCCAGCGAATGAGTCTAGACCCTGGGTCTTTACAATTAAATAACCATTGAAGTGGTTTATGGTCTGTGATTATTGTGAATCGGTGTCCATAAAGATAGGGGCGGAAAGCTTTGGTGCCAAAGACAATAGCAAGGCATTCCTTTTCGGTAACGCTATAATTGCATTCGGCCTTATTGAGTGTTCGGGATGAGTAGGCGATTGGTAGGTCTTTCCCTATTGGTCCTTGGGATAGGATCGCAGAAACAGCGTAATTAGAAGCGTCACAGGTAAGTAAAAAGGGTTTGGAAAAGTCAGGGTATGCTAGGATAGGAGACGTTACGAGTTTGTTCTGTAAGTTTTCGAATGCTAATTGTTGTTCATTGCCCCATTTGAATTCTTTGTCTTTTTTCAAGAGAGCCGTTAATGGTTTAGCTGTTTTGGAGAAGTCAGGGATGAAGCGTCTATAATATGATACTAATCCTAAGAATGATTTTACATCTTTAGGGTTCTTTGGTGTAGGGAATCCGGTGATGGCTTTTATCTTTTCTGGGTTTGGTTTTACGCCTTCGCTATTAATAATGTGGCCAAGATATGCGACTTCTTTACGCAAAAATTCGCATTTTTCTGGCTGTAACTTCAAATTGTATTTCCTGAGTCTTTCGAAAACGGTAATTAGGTTTTGGATGCTTGAAAGGAGGTCGGGTCCATAAACTACAATGTCGTCTAAATAAACGAAACAGCGGGAGCCTTGAAGGCCAGAGAGGCAAGTATTCATTAATTTCTGGAATGTAGAAGGGGCATTCTTTAAACCGAATGGCATTCGTGTGAATTGGAAATGGCCTTGAGGGATGGAGAAAGCTGTTTTAGGCGCGTCTTGGGGGCACATTGGTATTTGATGGAATCCAGATGCCAGATCTAGTGTAGTGAAATACTGACTTTTTCCTAATTGGTCTAATATTTCTGTTATTTGTGGTATTGGGTATGTTTCGCCTATCGTGATGTCGTTTAATTTCCTATAATCGATTACTACTCTCCATTTACGTTGGCCGGACGCGTCTAATTTTTTGGGGACTACCCAAATAGGAGATGACCAAGGTGAGTCAGAGGGGGTGACTATGTTTTGTTCTAGCATTTTGTTAATTTGGCTTTCAACTTCTTTCTTATGACACTCGGGGAATCTGTAGGATTTGGTTTGAATTGGGATATCTGTGGTTGTCCTTATTTTGTGTTCGGCAGTTGTAGTAGAGGTGAGTTGGTCACCTGGGAGGTAAAAGATGTCAGAGTAGTCTGTGCAGGTTTGTAATAGAGCGTCTGTTTCTTCGCTGTTAAGATGGGTGATTCGGAGTTGTTTAAGGACTTCGTTTGTTCTAGCTAAAGTGTTTGGATTTGGAATCGTTTCAGATAGGGGCATACACATATTGGATTGAGTCTCGAAAGGTTCTATGTCAAGATCAAGGTTGGAATGAATCGTGACAGGGTCCTCGGAGGTATTGACAACAGTTATGTTTACTCGTCCGTTTTCTTTTATCTTTACAATGCAGTTAGCGACTAATAATGTTTCTGAAATATGTTGATCGACAATAATGCCTTCCTTAGCAATTGGATTCTTAACGGAGCATTCTATTACAGTTTCCGTTCGAGGGGGTATTGTATATAGAGGAACGGAAAATATCAGTTCGACAGAGTCGTTGCCAATTTGTAAGGTACTTCGGCTGTAATCAATTTGACATTCTAAGCTTTTGAAAAGGTCATTACCTATAATACCATCGTGACTCAAACTAATGTTTTTGACTACATGAAATTCGTGAAAGTATGGTTCATTGTTTTTCCTAAATATTTCCATTTGGAAACTGCCTAAAGTGGGTGTTACATCGTCACCGGCATCGATGCCTTTTAAGGTGATTACATTGTCGCTTAGGGTTGGAATTTTTGACATAGAACTTGATTTCAGTAAACAGATGCAGGAGCCAGTGTCAACTAAGAAAGATAAAGGGTGTGAGGCGACTGAAGTTTGGATTTTGACATAAGGTAGGTATCTCTTCTCTGTATTATTATTAAGTTTATAGATTTTAACGTCTTCCTTCTCTATTTTAGGATGCGGTGGAGAGGGTGCGAGTGGTTTTAAGTTGGATACGGAGGATTTAGTATACGATACAGAGGATTTAGGATTGGATACAGAGGATTTGGAATACGATACAGGGGATTTGGCATTGGATACAGGGGATTTGGCATTGGATACAGAGGATTTGGTATACGATACAGAGGATTTGGCATTGGATACAGGGGATTTGGCATTGGATACAGAGGATTTGGTATTGGATACAGAGGATTTGGTATATGATACAGAGGATTTGGTATACGATACAGAGGATTTAGAATTGAATACAGAGGGTTTGGTATATGATTCAGAGGATTTGGAATTGGATACAGAGGATTTAGAATTGGATACAGGGGATTTAGTATATGATACAGAGGATTTAGAAGTATCGGCTTTCATTGATGTATTTCCCGTGCGATACCGTTCGGGAAAATCTACTCGTTTAAATGATCTACTTCATCGACACTATCGTCTCGTAATTGGTCGAAGTAATGAACTTTGCGAGAGGGGTCTTGCACCTGATTGTATTGACGACCAGAAGTCGAGGGTTGGTTGTAATATTGATTACGATTGTTGTTATATTGCCGCTTTCGGCAGTTCTCGATAGTGTGCCCGATGTTTTTGCAATATCGGCATATTAGATCGCTAGTGTTTACCTTCTTGTGTGCGTCTGCCGCACGAGGGTTCTGTGGTGTGGGAAACCGACTAGTCTGGGGTTCGCGTCGGGGTAAGAATTTTGGTCTATCTGTATTATTAAAGAAAGGCTGTAAAGGCTTCTTTGTGATGCTGGCTAGAATCTTTTCTTCGGCGAAGGCAAAATTGACTGCTGCATTGAGCGAGTCAGGGTCGCGGCATCTAACGAACTGCGAAAGCCGCGGGTGTAACCCTATTACAAAAGTGTGTACAGCAAGGTCTTGCATTGCTGCCACACGACCTGCCAATTCAGTCTTTTTCTTGGTAGGTATAGAAATATTTATTTCTGTCAAAAGTTTAGCGAGACATGTTTCTATTTTAAGGGCAAATTGGTTTACTGATTCGGATGGGCCCTGTTTGCAATCCTGCAGCTCGGACAAGAGGTGTGTATAGTGTTTTTTCTCACCGAACTGGTGTTTGAGAAATTCTAGGAATTGCTCGAACGTATCGAATTCCTTGATATTACAAGTAGATTCCGCCCTGCTTTCTAATTGGCTGAGAATATATTTGAATAATATAGGTCTCTGCGATTTGTTTGCTAGACCGTAGGCATTTTGGCAATTGGCAATGAACGAGTTTAATTTGTCTCTCGTACCGTCAAAGGGTTTTATAAACTTTAATAGGACATTCAATTCTATCTTATCCTCGGGCTCCACTCGAGGGGTAGTGCTCTTAGATGCGGTAGGGTTTTCCTCTTTGGGATCATGTTTGGAGGTCATTTTGGACATAGACTAGTATTACACACACGAGAACAATACACACAAAGAACAAGTTACATAAAACAGAACAAAGCAATGACAAAGTAGAATAACACAGTTATAGAATAATGAACAAGGGTCAGCTTTGTGACCCAGTCAAGCGGATACAGAGTTTGTTTAAGTTGCGAGCTTATCAGTTCATAGTAAGTCAACGGATGTCTAATATAAACAGTGTTCGAAGCTGCTTCGATTCTCTATAGTTAATTTTAAATTGTTCAATGTTTCTATTTTAGAATCAAAATAAAGTTTATTAAGTATTTGATGTTATACGTTGGTAAGGGTTGTAGATATATGAGTTCACTTTGTCACTAAGCACAGAATTGGTAATTTATATTACTCACAGTAGGGTCGCCACAACCGTTGCGGACACTGTCGGCATCATCACGACCGAATTGATGAGGGGATGAGTAGCACTGCTCACTCGACGACAAGGCCTGCCAGAAAGCCTTCAGCAAGGCCTTCTCTACTGCACGGAGATGTTTGGCCGCGTATGTTCGCAAGCAAACACGTAGACACAGGAGCACAGCGTGGCGCGATATAGTATAGGTTCGACACAATATCTTTGCCGTAATAGAAAGTTCGCGGAGAGCGTTTCGGAGACGTATTAGGGTAAATGTTCAAGGGATTTTCGTATCCCACCGCTGCCACCAAATATTATACGAATCCTTCCGAAAGGCTTTTTAAAAAAAACTAAATATTTACGGCTAAAATAAAATATATTGTTGGTCTCAAAACACGAGGTTAAATATGATACAAAATTGGACACTGAGTCTAAAGGAAATTGGCACAGGTAGAATTAGAAATAAAAATGAATTGTCGCGACGAAAGATTGGAGAAGACTGGCTCTCAGAGCAAGAGCGCGGTGCTTGAATGCCGTATTGCTGATGCAGCAAAACGATGTTACAGTGTAGCTAGGGTTGTCAGCTATATTTATGTGATGTTAGTATTTTTACTAGCATTTTGGGTATATAACAGTACGCTGTATCTAGATCCGCATCAAGATCCGCGTTGATTATTGCGGATGCGGATGCAGATGTTCAAATCGATGCAGAAACTTCGCGATTGCAGATGCGGATGCGAATATTCGCAACATCACTGGTAAAGTGGGGATAATGTTAATCCTTACCCCTCTAATAGTAGAGGGGTAAGGATTAACATTATCCCCACTTTCTTTATTTTCGTTTTTAAAGACATCTCTCGTACAAGAGATCAGTCATTGAATTATCCTTGTTACAAACATAACAATTAACGGACTCGGAGCCTTGTTATGTATAAAACGTTTTATGAAATCTGGTGGGCCAGTGTAATTTTTGCCCTTAACGGTGACAGCATAGCAACTTCTTTTATGGCGGTTGAGCAACGTGCGAGTAATACAAGTGCCAAAGTTACAATAGTTCCTAGGCTGGTGATTGCTTTCGATGGTAAACTTACCATACTATGTTTGTTTGCTATCTTAGGAGCATAAAATAAACATCTAAGATTTTATTATTTTGTCAATTGCTGGAATGCCAGACATAATTAAGAAACGCATAGGCGGGCCGCTACAGACCAAACGTTCAGTGCGTGTAAAATAAAATCATTACTTTATATCGAGTATACCTAATAGATGTTTATGGTATCATTCGTAATCTCGATTGTGCCTAATTATCAAGCTACGGGACTTAAAATCAACGTAGCAAAAGAACAAGAATACATTTTTTTGTATTATATAGGATAAAGGTATATAGGAATTAACTTAAGAGGATACAACATCTGTCTCAACATAAGTACTATTGGAAATATGACCAGTTATGTCATGTTTCCAACAGTATTGTATGCATTTTACCTCATTTTAGGAGGAGAACACGAGGCTGCCGTTTTATCATTTGGTGACGGTACAAATGGCTGCTCTTACGAGCTATTGGCGAAAGAGTAATATAACTGTTACTGAGTTTTGCAGAAATTAACAGTTACAGAGCCCAACAAACATTCCTTTTCGACACTACAGTGATATTTCTGGTGTTACAGGCAATCATACACTACCTACTGATATCATAAGGTGTAAATGAAAATGAATTCACGAGTAATAACGCAATAAAATAATTACGAATCAGAAAGAAAAAAACCATTTATTAATAAGTATCGAGAGAAACATATTTATTACAACTGTCATTTGTAATTAAATTTCCGTTGCAACTTGCAGCCGAGTCGACTCGAGTCTATTCAATTTGCGTTATCCAATCGAATTCATTCTTAGCCCATCTCTAATTTATATTTTTAATCTACGTACTCGATTCACGTTCCGATTGGCTTTTATTCGATTCATTCAATCTTTGCGTTTCGGTAGCTAAATAGAGCGGAGCTAATGACATAAATAAAATGTTTTGAATATCGATATGGTTAGAAAGTAAAATTTTATATTGTTGTTGCGCTGTGAAATTGACTATAGCCGAACGGATTGGATTAAATTATACATTTTAAATGGCGACATTTAAACTTTAATATAATAAAAGTATAAATATGTCTGTCTCGGTGGTAGGTACACAATACTCTAACATTTATAATATTATTAAATGTTTCTTTATTTTAGTTTTATATGGACATTAATAAATGGCATAATGACTGCCACAACTTGTACATAAATGAGTTGTAAAATACTGAAATTATAATATGGCGATTAAAAGAGTGGCCTTGAGTTGCTTGCCGGTATTGTTTCATAGGTTTAACCCATTGCCTGAACCTAGCAACTAACTAAGATGTATTTTCAGTAAATTTAGTCAAATCGCTAACACTAAAGTTAGCTTTGTGACCTAAATGAATAAATGATTTTCCACTTTGACTTAGACTTTAACACAATTAAACACGAAAATTGTTAATGCGACTACTGCGCGTTCTTGGCTTCGATATCCGAGACAGACAAAATGTTATGAGTATTTCTGTTCGAGAATTCGCGGTATAAGAATGTTGCTTAGACCTAAAATAATAGTTGTCATGCGATTAAGTACTACACAATAGGTACGTACTAAGGTATGTAATACAATGCAAACTCTCTGGAGGCCCAATTACCCTCTTTCCCCCTTCCCGCTCCTTCTCCTTCCCACTTCCTCCTTTCCTAAAGGGTCGGCAACGCGCAAGTGATGCCTCTGGTGTTGCAGGCGTCCATAGGCTACGGTAACCACTTACCATCAGGTGGGCCGTATGCTTGTTTGCCACCTTAATTGTATATAAAAAATCTCTGAGTTCGAGAGTTATTAGTCGTACTGAAAAGAGTATAATATTGTGCATGTAAATAAATTAAATAGTGTGATGATATGCAAATAGTGTCGTTAACATCGTTTATAAAATGTTATCGATATACGTATACCGATAATTATGATGTTAGTAAACCTTATAAATCATCTCCCATTTTTTCCCATCTATTCATTAGATTCTCAGTTCTGATCTTAATTCAGATCGCTGTATAATGTGTGGGATTAATTTACAATACTAATTAGATGCATTATTCATTGTAACATCTCACGCATAGCACCTCGAATTACCAACAATAAATTATAATTAATTTAATTCGTGTTTTTTATCGATATTCTCGGAAATCACTAGTGAATCGATTTTAATGATTGCGGTGCAATCCTTTATGAAAGTAGTAGAATTACGTATTGATTTACGGGTTAGTTACTTATTATTACAGATTCATTGATCTCAAACATAAATACGTAAGATTGATTATCGATATTTAATTTGGTTTATTATTTAATACCTCTGTGGCGCAGCGATATTGAATGCGACTATTGTGCATGAGGTATCTGGTTCGATTTTCCGATTGGACAAAATGTTAATACCATTTTTTGACAAAATAAAAAAGAACGGTACTTTTATTTCTTTTATTTTAACGTGAGTGAATGCATTGACGCATGTCCCTCCGCGGGGGCAGGCGGAGGGGTTATATCGGACTCACCCGGGAAAAGATGGAGATATCCCGGTAATACCGACTAAACCTACCACGGTGATCCTACTCACAATCTATGGCCGGGGCGCAGGGATCACTCGCGCATTCATCCTGCAGGCCTTGCAGTAAAAGTAATTAGTACCTGACAGCACGCAGTCTGGAACTGTGCCTCTGTGCATCTTATAACGTGAGACCTAGAACTACAAATAGCGAAAGGTGTAACACAGGGGGCATTCGGGGACATGGGCATGAGACTATAATGTATGTTAGTGTTTGGAGATAGTCACGCTGTTAGTTCAAGCAATTGAAACCAAGACTCGTAGATGTCCATACATAGACTCACGTCTACATAAATCCTCTAGCATATACATGTAGGGAATAGGCACAAAGCAATTATGAGAAAATAAGACCTCAGACACCTTTGTCAGACACAATAGAAAAAACATTGTGCTGCTTTAGTCTGTGTGTGTCAGCCTACAGCCGGGTTAAACACCTTTGCCAAACTCTTCAAATAATTACAAGCGTAATATTATGTTGATGTTACGTCTAAATAAATGTTAAATAAATGGAATAACTTCGTACTGCAGTGTCAATTAAAGCGATTAATGCATTTATAAATATTCATGTGGCTTGCGATATTTTTATAAAAGACATTTAGAGGTTACTCACTTTGTGTACCGTTAGTCAGTACAGTTCTGTGCGATACGGGTCTTGCGATAAACGCAAATAATGCGATGAACTTTAGCGTTAAAGTAACTGTGGACAACTTTATTAGAGAATCATTGACGTGACTTTGAAGGCAGTGGTTTGAGTAGCCGCCTCGTTCTTGCCACTGCGCCCTGTGAGGTTCGAATCTCTTACGTGACAAATACTTTTGCGATCCATTCCTTCCTTCAGTCAATATCGACTAGAAGGAAACAAATCCATACATGTATCCCACAATGTTACTTTTGGGTTGTCTAGGGTATAACTCATTGGAAGTCAGACGGGAGATGCATCAACTTATAGCCATGTGCAAAATTCTGAGGGGAAAAATTGATGCACCAGACCTCCATGACGAGCTGTGTCGATTTTTTGTTCCTAATAACTATCGTCGCAACCGAAGGCACATGTTGTTTGCCGTGCCATCATGTCGCCCATACCACGCTCGCTTTCTGCTCTCAACGCTCTCCTGTACGCCAGTCCTGACTGTGAGTTGTTTGCGGATGGATGAATATATTGTTAGTGTGTCAGCGATTTTGTGAGAGGAAGGAATGATTGTTCGTCTTGGTATCCATATAATTGTTTATTTGTTTTATATCTTTGTTTTAATTTTGTGTCTGTTTCATGTTTTCCTATCTTTAATTATTGTAATTGGTGTACAACCGTTATAATTAAATAAATAAGTAAATAAAACAGACATTGTTAGAATTTTCATAAAATAACATTCTATGTAAGTATAATAAAGCAGTCTTTCCTAAAACAGCTTCTTTGCAATACAATATAGTTTGTTTTTCGTTTTGCAATAGACTTAAGCCTGTCCTACTTCTTTTCATGTTTCAGCCTTAGAATAAGAAGAGATAATTAGTATTGTGTATTGTTTCTGGCTTATTATGTTATGTGTTACTGACCTAAAATGTACACGATGTAATTAATAATAATAATTTACACTGTAGCGATCTTTGGTGTGGACGTGGCGTGGTTGTGGCCAAGAAGTGGCGCAGATGTTGAATGGTGATATGTTTCTTCTGCTTTATAGTTTGCTATATAGGTTGAGCATAGCGATGTTTTCGCTTAATCTGGGATTTTGTTTAAACTAGAACAACTTGACTGAGGACATCTCACTACAGTAAGTGAACTGTATAACAAATCTTCTGTAATGTATTCGATACTGCTACAAAAAGGTTGCTGCTAAACAAACGTGTATTCTATCTGCATTGGGTAGTTTCTAGACTTCTTGTAGAGGTGTTGTGATATCAGCAGGAGACCAGTATCTTTTGCGCATTTTGCAGGTGACACAGCAACCCTTCATTATACAAGAGATACTCTTTGTGCCGCAAGTGTCCATAAAAAACGGTAACCGATTATGATCTGTAATATTATTATTTTTCATAAATTACACAGGCATCGTGACGTAGGCGCTTTCCGTTCGTCACGTCTATGCCATATCCAAGCCACGCGCTGCTTTCGTATCAACTGAGCCTTATTATGCCACGCGGTGCTTTCGTATCAACTGAGCCTTATTATTTATGACCCGACAATAACAGCAATAAGTTCAGTGAAAAGATTTGTACAGCGCTCGGCAAATATCTTGAACAGGGGGCGGGCGTGGTGGGGAGGATTCCTGCACGTACAAAGTCACTGCTTAGTTGGCAAGTTCGTGCCTATACTTACACTTAACTAAGAATACTGCTGTGAGCCGTACATTTGTTACAGGTGACATACAAAACAAGTGAAATATGTGGATAAGCAAAGTATGCATATAAGATAGTTTGAAAGTAGGCCGTTTCTTATTTAATTTTGCTATTTTCTTGCAGCGTATAAATATATTTTTAATAGTCACCCAAACTATATATATTATATATAACATTCGAAACTGCAACCCTTTCTAAAAGCTACGCTAAGCTCTAGGCTGGCGTATAGTTTAATTGCCTTCAAGAATATAATGTGAATCTATAAATTATGATAGTAATTTAGAGATATAAGACGTGGTATAGAATAAAAAGGTTTTATTCAAAGACCGTGATATTGCCATGAATTAAGAGCCAGGGATTACCAAGCCGCTAGAAAACTGACTTATCGTAAACTAATCAGAATATTGTTGGTAGCCGGCATAACTCTCACTGCTCATTCAAATATTCGCTTTAGTTGAATAAACGGTTATTCAACTAGCGTGAATGAATCCGTAATCGTAACCTTAGTTTCTTTTCATTATCATTTTATTTATATTTTATTGAGGCAGTAACACATTACAAGATTAATGTGCGTGAAATAATATTACTTAACGTATATATTGTTATTATTTGTTAGATAATTATACTTCTTTTATTTATAAATATTCGCCGATGACATAAATATTTTTTTAAAATAAATATAGTTAGAATTACACTTCGTTCTTAACAAATGTTGTTTTTTACATAGTGTTTCTATTTTTCGATGTTTAAAGGTAATTATCATATCTTATAACGGTAAACGAACACATTGATACAAGTAATGTCTGTCAGAGAATATTGGCGTAAAGTTTATTTTTTTTAAAGACATCTCCCGCACTAGGAGTATTTTTTGTCATGGGGCTTTACCAACATTCAAACAACGTACATAAAGAACACCCAGATTCGGAACGAACATTTGTGGATAACACAATTTTTTGTCCCGTGTGGAGATCGAACCCACAATATTCAGCGCGGCGGCAGAGGCATGGCGACCACTTAATCGCTAAGCCATCCGTGTAGTCTCAGTTCTCTCTAGTCAACTGTGTGACATCAAGCCTTGGTGAATTATGACTCTTTATATATTATGAGATTATCTAGGACACTTAATGGCCTATTGTAAGTTGACTCTAAGGATGAGTACCTTAAAATAAGAAGATGACGGCCTCATGTCCTTGTTTGCAGTAATTCAGGCTTCCAGTGTGAGTTATAGAATCGCTGTCTTATCTGGCCAACTCGTACACCTTTATGCTCGCTACACAAGTATTGCATATCAATGCATGAATTTTACATCTAGTTTTACAACCGGCTACAGTAACTACTTCCTAACTAACGGCGTGTTATACCCTTATTTGCCACCTAAATCTTCTCCCTAGCCTTTATTATTCCCAAGTCACTTTGGGTCGGCTTTTCTGGTCTAACCAGATTTGACTGGATATCAGTTTTTACACGGAGCGGCTGCCACCTGACCTCCGCAACCCGAAGGCTAACAATACCCTAAGGCTAGACTAGTGTTAGGATATTAGAGGGTACTGACTTTCCCAATAACGACTGCCATAGATGTTCATGGCAGCCGGGACCGACGGCTTAACGTGCTCTCCGAGGCACGGAGCAGGCGATAATTGTTAATAAATATTTTTTTTATAAGTTAATTTTTATATTATTTGCCACCTAAATAATATAAAAAATAACTCATTGCCGTCTATTTTGACATCACCTTACATTATTCAATATGCCTATATTGTATCCATGTATTACATTGTAAATGACTCACGAACAGCTATGGGGGAATCAAAATATCTATACTTACGTACTTGTTTGTTCTTGCAAGAAGAAATTATTGAATAGTCAGCTAAAGTGACATAATAGCACATTCACTTCAAACTGTCTAGTCGTCCAATAAACAGACAAATAACATAAATTAGTCGTCCACCATGCGGATAAATGAAATATATTAATCGTCCTCAATAGTTACAGTCACATTTTTTCTTTTACATGCTAGATCTTGTATCTTATGCGGGGGCCAGTCAATGCAAACCGGCGACACTTCGACCCAGTGGGATCTTTTGTGTCGACACTCTCCCAATAACGACTGCCATAGATGTGCATGGCAGCCGGGACCGACGGCTTAACGTGCTCTCCGAGGCACGGAGCAGGCGATAATTGTCAATCAATACGCACATAATTTCAAAAAGTCATATAACTTCCGATAGTCAGAGGTGCGCGACGTGGGTTCGAACCCGAGACCCTCTGCATTGCAGTCTGTTGGTCTCCCCACTGAACTATCGCTGCTTTAGATGCTAGATACTATTGTTTTAATATTAATAGTAGGTATTGACAATTAATGAGAAAATAAAATTTTCTTTAGCATTTACCGGATGATTAATTTATGTTATTCGTCCGATGAGTGGTCGAATAATTTATATTTTTCCTCCGATTAATGGACGACTAATTTATTTTATATGTCCGTTTAGTGTAATACTACCAACAGTCCATTCACTTACATTACGTTGTGTTATTTTAACTAAAGATTATCTCCGTAGAGTCTACCGTTAGATGAACGTTCATTTCTATGCCGATAAGGTATAAACAGTTAGAGCCACACTTTATATAGTAAGAAAGGTTATTAAGTTAAGTAGATATTTGTTTGGATCTCAAATTATTTTCTCTGCTTATTTTTATGAAAATGAGATCGTAATTGTTTGATGGTGGAGGTTATGAATGACGGCCGGATATTGCAGCGGACGGGCAGTTGCTCTGCTTTCTCGTTGCGCTAAGTGCTGTGGGTTCGAATATCACATGGACAGAGTAATTCGTTATTTTAAAAAGCACAACTGGCGTACTGGAAAACTTACCGTGACATGGTGGCCTTTATAAACATTTAAACATCAGACACAAAGAATACCTAGACTCGGCACAACTATATTTTGTGGCTCACACATTCATATTTCACCGCTCGATCGAGCTCACAAAATAAAGCGCAGTGGTAGATGCGAAGCGACACTTAAATCACTACGCCATCCGTGTAGTACATTCAAAGCAAACATAACATAGAAAAATATATCTTGAGATTTAACGGCTACGAGCCCGTACGCCCCTTGACTTTCGCCCCCTTTCATAGAAAGACGGAGCCCCGCTTCGCGGTATCCTATTTTTGAGCGGCTTTTAAAAGGAAACCTAACAAATACCTACTAGGGGGCGAACCTTGAGGGGCGAACGGACTCGTAACTGATTTAACTGGTCTGTATTGCTATAGAGCAATACAGGCTAGTTAAATCAGTTACGAGCCCGTAACGACGTAAGCCGAGGCGAGAACAACTTGAATTGCAGTCTTATTAGCATAGGCTAATAAGACTTCAATTCAAGTTGTTCTAATAAATCAGAAATCAACGAAGAAAAGCTCGTCCATTCAAAAGTGCTTAATCAATTGTTTAATTTAAATCATCGACTAGAAAAAGACAGAAAAGAAATGCACCGTGGGAACGCTGCTGAGTGGCACCCTGCCAGATGTGCTACTGTCCTTAATGACTTTAGTCTACAACGATGAAACTTTTAAAAATCAATTGATGTTCTTTAGTAGTTTCAGTAATAAATGTCGAATATTAAAATAGTCGTCTTATTTACGTTAGATTTAATATAATATCAGCCCTATATTAAATAGACAATACACACAGCGACACATCAACCTTTACTGTTAGTACTTTGAACTATTAGAAGTTGAACGCTGTGAATCGTGCGAGAGAGTGCGTTATATTTTTTTTAAGCTCTATCCTTACCATTATATCGACACCACTATACGCTGTCCCTTTCCGACAATTTTCCATTTTGTGTGTAGCGTAGTTATGCGTATATAGGAAGTCTAACTTGATGTGTAGCCGTGTGTACTCCTAAATACATGCTACTCAGTAGCCTATCTAGGAGAACAGTACTCTACCCATAACTTATTGTAGATTACGCATATTGTCAACTACGAGTATAAATGAATACCTGTAACACATAATAGCCCAAATCAATGTTAACCTACAATCTTATTTCTGTAATAAATAAAAATTATTATTATTATATATGCTATTCTGGACAAAGGCCAGGTTAAGAGCACCTTGAACCGACGGGCGTGTATGAGGAATGTGATGAAAGTGAATGAAGCCAGAGAAGTGTGTCACGATCGTAGCAAATGGAATTCCGTAGTCTCTGCCTACCCCTCTGGGAAACAGGCGTGAATCTATGTATCTATGTATATATGCTATAAAAGTTGCAACATTTTGCTTACAGAATTGCGTGACCTTACTTATATTTAATGCCTAAATCTCTGAAGGAGTACGCAGAGATGTATTGCACCTGCCTGTCTCTGCGGTTTTGACATAAAATATATCTAGCAAAATGCCCTTATTGGTGCGTGGTCTATGAATGTTTAGATTTCTTTGTTAAACTCAAAATCTGTTTATTCATTTTGGTCAACAAGTAACACTTGTGAACGTCGAAATATAGTGTTAAATAAGTTAAATGAATTTACTGAAGTTACATTTTAGGTAGGTACAGGCTAGGTCCAGGCAATGGGAGCCTATAAGAGTGCTTACAAGGAACTCACGGCCAATTGTTTTCAATCCTTATTGTATTTTGATATTTTACCACTTATATCTGCAGGGTGTTACAACCCTTAAACCATATAATACCGACTTTACAGATCTTATATTTAATATATAATTACATTCAAATTGAAAGCAACAATCACGTCATGATAAAATTATTCAACAGTTAAAGTTACGATACAAATTTTTTTATCACACAATAGGTCAATTCAAAGATTTCGACAACGCAACAAAAGTAATTTTACACCTTTATTCATTCATTTCCTTCATTCGTTTAATCATTCATTTCATTCATTCAACGCAATGGGACTAGATCGATTTTGTGAAATCCATAAAATTGGTGTTGCGTTAGGTATTACTTTGTGCGAAATTATTTAATGTAAAAAATATCTAGATTTGTGTTATTATTGCGGATATATTCGTGACTTGGCTGTGTCAGTTGGGACTACAATAGTAAGGTAGATAGTCGAGTTATCGGGTCTGTGCCGAGCAGCGATAGCTCAGTGGGGAGACCAACAGACTGCAATGCAGAGGGTCTCGGGTTCGAACCCACGTCGCGCACCTCTGACTTTCGGAAATTATATGACTTTTCGAAATTATGTGCGTATTGATCGACAATTATCGCCTGCTCCGTGCCTCGGAGAGCACGTTAAGCCGTCGGTCGCGGCTGCCATGAACATCTATGGCAGTCGTTATTGGGAGAGTGTCGACACAAAAGATCCCACTGGGTCGAAGTGTCGCCGGTATGCACTGACTGGCCCCCACATAAGATACAGATATCGGGTCTGTGTGTTATATTTAGTTTTTATCACTGCTAAATGACAGATTTTTCTTTTGTCTTTATTGACTTAGTGTTCTTTTGTTTTATCCCACTAATATTATAAATGTCATGGTTTGTGAGGGTGGATGGATGCGTGGATGTTTGTTACTCTTTCACGCAACTATTTAACGGATTTTGATGAAACTTCACAATACTATTGTTTATACATCAGAATAACATACAGGATACTAAAAAAATTATCTTAGCAAAAATCTACATAACACGAGCGTCGCCGCTGGCAAGATCTAGTCTTTTATAAATAAGTGTTAGGTAATAATCCTCAACTAAAATTCATAATTAAAGATGCAGCAATGCATCTTTAACTGAATTATATGACATTGGAAATAATAAAGCTAGAAAGAAGAACCCGTTCTTATTTATAGATTACTAACAATTTGCTATAGAGTTATCTAGACCAGGTAATGTTGCGGATGCAGATTTTTTGACATCCGCGGATGCGGATTACGGATATATAAAATCTCACATCCGCGGATGCAGATACGGATGCGGAAGCTCGGCAATTGTGGATGCAGATGTCGATAAAATTGTTCATCTTATTTAATAAAAAGTATCTAATATCACCGCCTTCGCAGGTTCAAGCTTGTTTTGCAAAGGTTCATAAATTAAACACGTACTACTGAACAACTGATTTCTTTCTTATCGTAACCTACGCTATATCTGGATTCGCATTAAAATCCGCGTTGATTATTGCGGATGCGGATACGGATGCGGATGTCCAAATCGATGCGGAAGCTCTGGGACTGCGGATGCGAATATTCGCATCACTGATCTATACCTCCAGCTAAGCAAGAATGCTTGTATAAGGACTGGATTCACGTAACAATTGTACTCGTAAGTCCAATGACTTATCTAATGGGCTACAGCTGCTCAAATCTATTCATCTCCCACATAGAATTCCTAATATTTTGGAACCTATTGAGTCGCATTGGAACACCGGTGGCCACACACTATCGGTTTGCAGCTATGTCTGGTATTCCAACAATCGACAGGTTAAATGGTTTGACTGAAGTTAAACACCTAAAGCTGTCATTGTGTATTCCAAAACTACTACCTAACACCTAACTTTACGTAATGTTCACACAAAGAAAACAGGCATAAATAACTCACACCAGTCACCGTTCAATTGGTTCGTTCACCCGAAACGTTTGAAATCACTTGTATCTTGCCGAATGTCGTCTATGACGTAAACAATAGAATAGTACGAACCACCTAGTTTTTACGACTGTTTCAGCGATATACATTGTACCGACAGAATATTAGAAAACATGGAGAAAAAGCAATAACTACAACGATATTCTTTTACGAGTATGAGATTTTCCCTTCATATTAATATACGTACGGTACATCCTTTGATTCGCTGTAAGGAAATATAGAACGGTTCAATTACTTCTAACGTAATATAGAATCGTGTCTATATATTGGGGTAAGCAGAAATGTTTTGCACCTGTAGTTAATCGATTATGCTTAGGTTTTAAGTAATGACGTAGCCTAATCCTAACTTCCTCATCCTATCTAATATTATAAATGCGTATGTCAGTTTGTTTGTTACGTTTCCACGCCTTTACTACTCGATCGATCATCATGAAATTTTGTATACACATTGTCAGGAATACAGAAAAGGAGATGGTTACCTTTCATCCAAAAAACAAGTGAGAAACGGCAATGCATTGCCGTAAATCTTAGAGTTCGAAAAAATGATTCAAGTAATATGCAAAGGTCACGTGATACCACGTGACCTCGAGGTCAGAGGTCAAAGGTCATAGTCATTTCGGGGGTATATCGACTATGCTGAGTCGAATGGCGTTGACCGCGAGTCTCTAGCTCTTACGGTTCTTGAGTTGAAAGTTGTATAACAGACAGACGGACGTACAACGTGCTGTTTTATAAGAGTTTTTTCGAACTATAAAAAGGGCACTGGGAACATCCGGATTCAGAACTACCATTTATACATCGCTACTGCCGTCATAAGGCAAAAAGACGTATACAAACTTTTTTTTTTGGAATCTGTAAAAAAGGAGCACCTGCCAGGATAACTATATTTTTTTTATTGGCAGCTACTTCTTTTTTCTTTATGACGTCAGTATAGATCATACAAGTTTTTGTTTAGTGTGCGATTCGAACCCATAATACTCGGCAATGCCATCTGTGCAGTGCATAGTTTCCCGAGATACTGCTGCACAGTAGGTAAACGAATTCACCACATCTGCAAGACCAATGCAACCATATGTCTTAAAATATTCAATATGGTAACTATTTACCAACAAACGCAAGCAATGACAACGGTTAGTTTATAGCTTTATTAGTTTTTAAAAATTGACCAATTAATCTATGGTATTACATTATTCCCATTATGGTTTCAACGTTTAACCTACTTTCATACGAACAGTTTTCACGGACACTTGTCATTTTAATAAATATAATAATGTTTCGTACAAAATCGTTATCGATTTCGCATGTCATACGAACATTAACTGTATTTATTGTTATGTAAAAGTAAGTTCCGATTCCGATATTGATACCATTTTATTTGAATCGAGTATTCGTTTTCGTTTCCAGTGGTTTATTTTTTATTATTATTAGTGAAACTGTTTTGGGACAGAATTTAAATGTATAGATGTGAATAATTTTAATGCTTGCAACTTTTCTGCCGAAATAGAATTGTTATGTAATTGTATGATATAATATTTTTTATGTTTACGCGAATGATATACATATATTGAAACTGAACGTGTGTTGACGAATTTTATCGCGGTTAATATAGATTACAACTTATACTACATTACGTTTTATTTAATAAGCTATTTATATTGACACTTACTCTGTCGCTCCAACTACTCTTAAGCAGCCGAGCAGCATATAAGGCTTTTCATTTATGTATATATTTACGATAGTGTTGATTATTTTTGTTAATTAGCATCTATGCGCGGCTTCGCCTGCTTGAACCCTACGGGAACACGTACCATGGCTTATCTGTTTGCCAAGTTTAATCTAAATGCATTCAACAGTTTTCGCGTTATTGAGTAGCAAATATCCAAACCGCCACATATTTTCACAAACTTTAACATGAAATATTAAAAGAGAAATGTTATCACCCGCACTACAGCTAATGCTTACATCACAGGAAACTTTACAGACATCAAAACAGCGGATCTTCACATACATTTACACTGAAAGTATTAACAAGATTATCGGGCACCCGTACTACTGGTAACGCATAAGTCACCGAAAACTTGACAATCATCAAAATTGAAATTAAACTGCTATATACGGATTTTATCGCGTTGTTTATTTGACACTTTATTACAAATTTTTGAAAATTGTTACACTTCTACTACTATTAAACTTTACTAATTTTTAAGCTAATTAAATTATTATTAAACTATTTAGATTTAATTTATTTTTACACTTTCCCCGACGTTTCGGTTGCTTTTCAGCAGCCATGGTCACGGGGAGACTAAGATGGCAGTTGTCTCAATGTTCCAGTGTAGTTATTTCAAAGTACCCGAACATAATTTAATCATTGGTGTTTCTATTTACGCAGAATGAGCTCAAAGTATCATGAAGTCTAGCTGTGGTTTGCTTCTTCTTGGGTTTGACTATTTTTATTACTGGATCCCAAGCTGGTGGTACATTCCAACTATCTTCTCTATTAAAATTAGGATGTTTTTTGATTTCAATAGCTTCGCGAAGCATCCTTGGTAGGAATCGGTGTTCTTTAGCGAGAATCTGTGGTTTGTCAAATCTCAGATAGTGGTTGGTCCCCTGTTGCACATGTTCACACACAGCAGACTTCAACGAGCGTTGGTATTTTACATCAGCTATGTGTTCTTTTATGTGGGTGCCTATGTTTCTCTTGGTTTGACCAATGTATGAGAGTCCGCAGTCACAATCTATTTTATAGACCCCTGCATCTTGTAAAGGTAGTTGGCACTTGACGGATGGTAAAAATTGACTTATCTTCGTTGGCGGCTTGAAGTATGTGTTGATTGAAGCTCGCTTCAAGATGTAGCTTATGTAAGGGGTGTCACTGACAAGATTGGCTACATCTTGAAGCGAGCTTCAATCAAGAAGAAGCAAACCACAGCTAGACTTCATGATACTTTGAGCTCATTCTGCGTAAATAGAAACACCAATGATTAAATTATGTTCGGGTACTTTGAAATAACTACACTGGAACATTGAGACAACTGCCATCTTAGTCTCCCCGTGACCATGGCTGCTGAAAAGCAACCGAAACGTCGGGGAAAGTGTAAAAATAAATTAAATCTAAATAGTTTAATAATAATTTAATTAGCTTAAAAATTAGTAAAGTTTAATAGTAGTAGAAGTGTAACAATTTTCAAAAATTTGTAATAAAGTGTCAAATAAACAACGCGATAAAATCCGTATATAGCAGTTTAATTTCAATGAATAATATTCGCGTAAATAGAAGACAATATTAAATCATCAAAATGTCCAATGTCACTGATAAGACTGATCATATTCTCAGTGACAGTCAAGCTGCTCTTAAGGCTCTGAACTCGTGTAGGGTGGACTCCGGACTGGTCCAGAACTGTGTTAAAGCCCTTAACAAACTTGGCAGGAAAAACACAGTCAGGCTGGTGTGGGTTCCGGGGCATGTAGGTGTGCAGGGTAATGAGAAGGCTGATGAATTAGCCAGGAAGGGCTCGGAGCAACTATTTGTTGGCCTCGGGCCATTCGTAAGACTCTCTGAGAGTACCGTCAAGGCAGCTATGAATGCACATGACAATGATAAACACATGCTGGAGTGGATTGCCCTTAGGGGTCTGGAACACTCAAAGAAATTCATTGCATACAGAGCCACGGGCTTCACCCGGAAGTTCTGCGGGTACAACAAGGGCCAAATACGCCTGCTCACAGGAGCGTTCACTGGTCACTTTGGCACCAACGACTTCCTGTGCAAAATTGAGTTTGGCAAACAATTTGATCTGCAGAGCCTGTGGTGGACAGGACGAGTCCATATTACACCTACTGTGTGAATGTGACGCGTTGGCTGGACTAAGGATGGGACTGATGGGATTGGCGTATCCGAACCCTGAAGACTTCAGGCTTCTCCCTCTGAAGTGTACGCTGCGACTGATGCAGTACATTCATAGGTAGATAGCTCAGGGATAGATCTCAAGGCTAACACAAAAGATCCCACTGGGTCGAAGTGTCGCCGGTCTACACTGACTGGCCCCCGTAACAAGATAAGATTACAATAATTAAAATAGTGGACGCAAACAAGACACAGACTCGGTACACCAGTTTATGGACTATTCAATTTCTTTTAACCTGAGCGGCGATTCAACACGTCTCTTGTTGCATTATTAAACCATGATACCGCGCAATCTACAATATAATCTCCCTTCACATCCTAAGATCCCTTCACAATAGTTTCTAGGAAGTTATGAAATAACGTTCATACACTAAGTAATACAAGTAGTGAAGAAAGTAAACATTCATTCGACACACTTTAGATTTACGACGCAACACTATTGCTTATGCGTTTGCCTTAACATAACGGTAATCGTATTTTATCAGTAAGTAGCCTTCACTGCACGTTACCGCCATCATGGATCGTCACAGATTAGTCGGGTAGAGATGGCCAGGCGCATTAACAAGTATTAAGATTTTGGATCAAGACGGTCGAATCTACCAATGACGCATCAGATAAGCCGCCGCGCGCCGTCTTGTTGTCGTAAGTGTTGTGGATTCTAAATTCAGACGTGACTTATATTATGTACTAGCTGACCCGCGCAACTTCGTCTGCTTCACATAAGACAATTCTCCATTGCTGCTCCGCTACTATTGATCGTAACGTGATGTTATATAGCCTAAAGCCTTCCTCGATAAATAGGCTATCCAACACTAAAATAATTTTCAATTCGAACCAGTAGTTCCTGAGATTAGCGCGTTCAAACAAACAAACAAACTCTTCAGCTTCATGATATTAGTATAGATTTGTGTGATTATTTCGTATTGGATGTACTTTGTCACCGTTAATGATTGTATGTTTGTGTAGTCCTTTGAGGCACAGGGCTTGATCCCAAGCTGAAGGCATTTTGATATAGACTAAAAGGCCTTCAACTTGGCTCCCGATTGGAATTGGGTATGCGGTCTATTTAACAAAACTGTTATATCGTTTATAGGGTATCGAGCTAGATTTGGTGCAACTATTGGCTTATTTGATGGAAATCTTTAGGATTGCTGGAGCCGATAATCGAAACAAGGCGTTCTGGCTTACGCCACTGGACCAAGGAGGCAGTTAAGAAAATAAAATGTTTTGTAAACCAGAAATATTATACATATTCAGATATTTATTATCTGTATGAATCGTAAACTTTATTTTTATTCTGTTGCCAATTAAAAGTGTATAAATTAATTATTATTTCAATAAAATTGTTAATATGTGTAATATATTTTGTCTAAATGTATATTTAATGTGCTCTCGCGCCGATATAAGTGGTATGTTTATTATAATTCATGCATGTTTTGTAAGTTGGCCGAAATTGGCGCTGATTGAAAATTTATGAAACAATGTGTCAATATGTTAATAGTGGTGTCACGTTTCATGCAAATAATGTAATAATGTATTGCTGTTAGTTGCTTAAATATTCGCTCTAAAATGTTAATCGAGAGAAGAATTTGCCACAATACAATAGAAAGCGATTGACAAGACCAAAGTCAGTGTAATTAAAAGTGTAAAACTAGCACCCGGTTTTAGAAAGGTTAATTAATGACGTGTCAAAATCAAACTCATGTCAAGTGATTTAATTGGCCGTTGCTTTTCAGTCACCCAATCACAGCAGTTGACAAGTCATGCTGTTGACATGCATAAACAAAAATTTGTTGACTGTCAGTTAACAAATTTTCTTAATCTCTCTTTCAGAAACTAGGGGTAGATAGAGCGATGATATCCAACAATTTATATGTTGTTATATGGTGCTATCAAAGCAAACAGTCATTAATAAAACCTTTTCGAAGTTATGTGCGTCTTAAAAAGTAAATTATCGCTCGCTTTAAGTGTAAAGCACATGCATATCTCGATAAAGTTTGGGTAGTCTGCCAACCCGCAGCCCCTATATCTGCGCCAGCGTGATGGGCTATGGCCTAAATATAATCCTCACAATGAGAAGAAGCCTATGCCCTACGCTGGGACATATCATTATTATATAGTTTATATGCTATTATATATTAATCTAGCTATTGCGCGTGGGCTCTACCCGCGTGATACTACTCGTATATCAATACTCGTAACTCGTATATCAATGTCATTTCCCAGATTTTAAGACAGATAAAGTTACTTTCCAATTTGGCTTAGTGGATGATTCGCCCGAATTTAACTCGCCCGAATCGGGCGAATCGACACTTTAAAAAATATTGTTTTTCTATAGGCGACTCTACCGAATTGTATTTTATGCAATGAAAAGTACAGTCGAGTAAAATATATCTAGGTGTATTAAACTATTGGTAGTATTTAACTGCAAATTAAAAATCTTCCCTTTCATTTTGTTTGCTTGTTTGTGTAAATAATTTGATTCTAGCAAGCGTTGTATGGTCGCAGTTCTAACCTAACCTAACTCATTATTTTCTTTTGAGTAGTATGTTGAGAAAGTATTAAAATGCATATTGGAAAACATGTTGCAAGAAGAGGTTATATTGTTACGGGTGTGAGTATGTCAAAATATACTACCCGTGTCACTTCTGTACTTGACTGTTCTTTTCTTAACTTCACCGCAATAAATACAATTCAGGCGAGTCGACTACAGAAAAATATTTTTTTTAAAGTGGCCATTCACTCGAATTTATCTCGCCCAGTTAAATTCGAGTGAATCGCCACTAAACCTCCAATTTATAATAATAGTAACGATTTATATCTATCGTTTGAATGAGTAAAGTAGATGTCATATTTTGTGAATGTGTTTTAATTTAACCAATCTATCTCATTGTAACGTAAACCCACTTCTGTTTTAGCGGGTAACAATACCTTAATACAATGTGCGGGGTCAATTATGTGGTTATGTGGGGCGAGCACCCACTATAACCAACGCGAATAATGTCAACCCACTCGTATCATAAGTATTCAATTTAGTTTGACGAATAAATGTGAACATTTGAAATATGTAGCACAACCCACAATGTTTTCTAAGCTCTTTTGGGCTACTTATAATTATACCTTTAGTATAATTCATTTACTACACGACGATATAAAGCTCTTAAAGAACTCAATAGCACCGTCCTAGAATAACTCGATTGGCGAAGTACCTCCATCCTACAAGAGAGTTCCTATGGTGAATAGAGTTGCCCAAGCCTCTAAACACTTTAAAAGCAATGATATATTTTTTGTTAATCTGATCAATTAAGGGAGCTTGCGATTGGATTGAAGCATAAGCCGAATCGTATGCTATGAGAGGCCCCGGGTTCGATTCCAAGGCAAGCTCTAACTTTTACTTTATGTTATGTGCGTATTAATTAGTTAATTATCGCTCGCATTAACGGTAACGGAAAACATTGTGAGACATATTCTCGAGGATATGTAAAATCTGCCACTGAGCTAGTGTGGAGGATTATGGCCTCATCCTTCTCACACTGGGAAGAGTACTCTGCAGTGGGACAGTTTTTATTTGGGCTGATATTATATTTATTAAAAAAGGAGTTCCAATAAATTATTTAAATTATTTTCAACTGTTGTATATAACATTTAAAATATTGTCGAAATTCTGGTGAAGGCAACCACGACAGTAATTACTCGACTGTGGTAAAAATCAAGATTGCATTCCGATATGAAAATATACAACACAATATTGATTACGTCATTGAAATCTTGCTATGAAATCAACTTTTTATCTTGTTACCGGTGCCTTCAAAACGTCTAGCATATTGAAATATGGAGCGGCAATTGGGGCACCTTTTTTGTGTGTTGCAATTTTAGAGCATAGATTTGGACAATGGTCGCTGTACGCCCCGTAGAGATGTGCGCAATCGCCATACTTTATTATAGCAATTTACATTGTAAGGCAACGTCGCGTACTAGTGAGATCTAGAATATCGCCTAATTCTAGAGTAACCCGATTGGCGAAGTACCTCCACCCTACATAAGAGTTCCTATGGTGAAAAGGGGTTGCCCAAGCCCCTAAACACTTTAAAAGCTGCAATATAATTTTTATTTGTACATATAAAATAGCTATTTATATGTTAAGAGGGCCTAGGAGGCGCTGACATATGTTCTTTGTGTTGTTACAGTGACAACTTCTGTTTTATTGGGCTGGCAACGCGCTATGGATGTTTCTGATTTTGCAAACTTGTGCCGATTACATTAATCCCACATCACTAGGTGCCCGTGCATTCTGTCTTATTTGCCATCTCGGTTTTTTTTAAATATATATTTTTATGTCGTTAGAAGAACTAAAGCTAATAGCAGCATTCTGATTGAGAGACTGTGCTCGGTAGACAGCGATTGTCTTGCCCCTATTTTAAGGCACATAAAGTTACAGCTGGTGATATGTGATTCTAATAAAGACATCTGTCTATCCCTGTCGGGAATGAGGCATGAGACTTTATATTATGTATCTAACATGTGGTAAATTAACGATATCATGGTTGTATAAGAGTCCGGTGGTACGGAGTCGGCAGGTATGATTGGAGCGTCGGGTCGCATGAATGGCAATATAATTGCTGTTATTTGCGGCTCACTCTAAGTTTGTATTTAAATGACCCGTTTTTACTGGACTGTACGAGTAATGTGCCTTATTTCGCACGGTCGGCTTGTGAATTTCTTACCAAAGAATTAACTGACATAATTCCTTATTATATTAAGAAGGACTAGGTAAGATAATATATAAATAGAAGCTAGCTTTTACTTTGCATAGACGTTCGCTTCTGACATTGCCTTATTTAAGGCAATCGCTTCGATATCTTTGCGGTAACAAATTGATATTAAAATGGGGTTCGAAGTTTGGCTGCAACAGCCCGCCAGTGGCCTCACACTGTTGGTTTTAATTATGTTTTGCATTTTAGCAGTTAAAAGATAAATAAATTTTTTTTTATTTTATTTTATAATTATAGCTATATTAAATAGTTATCTTATCTTATGTGGGGGGCCAGTCAGTGCAGACCGTAAATAGCTTTCCTACCTATATGTAAATATGTATATTAGAAAGACGATAATATAGTTTTCAATTTATTTATTATTCCTTAAAATTGTATTTCAGTGACACAATGGCCTTTTGAATAATTTTTGTCTTGAACAATCGCATTAAGTACTCATTTTCATACTGTAAAATATTTTGGGTGCAACGATCAGAATCAGTTTAGTACGAAAACAATTCATATTTCGTCACACAATTATTTGCGGTTTCAAATTACGTACTTCTTTATTTTTAATGGTATTGTTTATATTGTAATGTCTTTTTTTTTTGGTAGTTATAATGTTTTATCATTAAGTTTTGCATGTGTTGTCTGTATTAAAATAAACGCGTTAAATTTGTTTATCGTTATCTTAATGGAGTATGTAAAGTTAAAGGATTTTATATAATCTAGAGTCAAAGGAATATCTGGGTCAGAGATATTTAAATCATTGTTGTGCCTGTACTTTGATTGCACTAAAAAGTGTCCACAGGTAGAGTGAGCATAAGATTAATATTGATATGTCATATTGGCATTGCTAGAACGGTGGTAGATCGCATGTATGATTTAATTTTCGATTTGCGTAGGTACCTACCTAACTTTTCACATTGACAGTTGTCATTTGCTTCATTTTAAATTTCATAGATTTTCATTCCATTTATTTACTTCTTTATTTAATTCGTAAAACTAATGTGGCAGTTGCCAATAAATTAAAAAAAGACATTTAATCCGTTCACAGATTAAAAATTATTCTATTTGTTCACCGAGTTAGCAGGCTGGCAATGACATTGTAAGTTCATCGACACGTACCTGTTGCCTCGCAAATATGGTTCACAAGTTAACCGTCACAAAAAAGTTAACAAATCGTAGATCGTGACTAAAGTTCTATTGTGTAGAGATGATCCTATTTGTTATGTGTTTGAACAAAGATGTTAGGACAGAACTGTGACTCTGAAATAATGTAGGAAATGAATACGTCCTTCGTACCGTGTGTGTATGTATATCAGAATCAATGGTGATATATAACAGTTAGAATCTATTTAGAGTTGTTTAATGCTACAGTTATTAAGAGTTAATAAACCAAAGTGTGTTATGTCCTCATTTCACCAGTATCGTGATGCTTATAGTTTTATAAGTTACTAGTTATTTACCCTAACCTACTATTCAATTTAACTGCACAGAATTAAATGGCGTTGTGGTTTAAGTGGTCGCCTCACAGCTGCCATTGCGCCGAGTGTTGTGGGTTCGAATCCCACACGCGACAAAAAATTGTGTGATCTACAAATGGTTGTCCTGAGTCTGGGTGTTTATTGTGCCCGTAGTTTGAATGTTTATAAAGTCCCCTGCGATATAGAAATTATTCCGAGGGCGGGAGTATTCTTTTTTATACAAAATAAAAACAAAAAACATCCGCTGGGATATATACTGGTTTTAGGTCTAGATTAAAACCTAAAATCTAGACTAAGGCAAATTATGCATTTATTATCGAGATTGAATCTCATAGTAGTTCCCACGTTGACCACAGCATCCTTTGTCACGGCTTGTCATTGAGCAGCATTTTATCTTGAACGAGTGCAGAATTTATTTCTCACTTAAACTTGAATAGAAAAACAAATCAATTTTGTATAAACTTGAGCTATCAAAATTAGCAAGGCGCGTGGTAATTAAAAGAAATATTGATTATTTCATAAATTATTCGATCGTGCACTCGTATGATGTTTCTTCCTGATTTCACCAGTTATGTAAGGACCTTAAGAATCACGATATACCAGGAAAACAGGTCTAGATTTCCAGTCTTGACGTAAAACCAGTACTTCAGTAGTAAAATTACAGAATTAGGTAACTTGGTATGGTCTCTTAATACCTTTTTTAAGCAATTTGTTTTTGTAACTGTATAGAATCGAATTAGGCGTTACTTGGTGGAAGTCCATTGCTATGAAATAATTGCGAAGTTAACCCGCCATACGCCAATACCGAATTCCTTTTATTATGGACAGCTGTGTCGTGAGATCCGGGTTTACTTTAACTTGCAGTATACCGCTTTATATTTCGACAAGTGTTTTGCCTCTGCGAGGCAGAACAATTTGGCAATAAATAAGACTTTTATTTTATACAAGCTTTTGCTCGTCGCATCGCTCACGTAATAATTGGTTAGGTTATGTTAGTACCAGAACTTTTTTGAACACGCTTTTATTAGCTTGGTATATACATATACATATATCTATGTATCTGTAACAGAATCTTTTAACGTGATTTTCACACCTTTCAATTGATTGATTTGAAACGTTGCACACTTATCGGGGACCGATGACAATACAATAAATTAGATATAAAAGAAAAATAAAAAAGTATTAATAATAGTTAAAAAAAAACGCTATAAAAGTAGAAAATAATTTTATAATATTAATGTAAAATTATCAAAATATCTTACTACTTTTTAAAGTGTGTTTTTTATTGTTTTTAAATCATTATTTATTTAAATAAAATATAGCTTACCTATGTTACTCGGTGATAATATAACTTTCTAATGATGAAATACATTTTAAATCGGATTCGTATCGATAATCGTTTTGGAGTTCCTTACAATTCTATCCGCTTTGTAATATTAACATAGATATAGATTTATTTGTTTTTAATTCTCAATAGGATATTATTCTATTACATAGGGCTTAAACATAGCTACGTTTATTTACGATTTACGATCCTACGTAATAGTACCGAGTCATAGCCAGTTGTCAGCTATGTATTGTAGGACCTTTATTTACTTTATAGCATGAAGCTACGTTCCGCATCAAGTACCTACGCTCGCGTGCATAAGAATCGTGGGTGACGTCACAGCGTTTGTAAAGGAAGTCCTTTCATCCCCAATTATAAATCAATTTACACTTACACAATTTACACACATAGATGTATAGTGTGACATCACAAGGTCGTAAATAATAACTACTTGCTTACGCTCAATCTGCATGGCGAACAACGTGATGATTATTGAAATAACATAACTGTCACGCTGTTTAGTTGAATTTAAGAAAAAGTGTGTTTACAACAAGTGACAAACGGCCATGAATTGCCGTAAATCTTAGTGTTCGAAAAAATGGTATCGTGACCTTGAGGTCAGAGCTCAAAGGTCATAGTCATTTCGGAGATATATCGACTATGCTGAGTCGAATGGCGTTGACCGCGAGTCTCTAGCTCTTACGGTTCTTGAGTTGAAAATTGTATAACAGACAGACGGTCGTCCGACCGTCTGTCGGACGGACGGACGGACAAAGCTGTTGTATAAGATTTTTTTCGAACTCTAAAAACGGCGTTTGTATGATGAGGTTAAGCAAACTTCAGTGCGGTTGGATTAAAGATGTGATTTTTGGTATTTTTTTTAAAAGACTACTTCCGCTCAAGTAAATTAATTATGTGTCGTGGGGAACTTTACAAACATTCAAACAACGGTCACAAATAACACGCAGACTCAGAACAATCATTTGTGGATCACACAAAGTTTTGTCCCGTGTGGGATTCGAACCCACAATACTCGCCGCAGTGGCAGTGACGAGGCGACCATTCAAATCACTACACCATCCGTGCAGGTTGAAGTGTTATACGTTATAAGTATAACGTTATTTATACTAATATTATAAAGCTAAGGAGTTTGTTTCTTTGTTTGCTTGGTTGAACGCGCTAATCTCAGGAACTACTGGTATGAATTCAAAAATTCTTGTAGAGTTGGATAGCCTATTTATCGAGGAAGGCTATAGGCTATAACATCACGCTACAACCCACGAGGACGGCGCAGTAACCATAAATGCGAGTGAAACCGCGGGCACATTGATTATGTTGTAAGATTCTCAGTAACTCCCTAGAACTGTAGACTTTTCTGAATCTGTCAAATCTTGATTACCAGACATAATTAAAAATTTATTGTGTGTAGCCACCGGTGTGCCGCTGCGACTCAATCTATACTAATATTATAAAGCTGAAGAGTTTGTTTGTTAGTTTGGTTGAACGCGCTAATATCAGGAACTACTGATTCGAATTGAAAATTATTTTAGTGTTGGATAGCCCATTTATCGAGGAAGGCTATAGGCTACTTATACAACATCACGCTACGACCAATGGGAGCGTAGCAGCAAAGAAAAATGTTGCCATGTTGCAGAAACGGTGAAAATAAAATTCTCTTATATGAAGCAGACGAAGTTGCGCGGGTCAGCTAGTAGTTTGGGTCTCAGATATTAACATAACTGAGACCCAAAACCTACCTGACAAAATTTAAGTGCAATACATCTCGCCAAATCACATCTCTTTGGTGGGTTATGCAGACGTGAATCTATTAATAAATTTATTCAAACACTGTATTAGCATAACATTTTAATAATTAACAGATAAAAAATGTTCGTACTATGCAAAGGCGTTTTAATATGCCTAATATAAATCAGAGAATGTAAAAATGTTGTTTTTAGAACAATAACTTTTTTAATTTATATTTCCCACAAATTCGGAATAAAAAATATCTTGCAAACAATGCTTGAATATATTATATCAATGTTTTTATATTTTGTAGACTGCTTCTTGTGGCATAAGCATGTGGCAGGTCATGTGTTTCCTGGTCGCTGACCCACCTACCATATAAAGCAGCGAGCTGGCACACCGTGGTGGTTTTAGTTGGCAAGCCCGAAGACTCCCGAGTTATCGGTCTTGCTAACAAAATTTTTGTGGGGCTCTCGTAGTAGTTAGTTAGTTAGTTAGTTAGTAAAAAAAGGTCATGTGTTCCCTAATTTAATTTTCGTATCAGGCAAAATGTTACTGAGATTAGTTTTTAATAGCAGCCAGAAGTCCAGCATTGTGTCTGGTAGAAGGCAAGTTTCGACACATATTATGTGACTGCCTCCGTGGCGCAGCGGTAGTGAATGCGACTGCTGTACATGAGGTCTCGGGTTCGAATCCTGGGTCGGGCCAACAAAAAAGTAATTGAGTTTTTCTGTTAAGAAATTTCAATAGCAGCCCGGAGTTAGGAAGTTGGCGGTGTTAGACACCTCCTCGCCTTGGAAAGCACGTAAAGCCGTTGGGCCTACGCCTGATCGCTTTCCAGTCGTGTCGGATTACCGTCCAATCGGATCCCATCGGAGAGTTAAGGAACAGAGAGTGCACTTGTGTTGGCGCACACGCTTGTGCACCATACCTCCTGCGCAGATGGCCAGTCTCCGTTAAGATTGGCCGCCGTGACCGAAATTCGGTCTGGAAGACATTATTATTATTGTGTGATACCTAAATTGTAGCCACCGCACTTTAGGAGTAATACACTTACGCCTGTGTCTCGGAGATACAGGTGTGCCCTTTTTCCAAATTACTTGCTATTTCCTATACAAATTACTAGTGTTCTTGTCAATCCCTCCAGCTAAACTACAATGCTTGGGTTGCGTGGGTTGACGTCGGTAGTGCAATTGGTAGGATTGGAATCCACGACCTCTCTATCAAAAATCTTTAGATACAACAAATATCTTATCCATGTGTACTAGATTTTGCTCGCGGCTTTATTCACATAAATGTAGGTTAGGTTAGGTTAGTAACAGTTTCTTTACCGGCTTGCACGGCCCTACACGTCTGGGCGGTGGCCTTGGTGAGCAAGGCCACCCTTCCACAGGTGCTGAGGCCCGGTCACCATCAGCCGGGCCAACCGCCGGGGCGGGATGGTGATTGCTAACGCGACCCCATCCCACCACACCCCGACGGCGGAGGGACTACTCACCCCAGGTTTTTAGTGTGTATACCGACCCCCTTCAGGGGCGGAGAGTCTCACATAACCACCCTCCCCCCCGGGGAGGGGGGTATCCATATAGGATTTTCCTGGGTAAAAAAAAAAGATTAGCAACAGTTAAAAGGTCCTATGTCCTTTTTTGTACCCCTGGCAATGTTTATGCGAAATTTTATGATGATCTGTTGAGTAGTTAAGGCGTTAAAGCGTAACAAACTAACATTAGCTAGGATGTATGTAAGCTACATCTGTTTCACTTTGAATTCATCTAATTAAAATTATTTTGAGATTCATAATACGGGCAAAAAATTGTGTATTTACGTAATCTATAAACATGACAGCAACGAACCTTGTACGTCAAAAACCCAATATAAAATTTTCTAGAACATAATAATAACCAAATACCACACATAACCTAGAAAGGAATTTAAGGACCGCTCGTCAAAGAAAGCTCTTTGTTTCTAGGAAATAAAGTCCCTTAATACATAGATGATAAACTTTGTTTTGGAATATTATCCGAATTTCCTACGTCAAGGCAAAAATATAGGTAGTCCATTAAATATGTTTTTTATGCTTTCTGTAGCTAATATAATTGGTTCGATGTTTTCTTTTTACCCGACTGTGCAACGCAAAGGAGGTTAATGTTTTTATCAGCCTATGTATGTACATTTGTGGCGTTCTAGAGACTAAACGCGTGGATCGATATTTTCTTATAGATCTTTGGCGAAAACTAGCAACTAACGTAAATTTAGTCACAATGAATACACGATAAGCATATTGCGTTAAGTAACCGACTCGCTACTGCCAGTGGTCAGGATTTGATCCCCGCACGGTACAAACATTTATGTGATTGAAAAATACTTGTTCCGAATCTGGGTGTGTTTGTGTCTGTTGTTTGGTGTCCCCACTGAGCAGCGATAGCTCAGTGGGGACACCAACAGACTGCAATGCAGAGGGTCTCGGGTTCGGACCCACGACGCGCACCTCTGACTTTCGGAAGATATATAACTTATGTGCGTATTGATTGACAATTATCGCCTGCTCCGTGCCTCGGAGAGCAAGTTAAGCTGTCGGTCCCGGCTGCCATGAACATCTATGGCAGTCGTTATTGGGAGAGTGTCGACACAAAAGATCCCACTGGGTCGAAGTGTCACCGGTCTGCACTAACTGGCCCCCACATAAGATACATACCTGCGTTATGGGCAATATTCCTAGTACGGGAGTTGTTTTATATAAGTGAAAAAATCTTTAGTAATCTTACTAGCTAATAAACGTCAATGTTCATAATGAATAATTCTCGACGTGACTTTGATTTTGAACCCATAAAAATATAAATATAAAATTGCTAAATATATTATATTTAGCAATTTTGCTACAGGAGAAGTCACGTTCAAATTTTCTATATAGTGAAAGCAGTTCAGTTGCAAGTTGGTATTTTTTTGTTAAAATGAGTAAATTACCCAAAAATTGCCTACATATCCTGACTTATAGGTCATTTAAAATGGGCTAAGACGATTATCCATTGTAAATATAAACTATTACATCACTGAAAAATAAGCCTTAATAAATCACGAATTAAGTTGCAGGTAACATTTAGTAAATAATAAACTGCAGAAGTTAAGTCTAGGTACAGCAATATTTCGGATTATTACTCGAGTAACACATCACACTCTTAATTGAACAATGACTTAACTCCACATTTAGAAGTAAAGCAATTTCAACTCTAATATTGTGACTATAAACTCCAACACCGTATGTGTCTTAAGTCTTTGAATCAGAGTTTCAATTGACTAATACACAATGTGTTTGGTGCAATGTAAAACTGTGTGTAGTTTACATTGTAACTAATGAGCGTGTTTGAATAATGTGATGAGATGAATTAAGCAAGATACCTATGCAAGAAACGATTCTAGCATAGGGTATCTATCTTGTTTTATCATAAGTGATGTATTGTATCTGTAATATCTCCAGGAACTAAGTGTAACTCTATGTATGTGTTGTATTTAAAAAGGAGTTACTATTCAAAATGGAAATTAATTATCACGATATGGAAATATGGAACAATTTCCCATACAACAAGTTCCCATCATCACGCTCATCGCATTTATCGTAGCGCCTTAGTATTAGAATGAAGTCTATATTGTATTATTAAATTTAGCTTGGTATACTTAGGTCCTGCGTATTAGAGGTCGAGCTAATTGTTCTACCAGCTGTTCTAACATCGTATAGGTACTAAGAAGACACGAAAATATTTTGCTCTGCGTGTCTATCAAACTGGGGACTTAACAATAGTATAAGCGCTGACTTACACCATAAAGTAGCGATAGCTAAGTGGGAGACCAACAGACTGCAATGCAGAGGGTCTCGGGTTCGAACCCACGTCACGCACCTCTGACTTTCAGAAGTTATATGACTTTTCGAAATTATGTGCGTATTGATTGACAATTATCGCCTGCTCCGTGCCTCGGAGAGCACGTTAAGCCGTCGGTCCCGGCAGCCATGAACATCTATGGCAGTCGTTATTGGGAGAGTGTCGACACAAAAGATCCCACTGGGTCGAAGTGTGGCCGGTCTGCACTGACTGACTGGCCCCACATAAGATACATACATACACCATAAACTAAGGAGGTAATAAATGTTTTATATTTTTATAGAAAAGTTTTACAACTTAATTTAGATACTACTTATTATAAATAAATACTTTAATGAACTTAGTATTCCTATGCAATTAACTTTGCGCGTTTCAACATTTCTATGAAAACCCATCCAATGTTGCTAGGACTTAAGAAATTACTTGTATTTACCACTTTTATTAGTAGCCACTTCGGTCGAGTAATTTCTCTGTTTCACACATAAGATCCGATTAGCGGCATAAGTTAGAATTTGTACATTCTATTAACGAGTAGTTCGTAAATATTCGAACACACCTAGACTATGCTACGAGTTTATCTAACATGTTGGTAAGCCTCTTTAAATCACGTACTTCGATTCCTACAAATTGATCAAAGTTTAAAATGTTCTTTCAAAATTTGTTTAAATAATTATACGACATTTACTTTTACGTTATTTAAGTGTTATCCATAATACCAGATACTATTAAAGTTATAAAGGATATAAATGGGTATAAAAATTGCCGGCTAAATGGCGCCTAGTCGAGACAACGGCGTTTTTCTGACATAACAAAAACAATCGTTAATAGCAAACAAAAAGCGCCTTAACTTACCTTTTACGCTAATGACACTCCATTTTCTCCAAACGCCACAAATTCATCTCACAATCTGCCATCAGTCACAACAGAAAAACGTTAAAACAAATCCCTTATCAACTGCGCTGCCCGTGAAAACGATAACAAAACTACAAACTTACGCGTTAACGTTACAACGTATACGTATAATCGGTGGTTTTTTTCGCGTAACGCAGTGAACGCGCACTTGAGTTATGGTATAGCGGTGAACGGCGAATGCGGCCGCGTCGGTCTCATGTTAGAACGCAAATGACCGTCGGCAGCGAAGCAGTACAATCGCTCTGACGTCACCTCAAATGAAATTAAAAATGGAGAAAAAAATATCCGAAGAAGCTCCAGTACTGTGAATCTATAGAGCGTTATTGGTAACATGTCCAACTGGGAGAGAAAGTTTACAGACTTACTTAGTCATTCGCGTCGATTCGAAAGTGCAAGTACCATTCGGTTTTACCAAATGAACATTACAAATGATGCTTGTAAACAACCAGAGGAAATGTAGTAGACTTCTCACAAGAGCAAAACGTATAAGATTTTGGAGCGACTTCCGAATTTTTGCGTAATTCGGTCCCACATTTCTTTTGTTCCGTTGTGTAATACATTCTTGCATAAATGTTTAGCGTAAACGTTACACTTACCGTTGTTCCCATTTCGTCTCTGTTTACATGATTGCCATATTATATAAGTAGTAGTTATTAAAGCGTTCTTATCTGTTAGTGTAATCGCAGAACACCATGCCAATAAAATCTTGATCGAGAAACTAGAGCGTTGTTGGTGTTATTAACTTGTACCTGTCTCGTGAGATTTGTTTTGTTTCTTCTGCTGTGACTGCCTGTGTTTGAAAGGCTTTCGATTTTTAAGATAACTCCCGATAACTTCGCAGTAAATTTACTCAGTTTAAAACGATTTTGTCTTGCTCAGAATACTAACAATAATGATTATATTTTCTCTATACTTTGGTGCTTGTATCCGTAACTTTTCACAAAATATTTACTTTGGTGCTTGTATCCGTAACTTTTCTCAAAAACATTTTGTTAATTTTATCTTATTTTTCGAAACTGAGAATTACGTCGTTCACACTGCATATATTTTTTACCAAATGTCGGATAAAGATAGTGTGTAGGAAGTAATACGATGTTTAGCTGAAATATAGTAAAACGGTCTTATTGGTAATTTCAGACTGTTTGCAGAATAATTACATCGAAATATTGAACCATATTGAACATGAGTGTTAATGATTTTTATTTATGTACGTACAAGTAAACATCTGTCAATTATGAATACAAACAAACGGAATTATACAAAGGCAAACATTTCATATTAATGCAAAAGTACCTCTTATTATTTTTATTAAAAAACGTAAACATTACACAGACATTGAATAAGACATTCTTAAAATTAGCTGTATGTCTTTATTGTTATTTTCTACGGTATCTTTGTATGCTGCCTATTATATTGGTAAACACACATACAACTCGCTTAATCGAGAATAGTTGCCAGATTTAGTTCACAATCCCTTGCAACACCGGAAGTATCAGTCGTCTGTTGACGACTCTAAAAAAAAGAATTCATTACGCTGCCAATGGAATAGATAAAGACAACTGCTCGTCATTGAATTGTATTAAATTATATATAATCGATTAAAAGTGCCGCGTTAAATTATATATAATTGTTGAAATTAAACTGTGTGCATAAACACATAGCTGATGTAAAACACCAACGCTCGTTGAATTCTGCTGTGTGTGAACATGTGCAACAGGGACCAACCACTACCTGAGATTTGACAAACCACAGATTCTCGCTAAAGAACACCGATTCCTACCAAGGATGCTTCGCGAGGCTATTGAAATCAAAAAACATCCTAATTTTAATAGAGAAGATGGTTGGAATGTACCACCAGCTTGGGATCCAGTAATAAAAATAGTCAAACCCAAGAAGAAGCAAACCACAGCTAGACTTCATGATACTTTGAGCTTATTCTGCGTAAATAGAAACACCAATGATTAAATTATGTTCGGGTACTTTGAAATAACTACACTGGAACATTGAGACAACTGCCATCTTAGTCTTCCCGTGACCATGGCTGCTGAAAAGCAACCGAAACGTCGGGGAAAGTGTAAAAATAAATTAAATCTAAATAGTTTTAATAATAATTTAATTAGCTTAAAAATTAGTAAAGTTTAATAGTAGTAGTAACAATTTTCAAAATTTTGTAATAAAGTGTCAAATAAACAACGCGATAAAATCCGAATATAGCAGTTTAATTTCAATGAATAATATTCGCGTAAATAGAAGACAATATTATATATAATCGATTAAAAGTGCCGCGTTAAATTATATATAATCGATTAAAAGTGCCGCGTTAATTGGATTTAACGGTGTCCTCTTCAAGCGATTAAGGGCAGCACCTACTATGGGAGCTGAAGAAACAAAAGCAACGATCTGCTAGGTTACGATCTTCTGAAAGTCAAAACCACACCCCTGTACAAGCTGCAAGATTTATACGGATTGGATACTGGATACTGGATTCTGTGGCCTGTATCGCTTATACGGACTTTTAGTAATTCACCGTCGATATACAGTATTTAGTTACTAATATTGTCTTGTGTTTACGCGAATGTTATTCATTGAAATTAAACTACTATATACGGATTTTATCGCGTTATTTATTTTACACCTTATTACAAAATTTTGAAACTGTTACACTACTACTAGACAACTATTATATATATATTATTATATACTAATATAATGCTAGAAGTAGTGTGACATTTTCAAAATTTTGTTATTAAGTGTAAAATAATAACGCGATAAAATCCGTATATAGTAGTTTAATTTCAATTTAGTTACTAATTAGTTTGGTATTATATACTAACCAAATGCGTATCAACATGCCGACTACCTTCAGCGTTTGCAAAAGCGCACACCTATGGCTGCATAAGCCGCGTGTATGACCTAAATTATAGGCACAATTCTTTGGTTCTAGACAAGACTTATGCTAGTCTCTAATGTTTAGTACCCACTAACAAGTTATCAAGCCAAAGTAATGCAACATTTGTCAGTCATAGGCTTCTGGCGGCTTAACCTATTTTGATAGACGGTATCGATTAACCTTTGAACTATGAGAAAATTCACATTATTATCTGCGAAGGGATGTATGTATGTATCTTATGAGGGGCCAGTCAGTGCAGACCGGCGACACTTCGACCCAGTGGGATCTTTTGTGTCGACACTCTCCCTATAACGACTGCCATAGATGTTCAGTGCAGCCGGGACCGACGGCTTAACGTGCTCTCCGAGGCACGGAGCAGGCGATAATTGTCAATTAATACGCACATAATTTCAAAAAGTCATGTAACTTCCGAAAGTCAGATGTGCGCGACTTGGGTTCGAGACCCTCTGCATTGCAGTCTATTGGTCTCCCCACTGAGCTATCGCTGCTACGAAGGGATAGTCAGAGATATTGTCTATAACACGCACAGTTATGTTGTCAGCTTTACGTAATCTATACTAATAGGTATTATAAAGCTGAAGAGTTTGTTTGTTTGTTTGGTTGAACGCGCTAATCTCAGGCACTACCAGATGGAATTGAAAGTTTTTTTTTTTTGTAGATCTCATTTATTATATAAATTTATTGGCTATATAACATTACGCTACGACCAAAAGGAACGGAGCAGACAAAACCTACACAAACGCGAGCGAAAAAGCGGGCAAAATCTAGTCTTAAACATAAATGCAAATGTAAGGTTGCTTGTTACGCTTTTACGCCTTAACTATTGAACCGATCATTATGAATGTTATGAACGTACACGTTGTCAGGGTACAGATTTGGGCATAGTGTACCTTTCATCCCGAAAATGCGATACCTTAAGTTAAGCGAGCGAAGCCGCGGGAAAAATCTAGTAGTGAATTATGTGGTTAGTTTAACACAGTACTGCTGCAAAGAATTCAAATTTACAATAATCTAATGCCGTATTGTCCGATTATATGATCATAGCCGGTCACCATGCTGCTCCTATGTTCATACTTTAAGAAAGAAAGACAACTATCGCACTAGGGATAAATCCTGTGTCGCGGGGACTTAAAACATTTGAACATCGGACACAAAAAACACCCAGACTCGGAACAACCATTTGTGGATCACACAAAGTTTTGTCCCGTGAGGGATTTGAACCCACAACATTCGGCGCAATGGCAGTGGCTAGGCGACCACTTAAACCACTGCGTCATCCGTGCAGCCAAATATACTCATAATACCTAACTAATATTAGAAATGCGAATGTGAGTTTGTTTGTTACGCTTTAACGCCTTAACTACTCAATCGATCATCATGAAATTTCGCATAAACATTGTATGCAGAAAAGGACATAGGGATTTCATCCAGAAAAAAGCATTGTTCTCAAGAGATAGAAAATTAACATTACCTAGTTACGCGTGTGGAGCCCCGTGCATAGTATATAATATATACCTTATCATCGTTTTTTAAATTCATAATATTATAGATATAAGTACGTTTAAGGAGAAACTATCGTTGACTTCTTGTCACAACTCGTCAATGTTACATACGATAAGTTTAAATGACATGCTGTCGTTCTTTCCAATCATTACAATGAAGACAATATTAGAAAACTGACAGAAGAATAAGAGACAGTGACAGAATTATGAGTGATAAATAAAACCTGGCAAATTAAATCTCTAGATTTTTTTAAGCTGCTAAATTTTTATAGACATCATTTTCAAGGTTTTTGAGTTTGTATATAAGTTTAAATTTCAACCTTCTGTATAAACTTAGAAAACTGTAATTTTATTATTTTCACGACTACCGCTTTCCTTGGTTAAATATTTAAAAGTTTATCACAGAAGCGTAATGTATGCATAAAAGTGGAGGTAGCGAAATTGATAAAGCACTGAACTTGTTATCAAGGGGTCGTGGTTTTGATCTCCATCCCATGTTTACTGAACGTGAACACATCATATGCAATTTAGGGTTGATTCGCATCGGTACACTGGCGGTCTGATACTATAGATTTGAACTATGTGATTCCAAGACTTGTCAGGTGTAAGAAAACCTACTAGTAATTGGCGACCTAATGGCTAGTAACCAAAAATATAATGACAAGACTTTACTATGATGGCTTCAAACCTATACAAATAAATAAAATCGAAGTGTCTGTTTGTAATGTCAAAATAATAGCTTTTTACTAAATGCATATGAACATATATACGGTGTTAAAACATAAAATAAATTTTTAAAATTTTAGTATTTATTCTTTGAAATGGTCAGCCATTTCAGATAATAAATACTAAAATTTTAAAAATGTGTGCTGTCTGCCCGTGTAAGTCCAGTCAATAAGTCCAGTCTGATGTTATAAGGAGAAACTTAGGCCAGATTTATTATTGAAAAAATTAGTTTGCCTTCAAAAACCATTCCACGGCGACAAAGTCACGAGTAACAGCTAGTGTTTGAGTCACTAGTCATCGTTTGAACTTGTGTTGTACCGGTACTATACGCCGGCATTCCTGACTAATTCCCATGCGACCGCAAAACCCATATCAATAAAATTGAAATTCCAATCTCCATATCTTAACGACAAACAAAAATTGCATTAAAACGTTAAGGCGCTTTCAATTTTTCTCGCAAGTCGTAACAATAAAAGAGAAATTGACATGTACGTACGTTTCTTACTTTTTTATGGTTGTTCACCATCTTTTATTATTAATGACTTCACATGTAATTGCATTTTTTGGATGAAAATCAATGGTACGTCCAATATCGTAAAATGTTGAATTGATTGGTAATTAATACTTGGATATCGTCGTTTTATTTTAACTGATAACCTTCACTTGATACAAAATAAAGTGGAGAAATTATTAAGTATATACATATGTTAAATGTACTGACTGCGCATTTTCGAATGAGTCCCAATTTCAAATAATGTTGTCAATGTAATACTCTCAGATTGGTGACCAAAAAACACACTTATTTACGAGAGTGGGTCAGTAATCTTTAAAACAATATCTATAAGTTTCCATAGTTAGGTCCTCAACTAGGAGAGCAAGGAAGAAGCCTGGATACCTTAGGAACACAACGTTGTGACAACACAAGTACTCAGTTTGGCTGCGCTCTTGTTGCAGATAGAGATGATAAATTGACTGTCGTGGAATTTATACATTAAGCAGGTTAAAAAATCTTGTGACATTTGCGTGTCAAATGATATCTACACCAATAGGTTCCCACTAATACAAGATATAATCCTTTCGTTGCGTGTACATTTGACGTCACTTTTAACGCAAGTAGGGTATTATCCAACGTTCATTCTATTATATACATGGCCTAAGGCTGTGTCCAAATGCAGCGGATAGGTTAGGCTTTTGTGAACACGTTGAATAACGCGTAGAAGATAAGGTTTTATTTTGAGTTTTAAAGGTTTACTTGCAGTTAGTCGATTTTGGCGTTGTCATCGAATGTTCCAGTATAAACGACTTGTCGTTTGATGTCTCAGTGTTTAGCCGAAGATATAGATATACTGCATGGATAGAGGTTAAAGTTAAGAGTCGAGTCTGAGTTTTCTTTGTGTGCGTTGTTGATGTTTGTAAAGTCTCGATACAGGCAAAACAACGAGCGTGGGAGAAGTTTATTTAAAAAAAGGAGAATAAGAAAAAAAGCACTCATCCAACTTCAGTATCGAGTAACATGATTGCTCGTAATGGTCGACCGAATAGTTCTGCACCTCGAAGTAATTTACCGGTTGTCGCAGAGGACCCTGGGTAGCTATTTGTGTTCTCCGTTTAACCTTGCAATTGTGTTTATACTAGAGCAGCTCCATTGAAATTATAGGCGCTTGCAGTAAAACAAAAATAAAGAAAGAAGTGAAAAAATATTCAAATGTATTAATTAGGTGGACTCTAGATAAATGCATTGCGATGTCAGGGTCAATTAGCCGAAATCTGCAATAATTGACATTCGGTCGAATATGTAAATCGTGTTTTTTAATTGAACGAGACATACCTAATTACATTTATAACCACGAGTCGCGAGTGGTGCCATCAGATATATTAATGGCTTACAAAGTTGACAAGCAAACCTGTTTACTCTGGGTTTTAAAAATAATTGTATTGTTGACAATTAATTTCTGAGATACCCACGGTATCATAGCTGATACGTTTACCCACATTAAAGTATAATGGCATTACGTCTCGTGTAATATTTTTAAGTGGCGTTATAGCGTGTAAAGAATTATAAATATATTATTTTAATTATATTATATATAATTAAATATATTATTTTATCAGTATTGTAAGTATTTTCCCTTACGTGTTAAGAATATAATAATATGCTGTAAACAAATATAATAAAGCTGAAGAGTTTGTTTGTTTTTATTTGAACGCGCTAATCTACGAAAGTATCATTCGGATTTGAAAATTCTTGCTGCATTTGATAGTCCAATTCTTGAGAAAGGTTCTAGGTAGTATAACATCTCGCTACGACCTACAGGATTGAAGCAGGAATTATAAACGCGAGTGAGGTCACGAGAGACAGCTAGTTGTGATGTATAATAATATAATAATAATAATAATAATATTCTATCACATACACACAACACCATCTAGCCCAAAGTAAGCAGAGCTTGTACTATGGGTACTAGACAATGGATAAACATACATATATACTTTTTTTTTTGTAAATACATACATATTATGTGTGGTTAACATCTTTAGAGATGTTTTAAAAGAGTATCGTTAACTTATGGCGGGAAATTTATAATGTTCTCAAGTAAAAAGTGTTGAAATACAAACACCGCACTAGTGCTACATCGGCAAGATTCTCATCCGAAAACAAAAAAACTGTTGATGATCATCACGGTATCATGAGATATTATTTTTATACACTAATCTTATAGCTGCCTTATAGCACGCGGATATCACAAGTTGTCGACTTCAATGAAAAGTTAAAGACAGGATGAAATAAAAGACATTACTTTTCTTTAATCCCATCTTTAATTCCTTTTCGAAGAAAGGTCTAGAGAGTATCTGCGCCGCCGAAACTTTTATCTATACAAATACTAATCTATCCTCGTTATGTTAAAAAATATTTGTATTCTCGTTTGCAATTAAAAATATTAAACTACTTTACAGTTTAATGTTGTACAATGATATAATAATAGTGTTTTAAAAATAAAATAATCGCGATAAAAGCTTTCTATAGTAATTTAATTTCAATTTAATTAAAAACTCGGCAGCTACTGCGATCGATTTTAATAATTTCTACACCATAAGGAAGCTACTTCGTCCAGATGTAACAAAGGCTATAACACTATAACATGACGCTACGAGCCACGAGAGCGGAGCAGTAAACCTTAACGTGGGCGAAACCGCGGGGACAGCTAATCAATATGTAATATACATACGTATAAGAGTCTATACTAATTATTAAAGCTGAAGAGTTTGTTTGTTAGTTTGTTTGTTTGGTTGAACGCGCTAATCTCAGGAACTACTGGTTCGAATTGAAAAATTATTTTAGTGTTGGATAGCCCAATTATCGACGAAGGCTACAGGCTATATAACATCACGCTACGACCAATAGGAGCGGCGCATCAATGGAAAATGTTGCAAAAACGGGGAAAATTATCTTATGTGAAGCAGACGAAGTTGCGTGGGTCAGCTAGTATATAATATATGTAATAAATATAGACACATTACATATGCACGTTATTTCATAACTCGAAGATAACTGAGATGAAACTTGTAACCGTTTATTTATATATTATTAGCATTACACGGTTGAGTTCTTGTAATAATTGTATATACGTACTTATACGTCAGTGAGAAGACGGAGCCACCATTGATTTACGGCCACAATGCACTAGTTACGTACATAGTATTTTATATCTAAAAAGAGGTAGCTATATAACACTTATATTTAGACAGACAAGGTTTTAGGCAGGGATTGCTTATCGAAAAATATCGGTTATAAAGGTTACCGGTATGACGTCGTTACACCTTTTTATTGTAATATCTCAAAATTAAGACACACATATTTTTGATACCGTTAATTTTATTAACTATACCGTTATTTTTTACGCTATCTAAACCATTAACAATAAGGTATATTAATTTGTCCACGTTGAACTACGACAATCGCAATGCACTCGTCGCTGAGATCACATCAAAGGACTTTTTTCGATACCAAAATTATTTCCGGTGATTAAAGGTTAAATAAAGGTATAGAGATATATAAAAAAACAAGTAAGAAACGGCCATGAATTGCCGTAAATCTTAGAGTTCGAAAAAATGGTATCATGTGGCCTTGAGGTCAGAGGTCAAAGGTCATAGTCATTTCGGGGTATATCGAATATGCTGAGTCGAATGGCGTTGACCGCGAGTCTCTAGCTCTTACGGTTCTTGAGTTAAAAGTTGTATAACAGACAGACGGACAAAGCTGTTGTATAAGAGTTTTTTCGAACTCTAAAAGCGCTATGAATTTTTTATACTGGTAGTGTAACCGCAAATCTCAACCGCTTTCGGTCAACCTTTAGAATAAAGCGCTATAGTTATTTTATACCGGTAGCGAAACCGTATACCCTAGTCGCTAACGGTCCCTAGTTTTAGGTTCCACATAATGAGGCGATACGATTGGATTTTTCAATTTTTCTTAGAGCAGTGATAGCTCAGTGAGGAGACCAATAGACTGCAATGCAGAGGGTCTCGGGTTCGAACCCACGTCGCGCACCTCTGACTTTCGGAAGTTATATGACTTTTCGAAATTATGTGCGTATTGATTGACAATTATCGCGTGCTCCGTGCCTTGGAGAGCACGTTAAGCCGTCGGTCCCGGCTGCCATGAACATCTATGGCATTCGTTATTGGGAGAGTGTCGACACAAAAGATCCCACTGGGTCGAAGTGTCGCCGGTCTGCACTGACTGGCTCCCACATAAGATACACACATACTTAACATTGGATTTTTCTACGGGGTAAAGATTTTGACTCGGTACTGCCACTAAGAATTTCTTGACAGAAAGAACAACAACACTTTGTTTTATTAGAGCATTATAACCTAGAATATATAGGGAATTATAACCTCATGCACAGCAGTCGTATTATCGCAGCGCCACCTCGGCAAGCAGTAAAATAGTTAGACGTTCTTATTTGATACCTACACTTATACTAGCACTGCTAGTAAATTAGTTAGACGTCTCAACCTAATAGCTTTGTGTGCCTTAGAGAAGTGACCGGGATTAAATGTCACCTATGGGTTAATCAAGGACCTATCAGATTTTAGGGTTCCATACCTCAAATGGAAAAAACCGAATCCATATAGTAATAATAATAATAATAATAATAATAACTTTATTTGCCTTGAATGTAGGTACATATATGAGATGTTACATTTTAGTTGATTGATCGGCTACATTCTACCTTAATTAAGCATGCAAATTTTAATTTGTTATTTTCTAATGACAAACAATATTACTCATTATAATAATCATGACTTAATTTAATACTATGAGAACAAAAATTAATAATCAATGTCAACAATAATATAAAATACAAGAATTAGGTCAATACAGCAAAAATCTTAAATAACAATATAATAGAACAATGTCAAGAATATAATGTAATATAAATAAAAATAAAAACATGTCAAGAATATTTAAATGTAATGTCATAAATTCACAATGTTTAAATTTCTTTGTCCTCTAAAAAGTCTGTAATTTTATAAAAACATTTTGCGATTAAAAGCGCTGACAATTTCTTTTTAAAAACATGTAATGTTTCGTTTTTAATAGTATTTGGGATTTTATTATAAATTACTGAAGCCATTCCGAAAATACTTTTATCGAGCAATGCAGTATTGTATGGTATCTTATATAATTGATTTATATATTGACTTCTTAAGGGACCTTTTCTTATTTGTGATACAGATGTAAATAGTTGCTTGTTACATTTCACAAATACTGCCATTTCGAAAATGTAAAGCGATGGAAAAGTCAATATATTTAATGTTTTAAATTTAGGCACACAGCTATCTGTAATTTTTATTCTGCATATTGCTCGTATGCAACGTTTCTGTGCTTTAAACACCTGCTCACGAAGGCTTGAATTGCCCCAAAATATAACAGCATAACGCAATACAGATGCAACCAGACCGTGATATGCCACTAATGCCGTGTCAATACTCACTTTGCTGGAAAGACTATGTAATACATACGCAGATGAACTTAGTTTTTTACATACTTCTTCTGTATGAGCCTTCCAACTTAATTGACAATCTACCATAATACCTAAAAATTTTGCAACTTGTGTTTGATTTATATTGTCGCCGCCATACTGCAAGGCCAAGTTAAGAGGTGAAAGTCGCTATATATATATAGGATCACTTTGTTGTCCGTTCGTCCGTCCGTCTGTCTGTCAAGTCAATTTATCTCAGGAACGCGTGAAAGTATCGAGTTGAAATTAAAACGATATACTCAGATCTACAGTCTCTTAAAGCTGCGAAAAAATCAAACTTCTAAGTTAACGTAATAAAAGATACGACCGTTTATGCCGCAAAAAACGTATATTTCGACACTCTTAAGGGAATCAAAATTTATAAGGTTTTTCCCGTTGACCTAGAACTGTGAAATTTGGCAATTAATGCCGTCTTATACTACAAGTATAGGGAAAAATCTGAAACTATACATTTGTAATTAAATCATAAAAAAACAGGGTCTTTATTTGCATATTGAATTGAATTAACCGTGTCATGTGGGGTATCGTATGAAAGAGCTCCATTGGCACAAGCTTTAACAGATTTTTAATTATTTTTATGATGTATAGTTTTCGATTTATTACGAAGAATGAAAAAAAACCTTTTCTCTTTTTTATAAGTATAGGTGATGAAAATGAATGAAGCCATGGAAGTGTGTCAGGATCGCAGCAAATGGAAATCCATAGTCTCTGCTTACCCCTCTGGGAAACAGGCGTGAATCTATGTATATATGTATAAGTATAGGTAGGTACCTAATAATACCTACAAATTTGTACGGAATCCTCGGTGGGTGAGTCTGACTCGCACTTGTCCGGTTTTTTTAATTTTCATCCAAATCCATTTCCATCCATTCCATCCACAGTTTACGCGTGCTGGACTTACAAACATCCAAATATGTTGACAAACTTCACATTATTACTAGGATATATAAAGCAGGAACGTCCTTGTTAAACAGTCATTGGATATTTAGAATATCGATAATTATAATTATATCGAGACATAATAATTATAGTTAGCGGCTTAATAGATTTACTGGTTCGTTGATCCAGTGACGTAAAATCGCATTTACGCTCCGTTTGAACTAAGCAATTTGCTATTAGGCATCTCTGTTATGCAATTCGTAAGTAAAATTCTTTACTTATAAGTTATTTACTCATCATAGCTACTTACGCAGCAAGGGTAGGCTCTCTGCAATATGGAGCGACGACCTGATAAAGGTCGCAGGAAGCGGTTGAATGAGGACGGCCCAAGACCCGGCTGTGTGGAAACCTTGGGGAACGCCAATGGCCAGCCTGCAGTAGAGTAGATTTTTTCGACTGAGACGATGACGACTAATCGTAGGCCTATGCGTCTGTTGCAGACGATTTATGGTATATTGTCGGAAAGACAACGCTAGTGGAAGACCGTTGGACTGCCACGTAGAGGTCTCGTGTTCGATCCCAAGGCTCCTCTGGCTTCTTGAAGTTATGTGCATGTCAAATATTTAATTAAGGCTTGCTTTATCGGGAAGGACTTCGTGAGCAAAGCTCCATGTCTAAGAGTTTACCAATATTTTTGGAGATATGTGAAGTCTGCTATCTCGCACTGGGATTGCGTGGTGCACTATGCCCTAACCCTACTCAAAGTAAGAAGAGGCTCGTGGCCAACAGAGGGACAGTTTATATACAGGTCCGATATTATTGTTAATAGTTCATCCTCTTGACCTGGTCCCAATTTAATTGGGGTCGGCGCAGCATGGCCTTCGCTTCCATACTTCTCTGTCACCCGTCATCTGATCATTTACCCCTTTCTCTTTCATATCCATCCTAACACAGTCCACCCAACTTTTCCTCGGCCTTCCTCTCCCTTTTCGTCCCTATACCCTCATATTCATCACTTGCTATAGTAACAGTAAACTTAATAAATATTTAAATAACAATAAGCCCATATATATCATTTTATAAAACAGTTTTATATGAATACATGTTTCCAGCGCATGTATCAGATAGTTGTAACATGCACAATGGAAACATGTCTTTGGGAACTGGGTCATCTACCAAAGATGTTCTATCTATACAAAATTATTTTTGTATGTGAGTAGAGACCAACGGTAGTATCAAACTATCGTTCTCACTAGCAAAACAATCGCATTGTCTCAATCTCGACTTTTCCCGCCGGGTTGCAATTACTCGATAATTGTAACTAATCGCCTGAAACGGAACAGCGATGTCGACACGCGATGATGTATGTAAAACGCGATTTGTTGTCGAGATAAAATCGATATGAATCGGTAATCGGCAACGAGAGCAATTGATGTTACATAGCTATTATTTTTTTGTTGTTCCGCTCTCGTTACGATAATCATGTATTATTATTGTGCAATTTTTTGCATAATTGATTTACTAATAGAACTTTTTCTTTCATGTAGAAAGAAAAAGTTTTACTAATATAAATACTAGCTGTGCGGTCGGGTTGACCCGTACTTAATCACTTTATAGTTAACGCTTCTTTGGGTCGTAGCGTGATGTTACATAGCTGTAATAAAATATCATAGCATCAAATCATGAATAACACCATCTGATTTCAAAAACCGATTAATAATAAATACATTCATAAATTTTCAAATTGGTCTATTAGTTCCTGAGATAAGCAGTAAGCACGATCAAACATACTCACTGTTCAGCATGAGACAATTAGTAACAAGACCTAATATTATACCTATTTATAAATTGTCCTACTGCTGGACTTATTACTTATCTCATTACGAGATAGTTTAGACCATGTGGTACCATCTAGGGCAGGACCCCTTCCTGGCCAACATGGTGTCACATGGTCTAATCAATAATTATTTAAGTAGTCCGCTATTGCCATTTCTTTGATGAGATGTTAACAGTACGTATGAGCTGGCTCATTCAGGAATGTACCATCCTCTTACATGATACCAGCATAAGAAACGTTTACTTCTTTTCGGCTCTCCCATTCCTTTGCTTTCATCTTATCTTTTGTTCCTTTTCTCGAGTTAGTTAACGTGCCTTATATATATATGTTGTAACTAATCATAGGTTCGGTATATAAATGCCAATACGGCAATTAGTTAACCAAGCCGGTGAGAAACTGTTTGCCGTATAGATATTTGTGCGTACCTTAGTATTTTAGTAAAAATACAACAACTTTTCCAATTGCTCACGATATTTACCTTCAATTCGTTTTCAATACGTGGAACTATCTATACTCTATAGGCTGGATGCCCTCTTTGACATTGTCTCGCCTCTCGGCTACACTTTCATTTGGCTTCAGTAATAAAAGGTAATCTCATTTACGTTTATCGAAGTATAAATTTACTTGCGAGACTTACATAAACAACTATCGCTTAGTATTTTATATATTTAACTTAATTTGAGCAATGTTATTAGTTAATTCTTTAGCAGTTCATTTAATAGATATTTAATTAGACGATGTCGAGACTGACTGCTTTGTTAATCTCGTGGCTTCATCGTGGGTATGTTGTATGTCAGGTCCCTAAAGATTTTAGCTATTATGTAAGGAAGTTCTCTATAGCAGCAGCAGCGATTGGTTCACGCAGTGTTACATACATACATATACTCAAAAATATAGCTGACTAAATACTCATAAATAAAACGATGAAAACCCATACGAGAAACATTTCGTGTATTGCGGAGGACTTTTCAAATATTCTATCAACCGACATAAAGAAAATTCAGTCTCGCCACGACTACTTGTGGATCACACATTTATTTGTATCACACATTTATTTGTTCCGTGTGGGCGAAGTGTAGTGGCTACTAATACCACTACGTCTTTTGTGCAGTCTACTGTCTACTGTCTTTACTTTACTTATTTATTTATTCTAAGGAACTCCAACAAAAGATACACAGTACATGCAATAATTAAAAAAAAGTTGTTTGATAATTGTTTGATGATTTGTGCTCCTTCAATTACAGGAGAATACGTCGTGAGTACATCATCATGTCTCACAATATACAAAAATTTTTTTTATAATATATTATACAGTTTGGTAAATTGACACGAATACAAATACAAATTAACAAAACACAGCTAAATAAAGAATGAACCCAAATAAAAAATATTAAAATATAATCATAGAAATTTAACGAAATTTGACGACTCGATGGCGTAGTGGTTAGTGTAACTGACTGCCACGCCTGAGGTCGTGGGTTCGATTCCCGCACAAGTCAAAGATTTGTGTGCATGAACATGGATGTTTGTCTTGGTCTGGGTGTTTCTATGTATAATATGTATGCATTTACAAAATAAAAAGTATATATGTATGTTTATCCATTGTCTAGAACCCATAGTACAAGCTCTGCTTAGTTTGGGCTGGATGGTGTCGTGTATATGTGGTAGAATATTATATTTTTATTATATTATTATATTAATACTAGTTTCTGCTGGCGGCTGCGTCCGCGTGAGAAGTATTTTTATCTTTAAGTAAGTTTTACACGATTAATTTATATACAACTTATAGGTTTATTAATATTAGCGGAATATAACACAAACCTAAAATACTTATAACCCACATAACATGGGCTGTGTCAACGTTTACAAAGTTAGAAATAAAAATTAAACGCTTTTTAAGTGTGTAAAACCGCAGTGCTCTGTTAGTTTATAATACAATAGAGTAATATTATATGAATTTTCGAATTGTTGCCAAACATAAAACTCAATATTCAATGTTCATTTGCATGTGGATTTCCAATAACCAGTGAGGTTTATGGTGACGGTTAATGTTAGGTGGTAACATTTTACATATTAATTTATTACATGTTGCCAATGGCGAGTTTGGTATTTGAAATTTCAACATTAAAGCCACCGAATAAATGTTTAACGTGGCTTAATTAAATGTTGCATGCTAAATAAAAACTTGGTTGGTTCGTTTTATAATTTGCTTTTAAATAATAAAATAAAATACTTTGCTTTTTTATTAAAAAAGATCGAATCTAATAAGATGTAAATTATTGACTATGTACTATCGACTTGAGCGACGGTTGACCATTTCAGAAAAAATTTCGCTTACACATGTACGGGTTACACGTACTGCACGGGTACAGTTACCAAGTGTTGGCCTGCTATGCGATTTTAACCTTAGGAGTGGTCATCCGTCGCTCAAGTCGATAGTACATATAAACACAATTCTTTAAAACTAACTTATACCTAAAATATAAGAAAGAAAAGAAAACTAAAACCCTCTAATAAGCGTCATAAAATTCCTCCGCATCACAGTCGACTGGTAGTGTGCCCAGAAGACTGGCAGCATTGCCACGTTCAATGGCAATGCTTATTCTTAGATAGAAATACTGCCTTTATATTAGGAAAAATATTAGAATATGAACATCAATGTGACTACTCACTTATGCACAGAAGTGCATGAGGTCTCGAGTTTAAATCGCGGGTCAGGTAAGATGTTATTGGGATCCGGTCACGAAATTCTCATTAGATTTGATTGATGATTTTTGTTGTAACGTTTATTCTGAATCCGTCGGCACCGAAAGGAGGGATCGAGGGAGGGGTACCTCCACCACTCGTCTCGTGCGCGGCCGTCATGCCGCAAGCGATCGACGTGACAACGTAGCCTTCAATTATGCGCGGTGGACGGCAAAGAGCTCATCCTTCAGTACATGGAACGTGAAGCCATAGCTGAATTTGGGTGTAATTCACCATTGCCTGCCTATATTTCCAAAAGGCAGGGATGGGATGATGCATCCCTACCCTTTGGCAATATAGGTATTTGGTATATTTGTATGTATTAGTAGAATGGTTAAGCATACGAGTTTTACAACCGTATTGCTTCAATTATGATTTTAGGTCTCACGTAACAGGGTGCATGTCCAGTCCAGATGTTCGGCCACATTTCTAGATTTCGTGTTGTTATTAAAGAATTTTGTAAGACAAAATGCAATAAAATTGGTCCGACCCAGGCATCGAACCCGGGACCAAAAAGGCATGCTTTTATAGCTACGTGTGTAGTTTTTTTAATAAATACCTTAATAAGTAGTTTGGTTTGATTCATAAGGAACCGCATACATAATGCGATTCCTTATGATTTTAAATCATATCCCTAGTTTTTAATAAATAATTTGTTTATGGAAAAAGTATCTGTTCTTCTTTCACGCTGCAAGGACAGACACCTTTTTCTTAGATAGTTTATGGTGCGGAAATTAACAAAAGTTACTTCTTGCCTAGAAAATAATAAAAATGCGCAGTTACTTTGTAGAATATTGTTTTTTCCTGGTAATCACGGGCGAGTAAAATGTTATATTTAAAACTGTAACTTTCGAACGAAAGTTACTGATTGCAAAGTTGTGTGGTATATTGTATTGCATGTATGTATGTGTCAAAGACAACTTTTACTTTGCTTTTAAGACATATTCTGTCTTATTATGTAACCCGGATAAAATTATGTTTTACCAGTTTCACCATGAGTTTATCCACTAATCATTGCTTTTTATTCTACCAACATAGCAAAAAATATATAGCGGTCCTGCTAAATTCTGTTGCCAATACTATGGATCTTACCACTGTTTTAAAAAATTGTTTTTGTTCGAACAAAAACCATACCGTTACATACATTCGTCAATTTTTATTTTCTGATTCTATGATATAGAAAACCCGCCACTAAACATTTTTCACGCGGTCTTCATGCCTTACTGTTGCCAGATCCAAGTATGTCATACACTAGAAGCATTCAATACCCTCCTGGCAGCCAATTCTGAATATTTTTCCGATAGATAGAACGAAATAATGCGAGTATGGTAACTTTTTGTTTTAAGCATTTCTAAATCTTCTTCTCCCTAGCGTTTATTATTCCCAAGTCACTTGGGATCGGCTTTTTCAAGTCTAACCAGATTTGACTGGATATCTGTTTTTACACGGAGCGGCTGCCACCTGACCTCCGCAACCCGAAGGCTAACGATACCCTAAGGCTAGACCAGTGTCAGGATATTAGAGGGTAGTGACTTTCCCAATAACGACTGCCATAGATTTCATGGCAGCCGGGACCGACGACTTAACGTGCTCTCAGAGGCACGGATCAGGCGATAATTGTCAATCAATACGCACATAATTTCGAAAAGTCATATAATTTCTGAAAGTTATAGGTGTGCGACGTGGGTTCGAAACCGAGACCCTCTGCATTGCAGTCAGTTGGTCTCCCCCCACTGAGCTATCGCTGCTTAAGCATTTCTAAATACAAGTGCTTAATTGTATCTAAAAGTGCTTACGTACACAGTGTAAGTGGCTTACGCTGGCTACATGCGCATGCTATCCATAGGGAATGCATGCGCAAACTATATAGCTATAATATTCTTGCGGGCATCGTGCATGATTTTATCGAATTGCTTGCAACTTGCACATTTTACCTGCATTGTGTACAAGAGCCACAAATTTCGTCATCACTGTTCTATACAATGACTTGGGTTAAAACACTTTTCAAATGTCATTGCGTCCATCATGCTTTACGTCGAAAAACTTTCATGTTTTCTCTGAATGTACTTTTGCCTACGCAATGTTTGCTTAGAGATTGACAATAGCGCTGTGCATGAGACAGCTTTTATTTTAAATGAATCATCACATTACGTTTTGAAGTAAATTTTAATTATACACTTGTATGACAAAAGCTTGTTTAATAGATAATAAAAGAAATTGTATTAAATTCTTTAATAAAATTTCATTTATTAGTACATAGTATCACTGACGTTAAGTTTGCTTGTTTGTTACGCTTTCACGCCTTAACTACTCGACCGATCATTATGAAATTTTGCATACACGTTATCAGGGAAACAGAAAAAGATATAGGGTACCTTTCATTCAGAAAAAGTACTGTTACTAATGTAACCTTACATTCACTCAACGTTTTTTCTGTTATCTGGGGCCTCACCTTTACAATAAGCTAAATAAGAAACTCCATATATACTCACTTTCAAAATAGACTTGCAAAGACACAGTGAGAACTTACTTACTGTCGTTGAATTACCAGGATACGGAACGGTTACTTGTATCATACCGATAGGTAAGTGATTTTCCACACAACATAGCGCCCATTGACAAACACCCACCCACTCACACACACACACACACACACACACACACACACACACACACACACACACACACACACACACACACACACACACACACACACACACACACACACACACATACACACACTCACTCACACTCACACGCACACACACACACACGCACGCACACACACCCACACGCACGCACACACACACACACACACACACACACACACACACACACACGCACACACACACACACACACACGCACACACACACACACACACACACGTGCGTGTGCACACACTTTATTATTAAGCATGTTCATAATTATATTCATCCCTACTTTACTTTGTTACGTTACACAAATTTTACTTTTATATCCATATTCTTAATATTGTATCACAAATAGTACGTATTTAGACAGGATTTCAGGCCTGGCCTTTTTAACACAAGTTGTTTAATAAAAACTTAGCAAAAAGGGCCAGTCACCACTTAATGTGTGTCAATAATACAATTTTATTTTATTTATTATGTCATCATGTCTGTGTACTCGTAAATATAGAATAATTATGTACAAGTGTGGTGGTGAAATAAACATTATTATTATTATTATTTACGCGAGCGAAGCCGCATGTAAAATCTAGTAGATAATAAAGGAAATTTTATTAGAGAATTTAAAAACGAGACATTATATTTTTATAATATCGAGGTGATAAACAAGCAGTCTATGAGTTCCACCGAATGGTAAGCGGTTGTTGAAGCTTACAAACGCTTGCAAAACCAGGTGTATTATTACTTGTGGGCATTCTTCTTCTTCTACTTTTCGTGTGGTTAGTGGCCAACCTGTTGTTCAAGCCCGTAGGCCTCTGACATGGCTTAACGACTGCTGTCAATTTGGCAATAACCGGGACCTTTTTACGTGCCCTCCGAAGCACAGAGACGCTCAGATGAAATACCACTAAGCGGTCACCCATCTATAGATTGTAAGCACCCAAAGTTGCTTAGCCTCGCTAATCGTTAACCGATCAGTGAGTGCAACTGGCTATGAGCGTTAAATATGGGCATTAAAAATGGGATGAAAAAAGATACCTCCGGCTCGACCGGGGAAGCACTACCCTCTTACAGAATATCGACGTGAAATAGCAGTATTCCTACTGTTGTGTTTTGTTCGGTGAGTGAGAGTGTCGGAGGCCCAATCTCCCTCTTTCCCCCATCCCGCTCCTTTTCCTTCCCTCTTACTTTCCGAAAGGGTCGGCAACGCGCAAGAGATGCCTCTGGTGCTGCAGGCGTCCATAGGCTACAATAACCACTTACCATTAGGTGGGCCGTATGCTTGTTTGCCAACTTAGCTGTATAAAAAAAAAAAAGACTTTGTATGTAAATGTTTATTCCCTTTTCTCTAAGGTAAGGCTATGTGAGTCTCATAATCATATTGACGCATTACATAAAGATATCCACTTCAGCTGTGACCGAATATTTACAAGTCATATCTAAACATTCCGCAAGCGGTCACCCATCTAAAACTTGACTATAGCTATAGATCTGTATGTCGGTTGATCAGCAAGGTTAAGCAATGTATTGTTTAACCTTGCTGATCAACCGATACACTACATAAAGTCACTACTGTGGCATGGGCACCTAAATCATTGACTATTAGGGGCGAATTATGCTAATTGGTTAATTAGGTGTTATCGTATTATTGTAATACAAACATACACTAACAATTTGCCTTTAATTAATTGTTAAATTTGTTAACATGAGGGTTTTTCCAATGTATGTATAAAAATATAATATCTAGTTATCACACGGGTATATTTTCTGTAAGTATTTTATGATTTTGCAAAGGAAAAAGTAGATACATATATATTATTAAAAGATAATATTCGAGAGCAGCGATAACTCAGTGGGGAGACCAACAGACTACAATGCAGACGTACACGTCGCGCACCTCTGACTTTCGGAAGTTATATGACTTTTCGAAATTATGTGCGTATTGATTGACAATTATCGCCTGCTCCGTGCCTCGGAGAACACGTTAAGCCGTCGGTCCCGGCTGCCATGAACATCTATGGCAGTCGTTATTGGGAGAGTGTCGACACAAAAGATCTCACGGAGTCGAAGTGTCGCCGGTCTGCACTGACTGGCCTCCACATATGATACATACATACATACATACATCTGTTGTCTGTCTGACGATTCACTATCGATACGGCTAAAGCACTGGAAGTTAAGCGCCTGATATGCCAATCTCCTTAAGTTATGATGTTACATAATAATGCACATGTTTATCCATTTAACAGCCATAAAGATACATTTGACCGACTCATACCACTTCCAGTCTTAAAACAATGATTTGTAAATCATATAAATAGGCACCAGGGGGTGTTCTATCGTACAACACTAAGGTCCGGCGCACATTGGCGGCACGGCACAGAGGTGCGTGACGTGGGTTCGAACCCGAGACTCTCTGCATTGCAGTCTGTTGGTTTCCCCACTGAGCTATCGCTGCTCATACAACAGATACTCAGTTCTTAAGTTAATCATTAGTTTGCTTTGTCACACTAAATAGAGGACGAGCGAATTGTTGTTTACCGGGCGTACAGGTGTTGTAAAATTTATCAGCAGTTGCATATATAGATGCGCCCTCTGTTCAAGGTTTCAAGTATATAGCAAAAGAAATACGTCACTACACAGACATATTATGTCATAGGTATTAATCTAGTCTATTAATAGCCGTTAGAATATTGTAATGACTATTGAACCCATATCAATACTGTAAGCTGTCTGGTTTCCAACGTATTGGAATTAGTTCCATACACATATAGTGTCACGTTTATATCCCCGATGATATAAACGTGAAGCCTTTATGTTACACCCACATTTCGTCAGCAAATTTTTCAAGGTTTTCTTCTCATTGGTTCTGTGTCCTTGCTTTGCTGAACGTGGCAACAGGTAAGTAAATAAAGATTAATAAGTGTAACTTTGACGACCATAACTTTTTATTATGGAAGAGCAGTCTCCTAACACAGGCATAATTTGCTTAAAAAGAGACTTCAATGACTATTTCGAGTATCTGCCGGCCTTTGACCTTTACAAATCAATACCAATTAAACTACAGGATAAAACTGACAGTTTTGAGTTCTTTCCGAGACGAGTTGGGTTATGAATTATTACTAGTAGTCATTGACCTAAATTCTTATTTCTTTTAAGCGAAAAATGAATTATTAATCTCGGTCACAAAATGACACGTCTTCTGAATGATTTAGTGACTTTACTGAATTTACATTTAGTTTAAGCCTATTAAAAGACACAAGCAAGAAAAACACGGTCACTTTTTAGAAACTGTCAATGAATTTACATTTATCATTAAATTAATTTCAATGGCACTCAGACGTATCGAATTCGATCCCCAGTACGCCTCTGACTTTTCGAAGTTATGTGCGTATTAATTATTTAATTATCGCTCGCTTTAACGGTAAAAGAAAACATTATGAGGAATCCTCCATATTGTTCTGACAATCCGCACTGGGCCAGCTTGGTGGACTGTGGCCTAATCCTCCTCACACTGAGAAGAGTTCCGTGCCCATAGGTCGGACAGCTTATATAAAGGGCTGAATTTATTAATATTTTTATTGAATATATTTTGAAGAATGTTTATGTCTACGTTATGAATTCTAAGAGTCAGCTATAACATTTTATAGCTATAGACACATTTTTATATCGTTCACTAACTGTGCCCGCGGCTTCACCCGCGTTTATGATAACTGCGCCGCTCCCGTGGGTCTTAGCGTGATGTTATATAGCCTATAACCTTCCTCGATAAATAGGCTATCCAACGCTAAAAGAATATTTCAATTCAAGGTAGTAGTTCTTGAGATTAGCGCGTTCAACCAAACAAACAAACAAACTCTTCAGCTTTATAATATCAGTATAGATTATGTCTTTCTGAACATTTAGATTGGTTCCAAGAAGCTGCGGCTAGAGGCGCTTTTAAATGTATGCCAAGACATACAAGACTACGTGAGAAGTTTTACAAGAACTATCATAACATAATTATGGTACACTCCCTAAAACGCTCTCGGTCAGATAGAATAGATAGAGATAGAAACAACATAGTAAGTAGCGATAAACCAATGGTAAGTACTTTCTTGTTCGAAACACAGGTATAACCTAGTTCTGGCAATTATCTATAAATGTACTTTATATTTACCTACATATAAAGTAAGATGTAATTGTAAGAAAATATCAAAATAAATAAATAATTACTATTATTAATGGTCAACGTTTTCGACTTGCAATTAAGGGGTCATGGGCACGGTAATGTTATCTAACAGTATTCTATCTTCATACAAACGGTCGGAACGCGAGTCATACCTGCACGCCTTGAGGTTGGTATGCACTCAGTACGCAACCAGTCGCGAATTTGCCGCAGCGCTGAACGAACGGTGTGATGGTTTTGTAAGCAGTAAGCGTGCGATTTGTTAATATTTGATTGAAATAAGTACAAGTACTTACACAATAATTATGGCAAAGTGCAATTCTAAACAAAAGTATTTTTTATTAAAGTTTTTATCCGAATGCGGATTTTTTTAAACTATTAAATTTTACAATAAAGTCTTTCGTTATAATATAATATAATATTTAATCATATATATAAGGTTGTTTTTTATTATATCTACTAATCAAAAAAGATACATGGTTTTTATTGAACACTTCCTATTTCATTCACAATGAATTTTATTTTTTCAATAAAAGGTATAATATTTGCAGTCACTGAACTAAAAAGAAACTCAAGTAGGTAGATGAAATTAAAATACTGTAGGTGAGTAGCCCTCTCACGTGTTTGCGTACCGCGCGACTGTAGGTAATTATTTTAAGGACAGAGACGAGTTACAATATTGTTAGATAACATTACCGTGTCATGGGTCTGACTCCCACCCATTGCATATCAGAAGTGAACCAGCTTACGAGTAGGTGGAGGAGCTTGCATGAATATTAGTAATATATAATATAATAATAATATTAGCCCTGTATTAAACTGTCCCACTGCTGGGCATGGGCCGCTTCTCAGTGTGAGAAGGGTTAGGCCATAGTCCACCACGCTAGCCTAGTGCGGGCTGGCATACTTCACATATCTTTGAGACCATTATGGAGAACACTCAGACATGCAGGTTTCCTCACGATGTTATTCTTCACCGATAAAGCAAGAGATAATGAACTATTTAATACGCATATAACTTCGAAAAGTCAGAGATGCGAGTCTTAGGTTGGAACTGGAGACCTCTGCGTGGCAGTCCAACGTTTACCCACTAGACTATCGCTGCTTGATATAATTAATAATAAATAAATGAAATTTCCAGTACATCATTTTATAAGCTGTAGACTCAAAACATGCAGAATTGGTTCACCAGTAAAATTCCGTTACCAATAACATATAGGAGCAGAATAGATAGATCAACGAATAAATTGAGCGGTACTTGTAAGGCTTGCATACGACTACGTATTCAATAATGCAATTATATGTGGAATCTCTTCAGTCACATGCACTTAGAAACCTTAGGAAAGATGAGCACTGCTCACCGTGCTACGTCTTTGGCTCGTTATATAAAACTATTTTTCTATTATAATTTAATATGCTTATTAATATGAATGACCAGCCATTGCTTAGTCTGGGAACCATTGGCCTGCTGCAGGGCGTGGGTTTGACGATTGTACTTAGATAGTCTTACACCTATGTCCCCGAAGAGGTAGACAGAGATGTCTTACACCCACATTTCCTCATTTATGATTTTAGTTGCCAGTTCCCACGAAAGAGGGACGAATCTATTCACGTAGCGGGAACAGGACCGAACTTTTTTTCAAACTATCCCGCACTAGGTATAATTCCTTTATCACGGCGATATTCACAAGCATTCAAACAATGGACACAAAGAACAGTCGACTCGAATCTCAAAACTGAGAATCAATTGCGAGTTACACAACTACAACTAGTATCAGTGAAGAGGCGAATACTTAAACCAGTACGCCATCCGTTTTTAGACAAAAAATCCAATATCTCTTAGCCCAAGCATACAATCGAATCCAAAATAGCACAGCGGTCGCATTCGATACCGCTGCGTCACCGAAGCAATTAAACATACGTAGTATAAAAATGGTAATTGAATTCAATCGATTTAAGTAACGTGTCGTGATTATCACCACTATCAGCATGTAGCAGTCCATTGCTGCATGTAGAGATCTCTTAAAACGCTCCACTGAGTATTTGCACGCAATGTATACGTACACATACAATAACGATTGCATGACATGCATATCGACTATTTACTTTCGTGAATATGCACGAATACATGTCAATAAAAGCTATTTATGACTTAGATTGTTTGGCCTCATTTGGCATAAGTACTTTTTAAACTAAGATGCATGCACATCGACTGATTGGTAATAAATTAAGCGGCAGCCTAATGGATAGCATGGGACTTGTAAACGAAAGGTCACGGGTTTAAATCCCACCCGTTATACTATCGATGTGAACCCACTCCTAATACTTTCTAGTTAGCTGGATGGGTTATTAAGAATACCAGTAATTTGTGACCCAATTTACTAGTAAACTTTACATTAATTTAAAATAAATATATAATATATGTATCTACATACGTAATTTCCTAATCTATTTCCCCGACGAGGTAGATAGAAGAGAATAAAACTTAAATTTCACTGCCAATGGTTCTAGATCTCACGTAACAGTGGGCCTTTTGTCGTCTATACGGCACAGTTCCTGAGCTCGTGCTGTTCCTGAGAATTTCAGTACAGAAGCATGAAATCACGCTGCTTTCACTACTGTCAGCCACTTACATACGTCATTATGAATAGGTGAGAAGAAGAGTATGGCAAGAGTATCACAGGTAGACCCTGCATAAAAGAAACCACTACGGTGGTTAGGTAAGGGACCAGTTCCAGGACGGCTAACAGTATAACTTATGCTTAAAAGTTCAGAAAAACTACTTGAAGATAAATTACTCTCTCAAATTCTTCCAATTTTTTCTTCCCTTACCCTCTTTTACCGGCGTCTACTTCACATATAAGCCACAGCAATTGCTTACAATCAGGTTGTGTATTTTTTTTCCTGTTGTAAACCAAAAAAACAAAGCTAGCAAAAGGCGGTTGCAAAATACCCAGTAAATCTAGTCCATCAGCGATTTGAGTTAATCTATGCTTATAAAAGTCGAATTTACAGTGTTTTGCCTATTTTCTCTTTCAAAAGCAAAATGGTTACTCATTGCATAGTTTTTGTCAAAAATATTACTCTTTGTTTATTTAGTCATTTAACTTCGCCCAATACCCAAAAAAGTATCCTTTTGAAGTTGCTTACAAACTTCAAAGCATTGACATCACGTAATAAACCGTACCGTACTGACGTTTGCCTTTAAAAATACAACAGATAAAATTTTATAGTGGTACAAAATATTAACAAACCCCAAAATTGGATCTTAAGTTGTGAGCAAAAAGGTTCATGATAGAAATGGCAATATTGTCAGCGAAGGACTGAGAAAAGGAGAATAAGCAAAATAACTTTCCTAATTAAAATTTCACTGCCCACTGGCAACCGTACTGAAAGAATAAAACAAAAAGTATTTTCTTTTTTTTCTGAACTGGCAGAATGGAGTTAATTCCCTTTGCCTGATAAAGTCAGTCTGGTAATTTTAAATACTTGCATAGAATTCTGTTTCTGCATACAGATTTGGTTTTTGATGCGGTAGACATGTTGTTTTAAATAAACTATTTGCCTTTTTTTATTACAATACGTAACGTAAACGTTAAAAACGTTAAACGTAGGTTATAAATATATTATGGCTAATACAGTTCTTATGCTTTGATACTTATGCAGCAGTTTACAGTACATGGGAGTCTCGATATGCTGTTGATGTGATTACGAATGGAAGTCAGATTTATAAGTGGTGTATTATTTCATTATTTATATTTCAATTATGGGTCGAAGACATTCCATTTTGTTTTTTATCCCAATGTCTTCTACTACGGGTTACATCATCATTAGAAGCCTAAATAGTATATTATTCAGTAATATAAGTCGATAAACAAAACAATACTGCCGTCCTTTAACTAAAATGCCGTTAACCCACAAGCGCGCGATTATGACTTTTTAATGAAAAGTAATATAGTTTTGAATTCTATACTAGAATATAGATATAGATAGAAAATTATATAGATGAATAGTTTTAAATTCTAGTAAAATTATAGATAGACAATTCAAAAGTATTTTACTATCCATTAAAAAGTCATATTCGCGCGCTTGTGGGTTAACGGCATTTCAGTTAAGGGACGGCAGAATAATGATCCTCATTTATTACAGTAGTATTACTTAAAATCTATACCTGAAATAATAAATTTAATAACACAGAACGTATAAACAGAATGACAATTTCAAAGGTTTAATTTTAAAGTTATATACTTTTAAATGTTGTTTTATGTTCAGTTACTTTGATGCTCGCTGAACCTGCTATTATTTATTATTGACACTTGGCGCATCTCATCAAATCATCTGTAGTACCAAATAGAGCAGATAAAATAGTTTTATAATAGTTCTATTTGAGATGACGATTAATTATACAGAAATAATATAAAATATTTTAATATAATACATTTTTGCTACTACTAGTATGCCTAGTATTGCCTTATGTCCCTATACATATGTTGCATGTCTGATATGGACAAATTGTTGTGTCCGAAAACATATATTTATTAATACGATAACAATAATATTTTTTTTTATTTTCTCACCACAATATTACAGCAGTTATAATGAACAAAACAATATACCAATGGAATTTATACTGTGGGAGACTGGTGCCTAACCTAGGCTTTTGGCCTGTATTTCAGGTCACCAGGTCGTCCCCTTTTTAAAAACAAGTGATTGGAACATGTTCTATGCGAGTTTTGTGAATTGTAATATTGTGTTTTGTGCGTGCGTGCGTGTGTTTGTGTGAACGTGCGTGTGTGTTTGTGTGTGTGTGTGTGTGTGTATGTGTGTGTGAAATACACACATAATAGTACTCCCTATTATCTTTAATAAAAGGGAGTACTATTAGGGCCAAAATTAATAAGCAATCTTCCGCTTGTTTGGCCACTAGAGATTAGAAGAAGAGAAATTTCAAATTTGACAGTAGCTCTAATAGTTATGTTAAATGTCTATCTGTGGTAGTATCTATCGAAAGATTATTAATTACAAGTATTTAATAGTAATGCTTTTTTTACTCTAATAGTAATGTACGATAAATATTTAGTACTCAATGGGTAACTGAAATAAAAGTTTCTATAAAACTCTTTCGTTTCTCTTAATATTTCGAGTATTACGGACGCACAACTATTACAGTTTCCCAGTAAACGTGCATATATAACGAGGATGTGTAACATTGTACATTTTTTATTGTGGCTAACCGACGCCCCGATGCAACCCTTTCAAAACGGCAGAAAATTAAAATACAAACCCAGGGGTATATTCCCACAAAAATTCTGGTAAAATTCGTTGTGAATTTCCTGCCTTGCGAGGGCAATTTAAGGATACAATACTATTTGATAGATAGTTTGTGGCTGACTATTTGCTGACTTGCTCGCTCCACAAAAATAATGTAAATACAAAATTAACTCTATAAGTTCGTTATTTTATCATAGTTGAATGTTTTGGTATGGTTGTAGTGTTTCTTTAGCCAAAAGTTTATGTATTGCACTGCTGCCGTACTATTCATAGGTTTACAGGGGTGATGCAATGTAATCTTATCCTAATCCTAAGTAATATTATAAATGCAAATGTGAGTTTGTTTGTTTGTTATGCTTTCACGACTTAACTACTTGATCGATCATCTTGAAATTTCGCATACACGTTGTCAGGGGAACTGAAAAAGACATAGGGTACCTTTCATCCAGAAAATAGTTCCAACTGTTCCTAATCTATAATATTGTCTTCTGTTTACGTGAATATTATTCATTGAAATTAAACTACTGTATACGGATTTTATCGCGTTGTTTATTTGACACTTTAAAACTTCAACTTTAACGGCGGGGAAAGTGTAAAATTATATTAAATCTAAATAGATTTAATAATAATTTAATTAGCTTAAAAATTAGTAAAGTTTAAAAGTAAAAGTAGTGTAACAGTTTTCAAAATTTTGTTAAAAAGTGTCAAATAAACAACGCGATAAAATCCGTAATGGTCTGAACTACGGCCGGGAGCGAGAGGGCAACCAATCCGACTGCCGCGATCAACTCACGGCTCTGCGATGCCCAGGCGGGGCAAACCGCCAAAGTGTGCAGCGCCGTGTCCTCAACAACGTCGCGGCAGTCGCCGCAGTGGTGACAACCGGGCGTCTCTTGCCGGCGTATACGACACAGGAACTGGCCAAAACAACCGTGGCCAGTCATTACCTGTGTCAGCCGGAAGGTGAGGGCGCCATGGCGCCTCTCCAGCCACTCCTCAAACACGGGACTTACCGCCACGATCGTGGCGTGCCCGGCACTGGGGTGCACAAGTCGCTCCTTCCAATTCGCCACTAGGACCTGGCGGAGCTCGGACCTCGCCGCCTCGAGAGCGGGAAGAGCCGGTCCTTCGCCCCGAGCTAGCGCCTCCCGGCGCCAACGATAGAGCGACGCCAGGAGCCCGGTGCGACTTACCCCTCGCCGTGACAAGCGTGTCGTCGGCGTAACAAATGACGCCGACGCCACGGAGGAGCGCACCTCGCAGCACCCAGTCGTAACCGATGTTCCACAGGAGCGGACCCAGAACCGATCCCTGTGGAACGCCGCACGACATCTCTCGCCGACTCCAACCGTCGTGACCCGGGTAGACTACTACCCTCTCCGATAGATATGCCCCGACTATGCGGCGGAGGTAGGTCGGCACTCGATGGAAAATGAGTGCCTCCCTGATACAACTCCAGGGCAAGGTGTTGAAGGCATTCGCGATGTCGAGAGACACCGCGAAGACGACCTCGCCCCGGGACACCGCATCCTCCGCCAGGCTCCTCACTTGCAGGACTGCATCAATTGTGGAGCGCCCGCGACGGAAACCATACTGGTTGTCCGCCAAATCCGGACCCACAGAAGAAAGACGCTGGACGAGGCGCTCCGCGATAATAAACTCGAACAGTTTAGCCACCTCGTCCAGCAGCACAATGGGCCGGTAGGCGGACGGACTGTCCGCCGGGCGCCCTTCCTTCCTGATCAGGACCAGTTTCCCCACCTTCCACTGGCGCGGAAACTGGCCCTGTTGCAAACATTCGCTGAGGAGCCCCTTAAGTCGGGGCGCGAGCTCCTCGAGGACCAGGGCCAATGCAAGACCTGGAATGCCGTCGGGCCCTGGGGTGGTGTTTTTCGAGCGAAATCTCGACACCGCCGCTCGCAACTCTACCCGGGTCACTTCAGGAACCACGTCGTCGTCAAAGTCCGCGCTGGACGCCATGGAAGGCAGAACCATCGGCGGAGGAGTGTGCTCCGCCCGTGAGGGAAACAGAGCGGCCACCACCTCCTGTACCAATTGTGGCCGGAGACTCTGGGACAAGGGGGGCGCCCAGGGGCGAAGCTTGCCCCTTACCATAAGGTATGGACGCCCCCAGGTATTACGGTCCAGAGTCCCCAGCAGCTCTTGGCGGGCCTGATCTTTGGCCCGCTTTATGGCTATCTTAAGGGCCTTCTTGGCCGCTCTGTAGACCTCGTACAGTTCCGCCTCCCTGACGCTGAAATCGGGAGGGTGGCGACGCCTCCTGCGAAGCCGGATGTACTGGCGCCGGGCCACCACGCATGAATGGCGTAGATGACCAATGTGGTCCGACCACCAGTACACCCGACGCCTACTTGAAAAATTTTCAGGCACTCTAGGCATCGCCGCATCACACACTTGTGTTATGGCCTCCCGGAACCACTCGGCCTCCATCTCGACATTGTCAGGCCTGGCCGGTGCTGGCACCCAGGCCTGAACGATGGAGGCTTCCAGGAGGACCTCCCGATTTAGCTTTTTCAAAGCCCAACGCGGACCGCCCCCAATCGGGACCCTTGGGGCTGGGGGGTCGGAGGTCTGGGCGGAGACGTCGAACCGGATATAGCGGTGGTCCGACAATGTCTCCACCTCCTCGACGACACGCCAGCCTTGGACACGGCGTGCTAGTGCGGGGCTAGCAAAAGACACATCGATGACAGAGCCGCCCCGCTGACGCACGCACGTGTGCACTGACCCACGATTGAGGACTAGCAGGCCGTTTTCTACGGCCCACTCCTCGAGCAATTCACCCCTCACGTCCGTGGTCGCGGAACCCCAAGCCGAGGATTTGGCATTGAGGTCCCCGACGACGAGCACGGGCCGAGGGTGGCTTCGAGCGACGACGACGTTCAGTTCGAGGAGATACTCCTCGAAGTCGGCGAAAGGTCGGTTGGGTGAGAAGTAGCCGCCCACCACAACCGCTTCTCCTACGAGTGCTGCGACGCAGCCCCGTCCTCGGACGATGTTCTCGAAGGACGGGGTGCCGGCGGCGGCCGGCGAAATTAACGCCACCGAGCCATCGAGGTCCCCTACCCAGTCAGCCCTGGGAGGGACGAAATAGGGCTCGGCTATTACTGCGACATGAATTGACCACTGCGCCATGCTCTGGAGGAGAAGGTCCTGAGCCCTGGCGCAGTGGTTTAAATTTCCTTGGAAGAGGCGGAGGCAGGGAGGCATTACGTCTCCATACTGACCTCCGCCCCTCCAACCGCGGGAGCGGCGACCTTGGCTGCCGATGACGGCGAGGCAGGGGACCGTGGGGGTAATTTCTTTTGGGTGGCGGCGCACTCCTTGCCACCCGCCCGGTGCTTCGGTGATTTGCCCGCCGCCGCACACAAAATACAGTGCGGCGTGGCCTCACATGTAGCGGCCATGTGACCCGGCTGACCGCAGCGGAAACAGCGGCCGGTGCAGTCAGCCTGTGAGGGGCACTTGACGCCCACATGGCCGTTTGAAAGGCAGCGATAGCACCGGGTAGGCCTGGGATCCAAGACCTTGACCTGCGCCGACACCCAACCCACTAAAATACGGCGGCCATCGGCCAGTTTTTTGGCGGCGGCCACGGGACAGCTAATTAGGGCCGTCCCCATTCCGGCGCGGCCCTGCTTAATTTCACCGCTCCTGACTTGGTCTGCAGGGCACCCCCCGGTCTTGGCGACGGCAGCGACGATCTCTTCCTTAGTAACTGAGTCATCCAGGCCGGAGATGCGTAAATCCACGCATTTTTGTGGCCTGGAGACGCGGACCTCTTCAGCCTCCAGAACCTGACGGAGGCTTTCCGCCAGACGGTCCACCTGATCGCCGCTTGCGACTCCCGGCACTTCAATAAGGCGGGCGCCGGTCTGGGTAGTCCGGCACCGCAATCCTGCTGTTATGCCGAGTTTGCCGGGGTCGATTGCGCTCCGCGCCTTCTTCAGAAGCTACGCGTATGTTGTCCCTCGCTCAATGGCAGCTGGCTGCAGTGTGAGGACCACTGCAGTGGAGCGAGGGGCTTGGAGCTTCCGCGCCGCCTTTTTGGCCGCCTGCCTTGCCTTCTTGGCCGCCTTCTTTTTGTTCTTGGCCTCCTTTTTCTTCTCGCCGACAACCTCCCAGTTGTCGGCTTTGCGTGCGAAAGCTGCTCGTTGTTCCACGGGAGCGGCGGGGCGCTCTTTGGGAACCATGGGTGCGCGCTTCGTCTGCTGCCTTTTCCTGCCCTTTTGGCTGGCAGGAACGCTCGTGACGGCCGCTTGAGCAGCTGCAGGAGGCCGCTGGGCTCTTACTTTGGCCGCGTAAGACGTAGGCGGCGCAGGCGTCGGAGGAGAAGGAGGGGAAGGCACCCTGGCTCTGTCTGCGGCCAGAGGAGGGCGCAGCAGCCGGCCCTCCATAACTGAGAGCTTGGCGCGAAATTCGCCAAGCTCCTGACGGACCAGGGCTACAAGCTCCGATTCGGTCTTGTTTGCGCCCTGGTCGTGCCGCTTTTCAAACTCTTCTTGACGCCTCTTGAGTTCAGATAGTTCTTGCGCCAAGCGAGCATTTTCACATTGTAGCTTCTGAACCTCTTCACTGGCTGTGCGGCTGAAGAAGGCCTCTGCAATGTCCCGAATGGCCTCTATGGACATCTTAAGGGTCCTCTGGCAGGTGCCCTTAAGTCCCTTCGACTTCTTGGAGACCAGTCGTATGGCCTCCAGGGCATCACTTAGCCGGGTCTTCAGCTGGGTTACCGGCAGGTCTTCAGCATCCAGCTCTACCGCCGGCTGCATACGTCCCGCAGTCACACGTCGGGCTGCCGCAGCAATGAGGCTATCCTCCTCCGACGTGCGCTCCTCGTTTTCGGACCTCCGTAATGCGGCGGCAAGTTCAGCCTTCGCCTTGCCCAGACCCACGTATCTGCCGTGGGTGGGCGGGCGACCACGTCCACGTCGGGCTGTCGGCACTTTTGCAGCCGATGCCGCGTCCTCGCTGGAGCCGTCTGACTCCAATTCCTGCGCAGACCGCAACCGTTTGCGTGGAGCCTTCTCCGGAGTAGCCTCCGAAGTGAGCTCCACGACTTCGCTGTCGTGCTCCGACGGCACGTGTTCGTCATCTTCTTCAGATCGCGCAGAACTAGGCGTGCGCGACCTACACTCTCTTAACACCTTCTCATTCTTTCTTAAAATTGATTTTATAGTTTGTTCCATATTTAGACCCACGAGAATGGGAGAAAGGGTGGTCAACCCAGGCAGAGATCCCGATACCTGGGCAAGCCTATTACACTCAGGGGGTCGGCCGGTGCCCTGAGGGGGCCGCACTAGTGACTGAACTACCCATCAGCCATGTATCTCCTCGCCGTGCGGCAGCAACTTGAGATTCGGGGTGGTTTTTATAGAGGGCCACTCCCTCGCAGTCCGGGCGGTGAAGCCAAGACCCTCGGTCCCGTCAGCAGCCGCGAGACGTGATCCACGACACTGCACAATACGGGGTTACGATATGCTCTAGACGGTGACAACGGGAACAAAAGACAAAACAAAAGGGGGGGAGGGGGGACAAAAGTGGACGCAGAACCAAAAGGGGGGGGACAAAAGAAAGGGGGAAGAATCGTCAGAGTGACGAGAAGGGACCCCGTTGTCTGTTCAGCGGCAGGGTGAGTGCACGCCGAACCCGTCAAAGCGGCTCTCCCATGTCCACTCTAAAACAGAGCGGTACTAGGAGAGCCGGGCCCAAGATAGGGCCTCCGGCTTGGGGATGGGACGAAAGTCCATCCCCCCGCCACCGGTGCCGAACGCGACGGCACAAGGCACCGGTTGTCAGAATATTAGCCGCCAGCAACAATGAAGAGCATTATTGCCAACGTTGCCCAGGGTGTACCACGAGGAGGTTTTCTGACAAACACCCTAATTTCAATGTTCCTAATCTAACCTACCTTATTTAAGTGAGCGAAGCCGCTGGCTATCTAATACATAACTTACTAGTTATATTACGTAACTTAATAGTTTGTTACAAAACCTTAACCTAGTCAGATCTAAGCCTTAGCATTACTCTAGCATATTTGGTTGCTTAGGTAGTTGAACTATGAATGGCTTGGAGCTTTTCCCAAAGTTGTTATAAGAATATTATTAATCCCAAGACTAGGGATACGGTTAGCGTATAGAAAAACAACGGTACTATTATGTATTATAATAGTAAAGTGTCACGGAGAAAATGGCGTTATGTACCGACGTAAGCATAGAATAATATCAGCTTTGTATATCTTGTGAGAATGGGGAAAGAGGTTGTGGAGATTTTTATAATGCATACTTTAATAGATGGGTAAAGATAAGGCAAGGCTTATTTTTGTAAATAAGTCGTACACATGTACACACAGACTCTGCTAATGATAACTTTTCACTATTACTGCGTCTAATAGTAGGTGTTCGATCTCCACGTGGGGCAAAAAAATATGTAGTTCATAAATAGTTGTTCCGAGGGTTTTCATGTCTGACGTAGCGTTCGGATTAAACCTAATGGTTTTATCCTAGATTATTTCGTGCGCTAATTGGCTATTTACGCCTGATTTTTAAGGGTAAACATTATTTCAAGGATATAAAATTAGCTTTTTACATAATTTGAGGATGGGACATGAGCTTATAATGATTTTTATTATCCTTACTTAATAAGATAAATAGAGATATTATTTTTTTAGCTTTGACGTGTACTACATAATTACTGTTTATTCTTACACTTGTTTCCTGGAAATTAACTGCCTCCGTGGCGCAGCGGTAGTGAATGCGACCGCTGTGCATGAGGTCTCGGGTTCGAATCCCGGGTCGGGCCAACAAAAAGCTATTGGGTTTTTCTGTAAAGAAATCTCAATAGCAGCCCGGAGTTAGGAAGTTGGCGGTGTTAGACACCTCCGTGCCTTGGAAAGCACGTAAAGCCGTTGGTCCTGCGCCTGATCTCTCTCCGGTCGTATCGGATTGCCGTCCCATCGGATCATGAGAGTTAGGGAACAGAGAGTGCACCTGTGTTTGCGCACACACTTGTGCACTATAATATCTCCTGCGCAGATGGCCAGTCTCTGTTAAGTGACCGTGGCCGAAATTCGGTCTGGAGGACATTATTATTATGATTATTATTCCTGGAGAGTCATTCTATTTAATAGCGCATGTTTATGAGTATAATAAAATAATATGTTTTGTTTGTATAATTAAATTTAAAGGCAGGTGTTGTTTGTTAGTTATGTTCAAGCTGCTTTAATTTGCGATTGATTATTCTGCGGTACAGCTACTGGATACAACATCGCGATATCATACATACAATATAATTGTCGGCCTCGATGGTGTAGTGGTTAGTGTAACCGACTGCCACGCCTGAGGTCGCGGGTTCAATTCCCGCACAAGTCAAACATTTGTGTGCATGAACATGGATGTTTGTCTTGGTCTGGGTGTTTCTATGTATAATATGTATGTATATACAAAAAAAAAGTATATATGTATGTTTATCCATTGTCTAGTACCCATAGTACGAGCTCTGCTTCGTTTGGGCTAGATGGTGTTGTGTGTATGTGGCAGAATATTATTATTATTAATATTAATTATATACATATTTTTATCTCTGTGGGAGAAGGCCGATGTCTATTACACACAGATTATGCCAGCTATGGTTACACATCTCACGCAATATGAGATAAGTCCGTTACTGTCTAGTTAGAGTACAGAAAAATTCTTGACAGATAACACTTTCCTGACCCAGACATCGAAACTGAAACCTCATGCACGGCTGTCGCATTAACCATCGCTGCGCTGCCTAAAATTTATCATTATTACAAATTAGATGTCTCCCCGTGAACATGGCTGCTGAAAAGCAACCGAAACGTCGGAGAAAGTGTCAACTTACCTAAATATAAATAGTTTTGATAATTTAAATTGTAGCAAAGTTCAATAATAGTAGTGTCATAGTATGGTATGGGAGCCTGGTGATCTGTAACACAGGTTTTCCTATTGTAGACTACCAGTTTCTCCACGAAGGATTGAGAATGATTGTTTTCTTATGCATCTACTGTATTTATCTTTGTGAAAGAGAGTTATAAATACTTATTATTATAGTTTCAAAATAAATTTTATTAAAGAGTGTATAAACAACGCGACAAATTCCATATAAAGTAGTAGAATTTCAGTTACATGATTGGATAAAAAATAACGCTTACAAGTCGCACTCATCTAGAAAGAGGCTATTTTCTGCCGTGTTACATACATACATACAAAGATTCACGCCTGTTTCCCAGAGAGGTAGGCAGAGACTACGGATTTCTATTTGCTACGATCCTGACACACTTCTCTGGCTTCATTCACTTTCATCACATTCCTCATACACGCCCGTCGGTTCAAGGTGCTCTTAACTTGGCCTTTATCCAGAACGCCTCCGATCTGATCAAGAAACGTTTACCTAGGTCTTCCTCTTGCGACTGTTCCATTCACACTAGCCTTATAAACTTTCTTAGTCAGTCTTTCCTCGTCCATTCTTTCTACATGCCCAAACCAGCTTAACATACCGTAGCATAGCCCGTGTTAATAAGTAAAATATCTAGAACCTATGTATAAAATTTTCGCAAGCTTCATGTATTCCTTCAAATATGTTTCAATTAACATTTTTATTTTATTTTATTTTATTATACATAATAATTTTAAAAGACGTACAGAAAAGTTAAAAGTTACATTTTTTAAGGAAATAAAGATTTTTGAGACTTTGACTTTGATTTTGACAATGTTTAACTATATCGCTAACCTGCATCGATACTGTATCGATTAATAAATAAAACGAACGCGATCGACGATTGATATAGTACAAAGTGTCAAAAAGACACATTCATCTACGAGTAAGTGTAATTGCAGTCTTGATAAGTAAAATATACAGTACCCATATAACAGATTTTCTCAAGCTTCATGTATTCCTACACCAAACCAAGTTACCAGCAAATAGACCCTTTGAGAAACAACTAACGCTAAGTAAACCATACCTTTAACCGCAGTTACATTTGCTGCAGGTACAACACGGTACAACACGTATGTTTGATTTGTACCAGTTATATTATTTCGTATCAAAAGTGTATGGTGTCCATAAAGCTTGCTTTGAACCCGTGAATACCGTAGCCCGGGGCATAGCAGCCGTTTGGGGCTTTGATTGCTCCATAAAGGATATATGAAGGTATAACCGTGTGTAAATAATGTTACGCATATACGAGTATATTTACTCGTATTTGCGTAAGAGTCAGCAGTAATAATAATAATGATCGCTCATTTTTATGTAAAGGGTCTAATGGTATTCCTACTAATATTATAAATGTGAAAGATTGAGAAGATGATTACAAGTTTGGATGTTTGTTACACAATCTAGTTTCAGCTTGCCACAAGAATTGTGCCTGGTCTGGATATAGCCTGGATTAACACATAGAATACTTTTTTATATAAAGAGGATTCTATGGTCTACCGGCGTAGGATAGCCCGTGAAATTCACGCGAGCGAAGTCAATGTCGTAGAAAACTTATTCTTTTTTATACAATTAAGGTGGCAAACAAGCATACGGCCCACGGTAAATGGTCACCGTAGCCTATGAACACCTGCGACACCAAAGGCATCACTTGCGCGTTGCCGACCCTTTAGGAAAGGAAGTGGGAAGGAGAAGGAGCGGGATGAGAGAAAGGGGGTGATTTTGCCTCCGCCACTCTCACTCACCAAACGAAACACAACAGTAGAAATACTGCTATTTCACGTCGATATTCTGTGAGAGGGTTCGAAGTTCTCCCGCGCTGGTTATAGTTTCTATATCGCGGGGGCCTTTACAGACTTTTAAACAACGGACACAAAGAACAATTAGACCCAGAACAACTATTTATCGATCACATAATGTTATGTCCCGTGTTGGGATCGAACCCACGACACTCGGCGCGGCATCACCATCAAGATCGGAATCATATAATTTAAGAGGATAAAAATATGTAACAACCTCTCTATTTTTTAATACAGCTCCAGTTCTTGGAATAAGTCCTATGTCGCAGGGGACTTTTTTCGTTGTTTGAATATGTCACAAATATTAATGACGTGTCTGGATTCGAAACTAATATTTGTGATTTCACAAATTTTGGTCCCGTGTAGATAAAACTTAGAACACGCGACATGACGACATTTAATTTTTTTAATTTAAGTATATTACTATTTAGATGGTGTATAGATGATTTTATATAGGTTTATATTTGTATGATCTACGTTTATTTTTACTGGATCTGTTATGTGTAAATGTCCTTGTCTAGTCTTCCTCCCTTTCGCATTTAAGAGAATATTCTGAAACTGTGCGATAGTTTTTCATAGATGCATTATTTCCGCATGTCCGAAGGGGTTGGCTGATGTGTATAACACCATATTTCGTCCGCTATAGGGTTTAGGTGTCATGTAATAGAGAGCGATCCTATTACATTCTACAGAGTACCAGATGCCAACCTCCATATTGGTACTAAGAATTTAGGGATAGATATCCTAACAACACTTGGTCTTCTTCTGTTTCTTTTCGTGTCGTTAGTGGCCAACCTGTTGTCAAGAGTTGTTCAGGCCGCCCGTAGGCCTCTGACATGGCTTAACGACTGCTGTCAATTTGGCAACAACCGAGACCGACGTTTTACGTGCCCTCCGAATCACGGAGACGCTCAGATGAAATACCACTCAGCGGTCACCCATCTAAAGACTGACCGCACCCAACGTTGCTTAACCTCGCTAATCGTTTACCGACCAGTAAGTGCAACTGGCTATGAGCGCCTCACACAACATTTGGTCCGTCCCCAGAATCGAACCCCAAACTTTATGCACAGAAGTCACAATAACAACCGCTGCTGCGTCATTGAGATTGTATTTTAAATTAATAGGCTACTAAAATATGACTAACAATTTATATTATTTATTAAAATCCAGAACATATACAATACGATATCGATGTGTGTCTTATCTACTTTTGATTACTTTTTTACTGTTAAGTCAGCGAAAAAGGATAACTCCAACTGGAAAATTGGATTTCACTTTTGCGAGTATACTTCGTTTTCCTTATAATGGGGCTTCAGATGTCGATATTATAAGTAACGCCCTTATTCAAAACCACAGCAATTTCTGCAGTAACCGTGTTTTATTGTAATGCTATTAAATTGTATATAAAATATAGCAGCACTGCGTAATAAATGCGATCATACAATAACTTCTGAACTTATTTTATATATAACTTGCGGGATAAACATAATATTTAAACTACGCTATATTAAACCATGAACATTTACATATTGTTTTGTTATGGCTGGCTTGTGTGGCAATTATTTTTGACATAGCATTTATGAAAATGCCTAATTAAAAAATAATAATATAATCATTTTTATCATATTATATATCTCGACTTAAGTTACGAAGAGATTACAAGTGCACGTAAATGTTATAAAACTGATTCTTTGAAATTAATGATAAAACCAAATCACTTACAAAGTAATAATAATTTATGATATTAAACGGCTCATTCGTCTCGTCGGTTTGTTCCGCATTCGTCCCTCATGTTTCGTCCTAAACGTAGAAATACGCATTCGTCCCAAAAAATCTTTTTTATATGCCCCTAAATTTAAATAAATATTAATTTCTTAATGTAATTCCTTATTCGTCCCAAATTATGTTCCTTTTCTGTCCTTGTTTTTTTTTGTATGGAATATTTGTTATACCGTCAGGCGAAAAATATTTTAAAACATCTCGTGAACCATCTGGCAACACTTTGGGCTTATAATTGCTTGATATCACGAGACCGACAAAGAAAAGATAAAAAATATTTAACTATGTTTTGTTTTGCTAATCATATGCACAAAAATGTAGGACGAAAAAGGGAAAAAATTAAAAAGTGGGGCGATTGAGGAACATTTTGGAATGTGGGACGTAATGTAGGGGCAAATGTGGAACAAACTGTCTCGTCACCAAATAACTTGTCTTTTCACTTATACTCCATTTTCGCTACATCTAGGCATAGGGATAAACGCAATAAGAAATGTTAGTTATGTGGTTAATAACATATAACAGTCCTTATCGGTCATATGCAGTGGTTCTAGTTCTCGATAATTACGGCTCAACAATGGTATGAAGGTTCAAGATAATTTGTCGAAAGATAGTTACAGACTCCTGAAATGACTATGGGTGGCACTTGCCATTAGAATGTCAACATTTAATGAGTTGATATTCAACGATGACGTATTGAATAGCAGTCATAATATAACAACCTACTGTGTGTGTGATAATAAAAGGGGAGCCTTGCAGCTGTCAGTATTGTTAAAACAGTCTAGTCAAACTATACATGGATATAGTTTTAAAATCATTAATAAGTAGATTTGTAAATATTATAATAGTTACTACTTTTATAATTATTTTCATAGCCAGTTGCACTCACTGATCGGTAAACGATTAGCGAGGTTAAGCAACGTTGGGTGCGGTTAGTCTATAGATGGATGACCGCTTTGTGGTATTTCATCTAACGCACGGCACGTAAAAAGTTGGTCCCGGTTGTTGCCAAATTGACAGCAGTCGTTAAGCCATGTCAGAGGCCTACGCGGCTTGAACAACTCTTGACAACAGGTTGGCCACTAACCACACGAAAAGAAGAAGAAGATTATTTTCTATTTGTTAATGTACGTGTAAGCTAATTATTAGCTTAATTAAGTAGGACCGCAATAGACATGAAGGCATATTTTTGATATAGCAATTTAGCACTCATACGTGCCGTTCCAGTAAGCGTATGGCTTAGACTAAGCTCGTTAGAGAGCACGCACTCTATCACGTGTTTACAATCTAGTTAAATTATCCTGTATCCTGTAGTGCATATAATTATCCTAACTCATGCGAGTTTATTTGTTTTTCTTACGCTTACACGCCTTAATTACTCGACCGATCATCATGAAATTTCGAATATACGATATCCAATATTATGAATACACGATTTCAGAGGTACTAAAATGGACATGGGGTACCTTTTTTTTCCAGAAAAAAGTACTATTCCCGTGCGAGCCGCGGCCAACAGCTAATATTTAATAAATGGTAGGAGTGTACCCGGATAGGTGGCTACAAATTATAACTTAGATACCACAAAACAGTCCACAGTGAAGGGGAAATCTTAAAAGAAAGCGGGTTGACTTAGAGGCCTTGAAAGGGACTGCCAGGAGATACTACCACAGCGTATTGGAAATCTAAGAAAAAGGTCTTTACCCAGCAATGAGGGAGAATTGAAGAGGAAGCAGGTTTACTTAGAGGCCTTGAAAGGAACTGGCAGGGGATAGCTACTACCAGCGTATTGGCAATCCAAGGAGGCCTTTACCCGGCGTGACATATCTAAGGCCTGACAAAAAAAAACGGGTGGTGTTTTGCATTAGTATTTCTTTGACAACCAATTCGTTAAAATATTATAAGCTCCCACTGGTAATGTTTCCTATGCAACAGTGGTATTTACCAACTGATATGACGATAACAGCCGAGTTTATGAAGGTCATAATTTAAAAATAGCATCATTAAGTTAATTAAAATGTAGATTTTTCATTTAGATACAAGTGCGACTTGTGATAAGTTGTTATTTTAATTAGGTATAACTATTGCCAGCATTTTGGTACTTATTTAAATATTAGGGACGCGCCCCTGTTTCGCACGGCTTCGTAAGTCACATTATGTAATTTACATATTGGTTTCGTTGCGTGTATCTTTACATACATACATACACTAGCTGACCCGCGCAACTTCGTCTGCTTCACATAAGAGAATTTTCCCCGACTTTGCAATATTATTCATTGATGCTCCACTCTTATTGGTCGTAGTTGAATGTTAAATAGCCTTCCTCGATAAATGGACTATCCAACACTAAAAGAATTGTTCAATTCGAACCAGTATTGCCTGAGATTAGCGCGTTCAACTAAAGAAATAAACTATTCAGCTTTATAATATTAGTATAGATTGACGCCGATATACTCAAAGGAGAGCCAGAAGGACGTATTTGTTTTTTTATATATACTCCCAGTTTGGCAAACAATCATATGGTCCACCTGATGGTAAGTGATCACCGTAGTATATGGACGCCTGCAACACCAGAGGCATTACTTGCACCTTGCCGACCCTTTAGGAAAGGAAGAAAAGAAAAGTGGGTATGGGAAAGTGGGAAGGAGAAGGAGCGGGAAGGGGGAAAGGGGATGATTACACACATTGCGCCAGCTAAGGTTTTAATTCTCACGTAATTTAGCGAGCCTATTGCCGTTTAGCGGATACAGTTCCAGACTCTATGCTAATTCATTACGCATTGCTTGATTCAGATATCGAACCCGAGTGATCATGCAGTCACATATATTACCGCTGCGCTATAGATGTAGTATTTATAAATCTGCTACTGCCACTGTTGGGCACGGACCTGTTCTCAGCGTAAGAAGGGAATCTTCTAAAGTATTTCATTAAATTGTATTATGTAAGCGGCAATTTTAATCTACATAAATCCATCTATACATAATTTAATCTATCCACAGTAAACTCCTTTCTACAACCTTCAGAACATCGAATGTGGGGTCACCTTCATATGTTAGAAGTTCATAGCCAAGTAACCTTGAATTGTGTTACAGCGAGTAACGTCTTTGGAGCTCTTTAAAGAGACTCTGCTTATCTGTCAGCTGATAGACTAGTATTAAGATTGTCTTCTGTTTACGTGAATTATATTCGTTGAAATTAAACTAATATATACGGATTTTATCGCGTTGTTTATTTGACACTTTATTACATAATTTTGAAAACTGTTACACTACTACTACTATTAAACTGTACTAATTTTTGAGCTTATTAAATTATTATTAAAACTATTTAGATTTAATTTAATTTTACACTTTCCTCGACGTTTCCGTTGCTTTTCAGCAGCCATGGTCACGGGGAGACTAAGATGGTAGTTGTCTCAATGTTCCAGTGTAGTTATTTCAAAGTACCCGAACATAATTTAATCATTGGTGTTACTATTTACGCAGAATGAGCTCAAAGTATCATGAAGTCTAGCTGTGGTTTGTTTCTTCTTGGGTTTGACTATTTGAATGACTGGATACCAAGCTGGTGGTACATTCCAACCATCTTCTCTATTAAAATTAGGATGTTTTTTGATTTCAATAGCCTCGCGAAGCATCCTTGGTAGGAATCGGTGTTCTTTAGCGAGAATCTGTGGTTTGTCAAATCTCAGGTAGTGATTGGTCCCCTGTTGCACATGTTCACACACAGCAGACTTCAACATCCTAATTTTATACCTTACAGATTCGGTTACCTACGAATTAAGTTGTGGTGTTATAAAGACGAAGTTGAAATCTACAGTAACTCACCAGTTACTTGTGCCGCGTCGAGTGTGGTGGGTTCGATCGCCACACAGGACAAAAAATTGTGTAATCCACAAATGGTTGTTCCGAGTCTAGGTGTTTCTTGTGTTCGCTTTTTGAATGTTTGTTAATGCCCCCGCTACACAAGAATTAGTCATAGTGCGGGATTTACCTTTTAAAAGAAAACAACGTTACTGTAGATTAGAAGGATTCTGCCTTTAAATGCACAATATAGTAAATTTCCGTATAGCTCTAAATCTATGCTAATAGGCATACACGGACGCCTATTATCTTAGTGTTGGAAAGGAAAAGGCTATTTCGATACTAGTCATAGAAGTGCTATGAGTGGGTGCTGCGAGATGACGTTCTTAAGATTAAATATCTGTTTTTATCTTAAAAAGGCTCCAAATAATTACGAAGTCCTCAGAGCTATACGCAAATTTACTTTTATGAAAATTTATAGGCAGTATCTTTGTGTAAAATACGCAACCACTATGAAAAGGTTTTTAGAAAAGCATCCTTCTAATATTAAATATGTTTGTAAGGATGGATGGCTGGATGTTTGTTACTCTTTCATGCAGAAACTACTGAACGGATTTTGATGAAACTTTTTCTAAATTTCTTTTATTTGGTAAACAATTGTATCTGCAATTTGAAAATAATTAATGTTCATTTTTATCATGTAAAGCACATATAAATATACAGTAGCGCCAAAAAATATTTGAAGTTATAATCTAAAATAACAAATGCACAAGTAATTTAAGTAACAATAAAACAACAAAAAAAAAAAAGTATTTTAATAAGAAGTACAGTACTAGGAACAGAGTTACAAAGTTATATTATTTAATTCAGTTTCACAAAGCAGGAACAAGACAGGCATGCATAGATTTCTTGAATTTTGATAAAGGAAGGTGGAACACATCAGTGGAATTGTCACTGCAGATATTAATAAGATTATTAAACGAGCAGTACAGTAAGTATTATTGTTTTTACATCAGAATAAACATATTATAGCCTACTAAAAACCTATCTCGACATAAATCTACATTAACGTGAATGAGCCGTGGCCAAAATCTAGCCATATACAGATGTCAAATGAATCTATTATTTTCTGTGGCGACGATGGCGTAGTGGTTAGTGTAACCGACTGCCACGCCTGAGGTCGCGGGTTCGATTCCCGCACAAGTCAAACATTTGTGTGTTTCTATGTATAATATGTATGTTTTACAAAAAAAAAGTATATATGTATGTTTATCCATTGTCTAGTACCCATAGTACAAGCTCTGCTTAGTTTGGGCTAGATGGTGTTGTGTGTATGCGATAGAATATTATTATTATTATGTGACTTCTTCTGAGAAAAATGATGTTAAAACAACAATCTGTATCCAACCAATAGCGGGGTTCAAACCTGTAATACTAAAATGTTTTGTCCCGTGTTGAGTTTAAACCAATAACACACAGCGAAGTATTGGTGGTAAGGTGCCTACTTAAACCTCTGAGGTATCAGAACAAGCATTTAGTCATCAATATGTATAATAAAAATAGATAAAAAAAAAGTTATGATATCAGCCCTGTATTAAACTGTCCCACTGCTGGGTACGGGCCTCTTCTTACTGTGAGAAGGGTTAGGTCATAGTCTACCACGCTGGTCTAGTGTGGGTTGGCAGAGTTCACATATCTTCGAGAACAATATGGAGAACTCTCAGATATGCAGGTTTCCTCACGAGGTTTTCCTTCACCGTTAAAACAAGCGATAATTAACTATTTAATACGCATATAACTTCGAAATGTCAGAGATGAGCGCCTTGGGTTCGAACTCGAGACCTCTGCGTGGCAGTACAATGACTACCATATTTCTTCAATATTACTACAATGTAAGCAGCTTGTCCTTGCATAAGACTAGCGATCGAGAGATAGTTGCTTCGAATCCCATCTATTGCACATTCAGGTTAGTATAATAGTATTTTTAACCCAAATTGCTAGTAATTTTTCTTAATCCCACTCCTAACTAATATTATAAATGCGTAAGTGAGTTTGTTTGTTTGTTACGCTTTCACGCATTAATTACTCGATCGATCATCATAAAATTTCGCATACATATGGTCAGGGATATAGAATAGGACATATTTACATCTTTTATCAAGAAAACATTATGTTACTAAGCTCTACATTTACGCGAACGAAGCCGCGGGCGGGGAAAAATCTAAACTAAACAAACAGACAGATTCACTTACGCATTTATACTAGTATGCATTAAATTCAAACCACCATATCTACTAATCTCCTCTATATTGGTCTGTTGCAGAACCTCCTATCTTAAAGCACCAGCCATTCCACGTACATCATTCTTATTACTCTATCCGAGATAAGAATAAAACAATTGTGCACAGCTTAACCATACTAAGCGGGGTTAAAATCCTACGGTCGCACAATAATACGAAATTAGACAGAAATAATTCGAGCATATCACTTGTGTGTACTTTAACGTGGCCCTTTTTGCAATTCAAGTGTTAATCCCGACGCGTGATAGCAAACACAGGCGGCCGTGATTAAGAGAGCACAGTAAAAATGTGGACGAATTTGATAAACCTTTTTTGGGAAATTGATTAAGGGTTGTAAAATGGAATACAGTTTCTAAATGTTCAAGTGGTTTTCTCAGATAAAAGTCTGGGAATTCATAAGTTTTTATGCGACTTCAAATACAAGGTCTGACACTAACGAGTCATTTTATTTTAAGATATCGTTAATAGTATTTCTGGATGTTAACTGTTTGCTAAATATATGTTTTACCGTAGTTCGCTTTTCCAAAATTCAAAACACAATTTTTTACGTTTGCATGTCAATATTAGTAATTTAGTTTATTAACTATACTTCTCGTCAATTTCTAAATAAACTCGGATAGGTACTAAAGCATTTTCGTGAATCAATTAATTCGAACCAACTGACTATCTGATGAGTAATTTACTTAATTGGCATTTCTTTAGGTTCATAATAATCATTTCTTTCATAATCTCATTTTAGAAATATTTCTCTGTTTTAAAAACACGTTGACATTGACATTTTATTTAACTATTAAATAATATTACTTTGGTCATACGACATTAAAATATGACCACACATTACTATAACAAGCTATTTTGGAAGACTTTTGTATTACGATCTACATGGTTAAAATATAGTATTATGTCTGCACTATTGCTTGCGGCTTGCATTATAATAGACAGTTAAAATCCTACGCAAAACATATAGAAAAGTATGCAATTAAACTCGCTTTTAATCTGATGGATAAGACCACCATCACTTTCTATATAAAAAAAAGAAAAGCCCCAGGGTCTTATCATAATATCTTGGAGATTATAGTGTAAAGTCGATATAGTGCCCCTGGGCTAATTCCAAATTCCATAAATGAAAATTTTTAATTACATAACCTCTTGTAATGCCAAAAAGGTGGGTTGCTCAACAAAATGTTTTTGGAAAAGAGAGAGTAGATAACATTTCTCAAATTCAGATTTGAATTTAATTTTATTGTAGTTTTGTCATCACACATAGATGTGAAACAATAAAACTACAATAGGCAACTACAAAAAGTCAAGAGTTAATTAAAGTGTATTACAGATAGCGATGTCGCGATTGCATAGAATGTGATTCGCGAAGCCCCGCCGACTTTGGTTATGTTGAGGAACACTGTGGTAGGTTTATTCGCCATCTTTCCCCAGGTGAGTCGAACATAACCTCTCCGTCGCCCCGCGGAGAGGTATGCGTCAATGCATTCCAACACGTAAAAAAAGTATTACATATACATTTTGCAGAAGAGTCGCGTTTACCGATACCGATTTTAGATTCCGTACTGCCACAGAGAATCTTTTGACAACAAATTCATTAACATTTTGCCCAATGCAGGACATAAACCTGAGATCGCATGCACAGCAGTCGCATACACTTTCGCTGTGGTTTCAATGGTAAAAACGGAAGCATCAACGGAGACTTCTCAGTAGCACCATGGACTTCGAAACTGGACCTGACAGACGCCGAACTGGTTGTTATTAAAAAAATAATACGTGGCGTTCTTTCTGTGTTATTCTAACGTCCTAAGTTATATTATAAATGCTAATGTGAGTTGTTTTCTTTTTCTGTCACGCTTTTACGACTCTACTACTCGACCGATTATTATGAAATTTTGCATAACCGGTTTTCAAGATTACAAAAAAGGACATCCAGAAAACAAGTACCTACTTTTGCCGAGGAAGCCGCGGGAAAAAAATAATTTCTAGTAGGTATCGTATAATGACTTTTACATAACTTCACCTTATCTGAAAACTGCGGTAAAGTGTTATGAAATATGTTCATTCAAAAGACCAACAGAGACACCACTAGTGAAATTCATAATTTCTCCTTCATTCAAAATGTAAGCATCTCATTTGGCATTCCCACACTGTGGAAAATAAACTAAAAGCATTTTAGCTGCAGTGTAAGTCTGTCTAGGGAAATATATTTGTCGGAATTAAACGCCCGCTTCTAACATAATATAATGGATGCTAAGATTTGAATAGAAATTCTGACCGCAACACCAGTTACTGTCTACGTTTAGAACTTTAGAATCGTCTGTGTTGTGGTCTGATAATGTGGGAATGGAAGAATATTGCCTGGTATTCGTTTGCGCTACGTTTTAGCATAATATTATTTTCATTCTACTAAGGTAACAAACTTAAGCCGAAAAGCCCAACTTTTGGCAATTATTTGGTACAAATATGGCGTCCCGCTCTTGAAAGTACCAGTCTCTTACAGGATATCGTTATAAGAGAATTTTCACTTATCTATATATGTATGTATCTTATGTGGGGGCCAGTGCCGGGGCCGACAGCTTAACGTGCTCTGCGAGACACGGAGCAGGCGATAATTGTCAATCAATACGCACATAACTACTTAGTAAATGAGTTAAGCGCCAAAGACAAATCTTTCCCATTGCCTTCCTTTCATTTTCCTTTCATTTCTTTCTTAGAGAAACGTCAGCGGGCTATACTGAATGCCAATCGTAGGTATATTCTGCTCCAGTTTTTCTATTTACAAAAGACAACTCCCGCGTTATAAATAATTCCTGAGAGGGACTTTATAAAAAATCGAACAGCGGACAAAAGAACATTCAGTAATGCCACATCTACTTGAATATCACACAAATGTTATCTCGTAGCATTTCGCACTATAGCAGCAGCGAGACGACCTTTTAAATCACTACGCCATTCTTGCAGTGTAAAGTATAGGTATGCACGCCTAGTTTGTTCCTTTTTGCTCTAGGATTTCCTTTGCATCTCGTCCATTTCAGACCATCAAGCCTACAAAACGACCTTCTATTGTTATTCAAAGGACAAGTTATTAAAATAATAGTAATTTTTTTGCTATTACGTGACTGTATTCGAAAAAAAAGAAACAATGTATATTCGTACACAAGGAAAGCAAGATACCTCTTTCTTGAGGTTCTGGAGAATTGCATTTTTATAAGAGCGCTTCACCATGTTTATAGTCGGCACGTTGAAACATTACTGAATGAAAAACGCACGCCACTTCAGTTTATAGGTAGTTATTTTTGGTTCCATCTTTAAATCCTTGAAAGAGAGTCCTGAATTTTTCAAAACAATTTTTTTGAAGACGATTGTAATACTCCGTTGCTGTAAATAAAATATCCCGAATCTCTCGTGTAGATACAAAATTGTAACTACTTTTTAAAGAATACTTAGATGCGGTGTGACTATTTGTGGGTTACATAATTCAATAAATTAATGTTTGATTTGTGTTGGATTGAACCCACGTCGGTTAGCGCTCTAGCAGTAGCGACGTAGCCACTTCAACTAAACCGTCATTGGTGTATAAAATTATTATTGTGACAATACCGCATAATATATAATGCAAACAATAACAGCATTAACCATATTTACCATACCATACACACTCCGCCTGATAGGCAGCAGTCGTGTGGTCTAAGAGCAGTGGCCTCCACACCATCCTCATAGCAGCCGAGGCGATGTTGAGGTTTCTACTTTGACGGCCTGAGAAGGTGCTTCTTCACGCCCTGCTTAAAGGGCCCAGGGTTGAAGGAAGAAGGAAACACGTGCCTTGGTATTGATATTGGTGATATTAAAAAGAAAGTTAACCAGAAAACTAAGTTCCTTAGTAGAGTTTATAATTATAAAGTATTAAACAGTACATACGTATAATGTAGTATTTGCATATGTAGAATTATGGAAAGGTAGCGTTAACGGTATAATTAAATAAAAGGAATTTAAAAGTAGTCGATATTTTATTAAATAATTATCAATTAGCTATACACAATTAAAAAGATTATTGTGTCTGGTCCTGGGATCCGAATCAAGATAATAATACTAGGTTGATAATCTTTATATACATACATATATATAATTACGTACGTGTAAATGTCACTGAACTCCTCCTAAACAGCTGAAACGATTTTGATAAAAAGAAATTGTGTGTGTTCATGTGGATTCGAGGATGGTATAGACTTGTTTTTTTTTTTTTTCGTGTTTACAGGACAACGTCTGTCGGAACAGCTAGTATTAAATACAATTAAACTGGTTGATGTTTGTAAGAAAATTTATTTCAGGAGTCTTTATATGAGGTATAGAAGTTAAAAAAATCATTTTTAGAAATTTTGTTTTCCTGTCTGTCTTTACGAAATTGAAAGTGGTTTTCACAGATATATTGCTGGAGGTCTAAGGTCTAGGTTCGCCACCCAGAAGTCGAGAATTAATCATAAGAAATAAGAATATTTTAATATGCTGCTAAGAAGCAGTAATAACAAGAAACAGTTGGGGCCCTCTATATCTTAATTAAGAGATATACATTTTTTAAACTTTTTTTTCCGTGTGTTGTTTTCGCCTGATTCTCTCTTAAAATGCAAATAAAGTAAAATATAGATAAGCACCCATATACGTCATATATGATGTAACTATGTAGCTGTTATCCGCGATTCGTCCGCGTGTAAATTAACAAAAATATTTTAATTTTGGTTCGCAGTATCCTAATTTTTGTCTAAAGTAACAGTAGCCTAAGTTACTCCTTAAACATCAGCTATCTGCCGGTGAAAATCGGTTCATCCACTTTAGAGATTAGTCAGAACAAACAAACAGAGACAAAAATTTCAAAAATTGATTTTTTATTGATATCTGTAACGTATAACTTTTTTATGGATTTAGTAAAAAGCTGTTATTTTGACGTTATAAACAGACACTTAAATTTTATTTATTTGTTTAAATAAATATTACTCTATCTTATCTTATCTTATGTGGGGGCCAGTCAGTGCAGACCGGCGACACTTCGACCCAGTGCAGTGGGATCTTTTATATCGACCCTTTCCTAATAACAACTGCCATAGATGTTCATGGCAGCCGGGACCTACGGCTTAACATGTTCTCCGAGGCACGGAGCAGGCGATAATTGTCAATCAATACGCACATAATTTTGAAAAGACATATAACTTCCGAAAGTCAGAGGTGCGCGTTGTGGGTCCGAACCCGAGACCCTCTGCATTGCAGTCTGTTGGTCTCCCCACTGAGCTATCGCTGCTTTTAAATATTACTCTAACTGCAACATTTCTATATCAAGCATATAATAAAATCTCTCAATACTAAAGTAAAAAGGGAAAGTTTTCTAAAATACACAATAATTAGATAACAACTAATCGGAGATTATATTCGAATGAAATTAATTCGATAAACATGTTTCCGCTAGTACTAATCAATGGGATTCGGTTTCACTAAATAATTTATTCGTCACAACTATCTTTTGATGGGTAAGCAGAAGGAATTGATTGATGCAGTACGAATTCAATATGGTGATTATCTTTTATAGTTTTACTAATAAGTCGTAATCATTAAGATGAGTGGGTTTATTACTTACAGAGAAAATTATTAACATAGAGAAACCTTGTTAACCTCGATAGTCTTGAGGTATGTATGCTTATGTCTGCGGCTAGTTAAAAGTACTGACTTCAATTCCCAGGTCGGCTAAAATGTAATAACTTAGAACATAGATGGCATAACGTGGATTTAATATGTATTGTGTTCAGATTTTGCCACCTATGGTTTTCGATATTCCATATTCCTCTGAAGGAGTAAAGTAAGATACTCTTCATTTTGTTCTATTAATAAGTGGTTAGTTTTGTTAATATTAGTTAAGGGGACACCGCGAAAATTATCGCTTAGAATAGCTCCGCCCATATCCACCCCAATGACACTCATTGTGTATCAATCCTTAAATAGCAGTCATAAGGTCTAAAATTGCGATGCGCCCACAATGATCGAGAGCGCTCAGAAATTGTTAAAAAAACTTAAAATATTATTTAAAAATGATTGGTTTTAGTTATGGAAATAATGAGCTAGCAAATCACTAATATTGATGTTACGAATATATTTGAGTTATTCCTAAGCATAATGATAGTGTAACTTCCTTGTAATTTCAAAAATAGTAATTTGTCAGAGGTGTTTCCGAAAATAATTATGATCGAGCCAAAATCACAATATCGTGTTATTAAGCTAGGAAATTCTAGTTAAAGACATCAATTTACCTATATCAAAATTCTAGATTAATTGGTCTTCTCATAGTCCTATACTATTCGATGAAAGTTAGTGCATTTTTCAGTGTGTCCTCTTAATTTGTAAAGCTGTCGGCCTCGATGGTGTAGTGGTTAGTGTAACCGACTACCACGCCTGAGGTCGCGGGTTCGATTCCCGCACAAGTCAAACATTTGTGTGCATGAACACGGATGTTTGTCTTGGTCTGGGTGTTTCTATGTATAATATGTAGGTATTTACAAAAAAAATATGTACATATATATGTATGTTTATCCATTGTCTAGTACCATAGTACAAGCTCTGCTTAATTTGGGCTAGATGGTGTTGTGTGTGTGGTTAGAATATTATTATATTATTATTATTATTATTATTAATTATGATTGTTGCTTTGTTTATGTAAATAATGATTAAAAATTAATGAGTAAGATATATAAAATATTATACATATATCTTACTCATTAATTTGTGCATTGATATTTTTGATGTCGTATAGTATTATTTAGGTATTTGTTGGTTATGGGTACGGTTAACGGAACGCATAAAAACTCTACACTACGCTCCAAAACACAAATTGCAGACGTCACCCAGAAAGCCGCCAAACTGAAATGGAATTGGGCTGGTCACGTTTGCCGTATGCCGCAAGAGCTTTGGGCTAAAATGAGCACAGATTGGATCCCAGACGGTGCTAAGCGGCAACGTGGTAGACGGTGCTTAGCGGCAACGTGGTAGACCAGAACGTCGATGGCAAGACGAATTAACTAACTACAGGAGAGACTGGTGCAAAATAGCGCATAATAGGGATATGTGGAAAGCGGGCGGAAGGCCTTTGCCCTGCAGTGGGACAATTCAGGCTGAAAATAATAATATTCATTAATAATAATAATTTGTTGGTTGGCAACCCTATAGCTGTGTCGCACCGATGTCATAAATAAATATGAAAATTAAACGTAGTTCTTTGACGGCGTAGAAATCGCGACGTCTCTGCACTGGACAGCTTAAAACCACAGACATTATTGCCTTGCTTGTCACCAGTGAAAGCCTTAATTCTCCTGTCGTTTTTACTTTTAATGGCATTCAGTTAAATAGTTTATTAAACTGTCTATATGAGTTTGTTTTATTTGTCAGGAACAACTAGTAAGATTTGAAAATTTGTTTTAGGATTTAATGTCCAGACTTAAAAAAAGGTTATAGGTTATTTATTTAAAGTAGAACGATTATAACGAAAGTACAACTATTTATTTAAAGAAAACTTTAGTATTTGGACATTGATTGTTGCTGTCGTGCGTACCAATGTCCATGTACCAAGTTGTAAGTTATAGTTGTTGTAAATACAACTTTTTAAAACCTGTTATTATTAAATTTGATCTGTTTCAGTGAATGGGAGAGCGTGAGGAGAGGTGGCAGGCCGGTTTGCTCTGTTCTATTAATACAACCTTTCAGGACCATTGACGTCCTGAAAGGTTGTGTTATTGTCATTGTATATACTAGCATATGATTACTGTCATTTTATGTACTAGCAGTAATAGCCTAGTGGAAAACCTTTGGACTGCCACACAGAGGTCTCGAGGTCGATCCTAAGTCACGCACCTCTGACTATGAAGTTACGTGCATAATATATCGATTTAAAGGTAAAGAAAAACATGGTGAGAAGACCTACGTGTCTGAGAGTTTTATATAGTGTTTTCGAAGATGTGTGAAGTCTGTCAATCCCCACTGGGCCAGCGTGGTAGAATGTGGCTTTGATTCTCACACTGAGAAGAGGCCTATGCCCAGAAGTGGGACAGTTTAATAATAATGTACTAATACTATGTACTATGATGCCTATTCAAAGCTTACAATGAATTCAAAAATGGCTTTACCTTCTGGAACTACTCTACTATACTGATCGCCAAAGCTATTTAGTATCCGTTTCCTAATAGTTTCGGTCACACGTCAACCATATTGGATAACGTACGAGAATGCGTTTTTAAGTCCGCCAGTCCGTCCAGATTGTAACTGGGGATGATACTTAGGTTCATCATTATGAACCTGAGTAGCAAGAGTAAGCAAGACTCCATGCAGTGGCATAAAAAAGGGACACCACCGCCCAAGAAGTTTAAGGTGACACAATCAGCTGGAAAACTCATGGCGACGATCTTTTGGGATTCAGAAGGAATATTATTGATCGATTATAACGATAAAGGTGTCTTCATAACCAGAGAATATTATACTTCAATATTAGAATAGTTAAAAGAAGCAATCAGAAAAAAAAGACGAGGGAAATTGACGAAAGACGACTCTTATGAACTGGAGCATTGTCATGCTCCTGCATGACAATGCTCCAGTTCATGAGTCGTCTTGCGTTGGCTTGCCCTGCAAAAAGTAGGCTTTATAAATATATGATATTATAAATCATCCAACTTTTAGTCCAGACCTGGCCCCGAGCGATTATTACCTGTTCCCCAAAATGAAAAAGAACTTCGTGGAAAGAAATTAACAAGCGATGAAGAAGTGAAAGAAGCAATTTCAGCGTATTTTTCGGAGAAAGATTTAAATTGTTTTTAAAAAACTACTAACAAATTAATTGATAGATCTGAGCAGTGTATTAGGGTTGCAGGTGAATATATAGAAAAAGTAAATGCATTTTTATTTACTATCCTTGTTCTCCATTCTGCGATCTTAAAAACGACCCTTCGTACATAGTCCTTAAGGATATTAGACTGATACACAACTAATCTTACCCTTCTTGATATGGAACACATGGCTGTAAATTTCATAATATCATACAGTGTTTGCCGCCGTATGTAAACTAAAATTTACATCTATCCGATTAGTTCCAGCTCGTAATACATCAGACAAGGCATAAACACGGGCTTGTATACTGACACGCATTGCCAATGAACACTATAATATACGGATTACCTCTTTAGATAAAGCTTGTAATTATTTTTATTGCATCTTTACTGCATACCCACACATAGCTGTTTATGCTTTATACTTTTTAGTTTTATGGGTGTGTATCTAGAATGCCTACATATATACTTACAAATACTCTCGAAGTCGAATCAAAATATTTTTTGTAAGCTATCTAAAATGGACAGGACACTAATGTCCTCTACTGTCCACTAATATCTAAATATAATACATATATTTCGAAAAAACGATTTAATCAACAGAACATTACAAGATGATATGATGATATGAGAAAGAATGGAAACGACCCTCGGGTAACAAGGTTTTTAAACTATGTTTGGTATCCTAGCAATTGATAGCTGAACTCAGCTATATTACAGTTTTATGATGGTACAGAGAGTCTTAAGCTAAAATCGCCGTTTGTACAATGTGAGAGCGATATCAGTGTATTCAAAATGCTTAATACATAATACATGAAGCCAGAGAAGTGTGTCAGGATCGTAGCAAATGGAAATCCGTAGTCTCTGCCTACCCCTCTGGGAAACAGGCGTGAATCTATGTATGTATGTATGTACATGAAGATTGAGATGACATATACCGCGAGGCACTTTACAATTGTTGAAACAAAGGACACAATAAGCACCCAGATTTGACACAACTAATTGCGTACAAATTTTTGTCAACAATTTTGTTTGTGTAAATATCGAACCCATAAAGCTCAAATCAATATAATTATGTATATCTTAAGACACAGAGACAGTTAGTACAGAGATACCTGAACCAAAATCGCCGTATGCAGTATGTGAGTGAGATTTCGGTGTGTGAACACTGCATAACACAATACATAAAGATTATTATCTCATTACTAACTATAAATAAAAACGATCACTTATCACTACGCGTTATTCAACTATTAAATAAATGCGCAGTAGTGTAGTAGATATCGTGTTTCATTCAAAAGTGGTCATAATTGTAATTAGATATAGAAAAATTGTAGAAACGCCAATCCTTTACGGGTAATTATTACATTTGCGATTGTAAGATAACATGACTGAGACGTCTCGCTGATTGCCCATAATTGTCACGAGCTTACATCGATTTTTTATATCGATTAGAGGCATGTAAGATATTTAAGCATGTGATAAATCGATGCATAAATTACATGCGTTGTAGTTTTATTGATTTTGTGTTTTGATTTATAACGAGAATTACTATAATAGGGCACAATTGTTCTAATATTTCTTTTATCTTTTTAAAAAGAGAACTCCCGCACTAGGAATGATTCCTGTACTTTACTACAAACATTCAAACAAAGGATACAAAGAACTTTTAGATTCAGTACAGCCATTTGCAGATCACACAAATTTTTGTCAATGTCAAAAAAAAAGATATTGTGTTTTTATAAAGAAAGAATAGACAAGAACTTTATTCAAGAAGCCTCTTCGAAAAAATACATAGCAACGGAAAATTGGAAAGTGTGTCATTGTTAAATGCATGTTAAGTTGAAAGGACACGGCGAGTTAAGGCCTGCCCATAATAATTAACAGATAATAGTTTATGATCTGTGAGCAATGTTAAAAGTCACGTATTGGTAACAATGTGCCAAAGATGTGGCGTTTGTACGTGATTCATATAACTTAGAAACACGTGCTGTTTAGGCGATCATAATAGTAGGTACTATGTATTGTTTTGAAAACTTATTTAAACTTTTTTAAGGTTTTTGGCTAGTGTATAGAGCTACGGAGCATGAAGTCTTGAGTTTGATCTATACTTCTATACTAATATCTATTATAAAAAGTGAAAATTGGAATTTTGTTTGTTTGTATATTTCTTTGTTTGTAAGGATTTAACTCAAAAACGAACTTTCACTATTAAAAAGTTATATTAGGTACCACCAAGTAACAGGCTATATTTTATTGAAAAAAAGTACTGTATCAGTACTTTTCCAACATTAAATAACCTAACCTACTTTTACGCCAGCAAAGACACATGCAGAAGCTTGTATATTATAAAGAGAAAATATTTGATTTATTTTAAACTATATGCATAAAGCAATACATTGGCAGACTTAATGCCAAGGGCATTTTCTACCAGTCAACCGTAGGGTGATGCAGAGATACAATGAAGTAGGTGCGGTGCATACAGGATTTAACCCAAAAACTACTAAACCGATTTTAAAAATTATTTCACAATTAAAAAGTTATATTAGGTACCACCGAGTAACATAGGCTATATTTTATTCAAACAAGTGAAAAACGGTAATGAATTGCCGTAAATCTTACAGTTCAAAAAAATGGTATCACGTAACCTTGAGGTCAGAGGTCAAAGATCATAGTTATTTCGGGGTATATCGACTATGCTGAGTCGAATGGCGTACCGCGAGTCTCTAGCTCTTACGGTTCTTGAGTTAAAAGTTGTATAACAGACAGACGGACAAAGCAGTTGTATAAGAGTTTTTCGAACTCTAAATATAGTACTACTACTAACTTAAACTAACCTACATTTACGCGAGTGAACCACAAGTATAATTTAGTATGATATACATATATTGATGTCCGACCCGGGCTACAAATTAGGTGTTACTGTTAAGAGATTGTTAGTAGCAGCACGGAGTTTGGAACTATGCCTGGTAATCAGCATTAGGCTTGTCGACTATTACGTCGGCCCTAAATCCATAGTTGGCAAAATGTTTTTTTTATCATTATGAATAGTAGAGCCTCGCTGATTTCAGCATAAATGGGCTGGCTCGACCGGGGAAGGACTATCCTCTCACAGAATATAATATCGATGTAGAACAGCAGTATTCTAACTGTTGTGTTTCGTTCGGTGAGTGAGAGTGCCGGAGACCCAATCACCCTCTTTCCCCCTTCCCGTTCCTTCTTCCCATTTTCTTTCCTAAAAGGTCGGCAACGCGCAAGTGATGCCTCTAGTGTTGCAGGCGTCTATAGGCTACGGTGACCACTTACCATCAGGTAGGCCGTATGCTAGTTTGCCACTTTAGCTGTATAAAAAAAATGTGGATGTAAAACACTGCACACTACCCCTTTGGGAATATAGACGTGAGGCTATATTTTTTTTTAATTTTGAATCTGGTAATAACCACCATCCTCCTGATGGTAAGCGATCATGTGATTGATGAACAAATTTCACACCATCCTCATAGCAAGCTCAGGTGATGTTGAGGTAGGAAGAAGAAAGTACACAGGGGTTGTCCGGTCGATAGCGCTTTACGGCGCACCGGTGTGGGTGGACTCCTTGACCACCCAGCGTGTCTCTTGAGGAGACCGCAGAGAGTCATGGTGGTCAGGGTCATATGCGGATACCGCACGGTGTCGGCCGATGCAGCCTGCGCTTTGGCCTGAACTCTACCTAGGACTTGGATGCCAAAGTGCTCGCCGAAGCATATAAAGTGATTTCGGCTGTACGGAGAAACAGGTGTTCGTCCCCTCCCAGAGGTCTTTATTGACACAAGGAACCGAGCCCGCCAGGGCGTATTTCTTAAATGGAAGGTGCAGCAGGAGGTGCCCTTAGCCGGATCCAGAACAGTTGGGGCCCTCCAGCCAGTGTTGGAGCAGTGGGCAGGGCGGCAGCATGATACCCTTTCCTTCAGACTAGTGCAGCTGTTGTCAGGGCACGGTTGCTTTGGCAAGTACCTGCACACGGTCGCAAGGAAGGTATGCGGAGGCAACCGAGTCCCATCTGCTATCACTGCGAGTGTAGTGAAACGCGCAGCACACGCTCGAGACTTGTCCTGCCTGAGCGGTGCAGCGCTGTGAACTCATCGACGTAATGGGTGTTGACTTCTCGCTGCCAGCCGTGATCAAAGCCATGGTCGACAGTCAAAGGAACTGGATAGCGGTCGCATTCTTCTGCCTGATGTCTTCTGACATTATCTCACGGAAGCAGGCGGCGGAGCGGATCCGTGAGAAAAGTATACTTGCGGATCCGAGCCACCGCCGACGAGGGCGGCGCATGCGCGACTATGCACGCTTGATGCCGCCATAGTGAAGGCTGCGGGCGGGAGAACGGAGATCTCCCGTCCTTCAGCCATTAAGTCGAAGTGACGCCCTCTGACGTGCCAGGGCGTCACCCAGGAGTCGTCGCCCGCAGGTATTCCTTGCCTGCATTGGGCACTGCTGGGTGGGTGGTGGATCACTGATATAGTTTCAGTTCTAGTGACCCACCCACCACTGAAGGCAGTGAGCTGGCTCACCGTGGTGGGTTTCGTCCGTAGTACCCGGGACATTCCATCTTCTCCCGGGTGAGCCCTACATAACCACTTCGCTCCCCTTTCCTACGAAGAGGTATGAGTAAAAGAATTCTCGCAAGTTAAGAAAAAAAAAAAAAGAAAAGAAAGAAGAAAGTAGGAATACTTTGACGGCCTGAGAAGGTGCTTTTCCACACCTTGCTTAAAGGATATTATATATGTAGGTATGTAAGTATTGTTAAAAGCGCTGACTACTTCGATGGTCTTGATGAAGTTTCAGTTCCAGCGACTTTTACCATACAAAGCAGCGAGTTGACACACCGTGGTTGGTATCGTCGTTAGTACCCGGGGCGTTCCATTTTCCCTAGCTAAGCCTAATACCCTCTCCGCTCCCTTTTTTGACGGAGAGATTTGCGTCAATCCCCCGCGTTGAAATATATGATAGCTTGTGTATACAACTGTGGTGCTTGAAGTCTCTGATGGATATTTTAAATATGGCTATTAGTAAATTATTAGGCTATTATGTCAAGAAATATTAAGCAGCAGGCAGTCAGGAAGATGGCGGTTTCCACCGACCGTGCCGTGTAGCACATAAAGCTGTTGATTCTGTTCCTGATCTCTCCAAGTTGGTGTAGGATTGACGCCATCAGAGTATAACATTAAGTGAATAGCGAGATCACACTTATGTTTACGCTCACACTTGCGCAATACAATATCTCTTTACGAATGAAAACCGTTCAATTGGACATTATTATTACAGCAATAAATTCAGTGATATTAATAAATTGTATGATATAAAATGAAGTGTTTATTCAAAAGAATCATATAAAGCGTACACTGATACAACCGGTAAACCAAACAAAACAGTTTAATAACAAACATCAATTTCATAATTTCTCGAAAGTACTAACAATCGAGCATTTGTTTTCGTTGTAATCCTTGGAACTTGGCCTAAGTTATTCTGAACGTAATGTTGATATTGAAAAATTTTATGCCTCGTAACCTTCTTGTTTCTCTAAGAATTCCCAACTTGAAAACAAATACGTCTTAAGAAAAATCATTTCTTATTGTCAGAAGACCTGTGCTTATATCGCTTTCTAACTTAGGCACTTGAAATATCATATAAATAAGTAGATTCTACCTGCGCCAACGCTCTTCGTTTGTAGGATTCATAATGCGAACAAATGGCAGGATAAAAAGTATTGTATGTGTTAATTCATGGTATTGAAGAATTAACATAACTGCACAGATGGCGCTGTGGCTCAAAAGGTCGGCTTGCCATTGCCAATACGCCGAGTGTTGTGGGTTCGAATCTCACACGGGACAGAAATTTGTGTGATCCACAAATGTTTGATCCGAGTCTAGATGTTCTTTGTGTCCGTTGTTTGAATGTTTCTACAGTCGCTATATAGGCATAATTTATAGTGCAGGAATTGTCTTCTTAAAATAAATAAATAATTCTAGGTCTATCTGTATAAGAAGCTTTATTCAATACTAAAGAAAAAGTAATTTGATTACGTGACAAGTATCCAAACATCTTCACAAAATTACACACATTGTAGTAAAATGATGATCACGTCCTAGGTAATCTAACCTAGACACTTCTTACCCAGGTTTTTATAAAATGAAACACATTTTGACAACATTTTGTTGTTTAATCAAATGACTTTCTGTTTCTCTAAAATTGATTTAGTCTATATTTAAATTAAAGCGAATTCGAAGTGCATAAGGTCTCGGGCTTAATTATTAGTGTCAAGTAATTCTCAGTCGAAGTACGGAGTCTGGAACAGTGCATTCACCGTCCTTGAAGGTCTCTCACACGTCAGCAGTCATCACCTAGTACGTGTGTGTACGTAATTCTGGCGCATAGAAAAATAAGTGGTGTAGTATACCTCAACCGGAGATTTTTATTATTATGGATAAAAGCGTGAGAGGCTATGCATGTGAAGAGACATAACAACTACGTCACCTCAATATTTTAGATGTATTTACGACCTAATAGTTTAACTCAATTGTGCTGAATTATGATATAATATTTTACTTAGTCATATATTTCTGTTTACATGTGTGTATATGTGTATGCTCACACATGCTTAATATTGTAATATAAATACTCTCTCGATGATCAAATAAGCATTCTGAACACGCAATCGTAGTTTTCACTACACATATATTTATCTGTATTTTAAAACAAAACTACATTGTGTAATACGGGCAAGGATAAAACTAGTTTAAGTTCGACTTCGATAGATGGCGTTGTTCATGTTTCCTAAAGCGCAATAAAGTTTCATTAGTACAGCTGCAGTTAGTAGTTATTCTATAGTAGTTTTTCGCCCTAATACAACTGTATTAGTATATATTAGGCCAATAAACTTGGTACATGATTTATATAGAAACTGAAAATAGAATAACGCTTAGCTAGTTATTTAGTTTATTACTTAAGAAAAGGAAGAAACATTTTACACAAGGGGAAATGGTTTCGATATCTATAGATAAAAACCCTGTAACTGAGTCATATCGATAGTCCAGCCATTAATATATACCGACAATTAATCTTGTCAAAATTCGCTGAGATCTCGAAAACGAATGGCAGTACTGGTTGCATACTTATTGAAAATGTAATAAGATATATTTTAACGATTTTCCTTACATACACGAAATCGTTACGGCTGTCCAAAGTCGACAGACAAAAGTTGTAATAGTCATAATCTTACAGAACATTTGTAATAATTTACACACGATTTTAAACCTTATATCTCAAGAAATAACAGTTAAAGCAATCGCAGAATTTAAATCGAAAATCCGCGTATAAGTTGTAATGCAAATTTAAATGAATATAGTACTTATGCCGTAATATTAAGGTATATATTTGAAATAATAAATTGATGAAAATTTCGTAACGGGCTTACCTCAAACCGCAGACATCTGCTCGGTACTTGACATCTTTAGTTATATGAGAATCTGTTGTTATACCATTTTGAATCCTTTTGTAGCTGTAATTTGAATGTTTGGAACTCAATCATTTAAACTCTGATATAAAGTTAAATGAGTTAAGTGTGGATAGGACAGTTGGAAGTCGATGACCTCGACGAAACGTACTGAATACAGGAAAGATCTATCAGTTTAGGAAATGTTCGCCAGAAGAGGACATCGCGGAATATGTACGCCAGAAGTCCAAGTATATGCTAAGAGTGCAGCTGCTGGATTCGCGTCGCAACGTCAGCTTCAATGCGTTTGTGGTACGAGTCCCAACTTGCTTTCTGCATGTCGTCGTGAAAGAGGACTTTTGGCCGAAGGATGTGGTGTTCCATCGCTTACGCGGACATGTGTTACATGAACACACAACAACAGAGTGCAAGTAAAGAATTACTAACATAGTTAATAAGTTGATTTGATGGTATACTTCATTATTTAGATAAAGAAAGCAACAATCATAATTTACAACTAAACTAATATTAACAAAACTAACCACTTATAAATAGAACAAAATGAAGAGTAACAAAATATGGGACTGTAAAATTTTATAAAAAGGGATGGCCGAATATTATTATAAACTGGCGAGTGTGCGTCAGAAACAAGATGGATTTGAATAAAATATATAGTATAATTAAGTTAGGACTGCACCTAATATCGCCTATTCCTTTGGAAAATTTACGTGAGTCTGTGAATCTACTTATCTAATCTATTGTTTTTATACTTAATAGTATTAATATTAGTCTAGTAGCTGGATCAAAACGTTTTTGAGTATTGCTATTAACAATATACCTCGTTTCACGAGGTGTTTGGTTCGATTTCCAGATCGAGCAAAGTGTTATTGAGTATTTCGGCGAAGAAATTCTTACTCTGGAACTGTGCTCAGTAAAGGACAATTAGCCTATGCCTAGCCTTTGACGATATAGATATGAGACATACATGTCATGATACACGTCTATTCTCGGTATCGACATGAAGTTTTCTCAAGTCAACTTTACATCTATAGCACCTGCTTACTAATCAGAAAAATTCTAAATGAAACAATTTATACTAATTTGCCATTTATAAAAAAAATCCGACATAAATAAACGTAACACACGTCGAGGAAGTCTACTTGTGATGTCAAAAATAAGAACCAATTATGGAAAAAGGAGTATAACTTTTGAAGGTATTAAACTTTATAACAGTCTTCCCTCACATGTAAGAAATGTTACCACATTTAACTTATTTAAGTCCACATTATCTCATTATACTATAAACAACCGCTCGTTTCTCACTTAAAATATATTAATTCTAATTTCATTAAATATTTACATAAACGTTTCAGACGACCATTGTATGAAATTCTATTATCTTTAAGCTAAAATAAGTTCTCATGTAAGTGGCTTATGAGTCTTTTTTGAGAATAAATTCTTTAAACCTAAACCTACTACGTGTGATCTATAAAACTTGCCTAAATGTAGATGAAATACATTTCTACTCAGCTCTTCGAAGACTGAATCTGTAACTCTATATATTTATCTTATAACAGCAATAGTTTCAGTTACAGGTAGCGCTATATTATGTCCTACTGACTGAACTTCGCTCACGGCAGCCAATCTTAACAGAGACGGGCCATCTGTGCAGGAGATATTCTAGTTCACAAGTGTGTGCGCAAACACAGGTACACTCTCTGTTCCCTGACTCTTATGATCCGATGGGACGGCAATCCGATACGACTGGATAGAGATAAGGTGCAGTACCAACGGTTTTACGTGCTTTCCGAGGCACGGGGGTGACTAACACTGCCAATTTCCTAACTCCGGGTTACTATTATTTATTTATTAAGAGCAAAACCCAATAACTTTTTGTTGGGCCTACCCGGGATTCGAATCCGAGATCTCGTGCACAGCAGTCGCATTTACTACCGCTGCGCCACGAAGGCAGTTAAATAAGCCAGCCAGCCAGCAGTATATAATCCTAACATTAATTATCGGTGCTTATAGGATTTATTTTATTACTATTTCTCATGCTATGGTAAAATATACATTATAAGCGGGAAATCAGACTATCCATAAGCAGAGCTTGAACTTGCAACCTCTATCTGCGCTTCATTCAAATAAAATATTTCTTTCTTTCTTTCTATCTAACCATGTTGTCCCTTTACCTCGTATATCGAAAATATGAAAATTGAATTAAATATATTAAAGTATAAATTTTACATACCATCGCCACTGATGCCCAACCTAGAATAGATTAGAATAGAAAGTGCAGATATGGATGGAATTTAGACATATTGAACTAAAAGTTTAAAATTTCTGTATATCATCCAAATAGAAAATAGTTTAAATTTCACATTGAAAACTGACGTATAAACGTTATGTAGTAAGCTTGAAAGTTTGTCTGGTTAATTTAGGCGGACGGGTCATATTTTGCATAAGTTTGGCTGTGTAACTTTTGCTACGGGACTACAGGTAAGCGTAGTTAAATGCAGTTATAATGAGACCAAGCAGTTGTGGTTTCTCTAAATCGTGTTTCTTTACAAAAATCTTTTCTTGAATTTAATTTTGCTGTAGTGGCCAAGCAGTGATAGCCTAATGTGACACTGCTGTACTGCCACACAGACGTCTCGGGCCCGATCTTTAGGCACCTCTGACTTTTCGAAGATATGTGTGTGCGTTTTAAATTAGTTGATTATCACATGCTTCAACAGTGAAGGAAAACATCTTGAGGAAATCTATGCAGATTCCCTCCTTTTCTCAGATATGCATTTGAGAGTTCTTTGTAATGTTCTTGAGGATATGTGAAGTCTGCTAATCCGCACTGGGCGTGGTAAACCATGGCTTAATCCTTCGTACACTAAGAAAAGGCCCGTGTCCAGCAGTGGGACGGTTTATATACAGGTAATATTATAAAATGGCAAACAAGCCTGATGATGAACGTTAGCCATAGAGAGGCTGACGCTCGACACTTTATGAAAAAAGGACTGCTTACATTACTATCGGGCTGATTATTGTAGGGTTGATCGTATAGAGCGTGACAAAGATAAACGAGAGGTTAGACATTGCCTACGCTTACCTAGGCAATGTCTAAGAACCTCCCGTCACGCAAAGAGACGGACAATCGATTACGTAGTAATAGGCATTATATTTTGCCACTCGCGCAGGTCTAATCCGGTACTGCAAGCGTAATAGGCAGATTTAAGAGACTGGCCAGCGTAGAAATAAAGCACAAATTTTTTGAATAGTGGTTTTAGAATCTTTATATTGTTAAAAACTATCTCAAACCAGACTACTTAAAAGCTTTTTATTAACCGCAGTAATGGCTTTAGGTGTTTTTTGAGATTTGGAATTGAAATTTCTTGTAGAATCAACGTAATTATGTAATATAGAGTAAGATAAAAGTAAAACATACAATAATGTACCGATTACCAAAATTGCCAACAGTATGTAGAGAAAGTACTTTTTACTTGATCCGTGGTTTAAGTTAAAGTGTTTACAGTTAGGCATTTCTCAGCAGCATCTTAAAGTCTACAAGTGTGTTCAATAGGAACCCTCGCTATGACCATTGTTGTTGTAGTACACCTTTACTTGTTCCTTCGCGGATATGTAGACGTGAGTCTATGAGTATGTAATGTTGATAACTAATTACATATCTGATATGCTTTCTATCTGTAGTTATGGCAGGTGTGGTGCATTCCATCCAAATTCTAGTGATGAGAACTAGTGACTTTAGACCGATATTTATGGGCTTGACCCCTTGACGTAATATATATGACTTAAAATTTAGAAAGACATATTTGACACTTTATTACATAATTTTGAAAACTGTTACACTACTACTACTATTAAACTTTAAATTAGTAAAGTTTAAGCTAATTAAATTATTATTAAAACTATTTAGATTTAATTTTACACTTTCCCCGACGTTGCGGTTGCTTTTCAACAGCCATGGTCACAGGGAGGTGTCTCCCCGTGACCATGGCTGTCTTCGTGTAATATTCGCGTAAACAGAAGACAATATTATGCTATTATGGAGTTGTCGTCCCATTTTCATACCTTAGGCAGTAGCGATACAATTTCATTTGTATAAGACTAAGGTGGTAATTAAAAAGTTATATGGATAGTTTAACGTAGTCCATAGGCGTTTTGTACATCACTCACGCATTACCAGCTCAGAAAAAACAACATAGCTATGTATCTATATTTGTTCTTCATATCTTAAACTTTAAAGTGGTAAGACTGTTCGTAACTGCTAACAGGACCGCCGAAGAAGCTAGCAATCCTACCAGCGCCAGATATAGAAAGTATTTCGACTTCTTCACTTAAGCGTCATTATTGCTACACCTCCTTTAGCTGTCACTCCATTTAAAAGAAATCTTTTGCAATGGAAAGTTACCATTATTTTTGTCATCTTCTACCCACATCAAAAGTGGGTTTTCTCTTCATTTGTGCTTATTTTTTGCTATCATCTTCTCTTGTATATCAGTTTTTGTACTATGATCTTAATGTTCTGTCGTTACGGTCTCTGATTTTCTGCGAATTATTCTTTGATGCCTTAAGTCAAAAGTCCAAACATATTACAAAATAAATCAAACAATTTTAGCCTTTTCCTTTTTATTATTGGCTCATATTGTCAAAATAAAATAAAATTATATATTTCTGAAGCCATAACTTAATACACCTAACAGCCGATATAACACGGAAAACAAGGGCGGACCGGCTAAGTAGCACTACAAATATTTAGTTCCCGAAGAAGGTAATAAATTTTGGAAAGTAATACCTGTCGCGGAGGCAATACATTTGAAGGAGCAAGGCGTGTCGATGGTTCACCACGGATTTATGTCAAATTACCTATCCCATAGCACCTCCATAGCCTATTGACCTCGTTTGTTTGTGATGGTGTAAGTTGTGAACGGAATAGTAATAAAAATAACTATAAAATTGTTTAAGGGTGCGGTCCTTTACTATTTCTCGGAGAACGATATTTGATTATTCATTTTGTTATATGTTGGTTTGGCTTGTTGTTTTAAGAGTTTAGAAGAAACTCGGGATACAAAAAGAGGTAATTCAAATGATCATCACATTCACTTAAAGATAAAGTTCCCTTAAAGGTATCTGCGGGGTTAATTCACTGCTGAGTCCTCAATGGTACAGGACTATAATATAGTAATTGTCCTTTAAAAAGGACCATAGAGCTAACGAAGTTTGTCTAATATGTTAAGATTAGTCTGAAGCGACGCGCATGCATGTTTTTAAATAAAAATATAGTGATTTAAACCCCAGCTATGTATTAACAGAAATTATACAGACATAGCGTAGTGTCAATCTATGCGTCATATTCTCTAAGCAATCCCATTATATGAAATAGACTAAAACTTATATAAGCTTGAGTCTCTGTCAACTGGTCTACATCCGTACCGAAGAAAATATTACACCCACGAGCCTATTGTCTGTCTACCGGATATATTTGCCAGACTTTATGCAACTAGGTACATAAAAAGTCAAAAAAGAAAAATCTCCAATAACTCTTAGCTGATCTAAAAATTTTACCAAATGATCCCGTAAACATAAGTGTGTATTTTAGCTATGGGGCTAAGAAGGCAGAGTAATTGACTTAGCCTCTAAACATTAGACGTGTGAAATCAGGTTTTGTCTATTCCGATTCAGATATTCTGGCTACACGGATGGAGTAGTGGTATGGTCACCTCACCACTGATGCCGCGCTGGGTGTTGTGGGTTCAATCACCAAACGAGACAAAAAAATGTGTTATCACAAATGGTTGTTTCGAGTTTGGGTGTTCTTTGAGTCCGTTGTTTGAATATTTTTTAAGTCCTTCGCGAAACAGTAGTTGTGTTTAAAAAAGGTAAGAATCGAATCCGGGGCCTCTCTATAAATTAACCAATAAAGCATTATAAATCACTTAACACAACGAAATAAAAAAATGCTTACCAAAAACATCGTAGGAGGGTCTTTTGGAGAGATAGCAGGCGAAGGCGGTAGGTAATTAAAACCGAAATGTAAATGATAATGTACCAATTACCACAAACAGAAACACAAAGATACACATCTGACGGCAATGATAAATGAAATCGTAAAGCATGTTTTATGCTCATTAACATTTGTGAGATAGCGTAATTAATAATAATATACAATAAAAGAAACACATTACACTGGATTAAAAACATGAAAGTTGTTTGTGTATGTAAATTTGAGTGTCGAGAGTTATGTGTTTGCTTACGTCATAGGGACACTGTCAGCTTGTTTGTCATACATGTTTATGTAGTTCCTAAGGAGTTGACAGATGTGGGACACTGAATAATTTTATATCACAGACTGCGTAGCGGGTTTAAATGATAACTCACCAATGCCAATACACACAAGTGTTGCGATATCGATTGTCACATGAGATGAAAATTAACACATTCACGGACACAAAACCACTCTCAATAATTTGTGATATGGCACACAAACTTTCCATATAAAGTGACATCACGTCTGGGGACGTAATGCACACTACACGGATTTAAAAGTATGTGTTACTGCAGTAACGGTCAGAGAAGTAACCGCTTGTAGGCGGACATTCATACCAAGTGAATGCTAAACCGTGTGTTACGGCAGGAGTGTTTGTTGTGGCTCTAGCGGTCTGTATTTTAGCCTAAAACGGCACAGAGTCATATCCTTCATAGAAATGCTATGGGAAATAGTCAGCCGTGCATGGAGTTTTACTATTAGTGTATTTTAAATCGCTGCCTACAGCCGTAGTGCCATATTATGAGAGTCATAATTCAGGTCTCTCAACGTACCATCCGGGAATGTGTTAAAAAATAGTGCGAACCACAAAGTATTGTTTCGAGTCAGGATATTATTTTGTTGCCGTGACACAGGGGTTATTCGTGGAAATGTTTGATAAAAGCTACCCATTTTTTGCCAGTGCGACTGCTGTGCATGAGGTCTCGGGTTCGAATCCCGGGTCGGGCCAACAAAAAGCTATTGGGTTTTCCTGTAAAGAAATCTCAATAGCAGCCCGGAGTTAGGAAGTTGGCGGTGTTAGACACCCCCGTGCCTCGGAAAGCACGTAAAGCCGTTGGTCCTGCGCCTGATCTCTCTCCGGTCGTGTCGGATTGCCGTCCCATCGGATCATGAGAGTTAGGGAACAGAGAGTGCACTTGTGTTTGCGCACACACTTGTGCACTATAATATCTCCTGCGCAGATGGCCAGTCTCTGTTAAGACTGGCCGCCGTGGCCGAAATTCGGTCTGGAGGACATTATTTTTGCCAGATTTGTTGGGATTTCACATAATATAAAACATGTGTAGCCTAATTTGCTGCATAATAAGCTGCACTATTTCTGTGCATTGCTTGGTACAAATAATTTACGAGTTCATAAATGCCTCACCTTCAATATTAACTAAATTAAGCAAAAGGGGTACAAAGAAAGTCAAACTCATCTAGCTCTATCTACGACTTCTAACAGACCTGCATCCCTCTATGTAAAACTACAAATATTTTCCTACCACAACCGCCAATCGCTTCCAATTTAAACTTTAAGAAGCAAGTCGATCCCGCTTTTTCATTTATTGCCGCGGAGAACGATGATTTATGTAATACCTACACCCTAGGTTTTATTACCAAAATTTGAGGGAATTCCTCAAAAGGATCTCGTAAACTTTCTTTTATTATAATCATTTCCTCCACCGGCGTTCTTCATAATAAAATCGCGGGAAAATGAAGTGTTCATCCGGATGATGCTTTTCTCTAAATTGCATTTGTGAAAGCTGTTGTTTGTAGTTTTTTTATATTATGTTATATAATTTACTTGTGTAACCTGAATTTATTTTACGACTAAGGAAATATTTTTGCTTTACTCAACCTTCAACAGAGATGAAAAGTATATCTACTAGCGACCTGCCCTGGCTTCGCACGGGTAGCACAAAACCTTAAAAAAATATACAACGACACCTTCCTCATGAATCATGCTGTCTATGGGCAAAAACCGCATGAAAATCCGTTCAGTAGTTTTTGAGTTTATCGCGAATAGACAAACGGACGCGGCAGAGTACTTAGTTTTATAATATGTAGTGATTGTGTAGCAGTTAGGAAAATATGCCTGAAGTTTTAAGAGTAGCCGAGAGTAGCGAGACGGCTCTAGCTGGTCCATTTATGCTAAATTTAACAAGGATACGCTGGTTATATTAGTAGACCAGGGAAGTATGACGGTACTAATTCAGTAATAGATAAGAAGTAGTACTTTCTTCTTACTTATTACTGATTATTTACTTTATATTCTGTGAAAGAGTGCTCTTACTGAACATAAAGTATATAACCAGTAGGTATATTATTGAGTTTCGTTTGGTGAATGAAAACGCCGAAGGCCTAATCGTCCCCTCGGTGCCTTCCTTCTATTACTTCTCCCTTTCATATACATATAAGATAATTTTCTTATCATCAAGCAGGTCTTGTGTCACTTATGTGGTTGACATACCTAGCACTTTGGTTGTATTTCCTTAGAATTGATTCTGTAATACCAAGAAAACAATGGTCGTATGAATGTCATGGATTTCGGGTTGTTCTCATTCGTTTCCAGGTCAGCTGTACATAATGCTGCTCCATTTCTGTCCGCTAGTTGCATTAAGAGCTGCATTGCAGCTTTTTAGACTTTCTTTAAGATAATCTTAGATTTAGATTTGTGTTAATTGAAATCATCATTTCATAAGAGTCATCACTATATAGATTTAATTTTGTATGTAGTAAAGGATATGTTGCTTATTTTTTTAATATCTGTCCTGGATACAAATCGAGAGAGACTTGACAAACCCTGAGAGTGAGTTGTGAGTTTGTTTGTTTGTTACGCTTTCACGCCTTAATTAGGTACTCGACCGATCATCATGAAATTCGTCAGGATGTTCACATACATTAATTCAGAAAAAAAAAACTTTTACAGACCTAACCTAAATTTACGCAAGCGAAACCGCGGACAAAATCTAGTATTAAATAATGACAAATATTGTCTTCTGTTTACGCGAATATTATTCATTGAAATTAAACTACTATATACGGATTTTATCGCGTTGTTTATTTGACACTTATTACATAATTTTGAAAACTGTTACACTACTACTAGATACTATTAAACTTTACTAATTTTAAGCTAATTAAAAGTATTATTAAAACTATTTAGATTTAATTTAATTTTACACTTTCCCCGACGTTTCGGTTGCTTTTCAGCAGCCATGGTCATGGAGACTAAGATGGTAGTTGTCTCAATGTTCCAGTGTAGTTATTTCAAAGTACCCGAACATAATTGAATCATTGGTGTTCCTATTTACGCAGAATGAGCTCAAAGTATCATATATCTGAGTATATCATCAGTGTGCATATTAATACACTCTAAAACTTCACGTACTTTTATATACAAATTTAAATGTCATATCAACTATCTATCAGCATTTATGCATTTGATTTTTGACGATGAACTGTAACCATCAAACTTCTAGTAAGTTAGTAGATATATTGGTACGTGTATATCTGCCATAATAATTTAAAACGCTTCTCAAATATCAAAAAGGAATAGTTGATAATAATTTACATTCACAATACTACGAAAATTAACAGCCGACAAGATACGACCACATAAAAACGAGACAAAAAATGCAAACGCTCGAGCTAAATAAAGGTATTTACACATTTGCATAACCGTAACAGTATACACCATAGACCCCATTATGTCAGTAATATTAAAGCTACCATAAAATGAGAGAAACAGACGTCCAATATGGCGTCCGCTTAGATATTATACGAAAATGTTCCCCCTTCAGTCGAAATAAAACAACGCCTGAAGGTAGATAGAAGCAATTTGCTATAAATCTAACGCGGATGGAAATCGTTTTAGGCGCTCTCAGACTGCCTCTGTTTTCTTCTAAAAAATGGTGAGAAGGTTACAATCTAATATTTTTTTGTAGTGCCACATCTTAGGTCAGCATCTGAGATTGGTCTTGGATTTGACTTTTTGCACGAAAAGGGCTTTTTGTCGGGAATAAATTTGGTTGTAGATGTCAAGCAATCTCAGTAATTGGATACGTAAAGTCAAAATCTTGATGGATATGGACAAAATAAGATCTGTCCATTTAGTTGTTTAGATGGCAAAGCGTGTAAAAGGTTTGCTTATACGCCAAGAATTGCGGGTTTTATCCTCAGAGAACGGCACCATAGCTTTTAGGTACAAAGTTAGTTGTCTCTAGTGTGCGTGTTATTTTTATATATAATAGGGTGGCAAGCTTAAGGCTTCCCGGATAGTTAGCAGTTATTATAAGCCTATGATAACTTCTAATATATAGGCAAAAGGTTTGCTATTTTACTGCCTTGGTAGTATAAAAAAGATCACCGATAAGGATGAAGTGACGCCGCAATTTTACAAAAATGTTTACGTAAAGCAAATAAATACAGAATAATTTTATATTATATGTATCGCAGTTATGATGATACTAAGCCTTTTGAATGCTAGCAGGCTGGCAGTTTATTAGAAGATATAATTATTGTGTAAAGTTTTTTGGGAGACCGTGGTACCCCGCCATGCCAAGATCTTAAGTTCAATCCACAAATAATAAAGAAAAGTCAAAGTCAAGTCTCTATACGCACTTATATTGGTTAGTTCATTATCACTCGCTTTAAAGGTGAACAAAGGAACCAGGAATCAGGTTTGAGCAAACTAGTGTATATGAGGGTTCTGCATAATGTTTTCTATGACATAATACTGGACTAGCGTGGTGGACTATAGCCAATATCTTCTCACGCTGAGTATAGTCCCGCGCCAAGCAGCGGTACAGTATATACCCATATCTAGATCTGATAATATTATTATCATTAAATAATATAAAATATATAACGTCCAGAAAGCTTTTCTAAGATTTATTTATAAGAAATTGTATGGTTTCTACCCCTATCTGTACCCTACAAAACTTTTGATGGGTTGTTTAGGTTTTAACTCATAAGAGACGAGGCGATCATACGATCAGATTGTTGGAACCTGCAAAATTTTAAAGGGTATTATTGAGGCACCGATTCTTTACGACAAATGTTGCAGATTGTTTGTGCCTAACAATTATTGTCGTGGTAGAAAGCACCGATTGCTGGCAGTTCCAGCTTACCGTACTGTGGCACGCTGTAACTCAGCCATACCTCGGTTACTAAAGCAGCTTAACGCTTTCTTGGACTTTAACACAGAAGTTGATATTTTTGCAGATGAATAGAAAGTATTATTATTAGAATGTATACTGTGAGCAGAAAGCGTGCAAATTTTTTAATTTATATGATATTATTAAATAGTGTAATTGGCGCAAATCGTTCTATTTGATGTAAATAAATAAATAAATAACCTATAATTTACAAGTGTTCACAGATTTAACTGTAAACTTTGTTTACAGAGACCAACACTAATATAAAACCGCGCCCAAAACGTCAAGAAGAAAAATGAAATAATCCTCAGACCATACAAAGCCTAGTTTATAACGTACATTAAAATAATTAAGCCTACCATTTGGCAAGCGACAAATAAACTGTAGAAACATCTGCCGACTCGTTGGGTCAATGAAACCACAGCGCGGACCCGTTGCTGGCCGTATATTCTGACAGAACAATAATTTCCTATGTTTAAATGTCATAAATCTTAATTAAATATGAGTTAGGTAAGGCTGTGTCTATAGTTTTACTTGGTTATTACATTAAAATAGTCGGCTGCAGTTTATGTAAAACGTTCGCCTAATGGGAGTTTGTGGTTTAGCAGTTTATCCCTTGTTGGTTGTTGTAATAGCAGTGTTTATAGTTTATACGTAATAGAATATTACACATGTATATAGTTTCAAGGTCGTTACCTAACGACTGTTTTCACATGTTGGTTCCTGTGGATATTCAGTTCGGCCTCCGTATTCGTTCATTCTACTATTTAAACTTGGGTGAAATTACCTGGGAGAGCATAGAGGAATTTTTTGTTGCCTCGTATCACCTCGGTATTATTTCATCTAGGTAACATCACCCAGGTGAATATAGTGGTATAAATATCTGTATTTCATGACTGCTATGAATTATGTGACTTACGGCCCATTTACATAAGGCAAACTTTGTAAATCAAGGGCGAATCAGAGAGAGTGCTATCTTTCTCTTACTTACCTAAAAAACAGGCAGAGCAAGAAAATTGCCTAAATAGCTTGTCTTTTGTAAGTTAGCCTTTATAAGCCTTCGGTTTCTTAAAGGCTAACCAACGACTTATTAAATTAAACTCATGTCACATGATGTGTTTGGCTGTTGAAAATTCAGCTCACCAATCAGACATGAATGGTGAGCTGAATTTTGATAGAATGATGAAGAATGACAATTCTTCATGGTCATTTGTTGACCGTCTGTTAATTACCTACTACATTGTGTTGATATCCTTGCTTATTAGAAACAAATATATCCAGTAAACAAATATATATATATATATATATATATATATATATATATATATATATATATATATATCCTCTTCCTCTTCCTAGCCTTTATTATTCCCAAGTCACTTGGGGTCGGCTTTTCTTGTCTATCCGGATTTGACCTGGATATCAGTTTTTACATAGAGCGGCTGCTACCTGACCTCCGCAATCCGAAGGCTAACGATACCCTAAGGCTGGACCAGTGTCAGGATATTAGAGAGGACTTAGTCGGTCTCGATGGCGTAGTGGTTAGTGTAACCGACTGCCACGCCCGAGGTCGCGGGTTCGATTCCCGCACAAGTCAAACATTTGTGTGCATGAACATGGATGTTTGTCTTGGTCTGGGTGTTTCTATGTATAATATGTACGTATTTACAAAAAAAAAAAAAAGTATTTATTATTTATGTTTATCCATTGTCTAGTACCCATAGTACAAGCTCTGCTTAGTTTGGGCTAGATGATGTTGTGTGTATGTGGTAGAATATTATATTATTTTCCAATAACGACTGCCATAGATGTTCATGGCAGCCGGGACCGACGGCTTAACGTGCTCTCCGAGGCACGGAACAGGCGATAATTGTCAATCAATACGCACATAATTTCGAAAAGTCATATAACATCCAAAAGTCAGAGGTGCGCGACGTGGGTTCGAATCCGAGACCCTCTGCATTGCGTTTTGTTGGTCTTCCCACTGAGCTATCGCTGTATAGATTTTATTTAAATATGGCAATGACTGCAGAAGTACTTCTGCCCTACAGAAGATTCAAGCCAAATAGCTTTGAATTGAATTCCTGCAGTGAACAGGGAAACCCGTGCTTGTTCAGGAGGCACATGGCTGTCAAACAAACGTACCTTCTTCGTATCTTCATCTTATGAACTGGCAGCAGTCGACAATGCGATATTGATCCATTTGAGTTTGTTCTCTTACTGCTCTTCCTTAATCCTCCATCGTCTATGCTGTAGTCGACCGACAATCGCACTGTTCATGTCATGAGGTAGATCGTATGATCTCAATAAATACGCCTTACTAAAAAAATAACGCTAACTAATGATCAACTCTTTAACTCATGATTATCTGTTACTAGATTTTCCCCGCAGCTTCACTCGCGTTAATGTAGATTTTTGTTAAGATAGATATTTAGTAACCTGTATGTAATGTTTAAACAATAACACTATAAAGTTTCATCAAAATCCGTTCAGTAGTTTTTGCGTGAAAGTATAACAAACATCCACCATCCTCACAAACTTTCACATTTATAAATATATATTAGAAGGACTTAACTTATATTCAACTAACACTCGCCGTTAATTAATTGTCGCTAATGACGAAAAATTGTTTTATAAATAGGATGTTGGTGTACAAAAATTGCTTGCGATTCGAAGACTATTCGAAAGAACAATTTCAGACGAACATAACCATTTTGAGACGTAGCTCATTGCCCTTGCCTATTATATGTATTACAATTTCCCATTTTCTTGTTTTTCAGGAAACATATTTAGGAAGAGTGATAACATGCCCTTTTGCATCTTTTTGCGTCATAAATATTACGTAGCGTAGGTACATAACATTAGTGACGTTTTTCATTCCACTGTAGCTCTACATTCGGGTAGACGTACCATGGTTTTAAATATAAACGATTCATTGTTCTATAGGTACTGTATTTGTTCCTGGAATTCCTTTTAAATCTCACTGCATACAGTGAAAAATGTAAAATGGCTTAGTTGTGAAAATCACAAATTAATACTTAGATAGCAAAAGCATAGCTTAATAACAATAATAGAAAAATCTCCGGTGGGCTATTCATCAATCAAAAATTTAATCATTAACTATTGACTTAAGTCCATAAGCAATGATTCAATCTTCTTTTGATTATTCCACTACTGATATTTAACTAACACTTATCGTTGAATAGCGTTTATAACTGATATTTTCTCTCATTAGTCGCTAATTAATATTTAGCTACATCTTAAATATTTGAGAGTAGTTTATAAGCTAGGCTGAGTTGTATTTTTTACTACACCTGTTTCTATTTACATTCTCTCTCATTATAATCTGTTCAATTATTGATGATATTAAAATTTGTTTCGTAATAAATAGAGACGGCATTTTGGTCGTATATACAAAGTTACCACTATATTTACTAATATACACTTAGAACATTTAGTTTACGCTCAAATATTCTAAGTCTATGTTTACATAAAAGTCAATTTGATGCGGACCAATCCTATTTCGCAGAACGACGATGATCAATTGAAATTCTATCAGCACTACACAAGCTAAAATGTGTAACATAATGTGAGTTTAGATGTTACGTACCTGCGGTAGTTATAGTCGTCTAATAAACGTACAGAATTAGTATACAGACAGGTATTATTGTTATCTAAATATCTAGTCTAGACGCAATTAATAATGAATATCGCAGACACAAACTGTCTACAATTTAGTTTCAAATTACACAGTACGCGTTTACGCTTTATAGGTAAGCTTTTGCCTGTGGCTTCGCTGGCTCGAGAATAGTATTTTTTCTAAATAAACGCTGCCCTAGGTCCTTTTCTGTACCCTGACAATGTGTATGCGAAATTACATGATGATTGATCGAGTAGTTAAGGCGTGAAAGTGCAACAAACAAACTCACATTCGTATTTATAAATAGTTAGGACTAGGCGATGATTTGTTAATAGTCTTTTTTATTAATACAGCCAACTTAAGGACAAAAGTTGAGCGATTCACAAATAGTTGTTCCGAGTCTGGGTGTTTTTATGTTTGTTGTATGAATGTTCGACAAGATCCCGCGACACGGGAACTATTACCAAGTGGGGAAGTTGTGCTTAAAAAAATATTATACAGGGTATCCGGTAATTAATAGATAACCTTGAAATGTCTTATAGAAGAAATGACTACCGTCCGAAAAAACAAAAAAAAATTATAAAAACTGCAGTAGCTTGTCATACTTTTGACTGTCTATCTATTTGCATAATTAGTGTTTAATAATAAAACAACAAAAAACCGATGGAATTCATTCATTTATGGTCGTAGTGTACAAGAAAGTTAAATATGGAAATTAGAAAAAATCATATCTCAGGTAGTAGTTAGGATAGATTTTCTATCATATTTTTTTCTGAACGGCCATCATTTCTACTATAAGACATTTCAAGGTTATCTATTAATTACCGGACACCCTGTATATGCGAGAATTACCATTAAAAAGATGCTAAGTAAGAAAGCGGTCGCTAGGTGGGCTACTAACTCGTCAGATAGCAAGAGCAATATATTTTCATTTTTGCTATATTCTATACTATAGTCGCTAGCGATTTGCAAAGGTACTCGTAGTAGTCTCGCTCTTGCGTCCATTAGTTTAGGTAATGGAGCTTGGCAGTTTGTGAATGTGGTCGGTGTAGATGAACGCGGTTTTGTGCTATAGACTGAGACACGTCATGCCTCCTTCAAGGAATATGGGCTTCTAGTTGATAAAATTTCACTTGGAAAATTTGAATATAAGGATTAAAAGATTTGAGTAGCTTTTAGAAATCTAACTGAGGTTATAAATTGAAATTAGAAAACAGACAAGTTGAAGCAGGCATCCTATTTCTGTTTTGAAAAACGTGTGTCATCGGCTCGTATTGTTTGACTGAATCAGCAATACCCAATCAAATTACTTGACATGAAATTGGTTATGATACGCCCCTGATAAACCTTTTAGAAACCGTTGATCTTAGTAATATAGCAGAAAAGTTAATACTTGATGATTTTTATCATATTGGGTAGGAACTCTACTGGAACAGGTTCCTACTCAATACGGGAAATTCAGAAATTTATAAACGGGACTTGTACGAATTGTTTTTTTTTTTAGTCTTAATATTATACAGTTTATCTGAAGGAAACTACAAGCAATTTAAATTAATGAACATCTTCTTGTGACATTTAAAAAGCTACAAATTAATTAACATTATTATTATCTTCGGTTATGAATCGTGACGAAATCAACTATGAAAAAAAGTCGAGCCTACATTTATATTGAAGAAATCATGACACACGTTCCGCTCATTTACTTTACATCTTCGAACCATAACCTCACTTAAATATCCTGTTATGCATAACACTGATATAAATACAAGCTACTTTAATGTGACATAAAGGGGTTGAGTTCATGCAATGTTACACTCCGCATCCAAGTTTTAAGCAGAGTTTACGTCTGAAATGCGACATTCACACCAAAAGCCTGATATGTGCGTTTCTCTGACGTTTTTAGATGCCACGTTGTTGACTAAAAACCGTTAGCATTATAATATAAGGTATTTATGTCTTACATCTAATTTGGTGGTATCTGTACAAAATGCAATGGCTATTTAAAAATAAATTTATATTACGAGAATATAATAAATATATTATTAATGACATGTATTATTAATAATAAATATCAATAAATAATAATAAATATAGATAAATTAAAGTTATATTGCTCCCTGCCTGCCCATATTCGTCACTCGTTTTAATTTGCCCTAATTACATATACATAATGGTTGATATTTTTGTTAATTTAAGACAAACTATAGTGTCCGAAATATAATTGCTTTCCATGTTATGGCCTTCCAAAAAATATTGATTAAATATAATATCAGCCCTGTAATAAACTGTCCCACTGCTTGCCACGGGCCTATTCTCAGCGTGCTAACGCTGCGGCTAGCGTAATTATTGTAACCTAACCGAAGGTTACAAAAATTACGTTAGCCATAGGGTTCACTATACCATAAATGATGACCAAAAATTACTATTACTCGCCGAATTATAAGTCAAGAGTGCTTCCTTCAGGTATTGATTACTTTTGTAAAACTATCTTAATACCAATGAAATAAACTTTGTTGAACTATATCACAACTTTTGCATCTAAAAAAGGAGTAAAAAGAAAGTGTCTTGTCCAAGATTTAGCGATAAATAGAATAAAGGTACATCAAAAGACTGCGATTTCAAAGGAACCAATCATACTGGCTTTCAAGGAACCCTTTCATCACGACGCTAGGGTCCAGACGCCCTAAACAATACTGTTTCCTATAATACATTATCCTGACGCCTTTCAACGAAAATTTCTCTGTCACCCCAGCGTTGCTTGCGGTTGAAAGCACATATTATCGATAGCATCATGTCACGTCACTTTATCCACCTATAATACATCCCACATCCGACTAATAAGAATCTGTACGCATCCATTGACGGCTCACAAACATAGCTGTTTTTACTGTTCTAAAGTTAGCCAGCAATGATAGGTATTTTGAATAAAGTGTCGAATTGTAGAACTGTGAAGTGTTGCAACGTGGTATCAGAAAAATAGATAGGGAAGCTTAGGGTGCATATTTGATCATTTTTGTTGGTAGGTATAAAGCCGTCTGTATTGAGGTGTTACGGTGAAGGAATTCGGGACGTTCTGATTTTCCGTGTCGGAAATGTTCGAAGGGTGTTACTTTTGATACATTGAACAATTTCGAAGGTATTGTAGTACTGTATTGAAATTTTGAATATTATTTGGTGAATACGTTTGTTATTTATATGCAATAGAAAACTATTCGTATATTTTACTTGTATTGCGATTCTGATATCTACCGTTCGTGTAGGTTTTATAGATTTTTGTTGACGTTTTCGATTCGTGCTAGGAATATTGAGAATTCGTTTCCGAGAAATGTTCTTCTATATAAAAGTATTTTACAGGTTGTCGCTTGATATAAATGCGTTTTAATAGTTTAGTGCTGCTATATCACGTAACAATAGTTATTGCGACATTTTTTTTTATTGGCTAATCACAAAATATTTATCATTAGTTTAGTCCAGAGAGGTACTTTTCTTCTATTGGCAATTATTAATAATAATTCATACACTTCATCATTCGAAAAATCCCTTTTTGGTATCTGGAAAATCTTTTTGTTTCTTTAGCCCTAAAGCTGACATGAATCACATAAATTTGTTCCTTTCTAATATAAATGCGGCATATTTGGATCAACTAAGTTGACTTTCAAGTACAGAGCGCTATTCCGTGTACTAACTACTTGTCTGATCTATGTTCACAAAATAATATTGTTTTTGTAATTCGTGGTCTTCTTCTTTTCTTCTTCTTTTCGTGTGGTTAGTGGCCAACCTGTTGTCAAAAGTTGTTCAAGCCGCCCGTAGGCCTCTGACATGGCTTAACGACTGATGTCAATTTGACAACAGCTGGGACCGACTTTTTACGTGCCCTCCGAAGCACGGAGACGCATAGATGAAATACCACTAAGCGGTCAACTCTTTATGTCAGCTATAAGCTGGATCTGGTTATAGAGATCCTGTTAACGTAAGCATGTCTAAAATAGACTAGGAAGGCTTACTCGGCACTATTTCTACAAGTGGTAGAGGTTATCGTAGCGAAAGAAGTCTTCCTTTCATATCGTCAGGTAACTTTTCAAGGATCCTGTATGTGCAAAAATCGTGTTCCTACTCAGAATTTTCCACCAGAAGGACCAAACCCATACGGGCGACCCGAGAATCAAGTCCGAGAACTCACGTTCGGCACCAAACATAAGCATAAACCTTATTCGATCAACGAGGCATTTTAAAAGACAATACCTACATACAAATATAGTCAGACGCCTTTATCCCTAAAATGTATTGTAATACGTTTAAGGCTTCATTCACACATACCACAACCACACCACGACACCACGTGGGCGGGCGCAATTTTGTATTGAAAATGAATAGTAGAATTTACACGGACCACATTTTGCCGTCATTATCGACTACGTAGGTGATACCGACCACATAGCAACCACAACGCAACCACCAGCGACACCGCAAACTAGCGTCCGACCATATCGCAGCCACAACGCTGCGTCGACGCACCGACGACTGTTTCCTCAACAAAAACTAGTATCGAACGGTCTGTCTGCACTCGTGAGCATCATCGCGGCGTCGCAACCACATCGCAACTACTAACGACAACTCAACCACATCCACATTTTGTAGGAACCACAACGCAACTGCTAAAAGCTGCAGCGACACTATTCACACGTAACCACTGCTTGATCACCTTTTGTCGCGTCGATGTGGTGTGGTTGTGGTACGTGTGAATGAAGCCTTAAGCTTAAAAGAGTTATGGATTTGAGTCCCCATACATGTAATAGACAGATATCCAGACTCTGTACTTCTATTGAGAATGACTTAACAGAAAAAATCCAATGACACTTTGCTCGATCCAGGAATTGGACCCTCAGGATCAGCACCAAAACCATAAAAAACTGATCCCACCGGACTAATGAGTCAAGCTAAAAGATAAAAATTGTATTTTTACTTACAACAGCCAAAAACTTACAAAGTACCCGCACCAACTAAACAATACCGTTCATAATCCTTTTACAAATGATCGCAGTTCCATCCCATTTCTTACAATAATGGTAGTAATAAACAAGGGTATTTGTTTTAATGACCTTCCGATTATCGGCCAAGACGGTGATTACTCCCGGCCGGCCGAATTTATCGGGCCCAATTGAACGCTATTTATGTGTCTTTAATTACATGGGTCTGAAGAATGGATAGGTCTTGTTGAGCAATGAAGAATCGACGCTATTATACCGGTTTGAAGACTATAGTCTGTATATACGAGCTGCTAGATTGTCCTATGCAGCACTTATAAAAAAAAAACACAATGCTGAATATTCACAACTGTTTATTTCTGAATATCTACACAACACGAATAAACAAAGTTTTCACTTATATACTAGACTTGACTTTACTTGGATTATAGTAATTTGTATAGCGCGACAACCCTAGTAAAGGGCAGAGTAGACCCGGAGTTACTGCTAAATTCTAGTTGTACTGAAAACCAGCCGGCAGGCAAGAACCGGGTCCGTAGCTGGAAAGCAGTTTCACTAGAAAATAACCAACTGAACTGGTATATAAAAAGTTCGGGTATTTATAATGCAATTACTGCTGATTTTCAATAATGTATTGACGTCAATTGGTAAAATTGCAATTTAGCATTTGAGTATTGAAAATAGGGGTGTAACAGAGCGTTATGCGGACGCTTGGACTATATATTATATGCTTTTTTTATATAAGGAGGCAACTCCCACTCTAGTAATAATTTCTGTATCGCGGGGCAACTTTACAGAGATTCATACAAAGAACACAACGAACATGCAGGCTCGGCATAACTATTTGTGGATCACACAATATTTTGTTTCGTGTGGATATCGAACTCACAAAACTCAGCACGGCAGCAGTGGCAAAGCGATCACATAAACCACTACGCCATGCGTACAATGACAGTTATATGTATAATCTAAAGCCTTTATTCCTGGGAGTAGGCAGATATATATTACGCCTAAAAGGAACTGTCCATTATTGACTTAGCGTGAACAAAATTTATACATAAAATCAATTAACGACGATCCTACGGTCGACGGACAGTAGGTTGCTGCGCCCATAGAATGTCAATTATTTGGTTGGGCAAGATATCAAATCAAAACAATTTAAAACCACCAGCCTCGTTCCTAGATAACATTTTAGTAACATATAAATCAGAATAATAATAAAAAATAGCATAAAAACAATGATTTTTTATTTCAAATACCTTTATATAAACCACCACAACAAACGAATTAGGAACACCTGGACACAAAACTTTGTTATTTTTCTAATTCCTACTGGTTAATGCTTCTAAATTAATATATAATTATTATTCTCAGTGACTGTCCATTCCAAGCCTAAACCCCCATACACAGTGAACAGTTTCCTTTGCCAACGCTTGCACAGTGACTGCTGTGCATGAGAAACTTGGCACAGCGATAGTGAATACGACTGTATTCACTATCGCTGTGTCACCGAGGCAGTCAGTGTACTACAACTACAGAGTCTGTTAAAAGAATTCTAAATACATGTTCTTATATAGAGATGAAAGGGTAACAATATTGGCTTAGAATGAGACATACGGACATACATATGCTCATGCCTGAATATTACCGAAGGAGATAGCAGAAGTATAACACATACATATTTATACAATCTGATAGAGAGAAATAGGATCATCCCTTCTTAAAGAGTCTTGGACTTGTCTCTAGGCTCTGCGCTGTTACTAAGAATTTCTCTATACACTCTACCGGACTCAGGTATTAAAGCTCCCCACGATGGTTAAAATAAGTATGTAAACGTAACCTTATGCTGTCTTTATCTTTATATATATAGTTCTACTGTACGTGTGTATGTCACTGAACTCCTACTAAACGGCTGAACCGATTTTGATAAAAAAAATTGTGTGTTCATGTGGAATCAAGGATGGTTTAGAATTGGGTTATTTTTTTTCGTGTGTACAAGACAACGTTTGTCGGGACAGCTAGTATAGGTATATAAATCGTCTGTGCGTGTGTTTGTAATTAAACTCCTCCTAAACGGCTGGACCGATTTTGATAAAAATTTTTGTGTGTGTTCAAGTGGATTCGAGAATGGTCGAGATTTTTTTTCGTGTGTACAGGACAACGTCTTTCGGGTCCACAAGTACTATTATATAAAGTTAAAACCAACAACAAGCTACATTTTGTCATATTTATTTAATTACCAACAATTTTTACATAGTGTTTCATAAAATAAAATAATTCAATAAATAAAATACAAAAACGGAGCAACACCAAAATCTATACAAATAAAGTAAACTCTGCGAACTGAACAAACACTTTTTAGTTAAAAGCCACTCGGACGAAGACGCGGGTAATAACTAGTAAATAATAATTACCGAAATTTTGTGTCGAATAACACATTAAAAAAAAAAATTAAATGTAATATAAATAAAAGAAAAGTCTCCAACTCACCAGACCACATATAAAACGCGCGATTTTATTTCGCCTAACTCGTCAAATACCCTTGTTGCTTATTCATGAATTTTCTTAACGTATGTGCATCTTAAATTCTATGACCTGTTTGACTCAAATAGCCAACGACAAACGCCATCAAATATACGGCGGGTCAATTCATTCATTATTACTTCGGCCCACAGGTGTCGAGGTCAGTATACCGTCGACAATTACTTAGAAACAGTATTAGTTACAGTTCGCTACTGGTAAGAAACCAGCGTCAAGTAAACAGGATCCTTTTACTGCTAACCACTTAAGGGTTGCGTGGGAAAAGACCGTAGGTTAGTGTGTGGTTTTATTAACAGCGGAGACATGTGTGTAAAAAGGGTGTCTGATTTAAAGAGAAAACGATCTTCGTACAAAGGTACAAGGTAACGTGCGCAAGTTAAGGAACTTGCGTGGTTTGATTGCATTGCGTAAACACTTGACGTATGATTATTCACTAATGTAGCCTTATGAGTTCCTAATGGACCCAATGTAAAATCAGCACTTTTTGCTTACGCTTAAAGCTAATCGTAAGAAGATCTCACGTCCGATCGATTTCTGCATCAATGAAATTGTTTTTGGATTTTCGGTTAGTTATTCAGCATGGAGTCTGGAAATAATAAGTAGGCAGTAAAATGCTTGTACTTAGTGTTCTGTTTAGATTTATGGTTGCCTTTATTACGTAACACCTAAACTATAGTTGTTGAAATGTAGGTGTAAAAGCATGCTGCCTTGCCTTTCGGATATTTAAAGTAATCCTATATTAGTACGAGATAATTAAATTTTAATATATTTAAAATATTGTACAACTAGGAGACGTAAAAGAAAAGGTACCGGTGTAGTCTATATAAATGACTCCATATGATTGTATGAAAATCCGTAGTCTCTGCCTACCCCTCTGGGAAACAGGCGTGAATCGATGTATGTATGTATGAATGAATGATGACAGCGCTAATGACGTAGTTGTATAGTTGGTCACCTCGCCACTATCATCGCGTCGAGTATTGTGGGTTCCATCACATGCGAGACAAAAAATTGTGTTACCCAAAAATGGCCGTGGCGAGACGAGCACTTAGATTTATACGTAATCTATGCAGTCAAATTATTAAAATAACATTCAAAGTGTGAGGGACTCTCTTTTCTATACCAATTAGAATAATATATTATATCTTGCCTATTTTTAAAGATCATTAACAGTTACAAATTATTGGAATTCTTCTTAACCAATTTAAAATCGCCAACAGTAGCACCGCGCCTTTAAGTTGTGGCGACAACACAGAAAACCCTAGTAATTTACGGCACAGTAGTTGGTAGCGCCTAAGGAAACGGTTTATTATCGCCGAGAGAGAGTCGGCTACAGTCGAGGATACCACTTCATCAGGCGGTTTATGTGCAAATCGTTTATTTATTGAAATGCTTATTGCACTACTGTTTATGACTGTACTGTTTTTATGATATTATTATTTGCGTTTCGTTTCTTTCGTTTATACTGTAGTGCAATGTCTTGAGACGTAACTTAAACTTTAACTTAGTTATTTCAATTGCAGTTTGGGCACAAAATTAAGATTGTTAAACTATGCACTCATAGATTTATATTGCATTTTGGTTCTTAATTTTGCAGCTATATGCCTAAGTATTGTTTGTTACGCTTTCATGTCCTTGTATCTTGTACCTTGTATCTTATATGGGGGCCAGTCAGTGCAGACCGGTGAAACTTCGACCCAGTGGGATCTTTTGTGTCGACACTCTCCCAATAACGACTGCTATAGATGTTCATGGCAGCCGGGACCGACGGCTTAATGTGCTCTCCGAGGCACGGAGCAGGCGATGATTGCCAATCAATACGCACATAATTTCGAAAAGTCATATAACTTCCGAAAGTCAGAGGTGCGCGACGTGGACTCTCTGCATTGCAGTCTGGTGGTCTCCCCACTGAGCTATCACTGCTTTCATGTCCTTACTACTTGACCGTTCATCATGCAATTTCGCATACACTTCTTGGGTCCAGAAAAGAATACATTTTTTTCCGGATGGAAAGATACCCCTTTAATTCAGGCAGATTGCTGTTTACTAGCAAAGCCGCGGGCAAAAGCTAGTTGTTAAATAAATATTGCTGATTATGTAGTCCGTACAATATTTTGTCAATTCACAACCTGACTAGTTTTATTATAAGGTACAGGTATTTCGGTGATATAAATATAATGTTTGGCCACCTTATAAGACATGGCGACTTTATAAAAATATCATAGAAGGAGAAAGAGGAAGGGGCAGACCCAGAAGGGCATTCACGGATCAAATAAAAGAAAAGGCGAAGGTTATGTCTTATAACGAGGTCAAGTTATTGGCCGAAAATCAAAAAAGATGGCGTATACTCCACCAACAAGAGCTTAAATGTAAAGAAGAAATATAATTAATGATTATTGGATTTGTTTAATTACTTGCCTGACTTTTACTTTTAAATATTTAGATTTCATTTTGAAATTTATACTCGCTGCAGATGACTTTAGTGATGTCTACTCAGCTGCTGTGGGCTGTAACGTGCTAAAATGACCTGTAACTTTCCCCGTGACTCGTATAACAATAATCAAGACAAAGATATTCCATGCTGTTTTTATTTTTGCTTTAAAAAATAATGAAAACATGACATGCATCTCATAGGTAAATGCCACTTAAGCTGCAATTTACTCAAAAATATTATTAGATAAGCGGATTTAAATGAGCTTACTGATATTATATTTAAGTTAATTGATAACATTTACATAACTTTGAAGATGTGCATTTATATGAAGTGCCTTTGAACTTGACTCGAACTGCTGATAAGATAACTTATTTTGACATTGGTGTTTCGTCTTGTAAACAATGACGGGCGTTATATATATAACATGATAATGTAATGAACATACTGTATACACGATATATTTATATACTATTTATGTAAATGGTTTGGTTGATGGTGCAATGGTTGAAGCGGTAGTTACACTAACGCCACTGCGTCGGCAGTTGCGGGTACGAGCCAAACATGGGACTACAGCTTATGTGATCTTTGTGGATCACGCATAATAAGTACAGTTACCTTATTAATCATATATTATAAAGTTATTCCAAGAACGTTCTTTGCATTCTTTATTTAAATATTTATTTGATTGAAGAGAAAAATCTTAAAATAATTTAATAAGCCAGTTGGAAACAGCATTTTTTTTACCTTTTTGACACATACATATAGATACGTGTACAAAGGTAAAAAATTCTTTGATAAAATAAAAAATGTTCTAATATCTTTTTTATTATTTAATTTTACCTTCATGCTAATGTTACCAAATATCTCTAAAACAAATCAATTGATCTGATACTGAACAAATATGGAACGGAGCAATGTGGCATAGTTAGTATACTATTCAACTTTCATAATATATTGGTATCAGTGATAATTTCAGTAATGGTAAGTCACCGTACCTGAACTGATAAACAAATGTTTGTTTGTTTGATAATAATTTCAACATTAATATTGTTAAAACTGACCATATTGTAGTCAGGTGTAGAGAGAAACACACGTTTTAATTCAGTGGCTGCCAAAATGACGAAAGAACTTCATTATTTAAACATCAATGGTGTTGCAGAAGGCATAAGATATATTCTTCATTACACGAAGCAGAAATACGAAGATGTTAGGCACGATAATGCCACCTGGCCGGTTAAGGAAATTAAAGACTGTAAGTAAATTTGAAGTTATAATATTTTATTTGTCTACGTATTATTTTCGGGCCATTCAGTGCATTATATTATTGCATAATATTTAATTTACAATAAACTAATTTTTTATGCGACGACCTATTGGACCTATTGGTAAAAAATGAGTGTTGATAACACTGTGATAACACAAAACACATTGCTCGATCCGGGACTCAAGGAGGTGACTTAAATTTAAGTACAAACAAAACAATCCAAAAACCAACATATTTGATTGAGTGATTGATGGTAAAAATGACAAGCAAGAATTTTGACCACCAAATGGTAAAAGATTACCGTAAATATAGTGAAGTTCAAAGTAGAAATGACTATATTAATTTTGTTGCCTTGATAATAAATGCTGTCAACTGCTTTCGCTGATGTTTGTGAATAGAAAATGCCAAAAATGGGGACAACAAATGATGCAACACTTTGACAACATGATTTAGGTGCACCATAATAGAGGGAGAGCCTATTGTCGTCTACAGAACACAGTACCAGACATTGTGGTACTATTGAGAATTTCTCCACACAAATACTGAGCACACAGACTTTATCTCAGAAAACCTCATTTAATGCAGTTACATTTATTACTGCTGCGGATATGAGGCAATGTAATCATATAATCTCGATCGCTAACAGTCCTGGGCACCTAAGCAACCTGTTTTTTTACAGCTATTCCATATGGCGAGTTACCAGTATACAAGGAAGGCGATCGTGTCCTGACCCAATCGCTGGCTATCGCCAAATATGTAGCAAGGGATACAGATTTGATTCCTAAGGATCCTTGGACACAGGCTATCTTGGAGAGCATCGCTCATACTCTGTATGATTACTGGTCACGTAAGTACGACCAAATACAACTCTAAAGGATTTTACAAATTACTTTTTATATCTCATCGTATATATGTAATGAAATTAACTATTCTCGGTAAATCATGGTACTCTGACCACCAACCACTCTGAAAAAGCGTATATATTTCTTTAATGACTGTAATCACAACCAATATGCAAATCACATAATTTTTTTAAATATTTCCTAAATACATATTAGATCCATTCTAAATCACACTGTCTACACTTTTTGATCATGAATGTCAATAATTTAAGTAGTAGATATCTTCTTCCTAGGCTTTATTATTCCCAAGTCACTTGGAGTCGGCTTTTCTAGTCTAACCGGATTTGACTAGATATCAGTTTTTACACGGAGCGGCTGCCACCTGACCTTCGCAATACGAAGGCTAACGATACCCTAAGGCTAGACCAGTGTCAGGATATTTTAAGGCACTGACTTCCCAATAACGACTGCCGTAGATGTTTATGGCAGCTGGTACCGACGGATTAACGTACTCTCTGAGGCACGGCGCAGGCGATAATTGTCAATCGTACGCACATCATTTCGAAAAGTCATATAACTTCCGAAGGTCAGAGGTGCGCAACGTAGGTTCGAACCCGAGACCCTCTGCATTGCAGTCTGTTGGTCTCCCCACTGAGCCATCGCTGCTAATTTAAGTAGTAGGTATAATATGCCATAAAATGCGTAGTTTTGCTAAATATATCAGAGTTATAGTTTAAAGGGATAGGTTGAAGAAAAAAACTGTCAGGAGGCTTTGTATTCTCCATAGAAGTGGCAAGATGACCACTAAATTAATAGCAAATCTATGTTAAAAAGCCGTTTTGATAAATTATGGCAGTTCCATTCATTAGCAAAAATATTATATAAATGTAATCGGCTGTAATCTTCTGAAAGTTCATGGTAGGTACTCTTACAATCTGGAATCTCTAGATATAAAAAATGGCGATATACTCTTCACCAAAAATGTTTATTCAAAATGTTCCTTATTGTATCATATCTTTATGACTATTTGCTTTTTAGTGGTCGTACAATACATCAAAGCAGACGACATAGTTAAAAAACACGAAATAAAGAAGAAGCTACTTGAAGAAACCATTGACTATTTCTTCTCTAGGTTGGAAAAGCATTTGAAGGAAAATGGCGGCTATTTTACTGGAAAGGTACTTATAATCATATATTGTTGTTGTGTGCAAAAGGGAAGAAAGGAAAATAATATTAGAAGTAGATATGTGAGCCTTCGAAACTAAACACCGGACGAAACACTATGACAGTGATTATAATACTTTCGACGGGCCGACTCATTTGTGCCACTCATAATTAGCAACAACGGGCGTTTCTACCAAAAGAGCGAATGTGCATTACTTTTTAAAAATCTTTTATTTTTCAGCTATCTTGGGTTGAATTCGTCTTATGTGGAATAGTAGAAGCAAGCGACTTGTTCTTGGGCATTGAACTAGCGAAGAAATACCCCATGGTGAAAGACGTGGTAGAGAGGATCAGAAATTTGCCAGGAGTGAAAGGGACCTTATAAACTGCCTTACACGAAATCAGAATATAAGAATATTTTGTACTTCAAGAATACAGGCTTGCCAAAATAAACCTTATATTTGTCAATTAAAAGTAAAAGCTAATATACATTAATGAAGTATAATAACTAACTATTATTGTATTGGAATAACAGAGATAGCAGGCTGATTAAAATTTTACTTTAACCGTGATTTTATTTGAAATGTCTGATTCTTTCAGTGCCTTTTAGCCACTTTTTAGTATTCAGTCGTAATGCTTAAGGTGATTATTATTTATGCTATCTGACAGCATGGAGCTGGTCTTATAATGCAGCTGATAGGTATGATATGAACTCTATAATAAAATAGTGAAGGTCATAGAAATTTGACCTCGTTTAATTTGTCTTGACAGGTACTCTGATAGTTGATAATATTCAGTATTTGATACCATCAGTAAGAAAAGATTATGAAAATAATCCTAATCCTATAGTATATTTTAAAAATGCTGTGTGCTAAATTTCATATTCTTCCATTAGCTAACAGACGAGAAATTTCTGATGTCATATATATACAAAAAATTATATCAAATACTATTGATTGCCCCGAACTTCTCCACAAAATCAGCTTTAATATGATAAAAAGCTTTACGTCAATATAAACCACTTCATTTATCTAATGCATCAACAAATTATCGGCAAAATAGTTTTATGTGGCGGGCAGGCAAGACCCTTAATGTAATGTATAAAACGCATAACATTAATATTTTCAACGCAAAACAGGTGACAGTGAAACGGTTGCTTAGCCAAGATTTTTCCAAAATTAGTATAAGTGTTATGTATAAATTAGTTTTAAGCTTATTAAGCTATATTCCATTCCATTATATTGTATTCCACATTTTTTTTTACTATATAGCTTATAAGTAAGGACCTATTAATGGCTGTATGCTACATAATATTATTGTATCAAAATAGTGATAATTCTGTTGGTCTTCCATGAAAATTAAATAAATAAAAACCGTCTTCTATTTATTTATTTCAGCAATGGAAGCGGAATAAAATTATAATTAGCAACAGGAACAACCCAGCGAGTTTAGACTCATTTCATGATAATATACAAAAAAAGTTTAAGTCCTTTCGTAACTAAATAAAAGTTTGTTATAAAAATATGTACCTTGAAACAATTGTAATAATTGTTAATAATTTGTCCTAATATTATTCTGTTACCAACTTTACAACAATAGAGGTTCTACATTCTTAAGGATCATAATAAGTACAAAACCTCATTTTGTTGGTAATTCTAGTTCAACAACTTGATTCACAGCTTGTCAAAGTGTGGAACATGTATAATAAGATTTTAACAACATTTGAGTTACCTATATATTAAGTCTGTATTACCCGATGGATACAATCTGGTGTCTTCAAGTCGCGAGTGAATAAGTATCTTCTAGGCAAGCGCTTCATAGTCGACTGCATAGTCACTTTACATTAAAAAAAGCATACAAAAGAGTGTTTTAAAGTCATATAAATAGACCGTGTAAGGTTAACTCTTCTTAAGTATGAAACCTCATAACCATTGATATAATATATTTAAGTATATAATAACTTCTGTTCAATAGAAAATTATAAGTTATGGTGAAGACCTATAAATACGATCGACCAATAATATAATGAAATTTGTTTGTTTCATGAAAATGCTCTTAATATATGATAAAAATCAATAATAATAATAACTAGAATATGCAATGGTTGACTTCTTACATATGTATGTATATGTTATATTTGTACGTATAATACTTAGTCGTTTATTGCAAAATATAGATTTTGCTATTTATATAATACTATATTTTTCTTTTCCAATTGGGTTATTTTATTTTTTTATATATTTATAAAATGCAACCCTGCACTATGTATAATTCCTGTGTCGCGGACTCAGACTCGAAACAATCATTTGTACATCAAACAAAGTTTTGTCCCTGTGGGATTCGAACCCACCACACTTGGCGAGGCAACCCCCTAAACTATTACGCCATCCGTGCAGTCAAACGATATTCGTTCTCTAATAAATAGAAATGTCGAAAAAGAAAGACATTACATAAAGATAAGGCTGCCTGTCCATTGAAGCGAAGCGAAGAAACGGAGAAATATTTACCAATAGGATTGCATAGGTATTGGAGCGGAGCGAAGATTTTATTTAAAAGTTAATTACATAATAATTATATATTGGTATAGGCATTTAATAACAATCGAGAAAATATAATAGTATAATAGTGATTTCACGCAAGCCTAGTTATATAGCTACCTAAATAGATGTGGTGTATGTAGATTTGTTCAGTTTTACGCTACATATGCTCACACCTTCTATCTCTGAAGGGAAAGGTATAATTGTACTGCACCCACACTATGCCAGCTATGTTTATGTCGGACTTAATTGGGCGAGCAAATTGCTGTCTACCGAGAAGTCTATATTTCTAGACCCCATACTGCTTCTGCTGTAAAGTCTATAGAAGTAGTATTCACAGACGGCATTTATTTATTTATTTATTTATTAAGGTTTACTCACAGCATATACATACATGTTACAATAAAATATTTTAGAATTGGTACATATAATCTCATGCATATGCCTATTACGAGTTAACACAACATTGTCATATATATTTCTCATTGAGACAAGCTACTTAATTGATATAAACTTCAATATTAAAAACAGAACTTAAACTAGAGTTAACATAATTATTACAGATAGAGGAAAACATAAAGGGAACAGCTTACATTTACAATTATTTCTAAAGAGATGCACTTAGGGATTTCAAAACTTTGGATTTAAATTTTGCTCTGCTATCATGAAATATGTCCACTTCGGGTAGAGTGTGAATGGCTGAGTTAAAGTCTCTACAAATTCTCACTATTGGAGAATTTCGGCCAACGTTGGTGGAGGCGACGGGCACTTCTAATATTCTCGTTACTGGATATCGGGGGACCTTGCGCGGGACACTCAGAGATACATGTGTAAGCAAATTAGAATCCATTAATCCATTAATTAACTTATATAAAAACATAAGCCCATAAGTTATACGATGCTCACGTAGAGATGACATTTTGAAAGTACTAAGACGTCCGTTGTAACTACTGCGAGGTGATAACCCATGTGTTGTATATGCTAAATGTCTAGTAAAAGCTCGTTGCAATTTTTCTATCCGTTGAGAATGAACGGCATACCACGGATTCCATATTACACAAGCATATTCCAGCCGGCTACGCACTAGGGAGTTATAAAGTGCTATTTTAGCCTGGGTGGACAGAACACCTTTGGTGGTACGCTTGATAAAACCTAACATTTGAGCACATTTTATTGCTGTCCCATCGATATGAGCTCTAAAATTCAATTGGCTGTCAATGATGACACCTAGATCACGAACCTCATTAGTCCTGGCTAGATCAGTACCATCAATGTAATATGAATGAATTACGGACTGCTTTTTCCTGGTAAATTTGATTTGGTGACATTTACTAATATTCAACAACATACAGTTTTTTGTACACCAGTCTTGAATTCTGTTTATGTCGCTCTGTAGTTTGGCAGCATCGTCAGAAGATGTTACTGTTTTATAAATTTTTAAGTCGTCTGCGAACATTAGATGTTTACTGTGTTTTATCTGAGAAGAGATGTCGTTGATGAATACAGAGAACAGGACAGGTGAGATGTGCGAACCTTGTGGGACACCTGAAGTCGCGCAATAGGACTGAGATTCACATCCGTTCACTGCTACCATCTGTGATCTACCTTCAAGATAAGATTTAAACCAGGTCAAGAGTGATCCATGCACACCGACCCCAGCAAGCTTCGACAATAGCAGTGAATGACTGACTTTGTCGAACGCGCTGCTGAAATTCGTGTACACGGCATCCACCTCTAACCTATTATCTAATGCACGGGATACATGTGATACGAACTCAACTAAGTTCGTTTCCACTGTGCGGCCTCTTTTGAATCCGTGTTGGCAAGGAGAAATATGACGATCTACCTGATAATTTAGTATGGGTGTGACAAGTGATTCTAATATCTTTGCAGTACATGATAATATCGAGATGGGGCGGTAATTCTTTACTTCTTTTGGGTCTCCTTTTTTGAAAATCGGCACGACTCTTGCAACTTTCCATGCTTCTGGAAAGAGTGTGGACTCTGTCTCTCTCTGTGGACTCTCTTTGTAGTGGTACAAAGCGAACGATTAAATATTAAACAAAGCGGTTGGACAACAAATTTACAACAACGCTTTAAAAATAAAGGTGGTATATTATCAGGCCCCGAGCCTTTCGAAATATCTAATTCTTTTATTTTCTTTTCTATTTCCCCTTCCGTAAATTGTATGGTGCTAACGCTTCCGTAAATTGTATGGTGCTAGCAGACTAGGGTGCAACGGGTCTAGTTTGCTTAGAAGGTCTGGCGGAGCTGAGACATTAATGTCTTTTATATTACTCAATATTAAATCTAATGATCTGTTATCTATGTTCAGACATTTATTATACTGTAGAATATTATTTATGGACATGAAATCAATGAAAGCGTACCCTAATGGATTGTGATAGTCTTTAGGTGTAGTATGGAAGTCGTTATTTAACTGAACCCAGTTTATGAAGCTTAGGTTGAAATCCCCAAGTATTATTACATGATCGACCTTATTAATGACATTATTGGCCTTATTTAAAAATAACGATAGACTCTCCAATCGGATAGGAGGGAGTAGGTACACTACACAGATAGCAACGTTCTTTGTTATATTATTCATTTTAACTTCTACCTTTACCCATAAGTCCTCACCTTCGCTTTCCCAATTGTAGATCCTCATTGATTTAAATCCCGTTGAAATAGCAAGTAGAACTCCACCACCATCTTTCTTAGAGAGTCGATTACAATTTCGGTCTTTACGGTACACGACATATCTCGAATCTATAAACTCTGAGTTTGTTACATTTGCATTTAACCATGTTTCAGTGAGTGCGATTATATTATAGTTGCTTTGGAGAATATTAGTATATATCCCATTTGTTTTGGTTCTCATTCCTCTAACATTTTGGTAATATATATCGATCATTATTTGATACAATTCCACGAATCTTTAACAATAAAAATTGAAGAAGAGACTCGACCTATTTATTTTTCATACGTTCTAAGCAAGTTAAATTACGAATACAAAATGACTCACTATTTTCATTCTTACGTACTAGTATTCGCCCGTTGCGAATCCATACAAATTTGAAGTTAGTCTCCTTCGCTAATTTCCTGGTCGCTGCGTGGAGTTGCTTGTTGTATGGAGTCATGTGTTCCGCTACATATATCGGTTCTCTATTGCCGCCGATTCCAAGGTGTTGGGAATTTAATTTGTCCTCTCTGTGTTTTTTGTTGAAGTCCACCACAGCAGCCAACAGGGAGTCGCGAATTCGAGGCGATCGAAGTTTTGCTATGACTGATCGAGGACGTTTGCTATCTTTGTTCAGCTTCGCTACTCTAGTTACATGCAGGACGTCATTGTCATTAATAGGGCATCCAGTTGTTTCAGCTAGGTGAAGGAGAGTGTTAGTGAGATTTTCATTTTTGTGTTCTGGTAGGCCGTTAATCTCTACATTACTCTGTCTCATATGTTGTTCCACAATTTCTAGACGAGTGCTGAGGTCATTGACGTTTGAATGCAATTGCTTATTTTCAACCTGAAGCTTATTAATTATATCATCCTTTTCGTCTAGACGCTTCTTAAAGTCCTCAAATTGCGAATTAAAAAATGACAATGAGTCGTGCATACTTGTCATTTGAGTGTTAATGTTTTGTAATTGAACGGTAACCAGTTCCTTGCTTGTAACGCTCAGTGTGTTGCTAACTTCTTGCTTTATAATATTTCTTAATGTATCCTCCGTAAGATTCATACTATGAACACTAGGTCGCTGTTCCACAATCTTTTGCCGAACTGTTATGTTATTCACATCAGGGGTCATAGCAGCAGGTTGGCTGGGGCATGTAATATAATCCTGTTGGCAGATGGGTGACTTTTTCGTATTATCAGTCTTCGATTGTTTATTGCGACATGTAGGACATTTCCATTTAGTTTCGCTATTCATACTTTGAGCGCGCTTCTCAGGTATATTTGCGCAGGAAGTATCATATTTAATCTGACACATCGCACAGGTAATGTAATCCTTGGAGACGATTTTATTGTGACATTTACCACATATATTACCACTAGGTGCCATCTTAACACAAGTTTAATAAACTCAAAGTTGGAAGATGCACAAAAAGAACAAGTTATATCCGGGGCTCGAACTCGAGGCACTCTCGCTTCAGCCGGTAACTCTCCGAGTCGGCCACGAGTTGTTAGTTTATACAGCTCAATATGTGGTATGCTATCGAAATCGTTGCGTACAGACCACTTTGGCAGATAAGAGAGCCAAGTGTCAAGTAAATTGTCTCTTTACCCTCCAAATAATTTATAAAATCTAGTTAACACAATATGTTGCACTAAATTTGTCCTGATTATATTTGAATAAAGTCACACACGAGTTCACAAACACTATCACATATACTTTAAAACTTTGTTTATAGTTTGTGCACGATATTGTCTCGTATAACGCGGTAAATAAATTTTAAATTCTAAATGTAAATGAGAGCGGTAGCAACACGTCTGTTCGAGAATAAGCTTTTTGACAGAAGTGACATTATCCAAACGGCATTATCCATATCCAAACTGGTAATTATCCCTTCCCATATCAGCCAAACCGCTCGTACATAGACGTTCACGCTACTGCAATTGGCCGAAAAGGAGATTTTACGCGATACGAAGGTACTAATGAGATTGTTGTTACGAAAAAAAAAACAACGAGGCATTTTCACGTAGTATAGTCACTCATTTATCGTTTTATTACTAAATTACATTACTTGTATAATTATAAAATATTGTATTCGCTGACTTATGCTTACGCCCCTGCCATGTGTGTGGCAAGTCAAAAATTTGTTAACAAGATGGTGTTCGTAAATTTCTAAGTCAATGATAGTAGCATATTTTTACACACGACACTGCAATTGGGCGTACTTTGTAAACATTTGCATTGCTAATCGCTTCCAATTTTGCATCGCACATCGCACATCGTAAAATAATATTTGTTTGATTATGTAGAACTGCAAAAACATAAGGTCTCGCAATAAAATAAATACTCGTAATTTAACTATAATATTCCTTTTCAGCTATCCTGTGCTGAATTTGTGCTGCGTGGCATAGTAGAATCGACTGACTTCTTGTTAGGCAAGAAGTTTCCAACGGTGAAAGCTGTGGTAGAAATGATCAGAAATTTGCCCCGAGTGAAGGAACATATTGCGGCCAGGGGAACTTATAAACTGTCCTTCAAGACAACGGAATATAAGGGACTGACTATCTTGCAGTATTTGAATAGGAAATTGCCAAAATAAATGTTATTATAGTATTGTAATTAAAATTATAATAATAAAAAGCATTAATTGTCTACGTATAAAATTGATAAAATAGGTCTTCAGGCTGTTTTAAACGATCAGTTCGTTAATACAGTGCGTTGATTGCGACATATTGCGATTTCCACGTAATCCCAACAAATATTTTAAATAGGAATGTGTGTTTGCTTGTTTGTTACGCTTTCACACCTTAACTACTCGACCGATCATCATGAAATTTGCCATACACGTTGCCAGAGCAACAAAAAAGGACATATTTAGAAAATATATTACTAACATAATCTAAACTAAAAAAGAAACTACATTTTCGCAAAGGAAGCCGCGGGCAAAATTTAATATTTTGATGTATTGATTCGAATTAGACATTACTTGGCGGCAATCCATTGTTATTAGATAATTAGTACCCGCCATGCAACTCCCGATTGTCCACTTCTACTATTGCTATAGAAAAATGTTGACAATACCAAACTCCTCTGATAAGGGACAACCGCGTCATAGGATTCGGGCGTACTCCAAATTGCAGTATTCCGCTTCGAACACAAAATATGCGTCGACACGTATTTCGCTTCAGCGCGAGGCATCCTCAGGACAGTTTGGCAACAAATGAGCGATGAGTAAACGTGCGCGCCTGCTTTTATCGCCTTTCCATTCGTTTACTAAAGTTACTAGAGTTTTGTGCTAGACAAATAAATTAAGTAATAGTGACGTGTTGAAGTTTATTTGTTCGTTTAGCAAATATTTTTAATTTCGCTTTTTATCTCGTATTCTTCCCATACGCCAAAGTAAAAGCCGTTTCGGCATGTGCGTAAAATTTTCAAATTTATGACTGTCGTTTAAACTCTGGACCGCAGACACTCTTATTAAACAAAATTTTCAGAATATATTTTTTTATATTTAACTTCGAAACGTCCCGTCTGTTTGTAAATAAATGTTAGACGGGTCGTAGTTTTGAGTGCGTTTGATGCATCCGTCTTACTAGTATACAATATGAAGCATAAACGAACCGAGTGCTTGAAACAATAAAAACATTTAAAAATATTCTAGAAATCATTTTCATTCAAAATTGGCTCTTTTCTATTGAAGAATGTAAATATTGAAAAGATTTTCTACCCTAAACCACCACTTACCATATAAGATAGAAAATCACGAAATTTTTAAAATAATTCACGAACACGTTCCAAAAAATAATATATAATATATTCTATCACATACACACAACACCATCTAGCCCAAACTAAGCAGAGCTTGTACTATGGGTACTAGACAATGGATAAACATACATATATACTTTTTTTTTTGTAAATGCATACATTTTATACATAGAAACACCCAGACCAAGACAAACATCCATGTTCATGCACACAAATGTTTGACTTGTGCGGGAATCGAACCCGCGACCTCAGGCGTGGCAGTTGGTTACACTAACCACTACACCATCGAGGCCGACAAAAAAAAAAAAAATCCTGTTAACATAAAAACGCGGTAACCACTTACCGCTAGTTAAGTTACTGGCTCTCTTCAGGCTTGTTTATATACGAAGGGGTAACCAGAGATTTATTACAACTACATTTCGCTACACCTATAATTTATCGTGTACAAGTACCATAACGAAGCGATCAGCTATTTTAGTATGACGTACAAGTCTGAGAAAGATAGCGTTCTCAATTATCACGGGCTAAACTTTGTTACCAACAAACATTCGAACTCTTTGTTCAAGCGACAAGCGTTCAAGACTCCAAAATTAGTTTTGTTCTAATTACTTTTCGAAAGTTTACTTTTAGTACTCGTTTGCTTTTCGATTCATAAAGGTTTCACGAAATCGGTGGATTAGTTCAAGCGTAATTAAGTCAAAGTCCTCTTAGAGGTAACCGTCAAGGTATGTACTCTTTAATATGTTATTTTATAATAATATCAGCTCTGTAAATAAGCTGGCCCTCTGCAGGGCACGGGCCCTTTTTTCAGTTTGGGAAGGGATAAGAGATAGTTCACCACGCTGGCCTCGTGCGGGTTGGCAGACTTCACATATCTTTGAGAACATTATAAAAAATCTCAAACATGCAGATTTCCTCTCAATGTTTTTTCTCATCGCTTAAGTGAGCAATAATTACTTATTTAATACGCTCATTACTTTGAAAAGTCAAGTATAAGAAGAACTCAAGAGCTCTGTGTGGCAGTCCAACGGCCTCCTATTTCGCTATCGCTGCTTCTATTTCGTTTAACATTTTTGCTTTATTTAATTTAAAACAATACTACTAAGCTACGACTATTCCTGTAAGTATTTAGACTACTGTATATGAAGTATCGGGTTTAAATCCCGGGTTGGGCCTGCAAAAAGTTATTGGGTATTACTACTAAGAAAAGACGGCGGTGCTACCATCCCCGTGCCTCGAAAAGCACGTAAAGTGGATCCTGCGCCTGATCTCTCTGCGTGTCGGATTATGAAAGTGAGGGAACAGAGTGTGCACTTGTGGTTGCGCACACGCGAGTGCACTCTAATATCTCCTCCGCTGATGTCCAGTCTCTGTTAAGACAGTTTGGAGGACATTTTATTACAACACCTGGAATTTTATAATCACAGTCAGAAAAAGTAATCTTATTGCAAAGAACTTTTGAGTTTTCTTTATCAAATTATCATCTCAAAAGTATACGAAGCTTGTTGAACTCGGAAAATGACAAAGAACTCGTGTATCAAGAGAGCTCAGCTTATACTCAGACTATAAAAAAGCAGCGATGTGATATTTTGTTGAATCAACATAAAGTTCGAGCTTTGAGCATTTGACCTTCACGGATATAATGATGATCTTCAACAAAGCAGTCGTTGGCTGTATGCCATAATTGAAGAGTGCTTAGTGATATTCCGTTAAAACCTTCAGAAATTAATTTTGTTGTGGGAAGCCTAATATAAAAGTGAAAAGCAAATTTATAATAATTCTAGATTTTACCCACGCCTTCGCTCGTGTAAATGTTGCTTAGGTAACAGTACTTTTTTCACCATGATGTGTATTCGATGTCCTTATCTGTTCCCTTGACAACGTGTATGCGAAATGCCATGATGGTCGGTCGAGTAGTTAGGACGTGAAAGAGTAACAAAGTCACATAAGCATTTCTAATATTAGTTAGGATTAGCCTTGTGTATAAACTAAAGTAAGAGCCTCTTCCCACATTCCGAGGAGGGATAGGCTAGGGTCCACGTTAGTAGATCAGTTTAGGTTGGTAGACTTAACAGATCTTCTAAAACATTATGGAGAACTCTTAGACGTGCTGGTTTTCTTCACCGTTAAAGAAAGCGATAATTCACAATCTAATATGCACGTAACTTTTGAAAGTCAGAGGTGCATGCGAGGCTGGGAATCGACCATCGACCTCGAATCTAACAGTAAATCCAACAGTTTCGTACTAAATAGCCTAGTAAGAGACCGTCTGCTAAAATCGAAGCAAGTTAGACGGAAACGAAATTGTATTATTTTGTTGTTTGTGTTGTGCAAATATTGCAATTTTTATACAATAATGATAACGAGTTCGCAAAATGTACTTAGTCAGTAAATGCTGCATTTTGCATACTTTTCTCATACTAGATAACAAACTTGGAACGTAGTTTGTCGGACTTAGTCGGTGAAAGCTCAATATCGTTTCACAAATCACCTAATTTTAATTAGTTTGGTGTTAACGTTTTTGTCCAATTAATAATGCCTTAAATGCGTTGCTCAATAAAGTAGGTTATATATTTGCATACGAAGATAAGTATCACCAATACAATTATTTTTAAAATAATAAAACCTTTGTCAACAACTTCCCCACTAAAAAGTATTCAAGAAATGAAATGGCTTTTCCAAGTACTTAAAGCACTGCTTTTCCGAAAATTTATTACAGCAAGATAGTTCCAATGGATTTTCAAAGTAGCATTCAATAAATTATTTCGCTTTCAAGGTGGCAGAAGAAAAATATTAAAAAGTTAACGCCTGGTTACAGCTACTATGTGGATCAGATACCATATATTTTACTTCTAACGCAGCCCGAACTCAATTTAGTATCTCCCTCGGGTTTAAAATGCTACTTTTCCGCAGGTTTATGGTAACTTTCTTGGTAAGATGACTGTTTTAATAAGCTCCTTTGTTAAGGCGAATAGGGATGTAAAAGTTTTAATTTTAGGTATGGCTACACACGGATTTACCACCTTCACTGCCTATGAATTCTTTAGTTGATACGCAATAAAGTGCTCTAGATGCCAACGATATCATTTAACTTTATTGACATTATTTGTTTATATATACACTCGCGTGCAAGTAAATCGACTCAAGTCTCAAGTGCGCATAAAAAGTGATATAACTAAAAAATTACTTATTTTACCTCTATATAATGTTTTACATAATTAAAGCCTAGTAATTAGGCTTTCAAATGGTAGCATAATATCAGTAATTTAAATAAACACTTGTACTTAGAATGCAACTGAACGCAACCTCCCGTAAACTGCTCTGCGCTCTATACACAACTTGCGCGACACAACCCCCTATAAAAACCCTCTGTAATCGTTTTTTCTTAACAGTCGCTCATTAGACGTTGACCTGAACACATCTCTGCAAATTAAAGCCGTCATTTGAAGAAAATTATGGATACAACACCTGAAGAAGCCGCTCAAGTCGTTGCCCTATTGCAAGAAGGGTTGAACCAGCGAGAAGTCGCTCGTCGTTTGAATATGAGTCAGTCCGCTGTCTCGAGAGTATACAGAAGGTTTCAAGAGACTGGTGCCTTCACTCGGAGGCCTAATACCAGCCGACGCCGGTGCACCTCGGAGCGTGACGACCGGTTTTTGGTCTCGACCTCTCTCCGAAATCGACACCTTACCGGCGTAGATGTGCAGCAGGAGCTACGTCAAGTTCACGGGGTGACTGTCAGTCAGTGGACAGTTAGAAGAAGGTTGAAAGAAGCTAACCTTACTCCGAAAAGACCCGCTACAGGCCCGAAGTTGACCACAGCTCATCGTCAAGCACGCCTTCACTTTGCTCGAGAGCATTTGGATTGGAGCATAGAGCAATGGCAGTCAGTCCTGTTCACAGATGAGACGAGCATGTGTCTCCATGGCAGCGACAGGAGAGGTCGGGTATACCGTCGTCCCGGTGAACGGTTTTCACAGTGGTGCTTTGTGGAAACCGTTGCATATGGTGGCGGATCTTGCATGATGTGGGCCGGAATTTCCTTAGAAGGCAAAACGGAGCTTGTTTTCGTTCCTGGGGGAGGCCGGGGAGGAGGTCTGACCAGTGATCGTTACATTGAAAATGTTCTACTGGATCAAGTTGTCCCTTATCAAGGCTTTATTGGGGAAAAATTCATCTTGATGCATGACAATGCCCGATGTCACACTGCTCGGGCCACACGTGATTTCCTGAACGAAGTTGGAATTCACACTATGCATTGGCCAGCGCTCAGCCCCGATTTAAATCCCATTGAGCACATATGGGACGAGCTCAAAAGGAAAGTTAGAGCGAGGAATCCAGCTCTGACAAACATCAATGAGCTCAAGACTGCGTTGGTAGAAGAGTGGGGTCGAATACCACAATCATCCATTAAAAAGTTGATAAGGTCGATGAAGAATCGCATGAGAGCAGTGATCAGAGCTAGAGGAGGAAATACCAAATATTGACACGAATAATTTTATTATCTTACGCACATTTTGTTTCATTTAAACACAATAACCCCATACTGTGAAATTGTATGAATTTTCAACATTTTTTACATTATCATTGGCATTAACCTTTTTTACTAAACTACTGAATCGATTTTCATGCAACTTACACCATTTTAAAGCTCAATTACTAGGCTTTAATTATGTAAAACATTATATAGAGGTATAATAAGGCATTTTTAAGTTATATCACTTTTTATGCGCACTTGAGGCTTGAGTCGATTTACTTGCACGCGAGTGTAGTTGACAAACAATTGTACGGGCAGCTTGAAAATAAACAATTATCACGATATATAATAAGACTCTCTCGGTGCTGTCTCAAAAAAGGAGTACCAAGTTGCCAGGGCTTGGGATGAAGATACAGGTCCCATACTGACATTAACTCTTTAACCTATTGAGGCGCAGCGGTACATCGGTGACCAAACATAATAGGTTTTCAATTATGTTAGGCATTCCAACAATTAATGGGTTAGGGAGCCTGGCTACTGACATCAGAAATAGAACACAAGGTTGTTTGTCTACGATCATTTGAAGAGTGGATGGTTTTGTATTCGTTGACTATCTCGTTATTCCAATGGATCATGCATTAAATAACTTCATTTCTATATGAGATAGCCCATAACTTAATTAAAGGCAACAGTTACACTCACAAGAGCAGCGATAGCTCAGCGGGGAGACCAACAGACTGCAATGCAGAGAGTCGCGCACTCTCTTCCGACTTTCGGAAGTTATATGACTTTTCGAAATTATGTGCATATTGATTGACAATTATCACCTGCTCCGTGCATCGGAGAGCACGTTAAGCCGTCGGTCCCAGTTGCCATGAACATCTGTGGCAGTCTTTATTGGGAGAGTGCGACACAAAAGATCTCACTGGGTCGAAGTGTCGCCGGTCTGCACTGACTGGCCCCCACATAAGATACATACATACATACACTCACAAACAAATATTTAATTAACACTGCTTTACAGCAGTGTTATTAAATGGACATATTAAATTGATTTTGCCTGCAGTACTATTACTAATACTACATGCAAAGTCCATTTACGATGTTATTCTATGTAGGCATAATGACATTGTAAACAGGCTTTGACTTAGCTCACGCTCATATGTACAATTATTAAATTAATTTGGATGTGGTTTGCCACTGCAAATTAATCTTAATTGATATATTTATATAAACTTAAGCTAAGACTATACCTATATTATGAATACGAATGTGAGTTTGTTTGTTTGTTACGCTTTCACGCCTTAACTACCCGACCGATCTTGAAATTTCGCATACACGTTGTCAGGGATCGAGAAAAGGAGACAGACCAGACTTGCCGAGAGAAAGCAATTTATTTGTAAAATGTAATCTGTTGGTAAACTAACAATATTTGTAAATTTTAAGGTGCGTTGTGTTGCTTGTCTAAGTTTCACCAAGTGTCGCTAAAAAATAATGTTGACACAATATAAAGTATTAAAAAATATGGCGTCACCACCCCTTAACTAAGACCCTTATTAAAATAACAGCAGGCTACATAAGGGATGCAATATTTCAGCTCCCGCCGAGATTATCAACAGGTGTGTAAACCTCGGGCTGTGGTCGGTAAGTCATTAAGTTCATGGTTCTATGACCGCTTACTTAAGACTGTGTTTGTCTTTTAGTATAGGTATAGATTATAAGTATATATTATAATCTAATATTATAAATAAGAAACTGTTTTTATTAAAGAAATCTGCTACAACTTCTGTTTCGAAGTAACTTTATAATATTGGAACATATCCGATGTTCCAATGTTGTCATACAAATGGTGATTCGAGCGGGGATTGAATAGTATCTTACGGTACGGTGCCCGTATTAACAATTGCACCTCCTGGTGATGATCTTTGTTATCCTATCCTATCACGAAATGCTAATGATGTTGCTAGATAGCAGAAGGCATTAATGTAAAATATGTCAATATGTTAATATATGCAATTAAAGAAAAATCAGCCTTGTTACTTAGGTGACATAAATTTGCGCTATGTTTGCGGTTGATCATGAAATTCTTAGTAGCACTACGCGGTCTGAAAATGTGACAGCAAGAGCCTCCGCTTCCTGTTACGTACAAAAATGCATACCCATTTCAAAACTAATACGGTATAAGGCGGTAATTGACGCCATCTAACGGAAATCGATACAAGAACTGTTAAGTAGTTTATTAATATCGTAATAGATGGAGGTGCACTAATTTAAAATAAAAAGATAGTAAATTTCTTAATAACTCAATTTTGACAAATTTACTTTAAACAATTTTTTTATCTCTATTCCCAAAAGTTTATTTAAAAAAGGAACACATTCCAGGATAAAACAAGAAGTAAAGAATTACAAATGTATTTATAAAGTTATAGTGGGTAGTTCATTTTATAAATACTTTCGATGACCCGCTATTACGCTAGTTCGTATGCAAACATTATTCCGTCCCTATGTTCGAGTGCCTTTTCGGTCGAGATTATAATTTCTTATAAATTTTATCTATTTGCTAAAATGAGTATGCACTGCAATATTTGTAAAACAGCGCCATCTAGTTCATTCATATTAATTCTAATTCGAGTGTTCACAGGATCTTTTACCTTAAGGTATCCATGCACTATTACATGTGACTGTATATGTGACCTAAAAATCGGTGAAATACGGGTGTGTATATAAAACACGTCTGCATTCGTCATCGGGAATGTACAAATATAAGTCTATACAGGTTTCAATAAAAATCCTAATAACCTTTTTATCACTTGCTTAACAATATTTATTCCACCACATTTCAGAAGTAGTTTTTTGATTTCTTCATACCTTCATAAACATTAATATTGCAATAGGTTGCTCTAATCGCACGGCTGAGACTTAAGACTATACCGGTAGAAAAAAAAAAGTAGCGGCGTATCCAAACAACTCACCACAGGTGAGAGGCTTATTGCGGGATACATGCGTTTTTTTAAAAGTGGTTGGAATATTATTAGTACGTTTTATTAAACAAAAAATTATCTCAATGAAAAATAAATGGGTATACCTATGCAACATATAGCATAACAGTTTCAATACAATTTAAACTTAAATATTAGTGTACGCTGTACGCATGTAGGTGATAAATCACGTAAATGCAGTACGTAGGCTTAAGTCGAAAGCTTTATCTCTGTAAAAACGTTGGTGGAATGCTAACGCTCTCCGGTGGACTAGTTCTGAACTTCTGGAACAGTTTACAGGGAGAGTTCATTAAGAACGTCGTTACTTTGTAGCTTGGCGCGATTTGGAAGCGAGAGCTTTTTGACTAATTAATTGGAGGATACTTTTTACTTCACGCTTTTGTAGTTGTATATATTATCGATTTCCTTTCCCTTTAGATTGCCTCGTTGGACTTGTACATGATTTATACGGACCATGAAGTCCAAGGTTCAAATCCCCGATTGAACCGATGAGAATTAATAAGGTTCATTGAAATTAAACTACTTTATAAGGTTTTTAACGCGATGTTTATTTAAAACTTTATTATATATTTTAAAATTGCTACACTGCTACTATTGAACTCTACTATTTTTAAGCTATTTAGATTATTAAAACTATTTCTATTTGAGTTTATACTTGCCCCGATGTTTCGGTTACTTTTAGCAGCCATGTTCACGGTGAGACTTCCCGTGATGATGTCATAAAGTGTTAGATAAAAACGCGATAAAATCTGTATAAATAAGTTTAAATTCAATAAATAACATTCGCGTAAACGTAAGACAATCTGAATTAATAAGGTTTTCCTGCCAATTAATTCTCACTTTCCGGTCAGAATGCCGCTGAATAAGTATTTAGGCTACGAGAATAGAGAGATGCAAATATTTTCACATTATAATAGAATTTGCGCAGATGGCTAATCTCCGTACTATATACTATACATAAATATATATATCCGTACTTATTTTAAAGCATTTCCCATGCATTTAAGGTAGGTTTGACCGAAATTCGGCGTGGAAGACATTATAAATTAATTATCAAGAAAATAATATATTATGCATTCTTATATCTTTTCAATAAACGCGTATATCTCAAAGAAAGAGGTCATTTTCTTTATATTTAAAATGGAGGGATTAGATATTTGAACGGTTTTAGACATAAGTAAACTGTATAATCCTAACTAATATTATAAATGCCAATGTGAGTTCGTTTGATTGTTAAATAGTGTCACTTCCTAACTACTAGACAGATCATTATAAAGAACCCTACATCATCATTATAAAGTTACCTACCTACCGCAAAGGTAGGCACAGACTAGGTCTTTGAATAGCTACCATTATGGGATATAGGTATCTGTTGCTTCATTTGCTTTATTCAATTTCATTACGCCTTTTATGAACGCTTGTTGATTTAGGGTGCTCTTTACCTCGCGAGATGACCTCCAGCCACCCTGAGGTTTGACGTGGGGGTGGTGGGCTGCGTGGGCCTGCTTGCCAACTGATCAGCACCAGGACCGAGAGGCGGCGTGCGTGTTCCCACGTGCGCCTCTGTGTCGTGTCTTTGTCCCCACCTCCCCCAGGGGGACGGTGGAAGAAATATTGTTTGTGTAGTGGCCGAAACCACGGCGGGGTCGCAATTGCATGTGAAAGCGATTCGCTCGGCCTCGCCGTCTATGGTTATGTCGAGGAACACCGTGGTAGGTTTAGTCGGTATTACCGGGGTATCTTTTCCCCGGTGAGCCCGACATAACCTCTCCGTTGCCCCGCGGAAAGATATGCGCCAAAGCATTCCCAGACGTAAAAAAAAGGGTGCTCTTAACCTGGCCGTTTACCAACTATATTATATGTAACAAGCAGACATAAGATCAATATCAGAAGCATGTAAAATAAAAAGATAAAATAAATGTATAAAGAGTGAATGAGACAGTATTAAAATATGGCTATGGTGATTTGGGGTTTGCTAAGTACATACACAGAGAATTAAGCTATACGGAGGAATACTATGACGCCTATTAGAGGCTTGGACTTTTACATCCTTAACCTTTTTATATATTATTCATTTATTTCTACTTGATTATATTATAGGTATAAATAAGTTATTCATATTATTATTAGTTAAATTGATAAATAAAATAGGTTTCCAATTTACAAAAAAATAATACTACTTGGCAACTGTCACTAAAAATTAAAGTACAGTGTCAAATTATTTTTATGCTTCCTTGAAATAACTATTTGTGCCATATAGTGGTAGGTACCTTTTAGACAGCTGTCCTCTTACTTGTACCGTTTATCAACGAACAACATACATATAATTTTTATTAATATAATATTCTCCAGACCGATTTCAGCCACGGCGGCCAGTCTTAACGGAGTCTGGCTAACTACGCAGGAGATATTATAGTGCACAAGAGTGCGCGCAAACACAAGTGCACTCTCTGTTCCCTAGCTCTCATGATTCGATGGGACGGTAATCCGATACGACCGGAGAGAGATCAGGCGGAGGACCAACGGCTTTACGTGCTTTCTGAGGCACGGGGGTGTCTTACACCGCCAACTTCCTAACTCCGAGCTGCGATTGAAATTTCTTAATTGATATTCATAATTGAATATCAACTGAAATGAAACTCTATTTAACTTTCATGAATATATTTCGGTTTTTAGCATACCAAGTGTATATCTTATAACTTTGATATTTATATCTTGGACAGTGCTGGCAATCTACGCCCCAGACACATGCTTGTTATTGTGTATGGCGTCCGGCTAATAGTTTAGTTAAGAACTTCGTGTAGGGTTTGCCGGGTAAAACGGCCACGGAATGTAGCGGCTACTTATCAATACGTACATATATGTATGTATATATGGTCTCATGACTAAATCCCCGAAAGGGAAGGCAGAGGAGTAATACACCTCCATTGCCAGCTATGTTTTCATGAATCACGTAATAGGTGGCAAACCTATCGCTACCATCTACCGGCCACAGTTCCAGCCACCAAAATAATGTTTAGTCTTTTCTTTTTTCTTTTCTTTTCGTGTGGTTATTGGCCAACCTGTTGTCAAGAGTTGTTTAAGCTCGTAGGCCTCTGACATGGCTTAACGATGGCTGTCAATTTGACAACAACTGGGACCGACTTTTTACGTGCCCTCTGAAGCACGCAGATGCTCAAATGAAATACCACTAAGCGGTTACCCATCTATAGACTGACCGCACCGAACATTGCTTAACCTTGAAATTGTTTACCAATCAGTGGGTGCAACTGGCTATGAGCGCCTAAAAATTCATAGTAGCTGCACGCTACTAAGAATTTTTAACAGGACATTATTTTTCCGAACCGGGAATCAAATCTAAGACTTCATGCACAGCAGTTGTATTTACTTCTTCTTTTCGAGTCGATGGTGCAATTATTTTAAATATGTATGTTCTGCCCAATGTGTAGTCACGGCAATTGCATCAGCAGTTGCGTCCATCAAGTCCTCCATGGTGCACCTACAGGGACAATTTGGGCATTTCAACAGATGTGACATGGTTTGATTGGGATCACCACACTGTGCTTTGTGAGGCTTCCTGTTGTATTTACTATCGTTGCGTCATTGAGACAGCCTTCGAATGATCTATCAACGACGAACATTTATTAACAAATTATGACTATAAGATCATTACCCTGGGCTGTGCTACAGTCAACAACATTATCAACCAAAAGCAATTTATTAGTAACAGTATTTTATGAGTGAATATTTGCTTATTATTATTCTATAGTAATAAATTGTGATTCAAATAACATTTCATTAAAGTGAACGTCATTTATAAGTAAACCTACTAATTACCAGATGAAAGTGGTGTCATGGCCCCAGATAAAATCAACCTTAAAAAATCTAAGAAAGATCTACATCAAGTAGGTACGTCATACTATATGAAAATACACTTTGATTTTTCTCTTATATATTTTAACAAGTATATACATCGGAACAATAAAGTTATTTGAAAAAAATTATGCTGTCGTAAGGAAATTTTTCCAGCTATAGTTTTTGGATTAGATATTATGTCCCAAATATATAAGAGTTATCCTATCGCTGTATTTTAAGCATACCTCCGCGCCGCTAATAAAAATTATTGCCAGAAAACCTAATAATTCTTTGCCAAATCCGAGAATCGAATCGATGACCTCAGATCAGTCATGTTGAATAATGCTTAACCACCGCAGCAGTAAAAAAGACGTGAACGTGACGTGTTAAAACATTACTTGCCAAGTTTGGTCAATAGTATTCGAATGAATAATTACGTTATTCCAATTTTATTTGCAATCCACTCATTGCTACAGTTGTTTGATCTACATTACGTCTATCGAAATACCTGTCTCCAATTGATTTATCAACTGAAGCTTGTCATTAACAGATCCTCGTCACGAATGTTGTTGACTCACTCGTTCCCGTTCCTTTAGTGATTGCGACTTTGCCTCGCACTGTCGAGAATTTACTCTATTTACTTCCTGCTTGTTCAAATCAGAACTAATTTATACATGTAGGGTTTATCCAAGTAGTACGTATGAATACTTACTTTCTATATTTATAAAGTGTGTTTATTGTTACTAGATTACTTTAGCTCTGCTTGGTACCGTAGTGGTAGTGAATATGACTGCTGTACACGAGCTTTCAGAATCGATTCCCAGGTAGGGCAAGTGTGTGTTATTGCGTTTTTCTGTAACACTAAGTTTGGACCTTCGCTGAAAGACGTCAATAGGTTTAGTCCATATTACATAAAATTAAATACTGTAGCAAGTGATATGTGGGTGTAATAGACATCTGCCTACTTCTTTGGGAATGTAGGCGTGAGGTTATGTACGTCATAAATGCTGTCTGGAAATAACATAATCAATAATAATTGATCTTCATAGATTTAACCTAACTAGTAGGTAGGTACTATAAATACGAATGTGATTTTTTGTTTGTTTGTTTGTTACGTTTCACGCCTTAACTACCAGTAGTAATCGGTCCGGACCGATCATCATGAAATTTCGTATACACGTTGTCTGGGGAACAGAAAAGGAAAAAAGTACTGTTACTAACTAAAGCTAACCTAGCCTATAAATACGCGGGTAAAATCTAGTTCAGAAATACATTTAAAGGTCACCGTCTCGCCGTCGTTAAATCGAACCTGAGATTTGTACACTGTAGCCAGAATCACTACCGCTACACCAAAGATAATAAATAATTAAAACACAAACATGATGACAATACCTCACACCTTGCGTCTGAGGTTTAATGAAAGCAAAGAAATGCTTTCCGTAAATTAGTAACTATTAAAAATCATAAGAAGAAATATTGTAAATGACTGTAGCTCAGTTTAATTGGTACAGACTTCCTAAATAACGCAATACGGAATCGTTCCGTAACATTATGTTCAGATAAGAATCCAATTGTCCAAACTGATTTCTTTGTCGTATTACGTTAGTGTAAAATCAATTAAAAATCTCATTATGCTGGACACGACGGATGTCTCGTTAGTGTGCTTGTGAATAATATCGACAATGCTTGATAAATATTTCCTCTCTTGCTTAGTGTTTACTCTTGTTAAGAATGCTGGTAAGATGTTTTATTTTATGTTTTAAGGATCCATGTAAAATGTCTCTAAATCACAGTATTGTTGGGTTAACAATCTTTATAATGGATATATTTCAACTTACGGTATCGCTACGTGCACGATTGATAGTTCAATTAAAATTAGACAATTTAGTTGAAATAGTAGTTTCGATCAGTCCATAAGTGCGAAAACTCTAGGTACATGTCATTAGATGTTATATTGCTATATTTGATTCAATACATTCTGCAAAATAAAACATAATAAGCATGTAGAACTTGCACAAATATCTATTGAATCGCTATGGAAATTGCTAGCCATGGCATAGAATCCAGGTTTAAAAAGATAATGATGATTACCTATATAAAAATGTGATACGATTGATATTCATTCGCTACAGTCACTTAGCATTAATAAAAGCACAGTACACCAATTATATGGCTTACCGGAATATAACAACAAAATTCTGTGTCTTGGATTCTCGATAATCATATATTCGTTATATTCTTAAAATAGTATGTCTAAAGATTCCTGATTTAAACTATTCGCCTCAAACCACCACATTCATTTGAATCTTACATAATAACTTTACTCAATGGTACTCGATTATAATTGTAAAGTAACTTGTTAATTTAACGCTTAGTAATTTAGTTATGTATTTTCACACACGTGATTTTTCCAGTTGGTGAAATATCTCTCGATTATTACTTCGGGTTTGACGATGCTTTGCGTTCAACGAGATACATGGCAAACTGCAACAGCAATGGATTGAAAGATTCTTGTCATGCAAGGTGCGGTTCCAGCTACGCATGTTTGCTAGGAAAATGTTTTTGTGTTGAATTGAAGCCGCAGCTTAAAGAAGATGGTAATTATTTTGTACTCGATTTTGCCGCTTTCGCTAGCGTAAATGTAGATTAGGTTAGGCTAAATTTGTAACAGTACTTTCTTCTGGATGAAAGGTACTTTATGTCGTTTTCTGTTCCCCTGACGTGTATGTAGAATATCATGATGATCCGTCGAAGAGTTAGGTGTGTGAAGGCGTAGCAAATAAAAAACAAACTCATATTTGCATTTATAATATTAGTTAGGATTAGAACTTTACAGTATTCTCTTGAGATGTGTAACTATGCTTGCAGCTTTTGTAGAGATATATGCATCCTGACTATAAGCGTCTTTCCTATTGCGCCTTGGTGAGCAGCGGTTCTGGTAGAATGGGGTGACTTTGATCAATTTCGGGATTAAAATTATATTTTTCTTAAAGTATGCAAGCGAAAAAATATATACAAAAATATGTAAATATCGGTTTTGTCTGTACTTTGAAATTAAACTGCTATATACGGATTTTATCGCGTTGTTTATTTGACACTTTATTACAAAATTTTGGAAATTTTTACACTACTAAGTACTACTATTAAACTTTACTAATTTTTAAGCTAATTAAATTATTATTAAACTATTTAGATTTAATTTATTTTTACACTTTCCCCGACGTTTCGGTTGCTTTTCAGCAGCCATGGTCACGGGGAGACTAAGATGGCAGTTGTCTCAATGTTCCAGTGTAGTTATTTCAAAGTACCCGAACATAATTTAATCATTGGTGTTTCTATTTACGCAGAATGAGCTCAAAGTATCATGAAGTCTAGCTGTGGTTTGCTTCTTCTTGGGTTTGACTATTTTTATTACTGGATCCCAAGCTACTACTGTCTGTACTGTCGATTTTTTTAATAAATATGTTTATTTTTTAATTACTTTTCGAGCAAAAAATAAAATGTCAGTGATCAACTTTAAACTATGATATACTTTGATACCCCCTTTTTTATAACTCGAAAGTATCCACAAACAGGATCAAAAATTACACAAAAATACTTACATATTTAATGTATTTTTTTGCAAATCGGCACGAATCTATCTACAGCGATTGAATACACAATGACAATGATATACAATGCTGCCAGCCGTAAAGGAAAGAATGAAAGGATGCGTTGAGAATTCGCACAATTTAAGTTTAAAACTAAAGTAAATTTTTTATCAAAGTCACCCCGCGATCTATGGTAGTGAATGCGCTTGCTGTGCATGTAGTTTCAGGTTAGAATCCAGGGATGCGTCAAAAAAAACTGCCAGTTAGGCAGCTGGTGATATTACACACATCTGTGCTTTGAAAAACATCTAAAATCTGATCTCTCACCGGACTATGAATGTTTGGAAGAAGATAGTGCACTTGAATTTGCGCACAAACTTGTGTACTGGCAATAAATTCATTTTATAGTTGATATGCTAAGCGATAAATATTTTTGTTGACTGAAATAGATAATTTTTTATATTCTGTACTTACAAATAAGAGAAATATTTGTTTTATAATAAATATTACGACTTCCACTATATATTTGCTAACACGGATTAAGTAAAAGACTTACCAAGTGTTATTTTAAATAGTTAAGTTAAAATGATATAAAAGTAATGTTTTTAAAATTTTAATTATCATTTTAATTAAACAAACTTTATACGGATTTTATCGCGTTGTTTATTTTTTATAAAACACTATTATTACATAATTTTGAAACTTTAAACTACTATTGTTAAACACTTTTACTAGTTACTGTTAACTTAAATTTAAGCTATTTAAATTATACACTAATTAGATTTAATTTTACACTTTCCCCGATGTTTCGGTTGCTTTTCAGCAACCATGGTCATGGGGAGATAATTATTATCATCTTCATCTTAGCCGAAAGACGTCCACTGCTAGACATAGGCCTCCCCAAGGCTTTCCACACAGACCAGTCTTGGGTCACACGCATTCGACTGCTTCCTGCTACCCTTGCCAGGTCGTCGGTCCTCTTTTAATAGTATATACGTAGAACCTCGTTAAGTGGCAGTTATTTAATATCAGAAGTTAGCACATCAATTATTAATTTTAAATTTCAGTTATAGAGGAAATACTAAGTAGATCCAAAAATATTGAGCAAAAGGATTCATCTGATGAAGACAGTATATCGGAATCTGAATCTGAAGAGAGAGGCCGTAAGCCATTAAAATGTTCTTAATTATTTTCAGCCTTTTCAATTTCTTTTTACTCCTCAATATCCTTATCAAGTACTTCTGTCTGAACAATGCCACTAACAAAGCTTTTAACACACTGATGATAAACAATCATTTACACTGCTTAATACAGTACAAGGTAACGTGTCTTATTCGTGGCCACTGGTCAACCCGTGAACACGATCGACGCAAATCGGTCGAAACGTTGCGCAATCAATAGGTATTTATTACCTATTAAGTACTTCATCGCGAGTAAGACCCTTTACCTTGTATTGTATTAAGTATGTGTACAAATCGCGCAAGTCTAAAAACGTTCAATTATACTGTCTTTTTACTGTTTACATACACTATCACTTTACACTTTACTTTAAGGGTATGTTAAGCTGGTATGGGCATGTAGAAAGAATGAACGTGAAAAGACCGACTAAGAAAGTTTATAAGGCTATTGTGAATGGAACACTCGCAAGGGGTAGACCTAGGCGAACGTTTCTCGATCAGATCGGAGTCGTTTTGGACAAAGGCCAGGTTAAGAGCACCTTGAACCGACGAGCGTGTATGAGAAGTGTGATGAAAGTGATTGAAGCCAGAGAAGTGTGTCGGGATCGTAGCAAATGGAAATCCGTAGTCTCTGCCTACCCCTCTGGAAAACAGACGTGAATCTATGTATGTATATATCATTTTACACTTTTTGGACTTCTAGGTCGTTATCTTCTAGCGATTTGCGATAGTAATCGAATATTCGCAAGTTGCATCCGAATGTCGAACAATTCGTTACGATATGTTGATATAATTCATGCTTGACATAATATATACATACACATTGATGTTTGCTGTAATAACCAAATAATCAATTTACTTTTACAATTAATGTACCTATTCGAATAATTATCAATATTTTCAAATAATCGAATAATTCAAACGTTTGATCTATAGCAATCACACGTCACTAGTATACCTACTGATTTTTCACTTGTAATGTAAAATTGAGTGACTGGTCAAACAGAGAATATCGAATTTGGAAAGAAAATCAATCGCTTATTAATTGCAGTCAGTTCTTTATATAAAGTACAACAACATAAACACTACTCCATTATAAAAAAAACTTTCTTTTTAAAATTTTATGCATGAGTAATTGCAATACTGAATAACAAATACTTGACTCTCAAAATCCTTTCACCCTTAAGGGCAATTGACGTAGTACATTAGAAACTACAATAGAGTTAAAATGATTTACCCATTGTTTGCTTATTACCAGACAAAGGTATGTTTCAGACAATCTTAAATACACGGGTAAATTGAGAACCATCCAAACATGATTGAATGAAACTATCTATTTCGATCAATTAACAGTTTAATTAACGTCAGTAACGTAATACGGTGGATTGGGTTGTCTTTTGTGGGTTTCGTGTTTGCGATTGTAACCGACGCTATCACTAATAAAGTTTTCTTGACACAGCTTGTGGATTTAATACGACATTTAATACGACCTTATACGACATCTTACAGAATTAAGCTAGTCCAATAATTCAGATAAATACATACATACATACATAGATTCACGCCTGTTTCCCAGAGGGGTGGGCAGAGACTACGGATTTCCATTTGCTATGATCCTGACACACTTCTCTGGCTTCATTCACTTTCATCACATTCCTCATATACGCCCGTCGGTTCAAGGTGCTCTTAAGTAGTAGAAAGAATGGACGAGGAAAGACTGACTAAGAAAGTTTATAAGGCTAGTGTGAATGGAACAGTCGCAAGAGGAAGACCTAGGCGAACGTTTCTTGATCAGATCGGAGGCGTTCTGGACAAAGGCCAGATAAATAAGAAATTGATAATATTGTATATACCAGACTACAGACGCTTGTTATTTACTTATTATTATTTTGTTTAAAAGCCAAAGCAAAAGTGTCTGGCTAAAAAGCCACACACGGCTTTAATAAAATATCTTTATTTGTATTTTTAGTGAATAATAGGTTTACAATTTTCATGCAAACGCATGCAAACAAAGCTAGTCATATTAGATTTGGATTTGTTTATGACGTGAGTTCATTTTTTAAAATATTATCTTAATATTTCTCGGTTATACTTGTCGGCCAAACTTGTTGGTGACTTTTTGTTACAAGATGTAGTCTAGCCTTCATTCTTGGTTTAGCCTGCGGGTAAATATTAAAACTCAATGTAACATTTACATCATATCCTTCGAGATTTATTTAAAAAAAGGTTTATCTACCTGTTTTGGGTGTGACATGAAGATATTAACTTCTTCCTGTGGATCTATCTTGGTCTTATCTTCGTTTTTGTGTGGCAATTATTGGTGGCATAAGTCACAATACAAATTCTGGTAGCAAAATTTACTTACGTGTATGAAGAAGCCATATTCCACAATTATACAAATAAAAGTAAAATTCTTATACATTTTTATGATACAGTAACAATCCATACAGTAAAGAAACGATATTAGATAGAATGGTAAGTTTTATTCTTCATGTACATATGACCACATATATGTATAATCCATCGTTACATTAAACACACATGAATAGGCACTTAGATACTTATTTCTCTAATCGGATTCCCACAATTCCACTGGTTTATAATTTGAATGAAACGCTATATTCCTAACGCCCTTAGCGGGCTTCTTATAGCATTAATTAAAGGAAAATTTAAATTGCTTTTATTTTTTAGTAATTATTAAGACCGCATACGCACTATGTGGTAAACACAAGATGAATGGCCAAACTAATGAAGTGCAAATCCTTATCGATCCACCGCATAGTGCATATGAGGACTGAGCGCCTAGTGAGTCGTGTCTTTACCTATGCAGTGTCAACATGCGGTCCAGATCAAAGTCGTTTCCCTACTGTATGGATTATACTGTGTCTATGTATATTAATAATTAGTAATATATCTTAATTAATTCAAAATCTCATAGGATTGCAAAAAGCTATGAAAACCTTTTAATCCAGAGACGCGGCGATGAAATAAATAAGAGGATGAATGCTGTTTATACCTTCATAAAAAAGCTTTTAATTAGTATCGGCGGCTTTCCTTTAACTTGCATCAAAGGGATCTTTACTGACCATTAATTTCTTAAATGAGAAGTTGTCGAATATATTTTTGTATGTTATTTTTATTGATCAACGAAATATCTGAAAGGGAGTGTCATCAACCTACGGCGAGGGTTCCTTGGTCACGGTTGTCACACTTTGGAAAAGGCGGATGAATGCCTCAGGACATGTTCGGTGAGTGGACAACAAGGGTTCTGCGACGATAACCAGGAATGCAACTGCGGTGTCTATAGAAACAACTTTGTAGGACGCAACGTAAAGATGTCCAATATGTATACAAAGTCACACGGTTTGTACAACTATCTCGGTGAGGTAACCGAGTAAACTGACGACTTATTTGATCTGGTACACATATCACCACTGCGTAGGTACCGGCGATGGAACTCACACTAAGGCAAAGCTTGTAAGAAATAAAAACAATTTGTATACAATACTATCGTTTAATTTATACATTCATCTTCAAGTCGCATTTATAAATCTCACTAAAAGTTATTAAGGCTATTTTTAAGACAGTCATCGTTTTGGTTAAATAGGCAAAGGAAGTTGATACCCTAGACCAGTAAAAGTAGGATTAGGATAGGAATAAGAGAGACACTTAGTGCTGAATGCCATAAATAGGACGGAGAGGGAATGTCGGGCTCATACGGATATAGATGGAAGTCCCAGGCCCTACCGACTAAACCTATCATGGTGTGCCAACTTACAGCCTTGAATGGTGGGTGGACGGCTGGAACTAAAACTGCTTTGGCGATTTATTACGTATACCCTATTTTTATTTTTTTATTTTTCGCTATCAGTATAGGACTAGGTTAGTTAAGTAGGAGACTGTTTAACTAACTAAACATGCTTATGTATGTTTAGTTAGTTAGTTGTAGTCAGAAATTTTTTCTTAACATTAAATACCACACCATACAATTATCCTTTATTTTCTTGATATCCCAGTTAATTGTCGACCTAGCCTTTAAGTTATGCATTTTTGTTTTGTACATATCAAAAGAAAGCATTTTCTTCTTTTCTTGGGGTAATATGATAATAATAATAATATTCTACCACATACACATAACACCACCTAGCCCAAACTAATATATTGAGAATTCGTATTTTTTCGATCAGCAACAAATATAGAAGCATCAAAATTGGGTCTGCGTCCAACATTGAGACATCACATCGCACATTTCTGTCCCAACATGGAAGAAGCGAGGAAATGTGTTCATAAATGCATGCTGCGTGGCAAACCGGCGTTTTGCGGGAAGGACCATATATGCTATTGCGGTCATAAGTACGGCAAAGGTCCAGAAAAGGACAAAGATAGAGGATATGGTGCATTTGCTGATATGTATACAAAGTTTTTTGGACCTGAAAGTAAAGAACACGAACCCGAACATGAACACGAACACAAACACGAAGAAGAGCACGAGCACAAGATATAACTACGATTGCCAATTGCTGCCACTACTGTTACTGATAAAGATTCTATCACTGCTATCTATCATCGCTACTGTTACTGATAAAGATCCTATCGTCTATATAACTACTGACACTACTGACATTATTTTTTTATTTTACGTGCGCGAATGCATTATACTATAAATATAACTCTCCGCGGGGTGACGGAGGGGTTATGTCGGACTTACCGGCAGAAAGATGGTGAGACATCCCGGTAATACCGACTAAACCCACCACGGTATTCCTTGAGATAACCGCAATCGGCGGGGCCGCGCGAATCACTTTTACATGCAATCGCGACCCCGCCAATTATGCTACTACCGTGACACAACACTATACATCTCTTGACGTCAACTCATCTACGGCTGTTACCATCGTGTAACTACACAATGGTACAACACTTAACATCAATTTATCTACAGCGTCGATGATAATAGTGACGATAGTTCTATGGACACGACCAATGACGTCTTTATAACTGTTGCCGTAGCTGCCTATTTAATAAGCTGCCATCTTATATGCGTGCATTTTATAAGTAAATAAATAATTAGTTTTTTGTTTTATAATTCTTTTTTTTATTTTATGGGTCACTTAGTCAGGTTGCGTTTTAATGTACCACAACTTATGATATCGAGGATGTGCTATGAAGGTAAGAACTTGGAAAATGGGATAAACTAGACCAGTCTCTTATGAAGTTCGTTTTTTTATAGTGAGTATGTATGTAGTCTTACACAAAAATCATAACCGATTATTTTTCTAACCGGTAGCAGTTGCTATAATATTCGTACGTATCGATAACATTTGCTAAAGATACAGTTGTATCCTAAATATTATTAAGAACTACCTTCTACCTACTACATCGAAAATAAAATAAGTTATCTAAGAAACCAGATAAACAATGTCATTGGTTATGATGTTTTGGTAACAATGGCCGAATATTTGAGATTTAGAGAGTCTGTAAACTTGCTTTCAATTTTCGAACCGTCAGAACTAGTTAGTTCACAATTTCATATTGACTGACAGGGCCAGAGGCATAATAGTGACCGCCACCGGTGTGATTAAGCCCACGCAGTGTTGATTCACAAACAAAACAATAGCATTTCATGTTAGAGGTTTTGAGCGAACCGTGTTTCCGCGGTTTACATATAGCCAGTTTCACTTGCAGTGCTAACAGTAATTCGTGGTTTGTCTAAACGTTTCTGTAGATGATAAGCTAGATAGCTTAACAGCGTTGACGTACAGACGTGTGAATAAGGTAGTCAAATATATTCATTTTACGTGCTGTCAACGTGTTGCTGAACATAAAAACATGAATAAATATAAGTGATGTGTTTCTTTGTAATAAACTTATAACTATATAGCTCATATGGAAAAATAAATATGGTGATTGAAATACAGCCAAAGGGATGTTACTAAAAGCTGTACATCCAGAGACAACAAATATTATTAAGGGAAGGTACAATTTTATCTTAAGCTTTGGCAGGATTTATGTAACTTTTCTTTATTTTAACGTGGAGAAATGCACTTTACTCGTCCTCATAAAGGGGAACGATGACGTTAAGCCGAGTTCACCCGAAAATTTTCCCCTACTGACTAATAAACGAAAATCACCGCGGCGTGCCAACTCTCTTCTTCGCTGGAACTGTAACTGCATCCGTGTTCCTTCCAGCAGTGCTCAATCCAGGACTAAGATTGATGCAGCCTGGGGCAATGTTACAGTAAGTGTCATAGTAAGCATCAGCAGGCTATTTCGAAGGTACTTTTAAAATTACCAACATATATAGCACTCCTTTTAAACTTGTTTCGCTTGTAAGGCGATATTGATGTAAATAAGCATGGATGGCTATATCCGTAAGTATTACTTATATAAAAATACTAGAAGTAACCTCGCTCGATTTTAAAAACTAAAGCGGTATTATTTTGGTATTGTATAAACGGTTGGCAGATATTTATCAAATAAACTTAGTGATGTGATGTCAAAAATGTGCTGTTGTGGGTCCATTGCATTTCTTATTGAAGCTACAATCAGACATAGATGTCATTGTCAAACATTCCTCGTTTTATGTTGGGGATTAATTTTGATTTTATTAAATGTTTACGTCTACCAGACCACCAGCACCGTTAGAAGCCATATCTACTATACCTTAGTTTAAGTCATAAGCAGTGAAATTTCATCATATTGAAATCTTAATGTGCCAAGTTTCATAGTTTACGTTTAATATCTTAGTGCGTGCTTAACACTGGCGAGAACTTTATCGATAATGTGAAGTGTTTTAGACTTTCACTGCCTGTGATATTCTGATTTAATTTGTTGGCAGTTATTCGAGTAAATTTTATTTATTTATTTATTTTTAAACTTTATGCATATAATTATACATCGGCGGACTTAATGCCAAGGGCATTCTCTACCAGTCAACCTTAGGGTGATGCAGAGATCAAATAAAGTAGGTGCATAAAGTAGCCTGATGGACACAATATATACATACCAATAAACATATTCAATACACTAAATAAAATATATACTCTAATAAACTAAATAAAATATATACTCACATATATATATATTCATATAGATATAGATACATGCATACATAAATACATACATACATAAATACATACATACATATCATACGTATTAAATTAATGATGAGAAGAATCTGATAAACGGTCGAGGAGGAGAGCACGTACTTTTAACTTGAAAGTGTAACGGTTTGTGGACATCCTGACTTCATGAGGGAGCGCATTCCACAGTATAACAGACTGGACAAAGAAAGAAGAATGAAGGAAACCAGAAGTATGAGAGGGACAAAGTAAGAGAAGGTTATTAGTAGAACGAAGATTTCTATCATGATTAGAACATAGGTATTGGAAAAGGCAGGTTAAATAACTGGGGACATTTGGTGAAGTTAGAACAGAAAATAATACTGTAAGGGCACGCAAACTACGGCGTTGACGAATGGGTAACCATTTTAAAGTGGATCTATGAGATGAAATATGGTCATATTTACGAAGATTATAAATGAATCGAATGCAGTTATTTAGAAGTCGGTCATATTTATTGAGTAGATCTGCATTCAGGTCATAGTAACACACATCACCATAAATGACCGATGAATTTAAAATATTTTGTGAGGTATAAATATTTCACATTAAACCTTCTTAGTATTAAATCATATACATGATATGCGAAGGTGGTGAAAAACAACAAATTCTTTAATTAATTAGTAAGCGCGTAGTAGGATAGAAAAATCTAACCGGAAAGATATTTTTGTAAAGTATGAACCTACTAAACTAAAAATGGCATAAAATCTGAAATGGTAAAGGTATCACTCGAGCGTTACCGTATCTAAAAAAAAAGAAGTCGCTATTCTGGCAGGGCAAGCGACAGATATTACTGACACTTGCTAACATTGCCTACTTAAATAACGCAAAATATTCTGAACATTAAGTATTCTAAAAAACTTTCTCAGTTTGATTTTAAAGGCAAAAATCAGTAATGGTTTATCCTAATTTGTATCTCTCTTTCATATTCTTATCTCCAGGATTTACAAAGTAAAAGGCCATAGACTTTAAAAAGTGTTATGCAAAATTATAATTTTTCAGATCAATTCCTACGTTAAGTAAGTTTTCGATCTTATGCTGTGTTTCTACACATCTTCACATGTCTGCAGCCGCACAAGAACTGTGCGGCAGCCGCACATGCACGCAGAGACATGTGAAGATGATCTGTTTAAATTTTAAAACAATGTCCCGCTCCTTTATCCGTAAAATAAAAAAACTGTAGAGATAATCTGATTTCCACATTGCTCCTTAATCATTGTTATATATTCAGTGCTTATTCATGAAATACACTCAATATAGTACACTCTTCAATTACAAATTTAGTATTACAAACTTAAAGATTACCGCCTAGTTTTCTCTTTAATAAAGATATTTCTCGAAAGGAGCGAACATTTAACACGAGATTATTCGGTAACACACAGAATCTCAATAAAGCGCAGCGGAAGTGCCACCATCGCCTGTCAGGTTAGATTTATATGCCGCTAACAGAACCACCAACCATCTGAATTTTAATTACATGCAACCCTTTTGTAAGAGTTAGTCTTAAAGATGCAAGAATTTCTTGCATCTTTAAGTTCAAGAGGTCAAACAAGGCAATTATTTTTTTGGGTTCTTTATGAAAGCATAAAATGGAACCTCTAGGATGCAATTTAGTGTATCCATGATGTGTGTTGATTTCAGCATTAGAACTATATTACTATAGCTGCTTAAAATTTTGTTACAAAAGCTTCCTTAATTTCAGTTCAAAAGCAAAAATAATTAAGAACTTACAAACCAAAAGCTTATAGACTTAAAGGGCTATGTGCAAAATTCAATTATTTTGTCAGTTTTAGTGACCATGAGTTTTTTCTTTGTGAACTTTGGAAATAAGAGTATGCAAGATTTTCATGCATTTTAAGAAAATTATTTAATTATTTTTTCATTTGAAATTAAATTGAGAAAGTCTAAAATATCGCAATAATATAATAGGAATGATAATATGTTTAGCAATATCAAACACTGAGGTTTATTTAGCAATATGTTTGTGTTACCGATATTTGGATTGCCCTTATTATTTTCTCATCCTTAAAAAGCCCTTATTTATTTATTTAGGATTACTTATAAAATAGAATGTATTTTATTGGCAGTCCTAGAGTTTGGTTTGTTTAGCGTATATTTGCGTTTGAATTCGCTGCCCTTGAACTCTAGCAAACAATATTACTTTTGAAAATTACATCTCTTAATTACTTCTACAGTAAATTTATCGTACATTAATTTATTCATTATTTTTTTGATCAATGTAGGAAGGCGTAGAAGAATAATATGAAGGAACTCATATTTAGAGAGTTATTATATTTTTCTCGAAAATGCGTTAAGTATGTCAAGCCATAATTAGGCCAAGGTAGTGGACTGTAGCCAAATCTTTGACATTAGCTACTCCTTATATGGCATTCTGTGTGTGGCAACATATCAAATTATACAGTCTCTAGAATCACTTCTAGCATACTTAGCTTGATCTGTTTAGAGGCTATATACAAATGTTAGATGGACTATTTATTGATTTTAAAACCAGAACCATTCAAAAGACATTATTTTCAGTTTATCTCATCTCGGGGCATTATTTTGCATTTGACTGACGGCTGGCCATGACATCCCGGATTGAATGATCGGGGAATATATTTTAAATTGGTTTCGTGTTAGGAAATTTCTCGGACTAACATGAAATTAAGAAATATGGGTTTTAGGCTTTAGTAGGTTCGCCCCTGGCACATCTACTATTTCCTAGATCAAAACGTAGTTGGCAAAGTGATTGTAATACCTACACCCCACTACTGATATAAAATAATAAAAAATAAAATATTTATTCACCAAATAAAGAAATACACATTATCAGATGTTAATTAATAATATTACTAAGGAAAAGAATTTATTGTTTTGCCAAAGACTTCCTACACTAGGCTAGGCCTGTCCTGTAGGTAGTCTTTTTATTCACATTTACCATTCATTATTCTTGACTCGACGTAAATAAATATATCATATAAAATGTTTACAATAATTAACAAGATCGTATTTAAAATTTATAGTAAATTATATAATACAATTCAAACCGAATAGATATTTCAACATATTTTATCAAAATACCAGAGGTCTCCGGACAAAAACTACCCAATTCTTAGCATTTCTGGAATCATCAGGAGCGGATATATTTGCTATTACTGAAACTGGTTTAAATAGTTCTATTCAAGACGCAGAATTGGTACTTCCTGGTTATCAAACTTTACGCTGTGATCGTGCTGACGGACGCAAGCAGGGAGGCGCCCTTTTAGTGGCCACACCGCGATTTGAGTTGCGACGAGTGGATTTACCAGGTGACATTCAATTAGACTATCATAGCTTTGAATTGGTGTGTGCTACTGTTTATTTAAATAACCGTTATTTATTTACTTGTTGTGTAGTGTACATTCCGCCAATGGCAGACGAAAATGAATATATGTTGATGTTTAGTATTTTAGAACATTTTTGTGTTAGATTTAAGAATAATTTAGTTATTTTAGGAGACTTTAATATGTACTCGTGCAATATCAGTATTACCAGTTATTTCGGATACTTTTTGTCATATTGTGAGTTCACTCAGTATAACATGGTACCTAATTGCAACAATAGACAGCTGGACCTCGTGTTGAGCGGGCGCGGCGCGGTGTGCGTGAGCGCGGCGGACGAGTGCGTGCGGCCCGTCGACGCGCACCACCCACCGCTCACCGTGAGCGTCCAGCGTGCCGCGCGCCCCGCGCCGCCGTCCGCGCCGCCCGCGCCGCCCGCACCGCGCGCCTCGTCTCTCACTCAACCATCAGTAAACCGAACATCTTGGAACTTTAATAAAGCTGATTTTAAAAAATTATATCGCATGTTTACCGAAATAGACTGGACGGAGATGTATTGTTCAAATGAACCGAACGTAGTATTAAATATATTTTATCAAAAATTAAACATAATTTTTGACGAATGTGTTCCCGCGAAAATATCTAGACCTAAGTATTCCAGGTACGTTTATCCGGTTTGGTACACGTCAGAAATTATACGCGATATAATGCTTAAACATAAACTACATAGAAAATATAAATCTACTAAATCGCGTAGAGACTATGAGGAATTTGCAAGGTGCAGAGCAAAGGTTAAGGCGGACACAGCAAGAGCCCACGATCGTTATCGTGACCGCGTTCAACAGCACTTAGCAAGGGATCCGCGAGCGTTCTGGGAGTACATGAGATTTAGGAAAGGCAATTCATGTCAACGGAGACTTATAAAGGATGGACGAATACTATCTGAACACGAATGTGCCAATGAGTTCGCTAGGTTTTTTCAATCTGTATATAGCCCCGAGTCGCCAGCGCTGAGCGCGGAGCAGGCGAGCGCGAGTGCGGCTGGCGCGTCGGGCGCGTGGGCGCACCTGACGCGCCTGAGCGCCGCCGACGTGCGCCGCGCTCTCGCTCGCTTGCTACCCAAGCGGTCGGCGGGACCTGATGGGATTCCGGCGTTCATATTTAGTGATTGTCGTGCACTGTTAGTGGAACCTCTGTTGCATCTGTTTAACGTCTGCATTTCAAGTGCAACTTTTCCTATTCTTTGGAAGCTCACCCGAGTTATCCCCGTGCCAAAAGCAGGTGGAGGCTCATCACCTAGTGATTATAGACCGGTGGCGATCTTAAGCACCCCAGCTAAAGTGTTTGAAATGGCTATTCACAACTGTTTGTATCCGCAAATTAGTTCTCAGTTGTCTAATGCGCAGCACGGCTTTCGTCCTGGGCGGGGGACAACGGGGAACTTGTTGGAACTCATGACACACTTAGTACCTGCCGTGGATGCTGGTCTGCAAGTGGATGTGACCTACTTTGACTTCAGGAAGGCGTTTGATGCAGTGGATAATGACGTTCTTCTAATGAAGTTGGCTAGTGTAGGGTGTACGCCACACACGTTGAAGTTTTTTGCGTCCTATCTCCGCGACCGGTCTCAATATGTTGATTGTAGTGGCAAGTTCTCCGAACCCTACTTGACTAAATCTGGTGTAAGTCAGGGCAGTAATTTAGGACCCTTTCTATTTATTATCATGATTAATGATTTACCTAAAGTAGTTAATAAGTCTACACCCTTACTATTTGCAGATGACTTAAAGTTAGTTATGAAAATAAACAATACTGAAGATCACATTGAGATGCAGAAGGATATTGATACGGTCGTAAAGTGGAGTAAAGAAAATAAATTATATTTTAATGCGGCCAAATGTTCAGTGTTGTCATTCAGCCGAGCGAGTGCCCCGAGCCATTACCAATATCTTGTGTACCGGACATCTATGCAGCGGGTTGCCGACGTTAAGGACTTGGGTGTGCGGTTCACATCTGATATAAACTTTCGCCAACATATCACTGAAATATGTAAAAAAGCATACCGCAATTTAGGTCTTATACTACGACAAGCGAATGCATTCACTAATATTAGGGCACTTAGAACATTATTTGCAGCGCTAGTAAAGAGTCATTTGGAATGTAATGCTGTCATTTGGTCACCACATGAAGCAAAATATAAATTAATGCTGGAACGTATCCAGAATAAATTTACTAGGTTCTTGTATTTGAAAATGTATGGGGTCTACCCTGGATATCCTCTGTTGTATCCTACGTTATTCGTATTGGGTATGGTGGGGTATTTCAAACTAGAGGTTAGAAGGGAAGTAGCGCTGGCGTGCTATTTATTCAAAATGATTAGAGGTACAGTATCCAATCCGGAGCTTCTGCGAACGGTTCATTTGTGCGTGCCGGACGGGTACGCGGGCCGGCGGCGGCGGCCGGCGCTGCTGGCGGTGCCGCGCGCGCGCACTAACTTGCTGCAGCTCGCGCCGCTGACGCGCGCGCTGCGCACGCTCAACACGGTGGCGCTGTCTATTGATATATTTAATTGCTCATTGAGTGAATTTACACGAGTTACCTATTGTAAATTGAGTGCTAGATAAATAAATGTATTATTAAGTTGCTACGCTATTGCATTAGGTTTATCCTGTAAAAATAGTTGTTAGTGTGTGTATAATAAATAAATAATAAATAAATAAATAAAAATTAACAATTACCTAAATTACATATTTATTTTTTTTAACGTGGGGTAATGCATGACGCATACCCCTCCGCGGGGGCGGGCGGATGGGTTATGTCGGACTCGCCGGGGTAAAAGAAGATGGTAAAGATGATAACGTACCTACCGGAATACCGACTAAACCTACCACGGTGTTCCTCGACAAAACCACTGTCGACGGGGCCGCGCGAATCACTTTCGCATGCGGTCGCGACCCCGCCGAGGTTTCGGCCCGCCGTATGAAAAGGCAGGCCACTACGCAAAAGACCTACCCAAAGGCACTTCACACAATTATCCCTACTGTCCCCCCTAGAGGGGAGACGGACTCGAAACAGAGCCGCGCGTGGGAACACGCACGCCGCCTCTCGGACCTGGTGCTGAACGGATGGCGGGCAGGCCCACAAAGCCCGCCACCCCCAGGTCAAACCTCAGGGTGGCTGGAGGTCGTCTCGCGCCCTCCGGCGCCCGGCTCTGCGGTTAGGGAGAGGGTTCAAACGCTCCCTCTCCCGCTCCACCGCCTCCTTGATGGAAATGACTTCCTCGCAGAAGGAGGCGACGGCATTCCTTATTTTAATCTCGCACAGAGTGGATTCGATATAGTATGTCACTGGCTAGCATCAAACTTTCTGACTCTAAATGACGATAAAACTAAATACATAGTATTCGCTATCCAAAATCGCGTAGAGGTAACCCACCTTTCAAATTATATAACTGCACATCAATGTAATTTTCCTCCAATGCAGAATTGTATCTGTACTCAAATTAATCGCTCACAGAGTTCAAAATACCTCGGCATTGAAATAGATGCAAATTTAACTTTCGAAAACCACATCCAGTCTCTGTCCAAAAGAATCCGTAAACTTACTTACATCTTCAAAGAACTACGCAATGTAGCAGAGAAAGAAACGATGAAAATCGTCTATGAATCCTTGGTGCAATCTGTAATGGGTTACTGCATCACAACATGGGGTGGTGCTTGTAAGACTAAAATGATAACCTTGGAGAGAGCCCAAAGACTGCTATTGAAGGTCAGCTTATCAAAGCCGCGTCTATATCCCACCTTAAATCTTTACAAAGAAAGCCGGGTGCTGACTGCACGCCAGCTATACATAAAACAAACAGTTCTTCTAAGGCACTCCAGCCTACCAGAGGAAAGGAAAAAACTCATAGCGCTCTCTAGAAGGAACTACGCCATATGCGAGCCTTTTATGGTAAATACTACTTTTGCACAACGATTCTTCATGTTTCGAGGAGGGATGCTATTTAATAAAATAAACAAAATAATTTCTATAGCGAATTGCAATAGAGTGGAAAGTAAGCATAAGGTCAATAGACTACTATTAAATCTTGATTATTTTGAAACTGAGAACATCCTTGATGTATTAGTGTAGTAAGTTTATCTGTACTTTTTTTCATTAATATATTTTATTTTTAATAACATATACCTATCTACTAAATATAAAATTAACACAAATATTACTTCTCATTATAATATATTATAATATGTATGTACCTCTTTATTTTATATTATGTAAATCATGTACTATCATACATACATACACACACACACACACACACATACACACACACACACACACACACACACACACACACACACACACACACACACACACACACACAAACACATTCTACGACTTTTTACTTAAACACTGATTGTATTCACTCACACATCATGCACTTGAAATTGTCACTGTATAGAAACAAATCGTGGGCCTGGAGTTCTAAAATACAGGCCTTGGCTTAGTTTAGACTCCAGATCTCCCACAAACTACAATATAGTAAACCAAATAACTTTCACAGTGTACCTTTTAACTGTAAATGTATGTAATTTGTGGAGATGAATAAACCATTATTATTATTATTATTATTAATTTATTCCACGACCTCTCACTCCGGACCATAGACTGAACTACGGCCGGGAGCGAGAGGGCAACCAATCCGACTGCCGCGATCAACTCACGGCGCTGCGATGCCCAGGCGGGGGCAAACCGCCAAAGTGTGCAGCGCCGTGTCCTCAACAACGTCGCGGCAGTCGCCGCAGTGGTGACAACCGGGCGTCTCTTGCCGGCGTATACGACACAGGAACTGGCCAAAACAACCGTGGCCAGTCATTACCTGTGTCAGCCGGAAGGTGAGGGCGCCATGGCGCCTCTCCAGCCACTCCTCAAACACGGGACTTACCGCCACGATCGTGGCGTGCCCGGCAATTACATATTTACAGTAATGAAATATATGTATGTTCTAAACTAACCTAACCTATACTTTCGACTGACGACTTTTCCTCCTATACGTAGTATTGCTATTGAATTACCTACTGAAATATTCAAATTAACATGTAACATTTCTCTCTTTAACTCACAAGTGATTCTTGCATAAGCACTCAGGATAATTTTAGGTTAAACAAAATACAACACGACCGCTTGTAAGGGTGATCCCCGTTAGGTCTAATTTGGCCGCACTCAAGGTTTGAGTAAATAGGTTTTTGTAGGGCAAGAGTGTGCCGGCAACCACAACATCGTTTAACACCAAGCGTGGCGGCCAAACACAAGTTTGCCTTTGAACAAAAAAGAATGATTAAGAGGGTAACTTGCAATTCAAATAATGCTTAGCGCGGAGTACAAGTGACCTCTGACATCTAATGGAGAGTAAGTTAAGCTCTGTACATATGCTCTGTTTAATGTAGATGTGTGAGTACACAATCGTCCACACAGGCTATGTATGCCTGTAAAACTTTGCAGTCTAACTCTCTCTTCTTACAACCTGTATGCTGATAAAATGTCAAAACGTTTGTATGATTATGAACTAAAAGCCAGCATCTCTCGCCTCTAGATTTTTCCAGAACTTAGAAAGTAAGATCACTTACAGCGGGATTTGATTTTACACCTGGAATTATGTTCTAAATGGAATTGGATCACTACTAAAGAATCTTTTATTACGATCCTGCTTTGCGTAGAGCTTTTAAATCCTTTAGAAGAACATCACCTTATAGATATTTTTGGAGCCATTAAAAGCTTAGCAATACTCAGAATAGACCGGCAATATCGGTCTAACAGCGTAGTGGCGCTTTTGGAGTGTGAGCAAGGCGCGAGAGTATCCCATAATGATTATAATATGTCAAGATTTAAATAAAATATTTCTGCCCATACGTGCCTAAGCCTAAAATATTTAAATCAGCGGACTATCTCGAAAATACACAGACCAACACTGCCCATAATTGGCATACATTACTCTAAACCACATAACATATTTGCGTGTATCAGTATAGGAGTTTTTATAAATCCAGGGATTCATCTCCGGGCAGCAGATGCGGTTTCACGTGAGTAATGACGCGGCACGAGTTTAATTTATACCGCCCGATGAATAATTCGGGGCTATCAGTGCTGAAGCAGTTCTCCAGTGAAAGCGTTAACTATGAGTTGCGTTAAATATATTGGTGGCGTAATTAGTAGTTTGGTGTAATCTATATATTAATACGTGAAGCAAAAACTTTATACGACTTTTTACGAAAATTGCGCGAATGGAGGTGTATGAAATTTGGCACAGTTAAAGTTTATATGGAGAAGAGGCAAATCCTAACATTTTTTATAAAATATGCATTACAAATACATTAAATTATTGAGAAAACACTACACGGACACAACCGTGCATTTGACACAAGCAGTCGAAGTATTTCGGCATTGTTCGGTTGACTTCATAGAATGCTTCGTAACTATGGTTACATACATACGTATATGGAGTAGGTGACTAAATGAAATGTAATTATAAGGCTATAGTTATAAACAATAAAACGTTAAAAACGACCAAATTTAAAATTTAAATAAATTATGGGCGAATTTCGGTGACTTGGCGACCGCTAGTATATATATATGTATGTTATGTGGGTGCCAGTCAGTGCCGACCGGTGACACTTCGACCCAGTGGGATCTTTTGACCGCTAGTAAACATAATTTGTTCAAGGTGTTAGAGTCTATATACATGTTATATAGATCTAGAGACTTTATCTTCTCCTTATCTAGAGACACTTAAATCATCGATGACTTGTCATAATTTTGCTTGGTGCACGAATGCTTAGATATTACTAAATGATAAATTAAAAATAAATATTAAAACATGCTGACGATGGATTCATCGTCAGTAAGTTTTTTTTAGCTATGACGCATTCCATATGTTTATGCCGAGTGCTTTGGTAACTTATGGTAGATACTCAGTTCTAAGTTTTAGAGGATATATATCATCAATAGACAGAAATAAGAGAAAAATGAAGAATATCCACATTTCAGCTAAGTTTAGGCGACCATAGTAAAGGTCGAATCTTTTCCTTAACGGCCTTCGCAATTAAGCCTTCTTGCAAATTATGCATTGAGTACGAACCTTTGTGCTGTATCCCTAAGTATCAGCCGCTAACCATTGTCGGCCTCGATGGCGTAGTGGTTAGTGTAACCGACTGCCACGCCTGAGATCGCGGGTTTGATTCCCGCACAAGCCAAACATTTGTATGCATAAACATGGGTGTTTGTCTTGGTCTGGGCGTTTCTATGTATAATATGTATGTATTTACAAAAAAAACACATATGTATGATTATCCATTGTCTAGTACCCATAGTACATGCTCTGCTTAGTTTGGGATAGATGGTGTTGTGTGTATGTGATAGAATATAATTATTATTCACCTTTATTTTTCCTCACTCAATAAAAATTACATTTTAAATATATTTATAAAAAAAACATAAAATATAAAAATTATGTAGCTCCACGGCACCGAGACAAGGTCCAAGCTATCGGTGGTTAGGGGTCCAGATAGAGGAACCTCCTCACTATGCGAGCCGTATCTAAGAGGACCGCCTTCTGCATCTTATTATTATTATTATTGCATAGCCAAACGACAACTTTTACTTTAACTTTTTATCACTGCGGGAAATAATCAAGACTAGTGGAGTACGACAATAAACCTATGCGATTAAATCAATAGACTGACTTAGCTAACAATACGTAGTGTTCCAGCGCGATTTCCTACATGTAATGCCATTATTAAGATAAATAATATGTTCTACAATACATTATATGAAATGGTTTAAAAGTAGCACTCTAATCAAACTAAATATTTAGGTAAGGTAAATGATTCACATTTCATAGCTTACTTTGTTAAGAGTTGGAATCCAGAGACATCTTAATCGAATCTCTTTGAGATGCTAATCCTCAAAGAAATGCTATCGTAAATATATCTGGGTTTCCAAAAGCTAAGCTCGTACTCTTGATAAACATTACGCAAATATATAAAGGAAAAGTCGAGTACCTATTAAGTTCATACTTTGATGTATTTATATCTTGTCCTGGAAAGGCAGCTTTAGATCCAGTTAGTGTGTAGTTGTTCTATAAATAGCAATGACTATTCTCTCCTGAGCCTAACATTGCGAAGATTATGTAGGTATAAGCTTAATAAAGGCTCTTCTAGAGTTCCATAATTTAAATTTGAAGCACTATTATTAAAGCGCCCACGTAAATATAAACACTTTGCTTCTGCAATTTTTGTCAATTTGTGACTTTAGTTAATTTCCGCGCTCAATCAGCAATTACATGTGCTGGTTGAGTGGTGCCGGATTTTCCAGCCATAATGTTAAAGTCACTTAAAATGAGACTCCTCTGCGACAATATATTGACATTGTATATTAGACAGACGCGTAGATAGTCTCTTTTAAAATATAAATATATATATCTTGGGTTACATAATATACGTACAGCTAAACGTTTATCAAGTAGGCATTGACCTATCAAGACCTGAGAATATTCTTAACGCGTATAGTGGCTAAGTCAACCGCTTGTTGCGAGATGAGCCTGTGCCATAATTAACAGGGTTTCTAAACAGAAAATATTGTACTGTAATAATTATGTGGCTGCAACGTTTTTCTGAAATAGCCCGGCCAGCACAAAACCATTTGAATGCTTCGGCTATTCCAAACATAATTTTCTAGATAGCCATGTGCGAAATACTGAAGTGAATTCTATTACATGGCTGTTATGACCAGCTAGTAGGTACACAGCAGCTACATATTGCAGAAAATAATATCATTCTAAATTTACTAAGTGTTAAACAACTGAATAGCAAATTCTGATCCTTTTATCTATTTGATATATTTTTTTGGTATTTTGTACTCAAAAAAAAAATATTTTTTAATAATAATAATAATTATTATTATATTTTTTGAGTACAGTCAGCAACATAAGTTGCTACACAACTGCGAGATTATGAAAATTATAATAACATATATTTTTTATAGCAGTAATAGTTAAAATATAGCTGACTTAATCACAGTCCAAAAAAATATAGAACTATTAGGTTAGGATTTTTAATTAACTGTTCAGCTACTTATGTTGCCAGCTGTGTGGGATATACAGTTACACTATTTCTTGAGTACGTAGAATATATAGTTACAAATCGTTTCCGGTCTTTGCCTCACCACGGTGGTAATCCATTCACTCGGCTAATCGTAAGCAATTTGCACTACGAGATAAGCACCTGATACAGCGATTCCTTCAGACACTAACTTACTGGTTCAGTTGAAAGCGGTAGATACGAGTTTAATTATTTTGGTTGATTGCAATTTAAATTCTCATATTATGTTAAGGTAAAATGTGTTTACATGTTTAAAAGAAAGTAATATTACTTTGCTCATAAAAGGTTATACGCGTCTCATTATAGGTGCCTCTAATGAATTTTAACACTTTTGAATTTTGATTTATACTATGCAAATAAGTAAGCAGAGTAAAGAAGTAGAAGATTACTATAAATAGAATTAGAATTATATCTTCTCCCTTAGCCTTTTATTACTCCCACGTCACTTGGGATCGGCTTTTCTAGTCTAACCGGATTTGACTGGATATCAGTTTTTACACGGAACGGCTGCCACCTGACCTCCGCAACCCAAAGGCTAACGATACTCTAAGGCTAGACCAGTGTCAGGATATTAGAGGGTACTGACTTTCCCAATAACGACTGCGATAGATGTCCATGGCAGCCCGGACCGACGGCTTAACATGCTCTCCGAGGCACGGAGCAGGCGATAATTGTCAATCAATACGCACATAATTCCGAAAAGTCATATAACTTCCGAAAGTCAGAGGTGCGCGACGTGAGTTCGAACCCGAGACCCTCTGCAATGCAGTCTGTTGGTCTCCCCACTGAGCTATCGCTGCTATATTATATAATTAATAATAAATAATAATAATTAGAATTATATAATATTTATAAATTATATAGCATCTCACTATAATAATAATATCTCTTCTAAGACTGAAGATTCAGAGACACTGCATCGTTCTCGATACCATCGTAGTCAGTACGTATGCCAGACAGTTTGAAAATACTAACTGCTATACAGACAGTCGTATTGCCGTCTGCCGGCCACATAAATTAATCAACAATTTGGACTCACTTATTCGCAAGCAGATTCTTGTATGTCAGGACAGTGTTAATTTATCGGTTTCCCGTGACATCTTACTTCTCTTTTATGTTGATTAAATATATCTTCGCCTTACAATATTATTTTTAGGCATAATTTACTAGAACTTATCAGATTAGACTGATTATCAGTTTTTCTACGAAATGACTGCCATATAATCTCTGCAACACGAAGGGATAACAACATTCTTAGATAATAGATAATAATAATAATAAAAATAATATTCTACTACATAAACACACAACACTATCTAGCCCAAACTAAGCAGAGCTTGTACTATGGGTACTAGACAATGGATAAACATACTTATATACTTTTTTTTTGAAAATACATACTCTAGTAATAAATCCTTTGTCGCGGGTGACTTTACAAACATTTAAACAAAGAACACAAAGAACACCCAGACTCGGAACAACTATTTGTGGATCACACAAATTATATTACCCAAGAATACTTTTATCTCTCCAGTGAGAACCCTCACCTTAGTTTAAAACTTAATATTTGTGATAACCAACATTAACTTCTAATTAATACAGTATGTACTAGGGATAAATATCGTAATATAGAAACCATAGTCTTTTATCGCAAAAGCAGCAAAACCAATAGCAGCGATAGTTCAGTAGGGAGACCAACAGACTGCAATGCAGAGGATCTCGGATTCGAACCCACGTCGCGCACCTCTGACTTTCGGAAGTTATATGACTTTTCGAAATTATGTGCGTATTGATTGAAAATTATCGCCTGCTCCGTGCCTCGGAGAGCACGTTAATCCGTCGGTCCCGGCTGCCATGAACATCTGTGGCAGTCGTTATTGGGAAAGTCAGTACCCTCTAATATCCTGACACTGGTCTAACCTTAGGGTATCGTTAGCCTTCGGGTTTCGAAGGTCAGGTGGCAGCCGCTCCGTGTAAAAACTGATATCCAGTCAAATCCGGTTGGACCAGAAAAGCCGACCCCAAGTGACTTGGGAATAATAAAGGCTAAAAGAGAAGAAGTCTTTTATCGCAAAACATCGAATACATATTCACAGCTTGATAGAAACAGAGGTGTAAAAGGGTTGTCATGGATAAACTATTTATCAATACATTAGAATGCAAACAAAATAGTAAAAATCCCGCAAATGTACTGACAAAAACTGACATCCTTTATATTAGCATTAATATTGTGTTGGAGCAACTCGAGTGGCCTATTGTTCCACGTTATACACATACCAGCATACATTTGCATGCAATATCAACTTTATCACATAATAATAAGGTTTGTTTTCAATTGATGCAGTGTTATGATTTAGTTTGCACGGATAGGCACGATGCGAAAGCAAGTTGATTTGATTATACATTCCGTTTCCATTTTGAAATCTATTGTTCTTTTACAAGTGTTTATTTTGAATTTATCCGTAGATACCATTGATGAGAAGAAAAACAAGATTGAAATTGCGTCTTATTCTAATTCGTAAACTTGATTTAAGACACTATGGATGGCGCACTCAGTACATTAGCCATCTCGCTACTCCTAATGCTCCGACTGTAGTAGGTTCAGCCCAGCAGGGAATAATTGTTTGTTTATGCAATTTACAGATGATAAAATGTTCTTTGTGTACGTGATTAAATTTCTTAAGTCCTCCGTTACATAGGAATAACCCTTGTGCCAGAGCCATCTTTATTAAAACTAAATATAATAATGTAACACTTTGCCTAATCCTGCAAATAAAGCCGGGCATTCAAAATTACACGCAAACATATGTAATATCTGGAAACAGCAATAGTAGAAAATCTTTGAACTGTCATGCCTCGTTATCTCGAGTGCAATGCCAAGACATGCGCGTCTTTTAAAAGTTATGCGCTTATCAAATATTTTGTAAACGCAAAAACATCTTGAGGGAACCGGCGTATCTGAAAGCTCTCCATAATGCTCTTGAAGATATGTGAACTCTGTTAGGTTTTCCTGGTGGACTATGGCCTAACCCTTCTCACACAGAGAAGAGGCATGTGCCCAATACTGGAGCAGTATATACAGAGTGTCCGGTAATTAATGAATAACCTTGAAATGTCATAAAGTAGAAATGAAGGCCGCTCAAAAAAAAAATTTGAAAATAAATCTATCCTTACTACAACCTGAGACATGATATTTTTTTAATTACTATATTTAACTTTCTTGTACATTACGACTTCAAAAAGATAAATGAATTCCATCGGTTTTTGGTTGTTTTATTATTAAACACTAACTATGCTAATAGTTAGACAATCAAAAGTATGACTAGCTATTGCACTTTTTCTTTCTTTTTTTCTTCTATAAGACATTTCAAGGTTATCCATTAATCAACAGATACTCTGTGTACAGGGCTTTTACGGGACGAAGCTATCGAGACAACTTAGGCAGCTAAATATGAATGATTAATGTATTTATAAGTCCACAGGGAAAAGACTGTCCATCCGATGTACCTAATTAATCCACAATTCCACTTACGTGACACCCACGCGAGGGTCACTAATGATCTGTTTGTTACATAATACACGTAAACGGTATCACGCACTGTTGCTTCAATTGCTTTATATGTACAGACAGTAAAAAACAAAATAAAGGTAGCAAAGGTAAAAAAATTGCTACTAGAAAATTTCTGGATAGATGTTAGGTTTTCACACAGTACTTCATTGCCTCAGTTAAAGTAAAAGGTGTCATTAGACCAATGATTAAGTCATCTTGCGACCGAGAGATAGCAGGTTTAAATCCCGTTTTAAAACAAACATTTAGCTTAGCTATAGAGGTTAATTAAGATAATAGGTTGCAAGCCTAGTTACTGAAAATCTTAAAATGTAAATTTGTTCTATAACTAGGTTTTGCTTGCGAGTTTGGAAATGGAAGCAGGTACCCATTTGTTTTCTTTCTTAGCATGTAAGAAGAAGCTGATCTACATACAAATTCTTGACTTTGATTAACATGAAATATGATTGCACCAGATTTTAAGCTAGACCTGAAGGTCTTACTTAAAATTTGGTGCAATCATATAAATACAACTGAAAATTGCATTCGATTTCGTTCATTATTTTTTGCGTGATGCGCGTACATAAACATTCAGACCAACAGAATATATATTATATTATATTATCTTGGTCTGGGTGTTTCTATGTATAATATGTATGTATTTACAAAAAAAAAGTATATATGTATGTTTATCCATTGTCTAGTATCCATAGTACAAGCTCTGCTTAGTTTGGGCTAGACGATGTTGCGTGTATGTGAAAGAATATTATATTATATTATATTATATTATTATATTATTATTTTGGCTTTTATAACGGACCCCTCACATTATCTTTCTTCAATGTCGGACGACGTACAGACATCGACCGGTTGCAATTTTATGATATAATTTTCTGCAAAGACAGCGAATATTTTGGAGAATGCCTTAATCTAAAAGTGGAATGCCATGAAATGGTTACCAAGGTAAACTCACAGTATTGTCAGGCGAAGAAACTGGTTCTTTACAAATATATTGCTAAAGTATCCGACTACTGTCATTATTATTGGACAGTCAATAGTTTAACTACATCGAAAGGTCAACTGGCCGCTTAGCGACTACGTGTGGGACGTTATCGAAGCGGTCAGTTCAGTCAATGAATAAAGCGAATAGAGCCCTATCGAGATTGACCTTGACCTTTAAGTTCTCACAATCATGTTCATTAGATAGGTATTATATCGTCACTTAAGATATAAGTCGTCTTTCACGATCTTTATCTGATAAATAAGACAGCATGTAAGTTCAAAAAACAATTTTTATTGATAGAAATCAGGTAATTTCAATATGGCAGACAAAAAATTGGGTATTATGAAATTCTTTTTAACACGAAAATGACCAGAAAAACGATCGTTCCCGAATCGGAAGATGCACTATTCTGGTAGCTCCACTTTGACTCACTCACTTGCTTTTGCGTTGACAACTCACCACACTGACGTTATATGGACAACGAGAACTCCCACCTCTGGCCATCTGCGTCGCAATGAACCCCCTTTCTTTTATTAGTTACCTTTTAGGTATATTAGGAAGAGGATATCGTAGTGCTGTTATTCATTGTACACTACAGGGCTTAACCTAGCTATTCTTAGCCTTCTCATTACAAATCTGTTAACATACGGCTAAATAAAATTATTGTTGTGCAGTGAGTATTAATTGATCCGCACGGCTTAAAGAAATAATTAAATTTAGTTAGTATAGTCTCCCCGTGAACATGGCTGCTGTAAATCAACCGAAACGACGGGGCAAAGTGTAAGCTTAATATAAATAGTTTCAATTAAATTAAATAGTATAAATAGTAGTAAAGTTCAATAATAATAATAAATTGATGCAAAAGGCAGTACTACTCGACACGGCGCGTATTGTGAGGAGATTATTCTCTCTGGGGCCCTAACCACCGGCAGCTTGCACCCTGTTCCCGATGTTGGTGGGTCATTTCAGTTTTTATATTTTTAAATATGTATATTTTTTATATTATATTTAAAAATGTAATTATTAGAAAAAAAGGAGTAATAAAGAGAATAATAATAATGAAACGTTTATATCAGATTTTAAATGTATACATAATAAATAAGTAATGTCAAGAGAGTCAGAGTTATAAAAACATTATATCACATACACATACATATATCAAAATATGTCAACAAAATAACTAAGAAATAAATTTTTATTTCAATGTTATAATATTTTCTGTCTATATTATAACATTGAAATAAAAATTGGATTTGCATATCATACATGAATATCATAAATCAGTAATAATCAATAATAGTAGTGTTAAAGTTTCAAAATTATGTAATAAAAGTGTTTCAAAATAAAATAAACAACGTGACCAAATACATATAAAGTGTTTAATTTCAAAGAAATAATGATGTTTTAATGTGTGATCATGCGCCTTCTGTATCCTATTCACGTTTGCTTTAGTATATTTCCTCAGGTTGTTCTACAGAAATTTGGTCAATTTGGTTCTGATTTGCCGAAAATACGGTTAACAAAGTCTCCCAGTTATCCATATCAGTTAATATTTTGAAATACAGAATTTCTTGACGTAAAATCCTAAAATAATGTTTTTAGCTCGACTAGGTCATTAAACCAAAGAACCTATAAACAACAGTCATACTCACTACCACTGCACCATCGAGGAACAACTTTACTAGACTCTATACCATGTATATGTATGTATAAATCCAAATTAAGTTGTGTCCCAAACCTATTGTGTACTTAAACTTGGACTATTTCACAGGCTAGAGAGAACTACACACTATACGCAGAGTTTAGAAATTGTAGCTCTGTGGGACAACTTTAATAAAATGTTTCGAGCCTACAATGTTAGTAACAAGTGTTCACAAGACGTAAGTCCTAAGATTGTCTTGAACATGAACTTTATGTCATAACATTAAGTTCGTCTACGTTATGCAGTAGCTACGAAGTCTCCAAATTTAGCAAATAATGAAAACCATTTTATACATATAAAATGTGTGGATGGCATCGCGATAGTGGTTAAAACAGCACTGCGTCGAGTGTAGTGGTTTCTATCCACAGATAGTTGTTTCAAGTTAAGATGTTCTTCATTTCCTCTATTTTAATGTCTGGTAACCCTCCCTGCGCCTCAGCGATACTAGAGTGATATAATGCAGTAGACGTCTCATTAAAAATTAAAAACTATTTAAGCTTGGCGAATAATATAAGATCACTTAATGACATTTTACATGGAGGAGCTTAAAACGAGGAGATATTATATGCATACATATATAGGATCGAATGTAAGGATAGTCAGAGGTATATGTCATTCTCACAAATACAAAATTATTGACGAAATTTGAGTGTATTATATTGGTATGTGGAAGGTATAATGCAAACTATAGATATAAAAAAAAACGCGGTCGTATTTTCATCTTTTGTTTACATTATACCAGTCTATTGAAGTCTCATCTCTATAACCCTGATTAATTAGATTCCATATTTAGCAATAGTCATCAAGACGAGAAGGTGAAAGGAAATCGTTTGGCTTGGTATGGACATGTTATGCGAAGAGATGATACGTATGTAGGTAAGCAAGTGATGGATATGAGGGCAGACGAAAAGGGAGAGGAAGGCCAAGGAAAAGATGGATGGACTGTGTGAGGATGGATATGAAAGGAAAAGGGGTAAATGATCAGATGACGGGTGACAGAGAAGTATGGAAGCGAAGGACATACTGCGCCGACCCCAAATAAATTGGGACCAGGGCAAGAGGATGATGATTTAGCAATAGTCATCTACTACTGCCAGACTGGTACTTTACTTAGTAATACAGTCAAGGAGATACGCTAGTATAGGAGTCCCATGCAACTTTAGGTTAATTAACAGTCTTTAAATTACTTTACCCATTGGACCCATGTTAGCAACTAACGAATCTGGATATTTTTCTAATATAAAGCGTAATCAATCAAACATCAGTGTAAAAATAAATCAAATAATAAATCAAAACTATTGAGTTCTAACCGCAGTGCTCACAGAGTTGAAATCTCCTTGGGTATAACACCAGATCCCAAATAGTTTAATCATTAATCTCTAACACATACTTACCCATTTATTTTTGTTGGCTACGTATAATTATCCTGACATGCATTTTTTAGCATCTATGATCTCGATGAAACAGAAGAGTAACCATCTTGAGAAATTTTAAATGTTTTAAAGTAAATATCATCATCATCGCAGGAAGCGGTCGGATGCGAGTGGCCCAAGACCGGTCTGTGTGAAAAACCTTAGTGAGGCCTATGTCCAGCAGTGGACGTCTTTCGGCTGAGATGAAAGTAAATATATAACTTTCAAAAAAATATAAGCAAAGAGTACATTATAAAATAGATAATATTTTAGTAAATTAAAGCGTTTCCCTTTGATTTCGACGTAAAAAACGCGAATCTATTACCAAGTTTATTCTTCTTTAAAAATCCTTTGATCATATTGTTTAGCATTTATCTATCAACAAAACACCAATTTTACTTTACACCAAAAGAGCTCTTTCTTTTGCTCAATAAAAAAGAATTGAGTCTATAATCAACACAATATCCTTCACCTCAAGTTGATTGCACAATTTACCTTTTTCCAAAATGTACTTCGGCAGACAGAAAATAAAGAGGGATGCAATTTAATACCTGACAGCTCAATACGTCATGAAAGGCACAGAAAGCCGCGTCTTTACTCCTGTTTCACTCTAAACACTCAACTGAAACACATACACAAAACATTTGCGGTTTTTTTGCCAATAAAATACGTTTTTATTTCAGATCTTTCTGCATACAGTGTAATATAAATAATAATAAAATTTAGATTAACTAAATATTTATATAATAATCTATATTCGACTTCGGTGGCGTAGTGGTTAGTGTAACCGACTGCCACGCCTGAGGTCGCGGGTTTGATTCCCGCACAAGTCAAACATTTGTGTGCATAAACATGGATGTTTGTCTTGGTCTGGGTGTTTCTATGTATAATATGTACGTATTTACAAAAAAAAAGTATGTATGTACGTTTATCCATTGTCTAGTACCCATTTTTTTTTTTTAACGTCAGGTGAATGCTTTTACGCACCGTCCGCGCCCGGGCAGGGCGCGGGTGTGTGCGACTCGAGCCAGAGAAGCCGGCCCCATACACACTAAACCCCTGACGACGTTTCTCCGGTACCTAGTGCCGGTGCCACGGGATTCGCGCTAGCATTCACCGCGACACCGACAGGTCTTGGCTCGCCACGTGACTAGGCGGGCATTAATATAATTAATATAATAGATAAAAATATTCTTAGGTAATATAATTTGTTTGATCCACAAATAGTTGTTACGAGTCTGGGTGTTCTTTGTGTTCGTTGTTTAAATGTTTGTAAAGTCACCCGCGACAAAGGATTTATTACTAGAGTATGTATTTACAAAAAAAAAGTATATAAGTATGTTTATCCATTGTCTAGTACCCATAGTACAAGCTCTGCTTAGTTTGGGCTAGATGGTGTTGTGTGTATGTGGTAGAATATTATATTATATTATATTATTATAAATTGATCAGCTTACTAAATTTGTTATAACTTAAAAGCTAATGTATCCAATTTTCTATCCAAAAACATTTTATCTATACTAATCTATACCTATACTAATATTATAAAGAGTAAAATTTGATTCTTTGTTTGTTGATATGTAAGGTTTTTTTTCTCAGCCTGCTTTTATGTCCCATTGCTGGGCAAAAGCCTCCTTTCTCAATCTGCTCTGCTCTCGCTCCTGAGCAACGTCTTGCCACCTCACCATAAACTTTTCTATGTCGTCCCGCCATCTCCTTCGTGGTCTGCCCCGTCGCCTACGGCCACCACCCGGTATCCACTCGGTAAATAATAAAAATAAGGATCTAACTCATCTAAAAAAATAAAGTAGTATTAACGCGAACGAGTAGTATGAACGCGAGCAAAGCCGCAGGCAAAAGCTACTGATTTAATATTTTGAATAATACTCTGTGCTATAAACTATTTCATAGTTATCATAAAACAACATACACCAATGTTAAGCTAACGATACAATATTTTGAAAGTGTATCATCGATCGAAAAACGTAGGTGGAATTCGGGCTACGTTCTATCCATTGGTCGTCAAAGCGTAGCTAAAGCGATTTTACTGACAGACTAGTGATTCCATTTATCCAATGACGATGGTTATTTAGACAATTATGGGACATCGTATCAGGTAATCTAAATGCATACGGCTAACGCAATTACTAGTGGATCACAAATGTATACGCCTTAGGGCTTAGATTATACATGAACACATTGTTTGGTCTTTACTTGTGGAATATTGCACCGATTGCTAGTGAGAGCAGCACTTACTACTATTCACGAAATGAATGTGTTAAAAAACCTTTGTTGATACACATACTTTACATCTTTGGTTCCTAAACATGAACGGTATAATATTGTATAAATTCGGTTATTTCAATGAACGATATAAAATAAAATTTGTGGCTACAATTAGATATAATTATAATAAAAGAATATTTTTTAAGAAGCTACTTCTATACTATTATTCATTACTGATCGCGGGTGACTTTATTAATACTTAAATAAAGGACACAAAGTACACCCAGACTCGGCACGAGTATTTGCGGAGTGCACAAAATTTTTGTACGGGGCGGGGATCGAACACACAAAACTCGACGCAGTAACAGTCGCGAGGCGATCATTTTAACCACTACGCCATCCGTGCAGTCATCTATTGAGATATATCTTTAGATAGTGTTGCCTTAAGCCAATAACTAATAAAATATGAACATCACAGGTAATATATGCAATTGTGCAAATAAAGTAAAGCAGCGTTTTTATTCTTCTGACGAGTCAAACAAGCATACGACCCACCTGATGGTAAGTGGTCACCGTAGCCTATAGACGCCTGCAACATCAGAGGCATCACTTGCGCGTTGCCGACCCTTTAGGACAGGAAGTGGGAAGGAGAAGGAGCCGGAAGAGGGTGATTGGGCCTCCGGCACTCTCACTCACCGAAAGAAAGACAACAGTAAGAATACTACTATTTCCCGTCGATATTCTGTGAGAGTCGATCCCCGGTCAAGCCGGCCCATTGTCGGCCTCGATGGCGTAGTGGATAGTATAACCGACTGCCACGCCTGAGGTCGCGGGTACGATTCCCGCACAAGTCAAACATTTGTGTGCATGAACATGGATGATTGTCTTGGTCTGGGTGTTTCTATGTCTAACATGTATGTATTTACAAAAAAAAAGTATATATGTATGTTTATCCATTGTCTAGTACCCATAGTACAAGCTCTGCTTAGTTTGGGCTGGATATTTCATGCTGAAATCAGCGAGGCTCTACTACTACTAAATTCATGTTGTGGTTTCGAATACCATCCAATGCACTACCAACGTTACCATACTCTGTTAATACAGAGTATGGTAAGGGTATGGTAGAGAGAGAATTAGTTTAGCTGGACAATAAATAAGAACACTAGCAATTTCCAACTCAAATTAGTAATCCAAATAAATAGTAATCCTAATCCCAACTAATATTGTAGATGCGAATGTGAGATTGTTTATTTGTTTGTTATGCTTTCACGCCTTAACTACTCGACCGATCGTCATGAAATTTCGCATACACGTTGTCGTTGTCAAACAGTTAAGGACAAAGGGTACCTTATCCAGAAGAAATTACTACTACTAATCTATATTTACACGAGCGAAGCCACGGTTGAAATCAAGTATTTTTACAAGCATAATGAAAATTTTGTGTATGTGTATTTGTTGAATGTTGAAACCGAAACACACGGTAACGCGGCTTAAACATTGACAGCCGCTGACAGACCCCCTAATCCTATTTCAAACCTGTAGGGGGCCTACTGACATAAACATTAATAAGCTCATAGTTCAGGTAGGGTCTCGAACCAATATATTGCTATGAACTTGTCTTTGTAATGTAATAATGTCATCAAAGTGCTGAAAGGTGGAACAATGGATTAGATTTTGTATTTACAGGCGCTTCGATGTATATTTAAGGGTATTTACACACGAACGATAAGGCGAAGTAAGGAGTACTTATACATATATGGTATGTTGACAGCCACCTGAACTTGTGCTATAAAGTCAAATACAAAGTGGCGTAGTGGTTTAAGCGGTAGTTGCTTCATTTTCGACATCCAATCGAAAAAAAATTGCGTTGTCCACAAAATATGGTTGTTCCGAGTCTGGGTGTTTTTTGTGTCTGTTGTCTGAATGTTTGTAAAGTCGAGCGTGATACAAGAACTATTCCTAGCTTTCATCGTCAAAATAGTGAGTTAACTGACTGAAGTTGCATTACAAATTAGGTTAGTTGCTAGGTGTAGGCAAAGGGTCGACCCTACGAGAAGGTTATCACCAATTAAATATAATTTCAGTATTTAACAACTACTATCAGCACGTGTTACTATTGCCATATTATATTACTTTCTATATAATATATAATAATGTCCTCCTGACCGAATTTCGGTCATGGCGGCCAATCTTAACGGAGACTGGCCATCTGCGCAGGAGATATTATAGTGCACAAGTATGTGCGCAAACACAAGTGCACTCTCTGTTCCATAACTCTCATGATCCGACACGACCGGAGAGAGATTAGGCGCAAGACCAACGCCTTTACGTGCTTTCCGAGGCACGGGGGTGTCTAACACGGCCAACTTCCTACCTCCGGGCTGCGATTGAGATTTCTTAACTGAAAAACCCAATAACTTATTGTTGGCCCGACCCGGGATTCGAACCTGAGACCTCATGCACCTGCAGCAGACGCGTTCGCTACTGCTGCGCCACGGAGGAAGTCAAAATGTCACACTTTCTATATATTACGATCATGTAGGTGATGCTGTGCGTTATTTATTATATAGTTATATAACTATGTGACCAGCAACTGCATATATCGAATATAGCTAATAATTGCAGTTAAAGATTAACTATTCTATAACTACACGAAAAATGACGCTACATAACATTGTTTTAGATGCGAAATACAGAGGCCAATTTTAAACCCCGACGTAGGAGCAAGTATAGCTAATAATAACTTTTAAACTTTCGCGTTGCATGATATTTATATAATTTGTAACGGGTATTAACGCGATCATGCATAATGTTTACCTTTTTTATAATATATATTATTAATTTATTATATTATTATTAATATATATTTTAAATATATATAAAAAGGTAAACATTATGCATGATCGCGTTAATACCCGTTACATATTATATATATATATATAAGTATAGCTAAGTTGGTAAAGCGACGACGCTGTTTGTTGAGGTCGAAAGTTCAAGTTTTGATTCATGGATTATTTTTCTCCTGTTATAATTTATAGTCTACCTAAGCATGACAAATGTTATAAATAAATCTCAATAAACCAGACTACAGCTGCTTCTTTATTCTAAAAATTCGTATCCCACCTAAAAAACTAAATTCAATAACTTATAAACTGACTTGACTTCCCACCTCATCAGTCATTGATATTTTTTATAGCTGAATGGATAATCATTTATAAATCATACAAAAACCGCTTATGTTGCTATATCTATAGTAAAACAATATGTAACTAAATATATAAATCATACATACCTAATGTCATGTGTAAATCATACGTACCCTCACTGTACTTAAATTGCATGAAAGTGTCCACACAAAGAAGAGTGAACTCACACATTACATTTACATGACAGAGAACGATAATGTACAATTGTCTATACAAGTGAGCATGTTATTGCATGCAACACTTCAAATGTCATGTTGTTTGTGTGCCAGATTACAACGAAACGTCTATAAAAGTAGCCATATTGAAACATAGTAGAGCGCATTTATGATTGAAATCTCGCATAGAACCGACAAATCACCCTTAATAAAGACTTAAAAATCTACTTAGAAATCATCAAAAGTATTACATGAGCCTTAAAACATAGCAGATTGTGAATAGGTCACCTTTGCTTACCCCTCCGAGGTTAAACGAAAGAGAGTCTATATTACGTATCATTAAACACATATTTTTACAATATTCCAGACAATTTATCAAAATAGACTAACCAAATAAACTTTTATATCAGAAGTTAATATACAATTTTACCTTCAATATCCTTTTGACATAGAATTACTTTTATGTACTCCTTACTGCCTATTCTCGAAGCCTTCATCTTACACTCACACATACATACATACACACACACACAGAGACACGCCGTTATTAAGATAACGCGATCCTTTACATCACATCTGTTTACATATCTTTGAATATCCGCCTAAAGGACCAAACTTAATTAATATATTATGTCCGTAAGGAACGAATTATCAGTTAAAAGAACTCGAAGTCCCAGCCAAGTCAATGAGCAAAATAAAACATAATTCATTTCAATAATTCGCCGAAGAAACTTTGCCCTTTTTAGATGTCCCTTTCTTTTTGATACACCTATCTTGCTCTAACGCATTAGAGTGTGCTAAATAGCTTCATCCCGCTTCAATACGCGCGGTGTATTGGTAAGTTTAATGTTATGCATTTACTAGGATAACTAATTATATTGTATGACAAGTGAAATATTATTGGCTTATTAAAAAAAATATAATTAAGGATTTTAAACAGTTTAGTTTAAGCAAGCAGAATATCTATAACGATTAAAATGTTAGATATAATATTAATACTAATATTAAATATTAAAGATATTAGTAAACTTTATTTCGTCTAGGATTAAAAGTAACTTTGATATACGTTAAACAGATACATTTAAATACTTTATACAGAATGTTTAAAAGAAAATACAAAGAGATTTCCAAATACGAAAAAAAGAAAAATGTAAATATTTTAAATAAACCCACAAACCCCTTAATCCTCTGTTGTAAAATAATCTCAAAATTCCAACCGGAGCACACTCCCATTTCGCGCAGCTTCACTTCGATTGGCTACGGATCTCCCCTCGTAGCTCGTAGCAACGTGAGGCTGTCGTACGGGAGACCCGCTACGGAGCGGACGTCTACGCCGGAGCTACCGAAAGGGGACCTTGACACGATTGTCACACCCTACGATAACGAATTTCGTTTGTCTAAGATTTTATTTTGAAATCGTGTGTTACTTCACGTGTTTAATAGTACACGATGGATTGGTTCACTTAAAAGCGACTTGACCGACTATTTTCACTTTCGAGTGTTTGTTTAGTGTGTGTGGACATTGAATATTCGAGGTGCTTGCACGTGGAGTTGTACTCAAGGTGAGTGTTTATTTTTCAACCAATATTCGCGAAATATACGAAAATGAATTTTCTATTGCGTTTATAAAGAAAATAGTTAAAATATTGGGATTTGGTTAACTTATTTTTTTATTTTGTAATGTAAATGGGTTTTTTTATTTTCGATGAAATTGGTTTGAAGGTTTATTATGCAAAATATGTATTTGGTGCGTTGAATGGGTGCCCTTATTCTTGTATATTGAATGAATGAATACATAATGTGGATACCAAACACAGCATCATATATGTTATATGCCGAAATGTTATGTGGATTTTTGAATTATTTTTTCTGTGTGTTTTTTCTGTGGCTTTGTATTATTTCTATTGATACCGGCCTTTTGTTGAATTTCACGTCAATGTTAATTCACATATTCGATTTAATTTTTTAGGTCTTATGTATGTCGTGTTTCGAGATACTGTTAAAAGTTGAATAATGTTTGTTATTTTATTTGAAGTTCCAACATTCTTACTACTAATACTTAATTTAAATTAATTTTACATAAGAAACTCTAAAACGTGTACCTCTAAAGCATTTTAGATAAAATATAAAATGTAAAAGTGCTTATATGTAGTAGTAAATTTTTCAATCTTAACGTGCTGTCTACAGCCAGTATGTGATCATTTTAAACTATAGAAGAAAACTTGATCACGGTTGCATAATATATGAAAGCACCATTATATTTACTAATAGATATTTTTGAAAGTTATTTTAAAAAAGTAACATTGTTTTTTTATTTCCTTGCAGGATATATTCACAGCTAGGTTCGTGTTGCGTTGATTTTTCAACGTCTTGGCAAAAGTAAGCATACTAACTGTAGCTCTGAAAGTATGACAGATGGTTTCCTAGAACTCCCGTGGACAGCTAAGACGAGACAACATCTTTTATTTCGGAATATTTAGTTTGTCTTAGTGCACTTTCTTAGGTATATCTCGAGCTAGTGCTTTTAGTACAAAAGTATCACGTTATTTTGATTCGCTTTTATGAAAAAAGTTTTATACAAAATGATAATATATCCCTTTGGCTTTTTTAATTGAGTATTTTATTTCGTCTTCTAATTAATGATCCAATATATTTTTTGCTAAAGGATTTTCAATATGAATTTTAAGGTATTTGTCGCTCAATATACTATTTTGAGTGATAAATAGCTAAATGATGATGCACAATGTTCATGAGACTTGATGTAATTTCTAGTCATGTTATTTCATTTCTAAGTAATACGAATTCTCACATGAATACATAGTACCTCCTAACTAGTAGTCTGCCTACGTCTGTAGGAATATTCCCGAAGAGGTAGGCAGAGGTTTATTAAACACCCAAATTTCACCAACTATGGTTTTCAATTCCACGTAATAGGAGGAACAGCAATCCGATTATTGCACGCAGTTCCAGACACCATTCTGCTTTTGAGAATTTCGAAACTTTGTGGGGCGATGCTATTTGGTATTTTCTAATAGAAAATATAGGATTTGCTTGACCCGCGTAACAAGCCTAAGACGATGCGATTGGTCGCATATATAATCGCAAATTGAAATGTCCATGAGCCAATATACAAGATTGTGGAGTGTATACGATTTATGTTTATATCAGAAAGCCAATTTTTATAGTCACCAAGGTTTATCTAGTTCATAAAATTCGACACTTAGTGTCGTTGAGATGTAATAATTTCTGGACAGAAAATTCAATAATATTCGGCCCGGCTTGGGAATCGAACCAAGATTTTATGCACAGCGGTCGCGTATACTCCCGCTGCTCCACGGAGACGCAATTGATTGTCTATACTAATATTCTAAAAAGGAATGATTTGATTTGTTGTTTGTAATGATTTAACTAAAAAACTACTTAACTGATTTTAAAATGTCTGTCATCATTAGACAGCTGTATCACCGAGTAGCATAGGATAAATTTTATTTTATAAAGTGCTGTTTCTAACGTAACCTGACCTCACCTAACTTACTTTTATGCAGGTGAAGCCGCGAGTAAAAGCCGGTTAATCTATATAAATATCGGCTTATTGAAATTTCTAAGTTTACATTTACATTAATTTGAGAAATACTTATTTGTGTTAGCCTAACTCGAGATATTACCAATTCGACTAATATATACATTAGTTTGAGATTTACATTAATTTAAGCTCAGCACTAAGCCGATATTTACGTTAATTAGAGCTTTACACAAATTCGAGATTTAAATTTGTTGTTGCAAGTGGACCGTAATCGTGTCGTAATAGCTAAATAAGTTTTGATAAAGTAGGGAGTGGTTGACCGAATTTGTATCCAATGTCTTTGGGTTTCATTTAAATTATCAATTTATTCTGCTTTCCAAATTTGTGTTTCACAAGAGAGTACATTATATGTACTCTCTTGTGAAATACAAATTTGGAAAGATTCACGTCGGTATATTCCGGAAGGTTGGTAGAGGTTACCCTGTGCTGCTTGGATAGCTAGATAGTTCCAGTGACCCACCATGGATAGAGATTCACACACCGTGGTAGGTTTAGTCGGTTTGATGCAGGATTTTTCATCGTTCCCTTAATGAGTACGATAGGGAACTCTATGTTTCGACTATTTTTATATGCCCTCATTTTATTTGGCATAACGAGATAGGCATTTTTTTTGTCATAATAATACTTTGACATTATTGTTTTCTGGCATATTATTTCAGTAGGCATAAATATCATTTAGACTCAGGCTTTTAATCCTAAGTTATAAGGCATATTGTTTATTCGTCTAATAGTTATTAGGCATAAATTTCAAAAGGATATCCAATATAACTCGTGTACCATAGTATAATAATAGTGTGTATACAACACCCTAAGTGCCGCCGGTGGCCCTTGGGCCACCCCTAAGCCGCCAACATGTTTATTTTATATACGAAAAGTATTTTATTTATAATTATTATGCCTATAATTATGCGGCGTATTATTATTATTATGCCTATAAATATTATACTTAAATATCATTATGGATAAACAAATGTATGCTTTAGAATAGTATGCTTAACAATTATTATGATTAAAGTAATTATACTTAAAAAAATTATGCCTAAACAGTTATGCCAAATTAATATTGTGCATAACTATTATTACGATAAGTAACAGTATGCCATGTTAAATTATGATATATAATTTTTTGCGAATAAATAGTGAACCAGTACGATATACCCTCTCCGTCCCTTTTCCAGCGGAAAGGGACGTGTAAACGGCATACCACTATGTAAAAAAAATTAAAGGACATTATTAGGTCACACGTAAAAGAGTGCAAGCTTAGTAGAAAGCCGGCAGACGGCCGGGCACATTGTCAGACTCCGTCGGGTTATTGAGAACTTATAATAAAAAAGTAGCATTTGCTCGACCCGTGTATCGAGCCCAAGACCTTGCTATAGACCGCACACATAATCAAAAACTTATACTTACCGTAGGATCAAAGAGCCATTATCCGAGATTATTTATTCTATAAAATGATTTATATCAAACATGCAATATTTTTGTTAAGGTTTATCTAGTGAATATAAATCGATTCTTAGCGTCGTTGACATCTAATAAACAAACCATATCTTATTTCCTATGTATTATCACAATTGGTAATAAAATAATTGATAATATCAATATAAAATGTATAATTATGTAATTGGTAGTCACAAATTCTAACAAAGACAGTCTTCTTCTCTCTTAGCCTTTATTATACCCAAGTCACTTGGGGTCGGCTTTTCTGGTCTAACCGGATTTGACTGGATATCAGTTTTTACACGGAGCGGCTGCCATGTGACCTCCGCAACCCGAAGGCTAACGATACCCTAAGGCTAGACCAGTGTCAGGATATTAGAGGGTACTGACATTCCCAATAACCACTGCCATAGATGTTCATGGCAGCCGGGACCAACGGCTTAACGTGCTCTCCAAGGCACGGAGCAGGCGATAATTATCAATCAATACGATTCGATTCCCGCATAAGTCAAACATTTGTGTGCGTGAACATGGATGTTTGTTTTGGTCTGGGTGTTTCTATGTATAATATGTATGTATTTACAAAAAAAAAAGTATATATGTATGTTTATCCATTGTCTAGTACCCATAGTACAAGCTCTGCTTAGTTTGGGCTAGATGGTGTTGTGTGTATGTGGTAGAATATTATTATTATTATTATTATTATTAATACGCACATAATTTCGGAAAGTCATATAACTTCCGAAAGTCAGAGGTGCGTGACGTGGGTTCGAACCCGAGACCTTCTGCATTGCAGTCTGTTGGTCTCCCCACTGAGCTATAGCTGCTAAATAAAAATGCTGCTGTAAATTTACAGATTACTTTCTAACAAAGAAAGTAATCTGTTAATTTAATTGTTACATAACATTTATAAACCGCGCCTCGGCAAACGTAGTGTAGGACGCCCTCCGACCAGATGGGATGACGATCTGCGAAAGACTGCAGGCAGATGCTGGATGCGGCAAGCCGAAGACAGGGCGCTATGGCGCTCATTAAGGGAGGGCTATGTCCAGCAGTGGACTATTATAGCCCGATGATGATGATGATGATGATGATGATTTATAAATAGAGAGATAGAAGAATAATAAAGCTGGGAGCAGTTCGACTGTCTTACGTGGGCAACAAACGCAAACTTCTTGCGTGGGCTATTTACGCAAGTTAATCGTACTCGCGTGGGTGGCTTGCGTATGTCGTTGTGTGCATCATCTAGCACATGCTATTTGAATCACATACAAGTTCTACGAGCCACTATTATTACTGTATTTTTATTATTATAATTTTTATGTTTTAGTTAACTACGCAGATAACATCATGGTTCAGTAGTAACCTCGACATTATGCTGAAAATTTATGTGATTCATCTGTAGTTGTTACAAGTCTGCGTGTTTTATGAGTCCATTGTTTCTGTATTTGTAATATCATCCGCAGTATACAAGACATATCTATGAGAGGAAACTGCTAATAGAAAACCATGACTTTTTGACACATTCTAAACAGTTAATAAATTATTTTTGTGACAACAATGGTTACGACAATATATTCCAAAGAAATATTGACTTCGTTCCAATATAAATGTATTATCGTTTCTCTACGACAAAATAAAGAAGGGAACTCATATAAATACAAACCCTCCTTTTTTATCTAGTCATGTTATAGCCATCAACCAAAACTTTTCTCCTCAAACCGTTGTATGATTACGCGAACCGGTTATAACTTTAAAGCCGACATGCCTTCCAGCTTTTAAACTCATACATATGTTGTGGGCCCTCTTGAAGATTTATATCAGGAGGGACGTGACGTAATATGGAAGGTTTTCCTTTGAATGTTGACCTATAAATAACCGTCAAGCTTGAGTCAAGGGTAGCCCGTTGAGAAAGGCGTAGGTGGGGCTTTATCCCAAATCTGGAAGTAGAGCGATGCTTTTATAAATAGAAAATGAAAACCTTTTAGGTTGCCAGCATTATTTTTTTAAATAAAGTACTTCCAAAATGTACATGGACTTCAGGATAATAGACAGAGTATACTATACAGCCTGTATTGGCAGAAATCTGTACAGATTTTGCACTTAGTATGAAGGTTATGTCAAAAATCGTATTCATTTCAGTCACAAAATAACACATATGAACGTCAAAGTTTAGTGATTAGTGAGTTAATGGCGGTAAAATAATAGGTATAACAAGAAAGCACCTTTTAAAGGAATTAATAAAGCGATGAGATTTAAAGCTGTTCAACTTTGTTAAAGGATCATGAACTGTACGGACGTAACCAGTCATAAAAGATTATGTATTCCGCGAAGACTTAACTGCGTCTGAGGTTGTGAAGACTAATTTTAATATCAATGTACTAATTGATTCTTTTTGAAAGTATCTTTTCAAACTTCATGAGCTTCTTTGAAGGAGGAACAAATAACATCGCTCTTAATTAATTTTCATATCTACGTATATACATAGTGTCACCAGAAGTATATATCCCACAGACCATCAGCTATGGTTTAGGTTCAAATTGCTTTCAATTCGATCGCAATAGTAATTATCAGTGATCATCGACACAAGAACCTTATAATTTTGTAGGTTTATACCTACACACTGCTTCAAACGCTTATGTATTCATTGCTGTATTGTAAAACTTTCATATCCATTACGCTATATAAATCACACTTCTTGTAAGTTACGTAACCAAACGCTCAATGCAAACCATACCATCAATATTCTCAAAACATAGTAAGCGCGGGATAGATGTAAAGGCGTGGTTTAGTCCGAATGCGAGAACTCTAGTAAAACAACGATCAGAACATTTTCTATTCCGATTTAATTGTGTATGTCTCGAACCTTATTCTGATAGCCTGCGCCAACCGCACCAGTACCGTAGTTAAATCAATTTACTTACGCTAATTTTAAATTTATAGCTTTAAATTTGGAAGACACGGCTGCCTCTGTGACTTATTGATAGTGAATGCGATGCCTTCGCATGTGGTTTGGAGTTCAATTTTCGGGTTAGACAAAGTGTTGTTCAATTTTCTGTCAAGAAATTCTCACAGACCCTGAAACTGTGTCTACTAGATATCAATAGGCTCGCTCCGCCTCGTATTAGGCAGAACTTAAAATCATAACTAGCAAAAAGTGTTAGTAAAAACTCCTACATAAAAAAATATTTACGTGTGTGACTATGTATGTATGTATTGTATGTGCCTCGGAAAGCACGTAAAGCCGTTGGTCGGATTATCCATCTCATCGAATCATGAGAGTTAGGGAACAGAGAGTGCACTTGTGTTTGCGCATATACTTGTGCACTATAATATCTCCTGCGCAGATGGCCAGTCTCCGTTAAGATTGGCCGCCATGACCAAAATTCGGTATGGAGGACTAATGTCCAATATTCATTATTTATGTATTCGAATACATGTTAGTACGAGGCAAGTTCTAGTATAAGTACAATAGTTCTCTACAATTCTGTCCTTTAGCCATTCTACTACGTAATAAAATTACCTATTCTATAAGCAAAATAAATAACACACAAACCGTTTAAGTTTCACCTGCTTGTTAAAGCTGTGAAAATTGTTAACGGTGTCGCATAAAATTTACTTCTTGATAAAGATAAAGATAAAGATATATTTATTTGTGAAAACATGTGTGTGCGATATAACAATACATGCATATTCCAAGATGTTATGGACAATTTTTAGGTCAACATGTTTTACCAATATAGGCATACAAATACAGACATTATATTAACAATCAAAATGTTACATCATAAGTATAATCCGCATATTATATTAATTAAAATTATAAAAGTGATATGAATAATAAAGTATGTCAAATAATTAATAAATTAGTTACATTAAAAATAATGGGATTCGTCAATTAAAATTTATCATTTAAAAATTCATTGATATGGTAATAACATTTTTCAACCAACAATGTTTTAAGTTTCGTCTTAAATGCATTAATATTTAAATGTTTATAATTATTAGGAATTTTGTTATAGATAACTGGTGCCATGCATACTACACTATTATGCAGCATAGATGTTTTTGCATGGTGTATACATAGTCTATTATTATCTCGTCGATTTCGTGTAACTTTGTCAGCTAGACGAGGAAATAGTTGCGGATTATTTTTAACAAAAATAGCTACTTCAATAATATATAATGACGGAAGTGTCAGAATTCTGTGTTCTCTAAACCATGGCTTGCAGCTGTCTCTGCTTTGTAGGCCAAACATGGCACGAATACACCGTTTCTGAGTTTTAAGAAGCATTTCCTTATGTATGTATGTGCATTTTCGCGGCATTCGGCATTCAAAAGAGCAATACTCAATTCTTTGTTGTGTTATTTATAGATTCACTATATATTAGAATAAACCCAAAGACACAATGTACGTTAAGCGAAATAAATTAGTAATTATTTTTTTTTAAATTGCCTGTCAATCGTTTGAATGGCAACGAAGAAGCTTTTCAATGTATTTACAATCAAACAACAAGAATGTTTTGCTATAAATATTCTACTAATATTATAAATATGAAACTGTATGTGAGGAACCGACGGGCGTGTATGAGGAATATGATGAAAGTGAATGAAGCCAGAGAAGTATGTCAGGATCGTAGCAAATGGAAATCCGTAGTCTCTGCCTACCCCTCTGGGAAACAGGCGTGAATCTATGTATGTATGTATGAAACTGTGTGAGGATGGATGGATGGATGTTTGTTACTCTTTCACGCAAAAATTACTGAACCAATTGTGACGTAACTTAGTATGTAGATAACCGGAGACCTGGATTAACACATAGGCAATTTTTATCCCCATATTCCCACGGCATCGCGGCAGAAACCGGGGGTCGCAGATAGTAAAATAAAACATCGAATGAATGCCAATTGGCATCGTGGCATAGAGATTTTGGCCTCTATTCCCAGGTCAGTTAACGTGTTTATGAGCTTTTCTGTTTGAATATTTTTTAATAATAACACGAAGTTTGTGCAACTTTCTTAGAGGCTCACTCTATATTCTATATTACTTTTGGACCTAAAACGAATCTGCCTAAATGTAAGTATATGTATTACTTTAAGTCTATGTATACATATATAAGTATCAAATCCATCTATTTTCCAGACAATCCTAGCGTGTACTGATAAAGACTAAAGCGTTTCTCTAATAAGGCATCTAGATTCATGAAAAATAAGCAATAAACAGTGAATGAGAACCTTAATGTACCGTCTACTGTATACAACAAGAAAAAGCTCGCCTATGCGTCATAAACACCTAAACAGTCTAGACATTTTCATGAGGCCATTGTGACTATGGCTATGACGTCATTAATCTTATTCACGTATATTTGTGGCAAATTTTAATGAACTGGTAAAAATAATAATTTTAGAATTTGCTTATATAGTTTATTTGCTTATAATATTTTACGCCTTATATATAAATTGTCCCACCGCTGGGCATGCTGGCTGGCATCTTCTCACTTTGAGAAACTTTAGGCCATAGTTAATTATGCTGCTCCAGTGCGGATTGGACTTCACACATCTTCGAGAACATTATGATGAACTCTTAGACATGCAGGTTTCCTCACGATGTTTTCCTTCACCGTTAAAGCAAACGATTTGTTGTTACCGTAAAATTATAATAGCATAAGTATAAGAGAAAATAATTCAATTCACATTAATTACAAGCAAATAAGACACAATAGCTATTAAAACTACTATCCCTATATATTATTTAATACAAAGATATGTATTTTAATACACAGTCTAAAGTTCCCTTTGCCGTTAAAGCGAGCGATAACTAACGAATTAATACGTACATAACTTCGAAAACTTTTGTCTGACGAAATGCGCGCCTTAGAATCGAACTCGAGACCTCTGCGTGGCAGTCCAACGGAGTTCCATTATGCTATCTAAATTGAAAGATTTAAAACATACATCTTCATGTCTAAAGTATTTCCCTAAAAGCCTTTTGATACAGAATACAAAGGAATATATAGCCGCTATCAGCTATGTCGGTCAACAGTCAAATATTGCAGTCGACTCAACCGATTTCAAATATTAGCTATGTGTGTGTGTCTCTTTCTATTGAGCTGGCAAGCTGTACGTAATTTTTGTATTGGGAAGACGTAAACGTGTTATGTCTTTTTATGTAATAAATCGGACGGCAATAATATCCACATCGTTACCTGCAAAGAATAAAAAATACTTGTAGATAGATACTTTGTTGTATATGAAGTGGAAAAGAATTAAGAGAGTAATCGCATTGTTTTTTAAATTGGCAAACTTAAACAAAATGTGCGGCTTAGCCAACGACTCAAAGAGAGGTCGATGACTGTATAAACTAATTGGCTGCGTTGATTTGAATTCGCAACACTGAGAAAGCTTTACAGAGCTCTCACCTAAAGCTTTGCTCGAGTAGGAATAGACTGAAAGTACCTCTCCACAACAAAAAACCCTAGCCAAACTTGTGCAGGCTATAGGCTCAGCTATAAGAAAGGTGAAAAGAGAAATCAGCGAGGTAGAGCCTCGCTGATTTCAGCATGAATGGGCCGGCTCGTCCGGGGAAGGACTACCCTCTCACAGAATATCGACGTGAAATAGCAGTATTCCTACTGTTGTGTTTCGTTCGGTGAGTGAGAGTGCCGGAGGCTCAATCACCCTCTTCCCGCTCCTTCTCCTTTCCACTTCCTTTTCTAAAGGGTGGGCAACGCGCAAGTGATGCCTCTAGTGTTGCAGGCGTCTATAGGCTACGGTGACCACTTACCATCAGGTGGGCGGTATGCATGTTTGCCTCCTCAGAAGAATAAAAAAAAACGACATCTCGATCGCACGTTCAATGCCTTTACCATTACTACCGCTGCTTTACTTTATTTGCACAATTCACCCTCTTTCCCCACTTCCCGCGCCTTCTCGTTCCCACTTCCATACCTAAAGGCAACGCGCAAGTGATGCCTCTGGTGTTGCAGGCGTCCATAGGCTACGGTGACCACTTACCGTCAGGTGCGTATGCTAGTTGGTCAACTTAGACGGATAAAAAAAAATGTGTCCAGGATCCTTAAGGAGCACATACACAGCACAGCGCGTGGAGTCGGGTGAGGGCACTTGTGTAAAGTTTGCCACTCGCACTGGCAGTTGTGATTATTTTTTTATCGTCGTAGAGTGCTCCATTGACATACTGTAAGCTTTTATACGATTTTACGTGTATAACGCGTATTAAAATGTTATCGCATTTTATACGCTACTAGATTTTGCCCGCGGCTTCACTCGCTTAAATGTAGGTTAGGTTAGTAACATAACTATTTTTTGGATAAAAGGTACATAAGAATGTAAGGACATACCTTTCATCCAAAAAATTGTTATGATTTGCTTCGCATACAGGTCGTCAGGACCAGAAAAGATATTGTTCCTGACAACTTGTATGCGAAATTTCATGATAGTCGGTCAAGTAGTTCAGGGCGTAATTAAGCGTAACAGCCAAACTTACATTGACATTTATAATAGTTAGGATACTTTAAGTCGACTGGAAAAAACCTTTTAGTAAAGAAAACGACAAACATAGTATAAATGGTATTAAATTAGGTCACGAGCTGAATGAAATGTTTCCATCGCAAATACAGCAAATATATTCGTAGACACGTAAATGATGGGCTAAAAGCTTGTCATTACATAATGCATCTATCCGCATCGACGTATGTATGCCTGCAAATACATTACAACCATTATGGTGTGATCCGAATTTAAATAATTGATTTATTATTAAAGGGAATTAACGCGATCGTGCATATTGTTTACGTTTAGGTGCTTGAAATGGTGACCACGATTCATTGGCCGTGGTGACAGTCGATGGTAAACAATAACCGCCATGGCCATCAGGCCATGGACATGGCTGTACTTCAAGCGTATTCGATTTCTCAGCTTGAAATTGCTTCTGCAAAATTTAACACTAATATCTTACAATCTATCTTAGCATGGGAAATACTTATAAAATAAACATTACATTACAAAATGATTATAAGGACACTTTGAGGACATAATTACGATTACTATACTAGATATTAGGTAATGTTTATGTTTAACAGCAATTGAGACATTCGTTATAATATGTACTTACTGATCGTTTAGTTCTATAACTAGCATTACTTTAGATGAAAAATACAGCAAATATCAGTTTCTGTAGGATCATGAATAGCATAGTTGGTAGAGCGACTAGAACTAAGGACTAGGACGAACCACAGGGTTTGTCAAGTTCGTAGGTTCAAATTCAGATTCATGGATTGCCTTTTTCTCTATTATAATTTGCAATAAGTCGATATTTATTAATTTATTTTGTGTACTAATAGAATTTATTTTGAATTTGCCATTACTTATATCTTTCTATAACATTCCATTCCAGTAAATTAATAAGTTGATTTGTAATTCGTTTAGTATTAATATTATTACATAACAGACAGAAATTTCTTAAATCTGAGCATTATGACCTAATCAAATCTACCGAAGTATAAGTAGACTAAACGAATATTTTAATTCCCTAAACAAAAATTGTAAGATGGTTTTTTATTTAAGTTTAGAGGATAAAATCTGAATATATTGAAGCGATTCTAAAGTTGTTTTCTCAAATAGAGAGCTACATAGCACAGCTATATTTTTTGAACATATCATGATAGTAAAGCCTCTGGCGGCAGCTTGTTTTTAAATAACAAAATAAAATAAATAACAAGTTGAATTATTAAAAGTTGCCAGTAAGAGATAGCTTTTAACGACAAGACGGCTCTTATAATATTATTCTTTTGTTGTAAATTGAATTCAATTGGTGTATAAAAAAGGTTTTCTATTCTAATAATTTCTAAATATAATTACTTTTGACACCGCCTGCTTTACTTGTAATATTTCAACTGTAATAATTTCTCGTCTAGAATTTGGATAAAGGGATATATTTTCTTTTAAACGGTTAATTAATCATATAACTAACGGTCGCAAACTAAAATTAATATAACTCCAACCCAATGATTTGACCAGAATTGCCCAGCAACCCAGCAATAACTTTTACTTAGTCGCTACCCCAGTAACATTTTCTTAACCGTACAAATATTGTGATATACGAACCAGTACTTATCCGCAAAAACTGTTGTCCAATATTTTCTTCTCCTTCGTCGCAAATGGGCCTAAGAATATTATCACGCCACCACATAACAGGCCTAAGTAAACAGCAAGATCTACCGCTATACTCGTTCATATACAAAAAGGCACTTATAAGAAACAATACTATATAAGAAAAGGTTGTATTAGAACCAAAGGGAAATTGTTTTTGTTCGACAAAGGCCTCACCAACTATTGTCGACGTTCGTATTGAGTCTTTAGAGGAAATATATATTCTAATAACTATGATTTATATCAAAAATGGTAGAAATACTGGGATTGAAGGAAAACAAGAAGTCGCCATGTCAAAGTCAATTTCAGAAGTTTGTGGACGTGAGCTAGTTACTAAAACGAATAGAGAAGATACGTATAAATGTGTGTAATTAATGAATATTCCATGTTTGTAAATGTGTCAAGTGTTCTTAGTACGAACGTGTGTTAATATCGTTGCTATTGAGAAAGAATGAAGACAGAATATATTATTTATTCTTTTGCTTACAACTCATTTAATAAACAAAATTATTAACTAATTGATATGTGATTTTATGCGTTTTAAGTGAGTTTTAGTTTCCGTGAGGTTTAATATCTCCGCGATACAGAAATTATTTCTAGTGTGGAAATCGTCTTATTAATAAAGATAAATAGAATAATCAGTTAGTAAGATTTAATTGTAGTGCTTTCTATAAAAACCACATGAACGCCTGAATGGAGATAGTTAGGTATACTAGATTACGTCCGCGGCTTTGCTCAGGTAAATGTCTATTAGTTTAGTAATAGTACTTTTTCTGGATAAAAGGTAACCTTTTCTGCTCCCCTGAAAACGTGTATGCAATTTTACATGATGATCGCTCAAGAAGTTAAGGAGTTAGAAGAAGAAGAAGTTAGAAGTTAAGTGAAAGCGTAACAAATAAAAAATCACACATTGAATTTATAATATTTGTTAGGATATCCACCTAAATTGCAATATTTACACAGCTTTTATAGCTTCTAGCTTATGCCGAAACAGGCGGCAAATATAAAGGCAAATATTTTGCAACATTCTGACAAACAATTCGCTTGTATGTATAAATTCAATTCGTAACGGTGCCTAACGTTAGCTTATGTTGTCATTCTACCAAATTTATACGATGACTTCCTGGGCTGCAGTGCCCGCGTAAATGGTTATATATACCTTTATGGAGACGTATATATAGATATATATGTTCATATATTTTGTTGTGTCCACACTACTTCTGTTCTCGATAAGCATTCTAGCGATTCTGATGATGTGAACTTGAGAGATGTCGTAGTGTTCGACTATTAATTTAAAAATCTATATGTTTATATAAAAAAAAAATAGTATATATGTATATTTATCCATGACCAACAGACTGCAATGCAGAGGGTCACGGGTTCGAACCCACGTCGCGTACCTCTGACTTTAGGAAGTCATATGACTTTTCGAAATTATGTGCGTATTGATTGACAATAATTATCGCCTGCTTGGTGCCTCGGAGAGCACGTTAAACCGTCGGTCCCGGCTGCCATGAATGAACATCTATGGCAGTCATTATTGGGAGAGTGTCGACACAAAAGATCCCACTGGGTCGAAGTGTCGCTGGTCTGCACTGACCGGCCCCCACATAAGATACATATTTATCCATAGTCTAGTTCCCATAGTACTAGCTCTAGTTTGGGCTAGATGGTGTTGTGTGCATATGTAGAATATTATTATATTACATTATTATTATATATTTGATATAGATAACAACATAAAAGCGTTGTAACATAGCAAAAGTGGCGTGTTAAGTTCGTGCAAACGACGGTAGCGTAAGTTCGATCAATCAAATCGCAGCCGCATCTCTCGCAACTTTAGGGAGAAGCGTTCGCAACAATTGGGGGATTAATTGATTCCTTCCGTTCACAGTAACGCCATTAATCACAAGTCATTATGAAATACTCAATTTTCTTTAGAAGTTATAAAATTTTGTTTCATGATGATATTTTGGTTTAATGTTTCTTAGATTAAGTCTTAAGACCGGTGTACCAGCGGACCAATGGTTTAGGTAAAGTAAGGTTGAATTGAATGATTGAATGATACGGAAAACTATTGGTGTAAACTCTTTTCTAGCAGTTTGGACGAACAATTATACGTTGATACACGCCTTTTTCTCGGGGCTTACATTTCATTCTACATAGTATTACATAATTATCTGTTAAATAGGTAAAATTATGCACGTCGAGATCTTAGCCGATAAAATTTCATTTAGAAACCTGAACGACGAGAGTAACGCCGATTATTGGTAACACATTTACGACTAAGCCACTGAATTAATTTTGATGTGTTAGTTTTGAGGAAGGTAAAAGAGAAGTAAGATATGAAAAAAAAAATGGTCACCAAAGTACGCCTATTTTAATTTTGTGAATTTGTAGTTATAATGTATGTCTCATAATATTATTTGTTTTCACTCTATCTCTAAACAATATTAGATAAGATTATAGTGCTGGAACCTATTGTTCCAGCACTTTCATCTTGAAAATATATATTTATATTAGTATAGAAGTTTGAATAGCCATACCTGAATCACTTTAATAATTATTACAATATATATAATATAATATCAGCCCTGTATTAAACTGTCCCACTGCTGGGTACGGACCTCTTCTCACTGTGAGAAGGGTTAGGCCATAGTCGACCACGCTGGCCCAGTGCGGGTTGGCAGACTTCACGTACCTTCGAGAACATTATGGAGAACTCTCAGACATGCAGGTTTCCTCACGATGTTTTCCTTCACCGTTAAAGCAAGCGATAATTAACTATTTAATACGCATATAACTTCGAAAAGTCAGAGATGCGCGCCTTGGGATCGAACTCGAGACCTCTGCGTGGCAGTCTAACGGTTTCCCCCTAGGCTATCGCTGCTGCATTATTACAAAAATACTGTAAATTTTGACATTCACTCTTAGGTATTCACGACTTAAATAATCTTGAATACACCAGTAAACGCTTCAACAGTACTTAAATTAAACTCAAGTGAATTTGTATGTTAGAACCACGTGGTACTCCCCAAACAAAATTGTCCTAATAAAAGGCAAATAATGTAAACAACCAAAAACAACCTTAATAAAGAAAGAGTCGAGCAAACAAGAATATTTTGAGAACAAACATCACCCGCGGAGGCGAAATGTGCATTTACTGTTTGATCTTTTTTCTTTTACGAATGTACCAACTGTGGGCGATTAAACATTCAAGAGGGCTTGTGAATGCCTTGCGCTGGTGTGCCTACTTGACCTAAAGTGTATGAATATATTCTATGAAAACAAAAAATAATGTTGGTAGTTGAATTCTTAACCTGCGGCCTGTTTAAGGAAAGTTTATGTGTTGTAAGATTACGTGATTCTGTATAGAGTATTTTTTTAGGTACTAGCTCTCGTTGTTATTTTGATACATCGGCTTACTAACGAATATGTTAAGTCCAACATTTAAAAAAGGTGTCTAGCGTTGACATAACTTAGAAATATAATTAGTCAATTAGTCGGTTGGAATGGTGGTTTAATTAGTCGCATATATCAAATGATGTAACTATACCCTGTTTTAAAATTGATCCTATATAGCTCATGATTTTGAAAATGATAGTATCATTTTCTTTAACACGCGTTTTAAAAATCTGAAGTAATTTGTAGCATGGTATCTGGAAATGGTCCCGGTACACGGCAATATACACTCCTCCTGTTACGTTGTACCTAATAGGTACCGTTTAGCAAAATGTAAATGTTATACGTCGCTGTCTATTTATCCGGTAATATACAGTATTTCTATGTCTTCTCCTTAGCCTTTATTATTCCCAAGTCACTTGGGGTCGGCTTTTCTAGTCTAAACGGGATTGACTGGATATCAGTTTTTACACGGAGCGGCTGCCACCTGACCTCCGCAACCCGAAGGCTAACGATACCCTAAGGCTAGACCAGTGTCAGGATATTAGAGGGTACTGACTTTCCCAATAACGACTGCCATAGATGTTCATGGCAGCCGGAACCGACGGCTTAACGTGTTCTCTGAGGCACGGAGCAGGCGATAATCGTCAATCAATACGTACATAATTTCGAAAAGTCATATGACTTCCGAAAGTCAGAGGTGCGCGACGTGGGTTCGAACCCTAGACCCTCTGCATTGCAGTCTGTTGGTCTCCCCACTGAGCTATCGCTGCTATTATATATTATATTATATATACAATATTTGTATGTATACTCTATATAATAACAAAAAAGACACATAATCACTATTCTACCTTAACGAGCATTAACGCGATCATGTATACGTTTTCGATTAGGTAAAACAGTCACAATTGTTTTCTTACATTACCATTACAGGAAAACACAACAATAATACAAGCTTTTGAGTTTTCTAATGGCAAAATTCAAACTGAAACGTTTGTTATGTTTGTAAACAAAGGCTAATTAAAATTTTCGAAGGGGAACAAGCTTGTTTATGGAGATCGAAGTAGCCACTGCAAGTTGTTACTGCAATATTTACCGTATCACCTTATTTTAGGGTTGAAATTGCTTTGATGGAAATACTTTGATGTAGGTAAAAACCTAAGCGGCGTTAGAGAATTTTTGGGCACAATTCTCTTTAAGCTCTCTTGGGTTTTAATTCTTTAAGAGTTATCAAATAGGAGTAGAACGAAAGCCTATTGATGTTGACTAATTTATAGTTTAAAACCTCGACTAAATATGCTCAACCAACTGAGTTAATCAATAGTTAGTTGGTTGAGCATATTTAGTTAGGGTTAATCAATAGTTCCTACGAAAGCCACATCGAGCTATACATAACACTTCTAATAATATTTAAATGTAAGAGTTTATGAAGATGCTTGTTACTCAATCACTCGTAAGCAATTGTAGCTTGACATACAAATAGTCCATGTCTAGATATTTATCAGTGAAAAGTATCCTTTGAATTCACTTAGGATACTTTTTATGCGTACGATCCACGTGGGCAAAGCCGTGGTAAAAACTAGTTATTCTAACTACCCTTACCAATATTATGAATGCGAATCTGTGTTTATTCGTCCGATAGGCTTCCACGCCTCAATCATCATGAAATTTTGCATACGACGTGTATGCAAAATTTCAAGATGTGTCAAGAGTACAAAAAGGTCATATTTACCATTCAACAAAAGTACTGTTCTCGAGAGATAACTAGTCTTCTCCCTAGCCTTTATTATTCCCAAGTCACTTGAAGTTGGCTTTTTTTAGTCTAACCGGATTTGACTGGATGTCAGTTTTTACACGGAGCGGCTGCCACCTGACCTCCGCTACCCGAAGGATAACGCTACCCTAAGGCTAGACCAGTGTCAGAATATTAAGGGGTACTGACTTTCCCAATAACGATCGCCATAGATGTTCATGGCAGCCGGGACCAACGGCTTAACGTGCTCTCCGAGGCACGGAGCAGGCGATAATTGTCAATCAATACGCACAGAATTTCGAAAAGTCGTATAACTTCTGAAAGTCAGAGGTGCGCGCCGTGGGTTCGAACCCGAGACCCTCTGCATTGCAGTCTGTTGGTCTCCCCACTGAGCTATAGCTTACTTACTTACCGAGAGATAACTAGTAATGCACAGAATACTTTTTCACGGTATACGGAGGACTCTCGTGGGCGTAGCCACAAGCAGAAAATGGTAATGTCGTGTTCTAAGCACAGTGTTGTTACTCAGAACCCATAATATAACGTTATATTACGTCACGTCTGTGTTTTTCTAGAAGCATAAGGTATTCACATTTTGTTGTAAATGTCTGTCGCTCATAAGACATGGGGCAAGCTTTTTGCCAACTATTGATCGATAAACATACATAGGTACCTATAAATTCCTTGAACGGCGCAATTTTTTACAATGCAGTGCAAGTAAGACACTCGTAGATGGCGAGGTCAATTAAGCGCATGAAAACAAATCCAGATCCGCACATGGATACATGCGTACAGAAACTTATCAATTCCTTCAAATACAGTAAATAATTAATTAACATTTGGCCATCCATCATAGCCGGTTATCTATATTAATCTAATTTATGCCTCGAGAAAGTAAAAATAACTAACAAATATAAATATTATAGGCTTTCCAGGAATTTAGTCTTTGCGCTTTCGCTTAAGCCATGTACCAAAGAAGAAACCACCAAGAAAATCTTAAAAATTACACCTTAAAATATGTTTCTCAAAACATAAAAAGAAAAAGATAAAGAAAAAAAAATACAGAACCAACATCTCCATTAACCCTCAAACGCGTTTGGCTCATCAAAACAACGGAACGTTACCCTACATCAGAGCAAGGTTTACTTTTAACCGACACGTAAAAAATTCAAAACCAACCATGAATATAAACTTGTGGATCAACTATAAAACTGGTAGTGGTCGGGTCGAAGGGCTTTTATTAATATGGTGGCCCTTGTCAGAGGCGACAGCGGTGACATGGGTATGATACACATTGATTCTTGTTCTATTTTTCGCAGTGTTTCGGGATTCAAACAAGCAAATTTAGGTTATTGAGTTTCTATGTCTCAGATGTTTGGTGGACTACATGTTGTAATACTGATATTTATAATTCAGTTGGGATCTTGTTATAAAAAGATATTTTATTTCGGGCAAGAATACAATGTCAGGTAGTGCAAAGACACGCGGTAATATTTCAACATGTCAAACTAAATTAAAACATGTTTAACAAAATCATCTACACAAAAAATCTAATCTAGTGACATTTTTACCGGTTGTTACAGCCATATTGTAGGTAGTAAAGAACATAAAGCACCGTAAACTTAAAAAAAGTCTTACAATTTACAAATAATTTTATATATTTTTTTTATAATAGTTGTAATTGTAAACATCGTTTATTATGAAACCATATTAATGTCAACAATATAGTTTCTTAATTGTTCTCTAAGGCATTTAAAGTCAAATTCGGGCATGTCACTAGCACCTTTAAGAGTTCTCACGTACATTTGTAAGTAAGGACTCTATAGAAATAGAACTATCTAGTTCAAATAAACTCGTCTATCTGAAAAGAAATGAGCAGTATCGGGGTTTTTCACGTCCGGATGTTGTTGCAGAAATTATGGGAGGCGTATATTCAGCTGCAGTGAACTGCAACGGACTGGATGATTGATTGATTGATATTTTCATATTCAAAAATATTTTCTGTATTAAAAGTTTTACAAAACCTCTAGGCTTTGACGGCCTATAGGTTTTGTACTTGATGGCCTTAAAATATGACTATACCTTACTATAAAATGTGCTATTCTTAAATCTAACATTTGAGAATGAATGAAATAAGTTTTTGAGGCCTACACTAATACAACACGTTTCGTTCGATTTACTTTTCACTAAATTTAACCCAACACAAGTGAACCATTTTATTTATACATGCTCCCGTCGATCGTAACTCAAGCCACAAAGTGCCTGGGGGCCAGAAAGACCATGTGATCGTAAGATTTTAGTTCAGAAACCGCTCCGGTGCGAGTGGGTTACTGTTAACCGATGTCGTTACTTGATTATCGTTTCTACGTAAATGGGGAATGGTGTGCATTTTCTCTTTTTTTGGATCAGCATCGTATAATTTTATGAGGATACAGTGTGTTTATTTTTTTAGGTAGTTTTTTACGTACTGGTTTTGAATTACTTTGTGAAATGCTCGATTTTCCGAAATGTAGTTTTTAAATGACTCTAAGTATTGCGTAAAGATTGTTGATAACGTTTGGAGGACTCTTTTAAGAATGCTTTAATTTTGTTTCTATATAGACGGTCTGTAACAAAAGAACCTGATTTTATGTATCTATATAGGATGGATATAGCTATGAATGATTAAATAGTTTTGCACTACTGACTTCATGGATGACTCTATAGCATAGACAATTCTTGCCGACTCTTGTTTGTTCAATCACTATCCATCACAACCTTAACATAGCTTACTAAATATCCTGCAACTGTGGCTAATCCAATGGCTAATAAATGGCTTATTATATGCTATATTTATCAAAGCAAATTTAACAATACTTAATAAACGTTACGGTTTTACCAGCAATGCATGATAAAGGGGCTTTTATGTTAATCTCCTATTTCAGTAATCTTTAAATATACACAATCTAGTAATAGCAATGAAGCCATGATGGTTGGAATGGTCGTCAGATACATACAATGCCAGTTTTCCATTTATGACGCCAGTACATACATCCTATGTTCCTAAACCCAGTTTTCAATTTCAAACTTTTTATACAGACTATGAATTACCTTGTTCCCAACTTGAAAAACATGACGTGACGAGATCGTGAATTATTTGTAAAGCCTACGCCTACCGCTTGTCATTCATAAAGCCTAAAAATAGCGTCTGAAATAATATTTAAGCGAACAATTCTATGTCATGCTGTTATGACTGTGGCTTATTGGTGACAGCGTTCGCGTAGCGAGACTACGGTTTTCGCGTGAGTTTGTATGCTGTTTAAGTATATATACGAGTGAGTATGTATATACGATTTGGAAACTGTCTCGTTGAGAACGTGGCTTTAGTATAAATAGAGTCCAGTGACTGTATGTGAATAGCCAGTGTCACTGTAATGACATGTGTTTGTTTAAATACTCGCTAAGAACAAACTGTTAAAGTCATATATGTGAAAAAGTTATAAGTAGTAGATTACAATAGACTTGCTTTTATAACATAGAACACTTTTTTCGCATCTGTTTATTCTTTGGGTAGGTTTTGTACGTTTTTTAAGTTCAAAGCATTGGCTTGAAATGCATTCTGCCTAACTCTTTGGTATATACAATCTTTTTGTGCTAATCCTAGGTATCACTTGTAGATTTTGTACATTTACTTAATATCAATCTGATACCAGTATGTTAGCTATGCAACGTGCGAACGTGCGTGATCGCACAGTACTAGATACATAATACATAAGTTCGTATCAGTTATTTATAAACTGTCTAGTGATTCTACCAATTATAGCAAAGTGTAGATAATGTCAGAGAGCCTACAAAAGTATTAAAGGTGTTGTTGAATCTGTCAAATCTTAAATTACAAGACATCATTAAAAAGCTACTGTGTCTGGTCACAAACGAGCCGCTAAAACTCAATAGGTTAAGAAAAAAAATCCACGAAATTTTATACCCACTTTAAATGATACAAACCTATTGCGTATAAGGATTTGCCTCTGTGGAGTGACCACAGTAAATGTTCCGTCTCATTTAAGATTAAAACTCTGCAAGGGTCGCTGCGTCTTGGACGCATGTCCATTTAAGCCTTACATAAGCCCGGGTATTTTTCGTAAGAGAGATACGCATGATCCTCAAAGGAACTACAAATTGTATTATTAAATATAACCACAAACCGAGAATAAAATATGAAGATATGTCCTCTCTCCAATTGAAACATAAAAAGATGACTATAATAATTTATTCTTTATTCTAGTTCTTGCAGTTTTATTTTTGATTCAGGCCGGTTATGATGCTAGGATTCCTAGCGTGTATTGTGTTGGTATGTATTTATGTATGTTGAAATATTATAATGCTATTATAATCATAGATTCGTCGGTTTAAATAAATAGTAAACAAACTTGTTTACTTGATTGCGCTAAAATCGTGGCTAATATAGTTGAATATATAACTATATATTCAACTTAGTCACGACCTCAGCGTCATGAATGTAAGCAATCAAATAATTCATAGATATGATCCTATAGTGTACATGTTCTGCTCGATATAGTCATGGTTTTGTAGTATGCTGCTAACTAAATATCACACAGTATCTTGTATGTTTTTAAAGTTCCAATTCTGACGGGACAGGCGACTGAATAAACAGAGAAACTTCAGGATAAACATATAATGATTGAATCGATATTAACCATTTTCTTAAACATCTAATTATGAGTTAACAACACTCTACAACAGCCTCCAAACAGTAACAATAAGAGCCGTCAGATGCCTACAAAACGGTACTCAACGAGAACAATAGCACTTAATTAATTTTCTTTTAGGATAACATAAAAGAGGATAGAAAAGAATAGGATCGCGGTTTCAACACAGACATTTGGAGAAAAGCGGATTTTAACCGTTGCAGGGTTACCGGTGCATGTAACGCAAAGGAATTTGAACTTTAAGCTAACGAGATAAGGTGTTTGTATACAGCACATGTCCTGAGACCACTATTACATGGAGAATGAATGTTAGGAATGCCAAGAGGGATATGTAGGGAGTAATTATGGGTGGTCTCGAAGTAAGTAGCGCATATTTTCCTTGTTGATGTTAGGTAATAGCGCAGTCTTAAAATAGTTTGGAACCCACTACAGTTAGTTAAGTGACAATAACGTGAGACGTTTTCTTCGTATGACGTTGTTTGGAATTCTTAATGGCCATTATCAATGTTGGCTTTCTTGAGAATATTTCTTAAACGGCTTGGTGTAAAAGGTGTTATGCGAAAAGCAGTGTTAACGCAATCGCTTTTAGTGCTTCTGGGTGGTAGGTTGTTGGAGTCTAATAGATTTTATAACCGTTTTCTTTGAACATTTCTAGATTATTGTATGTTTGAGTAGATATTCAAGCCATGTTTAGTTTTTCTAGGCCATTTTAGGTTTAGGCTACATTCGTTAGAACAGTACGTACTGATTTGAGTAAAACAGAATTGGTCGAGGGATATTGTGTACGATTAGTAATTTCTGCGTTTATTTTCTAAGTCGCGCAAAGGCTTATTGGCTTTTAGTTTTTACCAGAAAATGTACATAATATGCCATTTTCACGGTGTCATTAGAGTCAGCTATTGCAACAAACTTGTTTCCCATTTAACTCTAACTTACATAATGAGGGTAGAATGAGATACCGCTTTTTTGTTTAGCCGTTGCGAAATAATGATACCACATGCATGTTTTTCTTTTGTTATTTTTATATGAATAGACAAATATGCCGTTTATGAACATGGCTATGCTTTCTCAGCAGTGTTTCTGAAATACCACGGAAACACAGCCAAGCTGCTGCCAACGGTAAAATAACTGATCACAGATACGGCTATATGATTGAAATATAAGGTTGTACTTACCTTACACGGGCTCATACTCGGTATCATTGCTGGCTAGAGATATGTCTGACCATGCTAGCAGCTATGCAGTGGAAAACAAGAAAAAGGTACCTGGTGAAATAAGACTTCAAGCTTCTTTTCATCGACCAACGTCTGGAGCACTTCAGTACCCATAGTCTCAGAAGGAACAGGCAGAGAGGATTGCCGAGGATACCGCGCATTCCTAGAAACAAGAGTAGGTCTTTAATCAAAATATAAGGCTTGAAAAGAATATGGCGTTAGAATCACAGATATACAACGCGTTTCTGATAATGTTATTATATTTACGGTTGCGACTTTAATGACGATTGTGACTTAAGAAACCCGTGTCGTATACCTGAATCACCTGTATTAACTAGTCAGCTTGCAATCAAAACAAGCTTCTGACGTTAACTTTCTATATTTGTAGAGCACTTTCCTGCTAAAGAGTGGAAACGTACATATAACATTGGTGTATGTTTATACGCCATTGAATATCGTAATAGTTTGAATCTCAATCTGGTAAAAGTATGTAATAAGTTTTTATATGCAGTAGCACAGAGTTGAATTTTGTCTAGTTGATTAGAGCGTAACCAACCAGTTGTTGTGTGACACGATTTTTTTTTATCTGGAGTACTATCATTAACTCATACCGCTCCACAGTAAAAGGGGAGTGGAGAGATTGTCAGGAAAAGATGGAAAGTCCCGGGTCCTACCGACTAAACCTACCACGGTGTGCCTACTTCGCTGTCTTGAATGGTGGGTGGGTCGCTGGAACTGGAATTACATCAGCGACCCAATGTGAGGTGATCTGAAGCTTAGCGAATAAACTGGGATAATATAAAGCTGAAACACTAAAGAATTAAACAATAGAAAGGGTACTTTTGTTTAGTCTTTAACCTTTGCTTAGGCCTATGTAATCCCAAGATATCACTGACGTAATTCCTACGTCCTAAACTCGCTAATCCTTAATTAAAACTTCTTAAAACCTTAAACTTTCTTCGCCAAAGTAATATCTTAGAGCGAAAGTAGTATACAAAACAAATCAAAGTTTTAAATCTCGGCAGCTGTTCCCCGTATGTAACAAACGTTTTGAGTTACTATGCGATACCGACACCGTTTCATTTCAAGTCCCGACTTTATGCTCCGTTTAAATTTGTACTTGCACGTATGACCTACTTGTAAGTTTTGTTAGAACGAAAATTATGCTTTACTATTCTTATAAGAGGATGAAATCTAAAGTTTATTTGACACTGTTTAAGATATAGTAATTATGTAAGCAATTATTTCAACTGTGTATCCACAAATAGTAAGGCTTTTATTCTATATAATAGATCACGGTTGCAAGTTCTAGTCGTGCTACACAGATTGTCTTTTTCCTCTGTTATAATTTACATTCTACTTTAGCATGAAATGAATATTTCAATATTCTCTTTGTCGTCTACTAATCTATTCTACTATCTACGTTTGGGTATAGTCAGCATTAATAGCTTGCTAAGAAAATCTTGATAGATAACTCATTTATCTATTTTTGATGCCATGGCAATTCCACAGCTTATACGTTTGTGACATTGAGTTAACAACGCATTTACTCTTATACTGTTTCATGAATTGTTTCGCTAAAATAAATGAAATAATAAATACAGTGCAGCCCTATTCGGTAACGCAAGCATGTGTTTTCTCACACAGCTAAAATATGTATCAGCAATGCAACTCATGATGCAACTTGTAATGTACGTTTTAAATGCAAACCGAATTTACTATAAGCTGTCTTATTATATCGTGCCTTAAATGTTAATGTGCTTATCCTATCCTAAGATATGTTTTGTTCTTCTTTCAATCCTGGGTCCTTTGAGCGGGGCGTGAAAAAGCGCCTTCTCAGGCCGTTAAAGTAGGGATCTCAACATCGCCTCAGCTGCTATAAGGATGGTGTGGAGGCCACTGCTTACATGATCACCTACCATCAGGCGAGGTATAGTCATATAGACACGCAAAAAAAAAATACCTTATAGATCTTGCGAAAAGTGTTATGTAAGCTACAATCTAAAATACTATTGTTTTATCGGGCCATCTGTATATAACTTTTCTATGCGCAAAATATTCTTCGTAAAATTGTCATACTGTAAAATCCAGTAAAAATAGGCGAAAATATAAACGAATCTCGGAATCTGGGATTTATGTTCAAAATATAAAAGTTCGGATTGCAAGCTGCGATGTAGCAACATTTTCCTCGTAACGTTCGTCCGGCAACGTAAAATTTACATTTTAATTTTAACTATGCAAGCTTGCCATGTAAGAATAAATATCAAGGATCCCATAACTCAGTTTAAAATAATACGAGCAAGTGTGAAGAGGGCTAACATTTTAAGAGACGCGTACAATAATTACGTAGAAGTTTTATTCACGTAGCTTTATTTGTGTAAAGATATCTACTAGTGGTCGCCTAGTTGCCAAAATTCGATCGCAATTCATTACATTATTATTTATCTTATAATTTAATCAAATACGATCGAATTTTTGCCTGCTATTTCGAAGCTTATATAATAACTAGCTTTTGCGCGCGGTTCCGCCTGCGTGGCACCTAAATTAATATAAAGTAGCCTATGTCCTTTCCCAGGTTTTAAACTATCTCTATACTTAATTTTATTCAAATCGGTTGGTTTGGCCATGAAGCGTTAATAGATAGACAACCGGACAAACAGACAGAGAGAGTTACTTTAGAATTTATAGTATTAGTAAGGATATCAGCCCTGTATATAATATGTCTTACTGCTGGCAGAAGCCTATTCTCAGTGTGAGAAGTGTTAGGTGGACTATGGCCACCACGCTGGTCCTGTGCAGGTTGGCTGTCCCGAGTCCAGATGCTTTCGAAACATGCATTTTTCTATATAAAAGTTAACTATGCCAAATCTCACACCACCACACGCAAAATTTCCTTAGAAAGCTTTTACAGCAATTTTTGTCTAATCTCTTCAAGTATTTTTATATACATATACATTTTTTACATATCTACTATTAAGATTCCAAACAATATGCAACATTATGTTACTTTCCAGGACGCAACATAGTTAAAAAATGATCAACCACTGCATAGCTTGATTGAAATACGTGTTGCGAATACTTTATACTTATGTTACATTTAGTCAGAATCCGATAGTTAACAGGATTCTCAAAAAAGGTTTTCAATACCAAATTCATCGGATGGTGGACAGCCGCGTCATGGGATTCCTGCAAACTACAAATTGCAATATTCAACTTTGGAAACGAAATATGGTTCAGCACGTGTTACGCCCCTGCGCAGGCATCCTCTGGGGAGTTTGGCTTTTGTATGGCTTTCGTTAAAATAATATAAATACATAAAAAGTTATTTCAATATCATCCTAACTAATACAATATTATAAATGCGAATGTGAGTTTGTTTGCCTGTTTGTTTGTAGGTACCGCGTTCATGCCTTAACTACTCAATCAATCATCGCGCAATTTCGTATACACATTGTCAGCGGTATAGCAAAGAACAATGGTTACTTTTCATCCAGAAAAAAGTTCTGATTCTAATATAACCTAACCTACATTTACGCGAGCGAAACCACGGGCATAATCTAGTATATAATATTCGAACAACTAGCTTTTGCCTGTGCCATCAATCACTTACTTTTTTGATGAAAAGTACTCTACATCCTATTATCTGACTCGTACTTGTACCCCTGACAACGTGTCTGCGAAATTACATGATAATCGGTCAAGTAGTTAAGGCGTGAAAGCGGTACAAAACAAACTCACATTCGCATTAATTATTTTAAGGATAATTAATTTAATTTGTTGCCAAAGTACACAACAGCTACTACTAGTTGTATTAATAAAAAGTTGTTCCGTAAAGAATTTAAATCATTATTGCATAGTATTCATTGCTAAAACAGCGCTAAAATTGGCCGCCGGAGAAGAAAAATTTTGGCATGATTTCAAAATGGCTAGTTTTTTACTTCGTAAGTTGAGTAACAGAGGTAAAATAAATCAGTAGTAAACACGTATTCCTGTACAAGTTACAATGTACTTTTATACCATCATGGCCGCTACATGAAGCAAAGTTGGGTGTTGTAAATTACTAACTTAAACTATAAAACGACATTTTTCTAAAGATACATTTTAAAGCGTTTGTTTCCAAGTTTAACCGAGTGGCACATTGTTCAGAACTAAATGGGGTTTGTCATGCAAACGATATAGAGAAGCATTTTTGAGGAAATTTCAAATGTAAGGTTACTTCTAGGTAAACATACATATATAGATTCATGCGAATATTTTTGACGCGAAAAGCACAGATGTATTGCAGACCCAAGTTCTCTCTCTGTTCCCTAACTCTCATGATTCGATGGGACGACAATCCGACACAACCGAAGAGAGATCAGGAGCAGGACCAACGGCTTTACGTGCTTTCCGATGCATGGGGGTGTCTAACACCGCCAACTTCCTAACTCCGGGCTGCTATTGAGATTTCTTTACAGAAAAACCCAATAACTTTTTGTTGGCCTGACCCAGGATTCAAATTCGAGACCTCATGCACAACCAACAGTCGCATTCACTGCCGCTGCGCCACGGCGGCAGCTGATAGTAAGATCTTAAACATATAATAAACTAGTTTTTGCACGCGGCTTCACTCGCGTTGATCTAGATTTGGTTGAAATTAAACTGCTATATACGGATTTTATCGCGTTGTTTATTTGACACCTTATTACAAAATTTTGAAAATTTTTACACTACTAAGTACTACTATTAAACTTTACTAATTTTTAAGCTAATTAAATTATTATTAAACTATTTAGATTTAATTTATTTTTACACTTTCCCCGACGTTTCGGTTGCTTTTCAGCAGCCATAGTCTCCCCGTGACCATGGCCATGAACATGACCGCGGCCTTCACTATAGTGACATCAGGCGCGCATAGGCGCGCCTGCGCCACCTGGTCCGCCAGCGGCGGCTCGGATTCGCAATATGACGAGCGGATACTTTCCTCACGGATCCGCTCTGCCGCCTCCTTCCACGAGATAACGTCCTCGCAGAAGGAAGTGACCGCTATCCAGTTCCTCTCGCTGTCGACCATGGCTTTGATCACGGCCGGCAGCGAGAGGTCGACACCTATAAAGTCGACGAGTTGACGGCGCTGCATCACCCAGGCAGGATATGCCTCGAGCGTGTCCTGCGCCGTGGCCTCAATACATTCTCAGTAGTAGCAGATGGGACTCTGTTCCCTCCTTGCGATCGTGTGCAGGTATTTGCCAAAGCAACCGTACCTTGACAATACCTGCACTAGTTGGAAGGAAAGAATCACATGCTGCCGCCCTGCCCACCGCTCCAACACCGGTGGAGGGCCCCAACGGTTCTGAATCCGGCTAACGGTAACTCAAGCCGCGCCTTCCATTTCAAAAATATGCCCTGGCGGTCTCAGTTCCTTGTATCAGTCATGACCTCCGGGAGGGGACGGACACCCGTCTCCTCTCCTCCCGTACTGATGAAACTGCTTTATATGCTTCGGCGAGCACTTCCACTTCCAAGTCCCACGGGGGAGTTCCGGCCAAAGCGCATGCTGCGTCAGCCGACACCGTGCCGTATCCGCATATGACCCTGACCGCCATGACTCTTTGCGGTCTTCGCAAGAGAGTCCTACATTGGGCGGTCGAGGAGTCCACCCACACCGGTACGCCGTAAAGCGCCATCGCCCGGATAGCCCCCGTGTAGAGATGGCGTAACAAACCTAGCCCATGCCACTGCCAATGCGCCGAGTGCGGTGGGTTTGAATACCACAGGGGTCAAAACTTTGTGTGATCCACAAATGGTTGTCCCAAATTTGGGTGTTCTTTATGTCCATTGTTTGTATGTTTGTAAACTACCCCGCGAAACAGGAATTATTCCTAGTGCGAAAGATGTATTTTTAAGAAAAGAAAAGTTTAAGATTTTTCATAACCTCCCACACTAGGCTGCTTTTTCTACCAAAAGCTCTCAAGTATTGTTCCAGATTACATTTGTCAAGATAAGCATTTGTAAAAACTACATGCTATCCAAGTCCAAGTATATAAATCATTAAGTTCTAACTACTCATAATAAATGAGAACTAAACGGCTCGAAATTATGAACGTACACAAATCGGATCCTTTGTGCAAAGATTCTTTACGTAGGCAATGTTGGTAAATACTAAGATAGGTTCCAAAATTAAATTCCTAAAGGGATGTAAATGAGCTCTGTGAGAGACAAACCAAATTCTTTGAAGTGGAAACTACCAACAAAGGTTTGAGCATTAATAAAACCGAATAACCACTAAATCCCTACAAAAGAGCAAACAAACTTAAAATATCTCTCTAGGCTTCTAAGTACTCAACACGTAAGGGTTTTGTGAAACCTTTCAACATATTAAATAGACCTGTTGTTAGTAATCCTAACTTATATCTATACTAATATTAAAGAGGAAATATTTGATTCCTTGTTTGTTTGTAAGGGTATAGTAACTGTAGTCATGAAGTCACCATCCGTAGTCAAAAACTACTCAACCGATTTAATAAATTCCTTCACCGTAAGAAATATTTATTATCACCGAGTAACATAGGCTACATCTACTGTTACACCTAACCTTATCTAACCTACTTTTACGCGAACGAAGCCGCGAGCAAAAGGTGGTTATAAATACGAATGTGAGTTTGTTTCTTTATTTGTATGTGACGCTTTCACGCCGTAACTACTCGATCGATCATCATCAAATTCCTCGTATCTTTATTTATTGCCCTAAGAATAAATCCTGTGTCGTAAGCGGCTTTTTTATTTATTTAACTTAATAATGTTTTTAAAAATAATTTGGTTTACAAAGTTTGGCTTTTGTCACGGCTCCGGCGCTGTGGGTCTCCGGCGATCCCACGCGTGCTAATCGTCGCAGACGGCTTTTGCTCACCACCGCAGCTTTGGCTTGCTGGCCGGCTTCGCCTCAGCCGCGGCGGTTTGCTCGCAGCCTCCTGCTCCTTAGCCCGCGGGCTGCATCGCCCCTACGCGCCTACGTGATTCTAAATTACACTCTAGGGGTAGGCCAGACAAGACTGCGTGGAGTCGGATTCACAGCGATTCGTTTCTGTCACTACAGCCGAATTTTTTGTAAATATTTTAGGGCGAACAATGAACATTCGGAATAATACACATTATATAGTACAATATTTAGGACATATGACTTTATTTATGCAAAATTAGGAGATTCAATTATTATAGTAGATACTCGATATTATGACAGAATAGTTTTAGAAGTAAAGATAATTATGTAAGACAAAATTTCGAATTTTTGAACTCTATAGTTACTGAAGTTTATAGCAAACGTGTTATGGATAATGATGTTCGGACAAACGATTTTAGGAGAAGAAAGGGAGTACCACCAAATCAATGAAGAAAATAAATAATTTAAGAGATTTTGACGTAGAAGTACTTTCGCTTTTCTATATTATCAGTGGAAAACTCAATAAATTAAAACTAGACGCGACACCGTAGTGTTGTGTATACGATGCAATAAAAACTTTCTCGATCAGCACGGAACACTTCCGCCGATCATTTATTCACCTATAAGCAGCCACTGAGCTTTCAGTCGCGGTATTTCCCGAGTGCTATCACTAGTTCTTCTTTAAACGGAGCTTAAAGAGAGTTTTACGATCAGAGTAAGAAGCACATTGGCCATCTTTCACCCTCATATTGCCGAAGTTGTTACCACTTACAATCCGTTGCGTTAGTAGCTTGTCCGCCATTAGAGGCTACAAAATTAATCGACTAATTATAGAGAAGAGTTGTAGACGGCAGTAAAAGCCTACTTTACTTGAAGTATTGCTTTGTTTTATTTCGTGCAGTCATAACAAGTTTCGAAGAAATGTTGCCTATTTGGATTTCAAGTTATATTACACTGCGTACATGTTCCTCTACAAAAGCCTCGTCCTAATCCCGTAATCTGTTTTTGTATGAAACTCTAACTTCGTCTACACAAGGTCCGTTCAGACAAAGTTGCCTCATTAGTTTTACTACTAATATGAGTTCTTTGTTTTCTCTCTACTTTGTTTCTTTGTAGAATAAGCAAAGATAGTAATATTGCTGAAGGACGTTTCAGCAGATGGTTCACACAAGACTGGGGTCCGAGTGTAGTTAATACAGAAGTACATTGTATGGAACTGTTCGTATATTTAATCTGCTTACTTGTAACGGCTCGACTATATTATGCAAGCGCAGCCTCCCATTGTTCTATGCAGTTTAATATTCTGATGCAATCACTTTCGAACCTGAGAAGAAAGTCTTACTAGAAATATATATATTTTTATGTCAGTTTAAACACATCTACTAAAGTATAGTCGGTCTCTGGCCCCTATTATAGCACATCATAGAAGACTGTGGCGTGCTATAATATATAGTTTTTGAGTAGTAGAGCCTCGCTGATTTCAGCATGAATGGGCCGGCTCGACCGGGGAAGTACTACCCTCTCACAGAATATCGACGCGAAATAGCAGTGTTGTTACTGTTGTGTTTCATTTAGTGAGTGAGAGTGCCGGAGGCCCAATCACCCGTTTTCCCCCTTTCCGCTCCGTCTCCTTTCCACTTCCTTTTTTTCCTAAATCAGCTATATATATATTGTCATTATAATTTCAAGAAGAAATATCACATGGTATGGTAGTGTACCTTTACGATAACCACGCCACAGAGTTGTGATTTATTCAGTTCTTTAAAAGTCTACGTCTGAATATGTTTTTTTTTTTTAAGATCCGTTTAAGATCTTTACTTTAAGATAATGATTCGCGTGCCTAAAACACGGTGGCCGTAGCATCCTGAACAAAAACATATTTTGTCATCCACATACAACTATTGTTTGTCTCGGTGTATTTTGTACCCGATGTTTTGTAAACCGGTTTCAATGTTTGTTAAGCCATCCAGCGGTAAGGGATAATTCCCTTGTGTTATACTGCTTTATTATTATTAAACATCAAAATAATGATTTAAGTATGATGAGATAGAGTATTTCTGCTGTATCATAAGATCTCAGGTCCGATTGCCGAGTTGAGCAATTTTTGGTAATCGGTTTTTATGTCAAGAACTTTTCAATAAAAACACCGATTATAGAATTTTGATTGGTAGATGGCAATTGGATGTCTTGGTTATATGGGACCTAAAACCATAACTGGTAAATTGTGAGTGCAATACACCCCTATATTGAATTAATCGAATATGGTCGCTGGTTCAGTCGGTGATTCGAGATATAACCCTGCCTGTAGAACCACAGCAGGAGGTTTGGCTGCGTCTCTCTGTGAGCTGGAGTTGATTCTCTAACCGAGGTTTTGTAAGTGGCCGCAATGATTCTATTGTTTCCCTTTGCCGCTAATATAGATTTAAGGGGTACAACATTTTTATTCTTTCTATCATAGGTTAGAAAGAAGAAACATGTACCTTTTTAAATGCATATTGCATGCACGATAGACTGTGAGATTTTTACATAGCTAAAGTTTACGTAGTTAAATACAGGTTTTAAAAAAATAAAATATAGCTTATGTTACTCGGTCATAATACAGCTTTCTATTGGCGAAAGAATTTTTTAATTTGGTTAATTAGTTTTTTAGGTATATCCTTATCAAAAAACAAATAAAAAATCTAATCTCTCCTTTATAATATAAGTATAGAAATATAGATAAGTGGCTTAATGGTTTTAGCTCCTTCCATTAAATGTTTGTAAAATACATAATACTGTAAACTTGGCGATAAAAAAGAGTGGCCGTGAGTTTCATGTCAGTTCTTCTCATTGGTTCTACGCCCTTGCTTTGCTAAATATGGTAACAGGTAAATGTAAATGTATTTTTATTTTCTCTTTAAAAAGAGACAACTCCCGGACTAGGAATAATTCCTCGATGGCAGAGGACTTTACAAACATTCAAACAATACCTAGACTCAGAACAACCATTTGTAGTTTACACAAATTGTTGTTCCGTGTGGGATTCGAACTCACAACACCCGGCGCAGAAGCAGTGGCGAGGCGACCACTACACCATCCGTCCAGTTCACATTAATAAGTGTAACTTTGACTTTCACAAGTGTTACTTTGTGACCTACATGAATAAACATATCATTTGACCAAATCAAATCATATTATGATTTGATTTGGTCAATAGAGATGAATACGAAAGGTAAATGGACTTCATACTTCTATGATTTCTAAGTACTTATTTGGTATACACGTCTATAAGCCATGGCACGTGTAGGCTTTGATATTTTGCCTAACATTAGAGTAGGGAGGTAGGTTTCATTAAATGGTTTAATGTTACACAAACTAAAGATAAATACTTTGAAGAAGGCACCTAATTCAGCGTGTAAATTAAAGGAGGTTTGCTTGAGTGGCTTCTAGATTTTAGCTTTAGATAAGAGTAATTTGAATTTAAAGGTTTCTCGCTAAGAGCTATGTTGCTTTGGATTACATAAATATTATATTTGCGAAGGCATTTCGTTCATTTTGTAGGTAATCCTAGCTTAACCATGTGGTTAGAATAACCTACTGAACAAACAAAATTTATGCAACACAAGAGATATTGAATAAAAATTATATGAAGAAATCCTGACCAACCGCGACTGTGTTTGTGAAATACAGGCACAGTCGCGATAATCAGTTAGACAGCTGTATTTTAGTAATACTTAAATAATATCTGTTATAAATTTAATTAAACGTGGAAAATGCAGTGAGCTACACAATTATGTACATACATATATACATATAATGTGAATACTCTAGATTAAGAAAATGGTGTAACTGTTTGAAATCCCTAAAAAAAAAAATACGTAGTATTAAAAAATCTGTTGTGTCAATGGCACAGTGTTCAACTGCTGTGCATAAGGGCTCAAGTTCGATTTCCAGGACGGGCAAAGTGCCGTTTTTCTGTTAAGTAATTCACCGTACAACAAGGAGTCTAGAAATCCGTTTATTATACGGGACTTAAACCATAATAGGCAAAAGTTGTACACTTCAGCTAACCACATTATTTTTTATACAACTAATGTGGCCAACAAGTATACGGCCCACCGGATCGTAAGTGGTCACCGTAGCCTATGGACGCCTGCAATACCAAAGGCATCACTAGCGCGTTGCGAACCCTTTAGGCAAAAATAGAAGTGGGAAGGAAAAGGAGCGGGAAGGGGGAAAGAGGGTGATTGGGCCTCCGGTACTCTCATCCACCAAACGAAACACAACAATAGGGACACTACTATTTCATGTCGATATTCTGTGAGAGGGTAGTCCTTCCCCGGTCGAACCGGCCCATTCATGCTGAAATCAGCGAGGCTCTACTACTTATACCTTTGGTAGTAAAGGCATATGTTTATGTGTATATAAAACACGGAGTAGTTTTAATTTATAATTTATTTTGGCATATCATTTCTCTTGTGTACACATAACCCAGTTCAGTAAGCGATGCTTGATAAATGGTATAAATCGTTCAGACGTCAGACTTTAGCATAAGCGATAGCAGATTTGGCACAAAAACCAACTAGGTTTTATATTACAGAGACCTTCAAGTATAATTCTTAAAGGTATGTGTAGTATGAAATCCATTACTAAAGTAGATTTCTTACTAAAGTGCAATCCAGTTAGTATTTAATATGCACCGAGCGTAAACTGCTTGATGCACTAACACAAAGGTAATTTTCGGATCATATTGCTACCAAAAACCGTTATTGATAGATAGATTAAATTCTTGAATGTAAGACATAAATGGAAATAAATAGATTTAATGGCAATATGACACGGCACGTATGGCGTAGCGGTTTATACAGTCGCTTGGCAGTGGCCACCCAGTACAGTGGTGCTGGGTGTACGATTCCAGGACGGAAAAAATATGTGATTCACAAATAATTGAACGAATCTTTTTTATGTCCGTTGTTTGAATGTTTGTATAGTCTCCACGACACAGGTATTAATGGAAATGCAGCATTATATATAAAAAAACATAAAATAGATATTTTACGTGTTTACAATGTTCGTATTAGCTACTAAGCAGCTTAGTGCCTACGTTCCAGCGTACTGGAATATATGTATGCGGCATACTTATAGTACTTTTCATAGAAAGTTTACGTACATATATATATACAGTTTTAATACAATTTTGCATACCAATTAATTATTCTTATGTTTAAAATAACGAGTTACTCGACTCGCCGAGCGACGGTTGATGGATAAACGTGGGCTCATTCTATAATTTTTATACTTTAAGCCACAGGTCTACAATCACTGAACTAATCGAAATTTTACCAGCTGTCTTTAGGTCCCATTAGGTACCAATATAGAGCCAGATTATTACCGTATACATACTAATATGACAGCCTATAGTGAACCCGTAAAAACAAGATCCGCAGTTGCGTTTGCTTATTTATGGACTAATTGAAGTTTATAATTTTGAAGTTACTTAAATAAAGTGACAGAATATTGAACACAATTTTTTCTTGCCTAAAAATCCAAAATGTTTCGTAACGTCTTAAAAAAGGGCTGTCCAAAAAAAGCATTTCGTAAACGGCGGCGTCTGAAACACTTCAAACGTATAAATGTAGCTCTATTTCACTCCCGTCGAACAAAAGACGGGAGATACCAAACAATTAGAGCGTTTTCGTGCACACACCCGTAATCTGCGAGTTCGTGTGTACGGCATTATTCTGCGTTGTAACATAACCCTCGAATTTAGGCGGATCAGAGGTTTCGGGAACTCCTTTTGTTCTATTCGAATAAAGACCTGCTAATTGTCTAGTATGTACATTTATTGAAAATGGGATAACGTTGAATTTGTAAGGTTGATATTGTAATTTAGCGGGCTTCTCAGTTTTTATTTTGCCCGTTATGAAATGTTTTTTGACAAATTTTATCAATTTTAAACTGACTTTGCATAATACTGTCTTCTGTTTACGTGACTAGTTAATCTCCCCGTAACTATAGCTACTGAAAAGTAAACGAAACGTCACGGAAAGTTTAAAACAAAATGTTTAATAATTGAAATATTTAAAGTTTAATTGTAGTAGTAGCTTGATAGTTTTATAACTATGTAAAGGTAGTGTTTTTAAATAAAAAGGTATAATATATAGTCCGTATAAAGCAAAATAATTAAAATAAGTTTACATACTTTTTAAAGGTTTGAAGTAGAGTAAGATGTTGTTAGCTTATAAAACTATTAATGGCAAAGAATAAAACAAATTACCGTCTTAATAATACCTGATAACTAAGAAAATAAAACGATAAATCTTGGAAAACATGACTCTTTGGGACTAATGGTCAGGATTCAAATCATTCTTTACTTTTAGAGTACTTAGTCAACCTTTTATTTTCGAACTTTGGGGAAGAAATCTTTTTAGTGGGAAAACAAAAGTGTAATCGGACTTTTACTATTAAGAAAAAATACGGCTGCTTAAATTCGTGGCCAACTAATGGCAATAAATCTGGTCCTTATCAATTTGGGACCTAAAAGTTTTCAGGGCGACCTTGCTTCTTCGTTTTATTTACTCCCTTGACATTATGCTTCGTTCAATGACTTTTAGGCTAGTTAATTTTAAATACGCTAGATATAAGCTTGAAAATATTATTTCAATCGTGCAATTCTCAGATACTGCTAATACCTCGTTTTAAGAGAAAAGCTATATATAACATTACGCTATGACCCAAAAGTGGCGCAGTCATGGTTGACCATAAACAGTGTTTACCGCGGGTGAATACAATTATAATACGTTCAATATTTCATTTAAAATGTCCATATCTACATACTTCGCTATTGAAATACTTTACTTCGTTCGCTTTGCCTTCTATTCCTCTTTCTTCTTTGGATTCACGTCTGGTGCAGATGCTTAAAAGTAGTCTGTCAAAGGCAGAAAAATACAATTTGAATGAAATAAAATCCGATTTCGTTTTAGTATAGAATCTCAAATCATGAAACGACTTCACATTAAGTCGGCAGAAATGCAGACAATTTAAATCATGCAATCCAAATATATTTAATGCTGTGCTTTTTTATAACGACGCAGCAGCAGCCACCAATTACAAAGGCAAAATGAGTAAAGAGAAAAGCTAATTCGATACGCAGTATATGAACACAAAGTTCTTGCCATCAAAGTTTATAAAGAAGGAAATACAACTCTAAATGTTAAATCCATTTTGAAATCTAATAAAATAAATGAACTGAATAAGCAAATTTAATGTACGACCCTAATTTATGAAATTGCACCTTGTATTATAAGAAAAGTCCAATAGCTTATTTAGCCAATTGGAATACATACTCTGCTATGCTTATTGTTCCATTATTAATATTTTCTATTCTTTCAGTAAATTGCGTTTCTTCAGCGAAATGTTTTGGAAAAGGTTCTTGATTATCCTCGTGATTTTCTTTATACGTTCTTTTGTGCGAAACTTTTTTCTTCAGCTCATTTAGGTTTAAAGTGACTCAACTGTAGTCTTTTTGTGTTGTAAAAATTTCATCAAAGAGTTCTTTTAACGTTTGGTTGGTTTTATTTTGGTATTGAATATTACATGCCCTTTTCTATTTTGTAAAGTTAACTATTAATTTTAATGGTATATACTGTATACATGTGTGTGTGATGTATTGATTTATTTATCATAATTTATGACTGGTTTTAGTATAAGCATATAGCAATTTTTTGGTTAACCACAAAGATATTGGCTACATTGACAGTTTTATCATTCTTATCATACTTAAGAGAATATATGTAAATAGATTTATTTTTCTGATTGAAGTTCTAGTCAACATAATTTGCGCACAGTGATTATCTTACATATGTACATATGTAAGATAATCACTAAAAAATCATTGAAACTCCAAATTTAAGACAATAATATGACAAATTACTAACACATAATGTACACAACAAATGATCTGAAGAACAATAACAATTTAAAAAAAAATTAAGTCTTCTTTTTCCTATTGGTAGAATTTACGAAACTCGATGCTACAAAATCCAAAATGAACAAATGTGGTTTATAAATGGTACCAAAAACATAAGCGTTCTGTAAAACATCAAAACTTTGTGCATATGTTCTATGTTTAACACAAATTGCAGGCCCACCTGTCGCGGGTTAATTGGATTCTTTATGCGAATATACTTGTCCCTCCTGACCCATACATCGGCCAATTAGACATGAGCTCTACGATGTCCCAAATTCAGTTATTTCTAAACCTAAGCAGCGATGCTTAGAGGTCATATCATGCTGGACATCGACCCTTCCGCTTGCCTTGATTAACGTTTCCTTGCTTTTGTGTGTAACGTACCCGCTAATATGAATTAATACAATTTTCTATTTGGCTGATGTAAAGAAATGCAGCCATACGCGAATTTTATTTGAACCTTGTAATTTAAGTTTATTTTTGGTTATATTAGGTAAGTGAAAATATTATTATATTTAGCTGGTACGCACATATAATATTATACCTCCGTAACCACTAATAACTTGTAAGTGTATAATGAATATTATTAATAAACACTATTTAAATTATTGAAATTAAACTACTATATACGGATTTTATCGCGTTGTTTATTTGATACATTTTTAGATAATTTAGAAACTACTATTATTAAACTTTACTAATTTTTAAGCTAATTAAATTATTAAATCTATTTATATTTAAGTTTACACTTTCCCCGACGTTGCGGTTGCTTTTCAGCAGCCATGGTCACGGGGAGACTAAGATGGTAGATGTCTCAATGTTCCAGTGTACTTATTTCAAAGTACCCAAACATAATTTAATTTATTATTTAATAATATATTTAATTAGATAATTTAATATATTTAAAATTTCATTGGTGTTTCTATTTACGCAGAATGAGCTCAAAGTGTCATGAAGTCTAGCTGTGGTTTGCTTCTTCTTGGGTTTGACTATTTGAATTACTGAATCCCAAGCTGATGGTACATTCCAACCATCTTCTCTATTAAAATTACAATGATCTTTGATTTCAATTTTACAACAACAACAAATTAGTAGTTTCTAAATTATGTTAAAAAGTGACAATTAAACAACGCAGTAAAATCCGTATATAGTAGTTTAATTTCAATGAATAACATTCGCGTAAACAGAAGACAATATTATGACTATTTAAATTAATGAAATCCAGCTTATTAGACATGAATAGATCTTCTTTACAAATCTAAATTCAAAACCAAATCTTGATATTCCAATTTCACGGGCGACCTTTACACCCACAATAATATAGTAAAACAAGTAATATCACAAAAGCAAGGCCTCCTTTATATTCTTTGAAAGACAAAATTTCTTATTCGACCTATCCGAATTCCCGCCACGAATTTGCCAATGACGTTTCTTCAATACTTCGACCGAGTGTTTTCTTCTTTCATTTATTATTTTCGTTTGTCTTTAGCCACCGTTCTTGGCTCGAAGTCGGCACAGGTTTGAAAAGTAATTTCCATTGGCCTCTAGACCAATATCGTTGTTTTTGAAAACTCACTACCAACATTTCGCGGGCTTTTCTTTTTTTACCTCCACGTTACAAAATTCTGATCGTTCGACGTGTTTACTTAGAAAATGAGTGTTTTGATATTCTTTTGTTTTGGTATATCTTAGCATGGCATAAACAGTTCGGAAACAATATTTGAATATCGAAGTACTTTAAAATTATTTCTAGCGTTCAAAGTTTTAGCTGAATTCAAAAGATTTTTTGAATGCCTTCTGGTCCTGTCCTGAAATTTGTTTAAAAGAGCTTGTTTTTATTTATTTCGTTTAAAAGCGCCAATTTTATTTATGAATCATTTTTAATCTTTGCGTTAGTAGACAAGCAAACAGTTTGCCTTATGGAAACCGATTACTGTAATCTACCTCGAGTAATATCAAGTGTAGGAGTCGGGGCAACCCCAGGCAAAAAATAAGGTGAGATCAAAGAAAACGAACGGGCGATGCAGATATATAAGTCTACAGCATTCTCACTTACCGGTGGAAACTAATATTTGAAAAAGATAGACTTGACTTATATATATATCGAAAATTAGGTTTGACGGAATTTTATCATTACAACAATACACTTTTTTGATAGCTTACCAAACTTAAAACTTAAACCACGTTATTTAAAAAAGTAAGTAAAATTATTAAAAAATATTGCATTTTTAATCTCTATTATAAGATTTTTGACATTAAAGTCGCAAATAAAATATATAAAATACAGTAAAAATCATGTTGAGCGCTGCTATTGAAGCAATAAAAAAAGCGAGAGAGGTTATTAAAATACGTGACGCAATCGAGGTCTATTTATTCCATCCATATACTCACCTATATACAAGCATCCTCACGGGGATTACTAATGGACGGGATCACTGTGGCTTATTTTTAATCAAATCTGTTCCACGCCTGTCCATATTCATTATTCGGGCACATTCAGGAACAGAATTAAGTCTGGCAATATTTAGGCTGCTTTCCAATTTCAAAATGAACCATTTAGTCGGAACGTTCTTATTAATTGATTTTGTCCTATCGACTAATGAGTCTGGAGTGCCATCAATAAATATATTGGATATTTAGTTATTGATTGATTGACATTTTAATGTTACTCTTCCTTTTTTAAAAGACACCTCCGCTCTAGGAACTTTTCCTGTGTCGCGTGTGAAGTCCCTTCATAAACATTCAAACAACGGGCACAAAAAAAAAACCCAGACTGAGACCAATCATTTATGGATCACAAAAAGTTTGGTCCCGTGTGTGATTTGAACTTAATAATCGGTGTAGTAATGGTGGCTAGGCAACCATTTAAACCACTACGCCATCCGTGTAGTCTAATTTATTATGTTTTGTCTCTAAATATCTAAAATCCTTATCACCACGTGTATCTATGATAACTCTATGATAGATGTGCCCGCGGTTTCACCCGCGTTTATTATTACTGTGTCGCCCCCGTGGGTCGTAGCGTGATGTTATATAGCCTATATCCTTCCCCAAAAAATAAACTATCCAACAATAAAATAATTTTTCAATTCGAACCAGTAATTGCCGAGATTAGGGCGTTCAACCAAACAAACAAACAAGCTCTTCAGCTTTATAATATTAGTATAGATAACTGCTTGCAATACTATATCTATTGTGGTTTAAGTTTCCAGTCATGTTTGTGGCCGATCGGCAAGTCGATTTAAATTCTTTTAGGTTATTAATTAGGAAATTGTCAATAACAGCACGGCGTCCGGAAATGTAGTCGGAGGACGACGACAGACTAGCTTCCATGTATGAATAGGTGCTTAAAAAACAAAATTTATTTAGTTTGCAGTATGCCATTACATCCCATTGTTTGATCTTTATTAGCAATTTTAGCTCATAAATAATATTTTTTAAATACGAATGCGAATTTGTTTGTTTGTTTTTACACTTTCTTTTTTCACTTTCGTATCTTAACTATTTGACTGCACATCATGAAATTTCACATACACGATTTCAAAGGTACAGAAAAGGACGTAGAGTACCTTTTATCCAAAAAAGGGACTATTTTCGAGGGTTTGCTAGTATTGTCTAATAGTAATGCGTGTTTTCAAAATCTACGTGTTCCATTTTTGACAAGGAAAATAGATGCAGAATCTGTTAAAAATGTTTTTGTCAAAATTGCTATCGAGTCTTGGATTATCTTACGGCGATAATAGTCAAATTTGGAACTAAAAGGAAGTTTCGGATTTGACCATTCACGAACACTTTAAATTCAGCTATCCTTTCGAGATAGTTCATCCCAAAACTCCAATTATGAAGTATTAATACGAATAACGTTTATACGCATAGTTTTCAAAATACTCTATTTGGTTCTTATTTTGACAGTCAACATGCAAGAATGCTTATGAATTTGAACAAATACATACAAACCATCCGCTTATCTTGTTACGGGGGCCAGTCAGTGTAGACCGGCGACACTTCGACCCAGTGGGATCTTTTGTGAACCATCCGCTTAAATACAAGTTGAGTGTACACACTGGTCTGTACATACTATCAACATTACATCAACATTTTAGTTGGTTGATAATTTTAGTCGTTATTTGTTTACGGTATGTTAATGTGTATACGATTTCACGAATCGGTTTGTTGATTCGGTTTTCAGTAGAGTTAAGAAATATATTTAAGTTCATACAAATATAATATTGTCTTCTGTTTACGCGAATATTATTCATTGAAATTAAACTACTATATACGGATTTTATCGCGTTATTTATTTGATACTTTATTACATAATTTTGAAAACTGTTACACTACTACTATTATTAAACTTTACAAATTTTTAAGCTAATTGAATTATTATTAAACTATTAAGACTATTTAGATTTAATTTAATTTTACACTTTCCCCGACGTTTCGGTTGCTTTTCAGCAGCCATGGTCACGGGGAGACTAAGATCTTAGTCTCCCCATGACCATGTGTAACAGTTTTAAAATTATGTAATAAAGTGTCAAATAAATAACGCGATAAAATCCGTATATAGTAGTTTAATTTCATACAAATATATTTTATAAAACATTTATTTCTGATTTGTCTTACTTATAATAGTAAACTAAAAGCTTATTATATATCATTCAGTTTTACTTTCAGACTAAATTTGTTTTCTTATAAATAGAGATGACAAAAAAGAAAGACTGTGCAAAGACATGGGTCTCTGTGTATTATCTGTGGCTACTAGTATGCTATAATTTTTACTTAATAAGACAAGTAAGAAAAATAGACTACCGAATACAGTATTGCTTTTTTAATATACAGCGTGTAACATACGTGGAGTAAGTTAATCAGGATATAAAATTGTAATTATACAAGTAGATGAAGTAAGTAAGGTGTAACAATATAAAGACACCAATAAACCATATATGTTAAGTATGGTACTGTAATAAAAAGTAGCCACAAATGTAAAGATTATTATCTGAAATAAAAAAGTGTTGCGAAATTATTCATCCACCAAAGGTCCCCGATTATGTTGGGGGAGAAAACGCGGTCCGGACCCAGGTTCGGAAAAAAAAAAAAAAAAAAAAAAAACATACGTGGAGTGGTGTGGTTATATTGTAATGTCTAATTGACCCTGTTACTACCGTAAAACACAATAATTTTTGTATATAAATATTTCTTAATAGACTTGAAAATATTTAACACATTAAACTTATCACCGGATTAAAATTTACTGAAGGTAAAAAGTACCCTCTCTCTGTCTCTCTTTACAAACATAAATATTGCCACAAGTCATTGTCACATGATGTGCAGACGTCACGTGGTATGGGAACCATAGCTCTACATTTGTTATAGGTAGCCTACAGCAGCTTATATCAAAGACAAGCCAACGTGAGGCTGCTTTAATGGAGACTAACATTAATCAGACGGTAAATAACCACAAATCATCGCTCGCCATGACACAACGGTGTTGACATATACACACACGCAATAATTTATCTGTATTAAGAAACTATTTACGATGGAGATATTAATAAACATGAAATTAGGATTTACACAATACATACATAATTTAATTGTACATTTTAAACACAGTGCTAAAACAACATTCTTTGCTCCCGTACAACCCTTTACGTACTAATAAGAGACTAAAACATAAAGTTTGCCCTTCTATAGGGAATCGGTGGTCCACAGCATTCTCTGGAAAATTTTTCGGCTTCCTAGGAAAGTACCTCTATAACAAAATAAATGAGAAATTACAAATTTATTCACTTACACATTATAATTGTAAAAGAACTCTCTCTCTCTGGCTAAAGTCCCTTAGTTATGAGGAAACTGAAAATCTTTTGCATATTCCCTCTTAATAGATTGTTAAGTATTACATATCCATCCAGCATCAACAAGCTAACAGATCTCCTGGCTTGCCAGCAGATTCTGATCCCAAGATAATCTGTCCCCATTTGTCGTAGGGTTAGCACACACACATAAAACGTATACACATACACCCACACGTCACGCATACACGCACACACACGTACCCTTGTACACACGCATACTCACACACACATACACACACACACACACACACGCACACACTCACACGCACACACACACACATACAGACACACACACACACGCACACACACGCACGCACACACACACACACATACAGACACTCACACGTGCACGAACTCACTCCATATCTTATAGTCTACTCAATTACTCACCTCACATATTAAAGGTACATAATTGTAAAATCAGGTCACTCCTATCCGAGCACTAACTTGTCTGGAGTCAGGAGAGGCTGGTAATCTGTCATACAGGTCTACCTAGTACAGAAACCAGTCTCTCACACAGATTCACCCTTTTATAAATGTAACCCCTAGCTTAAGATTCTGATTTTTTGTAATTATTTCTGTGTGAGAGAGTAAATAAACGATTATTATTATTATTATTATTATTATTATACACAATACACAATAACTAGCTTTTGCCCGCGGCTTCTATTGCGTAAAAGTAGCTTAGGTTATGTTAGTAAGAGTACTTTTTTAAGTAAAATATAGCTTATGTTACTTCGCGAATAAGGCTTTCTAATGACAAAATAATTTTTAAAAACGGTTATGTTTTTGAGTAAAATCCTTACAAACAAAAAAAATAATATTGTAAAGAGAAAATATTAGGTGTTTTGTTTGTTTCATACATTAGTATAAAAATATAAAAAAGTAAAATATAGCTTTAAGTTAAACTCAAAAGTTCTTAAAATATTAGTTCAATGGATTTAGCAGGATGCTGGAACAAGTACATACTTACGATAGTAGTAATAAGTTATTTTGGAACAGATGAATTTAACATTTTCACATAATATTTTGCCCCATGTAATCCCTATTTGTGACTTCAACAGTCGTTGCTGCACGAAATACAAATACTCTCTGTGGCCGTACCAATTGTTATTTGCGTACCCCAAAAAAAACTTTCAATAAAAGTAACGAAGAGCAACGATAACAGCTTTTATTTCTCTTCCAGCATTGACATGAAATAGGTATAGTGCGCATAGTACGAATAATAAATAATGTTTTGAAGAGAGTAATTTATGCGAAAGCGCCAAAAGTAACGTATGGCGTGTGACCTAGTTTTGTAAAACAAATATTGTGAGACACTGTTTGTGCTACGTACATAGTTACACAGACTTCTAGCTGTTGCAAACTTAAGTTTGCAACAGCTAGAAGTCTGTGTAACTATGTACGTATGTTGATTAATCAAATCCTTCGGAATATGGAAAAGAAAATATGACATGAATGTATGTAAATGTGAATGTGTGAGTGTAAAGATCGGTATTTATATTTGTGCAAACATTGGTGCCTCGTTAGGATATTTGTAAAAAGTGTTTTTATCCGTAGCAAAGAGGTGTCATTCGACACTATAAATGCTGTCGATCCAAGAAAATTTTTGTTTTTTGAAAATGTTTACACTAAATTTAGAAGTAATGCAGCAAAGCTGATTATAACCGCTCGGGTACTGTGGGTAATTTGTTTTATTTATTGCATCGAATTAGGCGTTAATAGACAGAAATCGATTGTAGTAAAATATTTGGGAAGAGAAGAATTCGCCACGCATCCTTGGATTGCCTACTTCAACTATTGCAATAGCTCCTTAGTTGCCAAACTGTCCTGAGGAATGTTTCGCATTGAGGCGAAACACGTTTTGACACATATTTGCGTTTGAAGCGGAATACTGCAACTTGGGGTACACCCGAATCCACTAAGCGAGTGCTTTTACTAGAGGAGTTCGGTATTGTCAACCTTTTGCAATTGTCGGGGTGGACAATGCGAGAATACGTGGCGGGTTTTAACTACCCAATTATTTTATTTGTTTCATTATTATTAATATGTCGGAGAATAGGACGGCAACTCGCTTTTGAGATGATGAAGCAACAAAATATAAGCGCGGTATTATACTTCGTACGTATACTAATGATAGGCAAATACAAGAGAAATAAAACAATAAAGGTTGACTGTGATTATCTCTGATTTGATCCGTAATGCAGCGAGTTCGTCACCCGAATGTATCCGCACACGAGTCTCCGCCGCTTATATAACGTCAATATGACACTGACAGTTATAACTGTCACTCTAACTGACACATTGGCTCTATGGCGACCTCACTTAAGCTTACGCTTGACGATCCGAAACAAACCAATAGATGGCGCTTTATTCAACTTCAATTACAGAAATAAATTGCATTCCAATGATTATTTTCTTAACACTGCGATAAATATAATAATATCAGCCCAGTATTAAACTGTCCCACTAACAGGTTTCTTTTTAGTGTGAGAAGGGTTAAGCCATAGTCCACCACGCTGGCCCAGTGCAGGATGGCAGACATCGCATAGGTATTTTCGAAAAACGGAATACTTTTAGACATGCAGGTTTCCTTTGGATGTTATCCTTCACCGGCCTTTGTCGGCCTCGATGGCGTAGTGGTTAGTGTAACCGACTGCCACGCCTGAGGTCGCGGGTTCGATTCCCGCACAAGTCAAACATTTGTGTGCATGAATATGGATGTTTGTCTTGGTCTGGGTGTTTCTATGTATAATATGTATGTATTTACAAAAAAAAAGTATATATGTATGTTTATCCATTGTCTAGTATCCATAGTACAAGCTCTGCTTAGTTTGGGCTAGATGGTGTTGTGTGTATGTGGTAGAATATTACCGTTAAAGGGCATTATAATAAAACTAAAAAAGTCAGAGATGCGCCTTGGGATCCAAATCAGAAACCTCTGCGTGGTAGTCCAACAGTCTCACTAGGCCGTAGGCTATTGTTATTGTATCAGTTTAATCTAGTATTATACTATACATAGCCTAATACTGTGTATATATATATGGAGCTGTATAACTAATCTATAATCATATTAATACTGGTATCTATAAAATATACTGTATCATAAATCGTGCATCAAAACGTTTGTCAACCGCAAGACCGTAGCTAACTAATTAAATATTCTATACCTACCTACCCCAAAAAAACGACATTCACAAAAAGAAATTTACTATAGTCACACTAAATCGAATGTCTAGCTCACTTCAGAAATTCAATTATTTTTCACTTACATAAGTCCTTTCGGAATTTTAAACTAACATCACTAAAGCGAGATGGGAATAATCCTAATAGCGTCTGACATTTTCATATTTCCATTCCGTTTTTCCTCTGCGAACTAATTTACGTACATCCTTTTGATGGCAACGACAACATCTAACCCTCACAACGTTTCAAATGGCAAAGTAAATTTGTTTAGCCGAATGCATTACTCCAGCCATTTTGGTTTCAACCGTGACTTGATCATTTTTATTCTGGGATCTGGCTTTTGATAAAATTAACTTGGTTGGAAGGGCGAACGAAAAATTTAGTAAAAGTATTTTTACGATACGTGTATTATAAGGATTGATTGGAGAATATACCGAGCAGAGCAAGTCTCATATATCTTTACTAAATTCTCGTTCCTGTAAAGGATTTTCCGATAAAGCTATTAACGCTGATTTCACGCGTTATCTATAATTATTCTTATCGTGAAACAGATAGATGAAATATAATATTGACGTTGATATGATATTGAATATTGACGTAAAAAATATAAAATACCACGAATTTTCTGTTATAAAAGACGATGTAAAATACAACAGATGACATTCATAAATCAACAAGCACCAATATTTCTAAAATGTAAACTACCTTAAAATTGGTGAACAGTTAATGGATTTGGTTTTCACGAAATGAAATTAAAAGTAAATCTGCCGAAAAAGTCTTTCAAAATAACAAAGATCTTTAAATAAGTACCTACTCCATACAGAATTAAAACATACGTGTAAATAATCAAGCCTTGTTATAGACTACGCTTGAACTTAGCACGATCAACAAAACCACAGTATTTTTTCCTAACCTAAAAGAAATCTAAAAGTTACTTCGAAAAATATTATCTGACGACCATCATTAAAAAAAGGACGTCGGTGACAGAAATAACTTGTTGGAACAGTCACAATTATCCACACTCATTAAAAGAAACCAAGTTCAACGCATTCTGACAAAAAGTTAATCCTTAGGCTGAAACGATTAAGTACGCTCAGTCGCGTACTCTCGATTGAAAAATGGCGCCTTGCTCCGCATTTCTCTCGTGATCATTTGCATATTTAGACGACATTTGCGTTTATTTTCACTGATTGTCCTCAATATATCGCATTGTCTCATCGGTTTTGTATTGGAATGAGATTTGGGGACGGATAATTCTTCGCTCTCTGAATTCTTGATTACGCAAGTTCTGCAGTTGGCTGTTTTATTTGATTGTGATTTCTTTTATATTTATCCAACGGTTGGTGGATGGAGAAAGCTAGTAAGTTAAGAGAAAAATTCCTGTTTAAAATAAAAACACTTCTTATTTTCGCTTGGCTAGTTTACGTATCTCACTACGGCGTCACTCACTATATGTCTATGGTTTTCAGTATTTGCTAAATGTGACGCTTGAAGTATTATATCACTTTGTCGTATAACACCATAATTATATTTAACCGTTGTTTTAATAAAACAAGATATTTGGTTTAAAGAAATTTATTTCCCATAAGAACATACAGTCCACTTATAATGATATGATGATGCACAGAGTTAAAAATAATTATACAATAAAGTTACCTTTAGAGACTTATTTCTTAAGCTTATTCGCTTATTCGTTATACCATTCTTTTATATCGATGGAAATCTATTGAACAGCTGTGCTCCTTAAAAAAATATGGATTTTCACCGTAATTAGTGCGTGAGTTAAGGATGCTATTCCAATAGATATATGCCTACTCAGCTCTAAATAAAACATAGACCAGATGAAGGACCCTGAGGTTTGACCTGGGGATGGTGGGCTTTGTGGGCCTGCCCGCCATCCGTTCAGCACCAGGTCCGAGAGGCGGCGTGCGTGTTCCCACGCGCGCCTCTGTGTCGAGTCCGTCTCCCCTCTAGGGGGGACAGTAGGGATTATTTATGGGAAGTGCCTATAGGGTAGGTCTTTTGCGTAGTGGCCTGCCTTTTCATACGGCGGGCCGTAACCTCGACGGGGTCGCGAACGCATGTGCAAATGATTCGTGCGGCCCCGTCGATAGTGGTTTTGTTGAGGAACACCGTGGTAGGTTTAGTCGGTAATCCGGGAGGTACTTTATCATCTTAACATCTTCTTTTACCCCGGCGAGTCCGACATAACCCCTCCGCCCGCCGCCGCGGAGGGGTATGTGTCATGCATAACCCACGTTAAAAAAAAAAAAAAAACAAAGATGAAGGAGCTGACATAGCATTTTACATAACACGAGTAAGGCAGTGTGTGAAACTAAATGGAAAGTTCTAAAACAAATTATGCTTATAATACTTGTTACTGGAAACCCGTGTAAACTTCGAATGTTCTAGAACAAATAATGCTGATTATCACTTTGAACCTCGGTTATATAAAACTGGAACTAACTTTTATTGTACTTAGTTTATAATTTATAATTTAATTTAGATTCATTCTGTTCTCGCCATCGACTCTGTAAACACCTTGCTTTCCAAATAAATATATTTTTTGGGATTCGCTGTTACTAAACCTTGACTCGTGCGCTGATAATTATTCCACAGCTTATTTTCAATATGAAGTAAATACAAACGCGAGTTTACTATGTAGACATAGAAAATGGATAAAAGAAAGAAAAGTAGTTACCATGCAAATATCTTGGCGACTACTTAATAACCTCAATAATAACAGCACTGAAACAAACCATAACGCCCCATGAATAAACATACGTTCAATTTACAACATCAATCTAACTAAAACATTATTTCCGTTTTTTACAAAATGGAGGCCAATAAACAAAACACATTACGAAAACAGCCTGAACACCGAACTGCGAACGAATGGACGACCATTTATAATTCAATTGTCCAACCCGGATTATTTGGTATAACAGAACAAATCAATTATTCACGCCCAACCTGCATCTATTTACTGAATTTCAAATAAAAGGTAAAATTTTTTACGTCGGGAATGTTGAATAAGCCTGTTATTATGTTTGAATGGTTTTTTATTACAAAGAGGGGTAGCATGACGTATTTTATCGTAAATATGAATTTTGAGGTTTGTTAGTCAAATACTATCCAGGAATGCTGATTGTGAGTTCACGAACACTTTAATCTTGGGTCGTGGATTTTAATTCGGTATTTCAGCCGGGGAATATTTTAAATCATATTGAGAAGGTAGGAATTATGACCGATACATGGCAAGAATCTTTATTTTTTATATTGATATCCTAAATTTAACAGTTAATGTCACTTAGCATTAATGGTTTCCTTTATCGCCTTCAAATGGGTCTGATGCAAATTGCGAGAGAAAAGTAATTGCTATTTTAAGTAAGATGATAAATGCTAAACTGACTTGACCACATGTCGATATGGCGTAAACTGGTATAGTCGAGGTTTACTTACTAGGTATTAAGCTACATAAACATTGTCAGCTATTGAGTCGCAGTGGCACACCGGCGGCCAGACACAATTGATTTTCTGGTATCCTAAGACTTGACAGATTAAGGTAAGATATGAACCATTGGTCTTCTCAGTAGATGAGATGGATTCACGTTATGTTTCAATCTCTTAGACAGTTTATGTCTTACAAAGGCATTCAAACGTAATTCACCTTTTAATTTTGATACGTAGTTTTATGGCGAATACGACAGCATCATATTCATTTTATCTTTAAATTAAAAAAAGCAAGGCGCGCTTTTAATGGAGAATAGCTTTAAGTAAGCATACTTTAATCAGTTATTGATACAAAAATATATAAATAAACTGTACATCGAGAAATTGGAAAAGCATCTCTTTTTTATATTTTTCCAACAGTGGAGCAATCAATCGTGGGTGTGGCAGACGTTTGCAGAGCGCAAAAGAAACGTCAATAAACGACAAGAAAATTTATGTCTTCCTTTAGGAAATTGAAATTTCGACCTCCGGCCGTCAAGTGGGGACTGAATGTACTCCTTGAATGTTGGGATTAAGCCTTTTGTATCGATTATTCTTGACGATTAAATGGTTATTTTTCTGTCTAGGGAGTTTGTCTTGTAAAAATAATTTGCTGTCACGTTCAATTTAATATTTTGAAAGCAGGTAGAAAGGTTTTTTAGGAGACTTGAGAACTCCGACACTAGGGAATTAGTAAGTTGAAAATAATAAGACGATGTCACGAATTCACTATTACAATCCTAAAAAAATTTATAGATGTAAAATTTGAGTTTGTTCCTTTGTTTTTTTGTTACGCTTACAAGCCTTAACTAGTAGACCGATCATCATAAAATTTCGCATACGCCATTGTCAGGCGTACAGAAAAGACATAGGATATATGTTCCCGAGGAATAAAAGATTTACATAACCTCCATTACATACATACCCACGCGGGCAAAGCCGCGTACAAAATGTAGCAGTATTTTTTTTAAATAATAATATAATAGTTTATTGTTTCTCTCTCACATAGGTACATAATAAGAAATCACACAAAATAAACTTAATCCAGACATATACATATTGCCAGCTACGTGAGAGACTAGTATCTGTACTAGACTCAATCTGTATGACAGATTACCAGCCTCTCCAGGCACTGGACTCGTGCAGTACTAGCATGTCAGGTAAGTGTCCCGGTGGGCGTGTATAAGCATTACTACCAATTGGCAGTATGCAGTATGTTTAAGTTATAAATGAGAGAGAGGAGAGAGTGTGTGAGTGTGCGTATGCGTGTGAGTGTGCGTGTGCCTGTGCGTGTGTGTGTGAGGGTGTGTGTGTGTGTGAGTGTGTGTGTGTGTGTGTGTGTGTGTGTGTGTGTGTGTGTGTGTGTGTGTGTGTGTGTGTGTGTGTGTGTGTGTGTGTGTGTGACGGTGTGTGTGTGTGTGTGTGTGTGTGTGTGAGACGGTGTGTGTGTATACCAAAGTGTCACAAGTGTGATGCTTTCGACGCTTGTTTGTGAGAGTAGTGCGGTCAAAAGCAAGCGTAGAATGCTGCTTTAGAACGATCCCTAAAACAAACAGTTGCCTCACTGTCAGGACATCAGTAAGCTGGTACAGGTTTTAAGTGGGAAAAAGAAACGGCAAGGACCTTACCTTCAGGACCGCTCTTTGCGCTCTCTCTAATTTCATCAAGCTATTTTTACATGCCCCGCCCCACACAGTGACACAATAACCTATAACTGATTGACAGAGGGCTAAGGGCCAATAATTATAATGGTAGCAAGTTCAGAGAACCAAAAAGCTATCTAGGCGTAGCGGCAAGCCTTTAAAGTCTGTGTTTGTCTCTCATAAGACCGTAGAACAACATTTCTTTTATATCATGCTATACTATGATAATATCGAAAAATAAATAATTCAAGCAAAATTATAACAAAATTATATCATTCTGCGTAAATAGAAACACCAATGATTAAATTATGTTCGGGTACTTTGAAATAACTACACTGGAACATTGAGACAACTGCCATCCTAGTCTCCCCGTGACCATGGCTGTTGAAAAGCAACCGAAACGTCGGGGAAAGTTTAAAAATAAATTAAATCTAAATAGTTTAATAATAATTTAATTAGCTTAAAAATGAGTAAAGTTTAATAGTAGTAGTTGTAGTGTAACAATTTTTAAAATTTTGTAATAAAGGGTCAAATAAACAACGCGATAAAATCCGTATATAGCAGTTTAATTTCAAAAAATTATAACAAGTTAATATATAGTCAATAAACCATATATTATATCTTCTTATTATTGGAGGAAATGTGATGAGATGAGATGAGGCATGAGTAAGAACATATAGGTACAGTACTCTAATTAGTAGGAATTCACGCCTTGCTTAGTATCGCTGAATGAGTTTACTTATTACAAACCTAAATACTGATGTTATATTATTTACATTCCCTAGGCCACGAGGAGCGAATCTAGATAAATAATTTAGTTTAATAAAACTTGCCACCGCAGTTTCACTTGCCTCCTGTTCAATCGAACCTCGTCCTAACATCGCAATTTATTTGTTCATTCAACTGAATCCGGTCAAGGTATTATCATAACTAAGGGTACTGAAATTTTCTTACGATTCGGGTCCTTTCTACAAAAGAAAGCGATCCCCGGAACCTTTACCTATAAACGTTTTTACATCTCATGACTTTCCACAAAATTGAATTTTGCACAAAATTCTTCTTATTCGGATTTCTAACTTTTTTTAAGGGTTAACGAGTTTCAGAAGTATGTTTATTAAGAATTCTTATAATATTTTTGTTTTGTATTTATGTTTGTATAAAAAGTATATAACAATTGGAAAATAAAACCTTATTTTAGATAGCTGTGAATGCTGGGTGAAAGTATACTTATGGATTTCGATAGTATCATAAGTACAGAAAAGCTGTTGCTGAAAACATTTTATAACATTCGCATAAACGTAATACAATATTGACTTCAAAAATCTTAAAATCTGATGTTAGCTTATAAATCTGTCATCTGTTGGTCTACTAGTAGTGTGTGCTAGTGCTGGATGTGCTTTATTTTTGCATCCGTTAGTAAAAAAGTTATTTTTTTTAACACAAGAAATATTAAATTATTTACCATATTATTTGGATGATGTAGAGTCGGCCAAAAATGTGGTAGACCACATTTTTGCCATTGAGGTTCATTTGAACATCATGATAGTGACCATTGCTATCTTTTTCATGCATTGTATTTACGTCATGTCATATGTCAAGTTAGAAAAATCAATTTCTTCTCTCTTAGCCTTTATTATTCCCAAGTCACTTGGGGTCGGCTTTTCTAGTCTAACCGGATTTGACTGGATATCAGTTTTTAAACAAAGCGGCTGCCGCCTGACCACCGCAACCCGAAGGCTAACGATACCCTAAGGCTAGACATGTCAGGATATTAGAAGGTACTGACTTTTCCAATAACGACAGCCATAGATGTCCATGGCAGCCGGGATCGACGGCTTAACGTGCTCTCCGAGGCACGGAGCAGGCGATAATTGTCAATCAATACGCGCATAATTTCGAAAAGTCATATAACTTCCGAAAGTCAGAGGTGCGTGACGTGGGTTCGAGCCCAAGACCCTCTGCATTGCAGTCTGTTGGTCTCCCCACTGAGCTATCGCAAAAGTCAATCTTAACGATAATTAGATCTCACAGAAAGTTTTGTTAAAACTGGTATGCCACTTTCTTGTCCAACTGTACTCGTATTTTTAGATATGCTGCAAAACCAACTAGTCAACTTTCATACGATATGGTAAGCGAGTCCTATGATAGCGTACGTACTGCTCACCACTACCATTTAAATATGTACAGCGTAGGTATACTATTCTTATTAGGCATTTTTTGGTCTTGAATGTAAAATTTATAAAGGTCAGCCACTCTCTATACGCAAGACGCCAATATTAGGCGGACAACATATACCATATATTTGTATATGGTAAAGATTATATTTAGAGGTGACAAGCATAAGAAAAAAGGCAGCCTGCTTTCCTCATGAGGCCTTTTAAAGCTTAAAATCTTTCAAACGGATCATTTTTATAAAAAAGCAATCTATATTTAAGCACGCAAGCACGAATTGTCACCGCAGGACTGCCTATCGTAATAATTCGTGATAGCGTACTGAAATATGTATGAGGATACAAAAACCTCACTGATAATATTATTCGTGTTAAAATTAACTGCCTCCATGGCGCAGCTGTAGTGAATACGACTGCTGTGCATGAGATCTAGGGTTCGAATCCCGAGTCGGGCCAAGAAAAAAGTTATTGGGTTGTTCTGTTAAGAAATCTCAATAGCAGCCCGGAGTTATAAAGTTGACGGTGTTAGATACCCCCGTGCCTCGGCAAACACGTAAAGCCGTTGGTCCTGCGCCTAATCTCTCGATCGTGTTGGATTACCGTCCCATCGGATCATGAGAGTTAGGGTACAGAGAGTGCACTTGTGTTTGCGCACACACTTGTGCACTATAATATCTCCTGCGCAGATAGCCAGTCTCCGTTAAGAAATGCCGCCGTGACCGAAATTCGTTCTGGAGGACATTATGTGCCAACATATTTTATTAAGATCAATTTACCTTTAAATGCATATAATTATGTACTTTTATAAGCAGTATTGTGATATTTTTGAGAAGCAAACAGTAACAGCGTGTATTGAACATCTGAATTTCGCCAAATATTTTTAAGTCTCATGTAATAAGAGGCGAGTGATTTACCTTATATCGGACATAGTCATTGGACCAGTGCTAAACAGTGAGAAGCTGTGCCTGGATATAACAATATACATATATATATAAGCCTGGTCTGGGTGTGTAATCGCTCACTTATATTAAAGTATTACATCATGCGATCTGCTATGTATTTATTGAACTGAATCTAATTGTAATTATTCTTTAAATACGGCGTACGCCGCTTTTTGACTTAAATGTGGAATATAAAATATCAAACATTTCATGCGATAAATTTCGAAATTTATATTTTGTGATTTAATACTTTCAGCTATGAATGTAGCAATAAGGCAATATTTAAAAAAAATCTCGCTACAATTAAATATTTTTACCATTATAGTTAAGCCTGGGGTAGAAAGCGACTGTTGTACGGGTCAGGTAACTCGTCAATAGGTATTTCTGTCAAAAAAAACAGAATAAAGTTCATAGCACATATCAACTCGGAAACGGATCGGCACCGTATCAACTCGAGCTGTGCAGTATTCTTTGTATGAAACTCCCTACTGCAACGCACACTATAGTGAGCGATAAGCACTTAACAGTATGTCATTGTTAGTAGTAGCGTGGTACGAAAATATCATAACTGCAATTAATTCGTCTGAGTTTAATAGCATGTGGTAATATTTAAATATCGAAAAGTGGACCCTATGAACAAATTAAATTTCAAATTCAAATTCTCGCTTATCCTGATCCTAACTAATATCATAAATGCGACTGTGCGTTTGTTTGTTTGTTTGTTACGCTTTCACGCCTTAACTACACGACTAACCATCTTAAAATTTCGCATTCACGTTATTAGGAAAACAGAAAAAGACACAAGGGTACCATTTCATCCAGGAAAAAGTACTGTTACTAAGTCAGGTTAGATTTACGCGAGCGAAGCTGCGAGAAAAATCTAGTTTTATAAAAAATGATTACATATTTTAATTTAAATTTAAGAAGCTTTTGTTACTAACTCGACCCTTCCCATGGTTACAAAACAAACTTTGTCTGATATCTTATTCCATATAACATGGACAGTTCAAACAAGTGACAGGGGCTCCCTAAGGCGGCCTGATATTTGTACAAAAGTTCCTCTCACTACCCTCGAGCGCCCTCATCTAGCCTAGGCAATATTCATCGAGCTCTAATGGAAATATGAATTATTCCGAGACGCTAGTTTGTTCAAGTAATAGAATAGTATGGTTTCAGTGGTTTCTTTGATAGCTCGACAGTCTATTGTTTGTGGAGTGAATGATGAATAACAGTTTCAATCAGAGCTTAGCGTTAATTATTTAGTGACGTTATTTATCAACCTTTGTGTAGTAAAGATGTTCAAAGTAAGTGTATTAGGTATTTACCTGTGAATGTTTCGTTGATGCTATGATGCTTTGTAGTTAATGTCCTCTATTGTGAAGTAGGATATTTTGATTAGAAATGCCGGTAGTTTTGTAGTAAATAATATCAGTCCTTTTTATCAACTGTCCCTATACGCATGGGCCTTTTCTGAGTAGAAGGATTAGGACGTACCCCATCTTGCTAGCCCAGTGGCTCAGACTTAATGTACTGTACTACATATTATGTAAATGTTTTTGAGAATATACTAGTTTGGAAAACTATAAGAGTCTCATAGCTGCAGGTTTCCCTGTGACATTTTCCTTCACCGTTAAAGCAAGCAATCATTAACTATTTAATACGCGCGTAACTTCGAAAACCTATGTGTATGTGGATAAAACCTATGTGGATTAAATTTGCTAAACTAGGTTATCGCTCAATTCTATCTACTAGTTAAACTAATTGATATTATTTTATCCAACAATATTTTTACCTTGTATCTTGTATCTTATGTGGGGGCCAGTCAGTGCAGACCGGCGACACTTCGACCCAGTGGGATCTTTTGTGTCGACACTCTCCCAATAACGACTGTCATAGATGTTCATGGCAGCCGGGACCGATGGCTTAACGTGCTCTCCGAGGCACGGAGCAGGCGATAATTGTCAATCAATACCCACATAATTTCGATATTTTTACCTTACTGATCTTTTATAGTAGATAATAATTAGAAACGTTGTTTAACGTACATTGGTCAACTTTCTCCATGGTTTAACTATTGTTATGTACCTACATTATATATTTATTATGACACTTGTTTGTTTGCCAGTTTTTTTTTCTCAGCCTTCGTTTGTGTCCCACTGCTGGGCAAATGCCGCCCCTCTCAATCTCCACTGCTCTCGCTCCTGAGCAACGTCTTTTTACCTCTTCATAAACTTTTCTATATCGTTCCGCCATCTCCTTCGTGGTCTACCTCGTCGCCTAGGGCCACCATCCGTTATCCACTCGGTAGATAGTTTGGCCCACCTATCGGGCTTCATGCGGCAGACATGTCCGGCCCAGTTCCACTTCAGCATAGCGGTCTCAGCACCTACATCTTTGATCTGGGTTTTGGAGCGCAGGTCCGTGTTTTTGACGCAGTCCAATCGGCGGATGCCAAGAATGCTACGCTCCATAGCCCATTGACAAACCTTGAGCTTGGACTTTTGAGCCTCGGTCAGTGACCACGTTTGTGCGCCGTAGGTGAGGATGGGCAAAATACACATATCGATGAGTTTCTTTTTGAGCGATGTTAGTAAGTTCCCTTTCATTAGGTCTTTCATGAACCAGAAGCTTCTCCCGGCCTTTTCTATTCGACGATTGATCTCTCGGTCTTGCCTGTTGTCGAAAGATGCTATCTGACTCAAGTAGATATACTCATCGACGTACTGTAGTATTTGTCCATTAACCTCGATCCTACGTTTCCCGCTGTTAGTCATTAGTTGAGTTTTTGACCGATTCATAGTGAGTCCAACCTCAAGGTTCACTGCGCTGAGATCTTGTTTCCCAGTTATTGAAATAAAATTAAACATGAATCCTAACGATGACAACCTCAATACGCTTGCTCGAAGTAAGGTTCACGAATGAAGAACACTCTATAAACGAATATGCAATTTACTTACGAAAGATCTTCCAAAACGCCTCAAATACCAACATAATGTAATTGAACGAAAGTTTACCATATTAATTGCTACGACATCTATGAGTAAATGAAAATTAATATCATTAACTGTGTAAATTTTGGTACAAAAGGTCTATTTAATACGACCTCACCTCATTAATGGTTTGGGTTGAATTCTAAATATTCATAAATGTAACACTGCCGTACAGAAGTCTATTAACTTCCCTTTACATTATTAATGGCGTGTTTAACTTTAAATAGACGTTTGAGCGTGTGTATTTATGCAGAAAATGTTAGCGGTTCGGAATATAACGTAAAGCAGGTATGTACGGTTATGTTATAAAGACTTTACATTACTATCACCACGTCTTTAAACTATACTTATGTCAGTTTTAACTAGCTAGATGTCAATATGTGTGTAGGCTGCAACGCTGCGGTCGCGCTGCTTTGTAAATCCATATAAATAAAAACACGCGTTGCAGCGCTACACCCCCGCTGCGGGCGCGTCAGATTTTCGAACGACTACAGACGGCTGCGCGACGCACAGTAGTCCGGATTTTCAAAAAGGTGGACTTAGGATCGAAAATGTTTATTTTACATAACAAAAATTGTTTTCGATAGAAAATTTAACGCTGATTTATACTTATTACTACAATATTCCAAAAACAAACCGCTATCAAATTTTTTTTAAATATAAATGTTAATGAAAATCTATTTTTTTTATATTCATTCAGTATCAAAGTATAGCAAGCAAACCTTATATTGTGATAAGTACTTGTTGTCCTTAACATAATGACATATAACTTGCATGCGTATCACTGCGGCCTTGACGCCTACAAATTTGTAGGCGCCCTAAACTATCATACACTCTAAAATCTTTTTGTTATCTACTAATTTGATAACTAGACACAGCAACTGATATAACAAGAAGAAAAATAAATTATTTGTATTGTTAAGAATCATACATACATAGATTCACGCCTGGTTCCCAGTGGGGTAGGCAGAGACTACGGATTTCCATTTGCTACGATCCTGACACACTTCTCTGGCTTCATTCACTTTCATCACATTCCTCATACACGCCCGTCGGTTCAAGATGCTCTTAACCTGGCCTTTGTCCAGAACGCCTCCGATCTGATCAAGAAACGTTCGCCTAGATCTTCCTCTTGCCACTGTTCCATGTTAAGAATCATATTGTAAACAATCGGTGATTGGAAAGAGTGACCATGAGTTTATTGCCTGTTTCTTCTTGTGAGAGCTCTGCTCCTCGAACTGGCTTTTCAATACTAAATTTTCATATCATTATAATTGTTTATAGTATATAATATATAACGCATGAAGCCATGATGAGATCTTAAGCTGCCTATATTTTATTTTATTTATAAGGGAAAAAAAACAATTACATGTTAAAGTATAACAAGATAGTGTTTTACATTAAATTGTCTAACGTATAATCAACAACATTGTTCACGGATTAACAATGGAAAATGAAAGTGATCGTAAACACAATTTAATGAATTTGACAATTTTTAACAAACTAAATCTATAAACGTAACATTTTACGTAACCTAAGGTGATTTAAACAATTCAAAAGCTTTTCGTTTGAATTGTTGATGAGTGAGATAAAATATATCCAGCTGAATAAGATAAGTAATGTTTGCTTCAACAATATATTAGATAACAATATATTAAACGTATTTAAGGACATTTGTTTAAGGAAGGTAATTTATCCTAAACTTTTAAGTTTAGGACTGCCTTCGTAATTAGTGTTTAAAAGCCGTCGAAACCTTTACCTTCGATCTAAATAAATAAAAAACAGCTAGTAAATTAGAATATATTATAAAGATCTAGAAAATCCTAAATATGTTGTAATTTCATTAAATACAATTAATGACTTACTAATGATTAGGTCATTAATTGGTTTTTAATGAAATTAGATGTGTAATGACATCTCTGATACTCTCAAGATAAAATATTCAGCTCTTTAACATTAAATATGAATTGAAATGATACCATTATAGTGGGTACCTAAATATGAAGTCAACCACAATTCTAATTGCGACGTATTTACCGGGAGAGAAAATTAAAACCGTGCTCTTGGGACTCGGACAGATATTACAAAACCAAAAATTATATAGAAGATATATTCCATATATTAATACTATCCTGTAATTACTGAGGTATTAACTGAAACGTGTAATTATATTTAAGTAGCAGATATCCTAACTAATATTATAATGAGAAATTTAGTAAAAAGTAGTTATTTTGGTGCAGTTGAATATTAAATGCACATATTTTGCCCCAATATGTGACTTCAACAGTCACTGTTTAAAAAGTTTTCATTCAGAAGAAGTACTGTTCCCGGAGATGAAAATTGACATAACTATACATTTACGCAAGCGAAACCGCGAGCAAAATCTATCAATATTATAAATTATTACAAATGGTTATTAATATGAAATTGAAATAATGAAAGGATACTATAATGACAACACACAAATAAAATATTATTATATACGCCACTATTGTAGACATACATATATATGTATGTATTAGCCGACCCGCGCAAATTCGTCTGCTTCATATAAGAGAATTTCCCCCGTTTTTGCAACATTTTTCATTGCTGCTCCACTCCTATTGGTCGTAGCGTGCTGTTATATAGCCTATAGCCTTCCTTGATAAATAAGCTATCCAACATTGAAAGAATTTTTCAATTCGAACTAGTAGTTCCTGAGATTAGCGCGTTCAAACAAACAAACTCTTCAGCTTTATAATATTAGTATAGATTATGTGGAAGAAAATCCGGATACGAACGGATACATTATAAGTTAAAGAAATTGAAGAAAGTGCAGCAAATTCGGTAAGTTCTTGTGTCCAAGACGTTCTGTCCAGCATGGGACAACATTACGACATTGGCTATCCCAGTGAGAGTAGTGGATGCAGAGAACGATAAATAACTCGATCTTACTGTCCTGACTTTCGTGAGTGGATGCTTCGTATCTAGTATTGTTTCAGAAATGTTTATCACTGTTTTAAAACTGTTAAAACTTAAAGCCAATGCTAGAAGTAATAAATACATAGCTTCACTAATAGTCAAATGTAGTTATTCTTGGTGTATCTTTTCTTTGGCAGCTATTGTATAATACACTGTTTAGAACCCTTTTATGTCTGTATAATCCAAACTAATATAAACGCGAATGTGAAATTGTTTGTGCCTTAACTACTCAACTGATTATCATAAACTTTCGCACACTCGTTGTCAGGGGAACAGAAAAGGACATCTTTCATTCAGAACAAAGGTACTATTACTAATCTAACCAACACAGTTTTACGCGAACGAAAGTAATTAATATGAGTATTCAATATCAATTAAGTAAACTAATAAATTGTATCGTAGAAACTTATTTGCATCTATGTAACGTCATTAAGACTGCGCAGAGCGTAAGACAGCTAATGACAGAGCTCGTGCGGCGCATATTCAAATCGGCGCGCGGCCGCCATAGTAAAATTGTATGGAGGATTTGAAGTGCTTTTTTTTAATAAATATGTATCTTTATTGTCAACTTAAATATTTGGGATGGACAAATTGTAATATAACTATTTATGTTTCGTTTAAGCTGTAAAATAGGATAGATTTCTACTGTTATAATTTAAAAATAACGTAACACGAGTTTATATTTTTTCATTTTTCGTGCAAATTTACGTAATTCTATAGGCGAAAATATTATTTATTTTAAGTTTTTACACGGAGTAATTGTAAACAAATTCATTGTTATGGTAAATGTATATTTTATATTTGTATTAAACAAAAGGTATTGATTTTATTCACTTAACTGTGACCGCCTGTTTTGGCACATTTCGCTCGGCGGCAATATTTAAGTTATTGGTTGACAATAAAGATACATACTTATCAAAAAAGCACTTCAAATCCTCCATACAATTTTACTATGGCGGCCGTTGTTGGATTTGAATATCGAGCTCTGTCATTCAGTCCAACCGCTTCTTAGGTTCGGCGCAGTCTTAACGCTAACTTTAGGAACACTTGTATATGTATAGGTATAATGTTTCACTGATAAGTAAATAGATAAATAGACACAATAGATTTTCTATTATGTCGGGCATTCCAACAATTGACATGTTCAATATTCAAAAGCATTTAGTCAGATGTAGTATACTAGATGTAGAAAAATATAGAAAGAAATACAAGTACAGACTATCGCAGCTGCAGTAAGCAAAGTAGAAGCTTTTTAGTGCAACGGAACGGGACCATCACGAGCTTTTATCATATTTCTCTTGCTTTGTACGGTGAAGGAAAACATCGCGAGGAAACCTGTATATCTGAGAGTTCTCCATAATATTCTCCAAGATAATATGTGAAGTTTGCTAACCTGCACTGGGTTCGCGTGATGTACAATGGCCTAATCTTTCTCACAATGAGAAGAGCCCCGTGCCCAGCAGAAGGACTGTATATGAACAGGGCTGATATCCTAACTAATATTATAAATGCGAATGTGAATTTGTTTGTTACGGTTTGACGCCTTAACTACTCAACCGATCATTATGAAATTTCGCATACACGTTGCCAGGGGAACAGAATGTCTATGTCCTCACATAGAGTACCTTTCATCAATAAAAAAGTTCTGTTACAAGTCTAACCTTACCTACATTTAAGTGAGCAAAGCCACTGGCAAAATTAAGTTAGGTATTTATTTATTTACTGTCGGAAAGCTTACAGACAAATAATACATATATGGTATAAGAATGTTCAACAAGCTTCCACAGATCCTTACTAATATTATAAATTCTAAAGTAACTCTGTCTGTCTGTTACCTTTTCACGGCTAAACCACTGAACCGATTTAGATGAAATTTGGTACAGACATAGTTTAAAATATGGGGAAGGACATAGGCTACTATTTATTGATGTAGGCGGGCGGAGCCGCGCGCAAAAGCTAGTATACAATATTTATAATACAGCTTTTATTTTAATTATGAAAAAGCTTAAGTTATATTAGAAAGGCAAATTTAAAACGTGCGTTAGTTGTTTGCGAAGAAAACATTGTTCATTAATTTTTTAACTGTGTTTGGTCTGGTATTAAATAAATCCATATCAAGTTTAAGAGAAAGTTTATTAAAAGTCCCAGCACTGCGTAATAGGAAAACATTCTGACGATAATTCGTAAACGTAAATAGAACATTTAATAAAGGTCGCTGTCTGAGGCCCAATTGGTTAGTGCGTAATACTATGTATTATATAATTTAGCTTGTAACTTCATCGTGAAGACTGCGTGATGTCTATGCGTTTATATTCTGTATCACTAATGTCGATTACATACCAAGTAGTTATAATATTTACCTGTCAATTATTGTAATGCCAGATAGAATTGTAAACGTATTGTGTCTCGCCATCAGTGTGCCGCTGCGACGTAATAGGTTAACCTAAATTATTTTACAAATTAGGTAGGTACGAAAATAGCATAACAAGAATATCGTATTCTAAATGTACACTGATCTGATTACAATGGTAATGTATCCAAAGGCCCCTTTCATAACATTCAGCACACAAACATATAGGTAAGACTAATATAGTAATTAGTCTATAATTCGTGTATAATTTTGTCACTTATAACACTGATCCAGCACTTCATATTGGTACAGTATATTTACTTAATATAATATAAAACAACGGATCTTCATGTTAATTATTTAAAGCTAATAAATATTAATTTATTTCGTGACGCTTCGACCGGTTCGCATCGATCGTGGTCACGAGTTGACTGGTGTGAGTCCAACGGCGCCTTCGTTAAGTGCGGGATTTGACAACTACCCTCATTTGATCAAATGTGAACGTCACCGAAGTGATTCAGTTATTCGGTGTGTAGACGTCGTGAGTGTTGTTTGTCAAGATATGGACAGTGAAAATATAAATAATATTGACTGAGTAAGGATAGCTGCCGATACTCGTACTTCACGAAGGCGCCGCTGAACTCACGGCAGCCAAGTTGTGACCACGATCGATGCAAGTCGGCCGAAATTTCTGGCAATAAATAGGTATTTATTGTTTAATTATTTGGTATAATATTAACTACCTGTACAAATACCGAAATCCTTAAAAAAAAAATCTCAATCATGTTTATATAATAAACAAATTCTACTGAACACTACAATAATTATTTCATACTTAAAGAAGTGTAATAATTGAAACGAAGAAATATGTAAAATATTAATAAGAATATCTACTTAGGTAGTATCGATCAATAAAAGTAGATTTACACACGGATGGCGTAGGGGTTTAAGTGGTCGCCTCACCACTGCCACTGCGCCAAGTGTTGTGGGTTCGATTACTAAATGGTACAAAAATTTTCGTGGTACACAAATAGTTGATGCGAGTCTCAGAGATTCGAGTGTTTTTGTGTCCGTTGCTTGAATGTTTCTACAGTTACTGTGACACAGTCATTATTCTTATTGCGGGAGTTGTATATTTAAGGATGTTATGAAATGAATAAAATTTCTACGACAGATGTCGAATAAATCCGTATGATACGTTAATCGGTTGCGAGTTGGACTATGCATCGAAGATAACAGATCAATGAATCTATAATAACTTCGGTTGTCAATAGATATTTCAAAGTTTATATTACCAATATTAGATTAAAATCCTGTCGTCCATCAGTCGTCCCGTAGTCGTGTCGTGAGCTTTAAGAAACAAGTGCCCTCTCGATTCTAGTACTACCCACAAGAGGAACGAGATTACCTGTCTACTTACATTTCTTATGTTTGTTTTTTACTCAACTACCAGTAGTGCCAGTTCGCAAGCCCGAGAGTCTCTTCAGTGTAGTTGTATGAAGCTTAAAGTTTCTGTTTTTACTGCAATGCGATATTTTTTGTGAACAGTTTTAGTGCTAGGATTTTTGGTGACATAAAGGAGGGTGAGAACCCCTGGGCCCACCAGTTATCACATTGTAATTGATACCAAAAAATTCGTTATATTTTTAGGTACTTACCACCAAAATATGTTAGAAAATTTCTTCATAGAAAGGGAGAAACTTATATTAAATTAAGTTAACTAATAATCGATTAATATGCAACTCTAATTATTTACTATCGAGTATTATGAAATCGGTATAATCTCAAAAATATGTGTTCTATAATAGAATGATAATAATAAAAACTCAATTGATTGAAAATCGTTTTTTGTTTATTAATTATCTGTGCTCACCGACTGACAAGTTTAACGGCTAATGTCAAAATCAAGTTCAACACTCGTTCGGTTTGTTCCTTATGAGTGCGCACGTATTTTTCTTGTTTTGTTATTTCGTTTGCTTTACCCCACGACTTTGGCTTGCTAAAGGACCGTTCGACGGATCTTGTGACTTAGAATTACCTGGCACTTCATATTGGACAACTGATTACGCTTCTGAATTGGATATTGACTACATGAATCGCTGTGTGAACTGTACCATTGCATTTTATATAACTTAATTTCTGGGAAGCAAAATATCACAAAATTTTTGGTGACGACTTGTTATTATATTCTCTTTCAATTATGGCTACTTTGATTATGATAACAACTGGGCCCAGATATATATGGAGTGATTCCTTCGTCCTTTTGCACTTCGTTAAATGAAAATACTTGTCTTTCTTGAGTGTATTACTGAACTATCAGCTTGGTAAGACAAATGTCAGGTGGTTAAAAAAAATGTAGTGAACATTTTTACAACGGACATCGGTTTTAATCGCTCGGATGGCGCAGTTGTTAAAGTGGCCGCCTCGTCACTGCTAGAACGCCGAGTGTTGTCATTTCGATTTCCAGACGAAACAACAATTTGTGTAACCTAAAAATATTTGTTTTAGTTACAGGTGTTTTTGTGTCCGTTATTTTAATGTGTGTCAAGATTTCTGCGACACATGAATTATTACTAGTGGGAAACATGTCTTTTAATCTGTCAATTGCTGTAATGCATAATTAGAAACGATTGTGTCTAGCCATCGACAGATCACTGTAGCTCACGACATACAAGAGGTGTTATCTAGGTTCGTTAAAATTGCTTTATAATTCTTTACATAATATAATGGTTTATAAAGTCAAAAGTGCTCAGTGCCACTGAAGCTATTTAAATATTATAACTATGGTAAACACAGTGCTGCCTCGATGGCTCAGCGGTAGACGGCGGTAGTGAATACGACTGTTGTACTTGAAGTCTCGGTTTCAATTCTTGGGTCGGGAAAATGTAATTGTCATTTTTCTGTTAAGAAATAATCAGTAGTAGCCCGGAGCTAGAAAAAAATCCAAAATGCAACTGAAAACGCTAATATTTATTCCCTTTATATATCCTATCTTTGACGGATTACCGAGGCAAAAGCAGGCTAAGGCTTTGAAATAAAATATTCTTTCAAACCGAGAGCGCATAGAAAAGCTGTGTTGGTAAAAATTCTTCTTCGCATGCATTTGGCGGGAGTCTAAGGCTTAGAGCAATGCTTTATAGAAATACATTACGGGGACAAGGTACATTAGGTAGGGTGCTTGCATACGTAGAGGGAGAGATCTTAATGGGGATTGAACTTTGGTGTACCTATATACAATATCCTAGCTGTGTGCTTTTTAGTTTTGTTACAAAGAATACTTCTTGAATTTAGATTATAGTTATAATATTAATACTGCGGGCTACGTCTTAGTTTTTGAAGTGTGAAGGATTAAGCCATAGTCCACTACGCTGACCCAATGTGGGTTGGTAGACTTCATACATCGTTGAGAACATTATGGAGAACTTTCCAGCTAGCAGGTTTCCACAGGATGTTTACCTTCAGCGTCAAAGCGGGCGATAATTAACTTTTTAATACGCACATAACTTTGAAATGTCAGAAGCTTTGACAACGAAGTCGGCTGTCTGCCTAGCACTTGAACGGATACCGATTAGGCTATCTGTGGACTTTCGAACAACAAGATCAAAAAGATTTGAGTTTTAAATATAGTTAAAAATCAAATCCTTTTGATTTTGTTATTATACAATTGCAAGCTAACATCGATCTTAAATCTCACTTGTAATATATTGTACTAATTTACAATTTTTTTTCTTTTCAGGTAAGCATATCCAGAATTGCCCATGTCATCTGTTGGCATGAAAGTTAGAGAACAAAACAACATATTATCACAATACAGGGCGGCGTTTTCAACCGAGGTACAAGCTCATACAAATATTAATATAGGGATCAATGTCAAAACTCGACTGCATGGATGCCGAGTGGTTTCACTCGTAGACTTGTCAATACTTGTGCGTTGAGTGTTATGTGTTTGATCCTACGCGGGTAATAAATTTGTGAGATCGTTAAATAGTAGTTTTGCGTGTTCTTTGTGTCCATTGCTTTGATGTTTGCAAAGTTGCCTGCAATATAGGAACTATGCAATGGCGGTGTTTCTTTAAAATTACTGTAATAAAATGTCTCGTGAATTTCTTGCAGATATCTTCTCACAGGCTCAACCTCTTGCTTTCTTTGAACCTGGCAACATTAAATGTAAATGTAACTTTGTTTAACTCACAAAATAATCTACTTTAACGTTTTTAAGTGGTACTTTAAGAATGGTGAGTTAGTATAAAAAGAGCAGCGATAGCTCAGTGGGGAGACCAACAGACTGCAATGCAGAGGGTCTTGGGTTCGAACCCACGTCGCGCACCTCTGACTTTCGGAAGTTATATGACTTTTCGAAATGATGTGCGTATTGATTGACAATTATCGCCTGCTCAGTGCCTTGGAGTGCACGTTAAGCCGTCAGTCCCGGCTGCCATGAACATCTATGGCAGTCGTTATTGGGAGAGTATTGACACAAAAGATCCCACTAGGTCGAAGTGTCGCCGGTCTGCACTGACTGGCCCCCACATAAGATACAAGATACAAGTTAGTATACATATATGAAAGATATAATTTGCCTTAAGTTTAAACACACTGTTATTATTATGTTAATATACACATCTAGTTAAATCTTATTTGGGACTTATTCATACGTTCAATATGAAGTATGCTTATGTGCTAGTTGCATATATATGTCAAAATCAAAAAATATTGATTTATTTCACAAAGTAACAATTATAAACTTCATACTTTATGAGCTTAGTGAAGTTACTGAAATCACACCTAGGTTAGTTGCTAGATTCGGGCAAAGGGCCTATGAGAAGTTGCTGCCTGCAAGATACTCAGGGCCACTCTTTTAAATCACCATTTAATTATAATTTCAGTATTTTACAGTTCATATGTGCAAGGTGTTGCAGCCATTATACACTACCTACATACACACACAGCACATATTACTGACTATTAAACTCTGTAATTAAAAAAGTCCACGGATAAGTCTTAATACCAAAGAATTTGTAGTAGTATCCGAGGTTTAGTTATTAGCAAAAGGGAAACAGATCCTGCATAAGTACACTCTATGTATCATGGGGAATTTTGCTAATCATTAAGATATCAGATATTACAGGGATTGCTAATCATTTACAGATTACAGAACAAACGAGCGCAAGAAACTATAATCGCACTCTTGATAAAAGAGAGACTTAAATCTAAATTTGGCAATTAGGCAATTTGAACTCTAAAACCAACACATTATTAGAGTTAAAATTGCCTAAATTCAGAGAACAATATGTGGAATTGTGTATTACACCTTATTTTGTCCAGTGTGAGTAGCGTAGTGGTTTAATTGGTCGCTCTGCCAATGACACTGAGACAATTGTTGCGGGTTCGATACCCACATGATACAAAAATTTTGTGTGATCCACAAGTACAGATAGTACAATCCACGAAGACACGCCTCACCAATTTTTGGTTGAGGGGATCGCGGGGTGCTGGGAGTTGAGAGTTGGACTTGAGTTGAGACGAAAGTTCCTCTATTTTTTTTTTAAATTTCTAGAAAGTCTCAACGTTTTGTACTTAAAAGCTAGGTATGTAAATGATATTTACATTGTTTAGAAGTTTGTAGTTACTAAAACTCGTGAAATAAGCAGAGGAAAGTAATTTAATTTTGAAAATAGCAAATTTAACTAAAAGAAGACTTCATTTCATCTTTAAAAATAAGTAAAATTAATTATGTTTTTTTAAATTTTATTTTCTTTACGTTTTTATTTTAAAACACGCCACATCGACGTAATATATATTACACACAAATTCTTGTGGTCACATAATTACGCAAAAGATATTGCCTAGTTTACACAAGCATAAACTGTGTTATTTTAGTAGATGTGAGTATGCACTTATGTATGGAATAAGCTATTACATACATAAGTACATAGGTACTAATATATCCCAAAAGGATAGACCAAGGCTTATATCATCCAAATTTCGTGTTTGGTGTATTACAAACATCGTCGTGTGAGGTACTTAAACTTTTTCATTCACAATACAAATTGATCAATTTGTCCACTCCTTGCTAGGTTGCATGGCAATCTGTATTACCGAGGTACAGCCTACTGCCTTTATACGATGTAAATATACGCCAGCAATTTGACAATAACCGAAATTGTTACTTAGTACAAGATATTTGCCTTCACCCGTCAATCTGCTGTCAATGTATGCATAAACTAGTCACGGTCAGAACAAGACAATAATATACCCAACAGTATAATAAACAGTATTAAGTACCTTTACTGTTGATTGCCTATTCGATAAAACACTTTACATGCCCTTACCTCATGTGGCATGAACCAATGTGCTTACAGAAACACATTAGGCGATATAACGGTACATTAGGCATGGTGCAGATGCGCGGCAATGCGGCAGCAAAGCTATTTTCGTGTGATAAGGGTCCGTACATACGGATCTCGGCCCGCTTCTGAAATTTATTACAACGGAAGGTGCGAATGCAAAAGGAATGCTCGGAAAAGAATTATGAAAGATACTTTCTTCTTTTTTAGTGCATCGCATACGGGAGGGATCTGATAAAGGATAATTTAGTTGGGTGGATTAGTGAAAATGTAATTTGCGTTTTTTACGGTGAGTGCTCATTCGTGTTTTTTTTTTTGTCTAGTGTTGCGCGATAATTGTGTTGTGTTGCCAATATGTACATACATATATATGTTTTCGCGCTAATATATGCCTGACGGGGCAATATTACACCCAACTCTCACCTATCATGGTTCCAGATCGTACGTAATAGGGACAAGCATGTTGGGCACATTGCCAGACTTTGCGTTGCCAGTAAGAATTTTCTCACAGAAAAATTCAATACAATTTTGCTTGACTTGGGAATCAAATCTTACGATTGTTTGCAGAAATAAGCGCAAAATTATGTCTCCAAATATACGACACATTTTATCTTATACAATATTTTATTGTACGTACACGACTGCTATAGTCGTTTTAGTCTTAGTCGGGTGCTGTCCGGGCATCTCTTCTGAACTTTGACGGTTAATTTCTACTATTTATATCTGTAATTTTTCTTTGACAATGTTTCTGAACTTGTTTTAGGAAACATTTTCAACAACTGTCATAATGTTGTATAGTAATTGGAAATTCGGGCATTGCATTTAAAATTACCTTCTACACCCTAGCCTTTATTATTCCCAAGTCACTTGAGGTCGGCTTTTCTGGTCTAATCGGATTTGACTGAATATCAGTTTTTACACGGAGCGGCTGCCACCTGACCTCCGCAACCCGAAGGCTAAAGATACCCTAAGGCTAAACCAGTGTCAGGATATTATAGGGCACTGACTTCCCAATAACGACTGCCATAGATGTTCATGGCAGCCGGGACCGACGGCTTAACGTGCTCTCCGAGGCACGGAGCAGGCGATAATTGTCAATCAATACGCACATAATTTCGAAAAGTCATATGACTTTCGAAAGTCAGCGGTGCGTGACGTGGGTTCGAACCCCAGACCCTCTGCATTGCAGTCCGTTGGTCTCCCCACTGAGCTATCGCTGTTATTTATTTTTACCTATAAAATATATATTCGATTACCTAAAGTTAAAGTTATTTTGTGCAGCTTGTGGTAAACTAAATATTATTAGTGACACTGCAGTGCGAATGCCTGCAGGACTTTTAAATCTGGTTTATCTTATTTGTTCGATAAATCCGAAGCTTTGTTTTTACATCACAGCCGTGAAGTGATCGTGATAGGTGTCCCATCCCACTTTAGATTAAAATTCTCTAAGAGCCTCTGCGTGTTGGACCCATGTCTCCAAGTAAGCCTCCCCAAGAGCCGGCTATTTTCCTTAAGATATAGTAAAGTACCTTGTGACAAAGAGAAACAAATAATAATAAATTATCATGATATATCGAACTAGATAACCTTTTATTTTGTGTGAACACTACGCCAACTCAATTTTAGATTACATGAACAAAATTGTAACGTGTAATACTTTGTTAGTAATACTATCGTTCGTATGGTCATCAGTTATTTTTCTTGAGAACTTTTTTTTTGGTATGTAACATATTTTCAATTACACTCGTTATTATAAAACGCTGACTATGACAGTAATGACCAAATTTGAATTGGCGTATTGATTAACACTACGCTAACTCGCCAGCACTACGAATGTTCGTACCGTTTGATACAGTAATTCTTTCCTAGTATAAGTAACTACTTATACTTATACTACGCGGAGTAACTACTCCGCAAAGGCATGAAGGTAAAAATTGGCGCTTTACGATGCTTGTATCTAATATCAAGAGCCCGCGATTGAAATATTAAATAGAGGAACAACTATATAAATTCTAACCGATTCTTAATGTATTATTTTATTTTCATACATTTGAACATATCAAAGGCTTCAATGTCAGAAATCAACGTCTGAACTTGCGGTATGATTAAATATGTATGAACGTATCATCGCCGGCTTCACGTCGCTCCAAAAGCTCCATCTTTTACTCTTAATGTTCTTTTTGTGTACTTAATTTAAAAGTCTGCCAGTCATGCTGCCTCTTCACGTGACTAGCGTCAGAAAGAGACGTAGCGACCTTTCGACAATGACATGAAAGTGACTCTGACATTACGCCTCGTGAAATACGAAGATCGTATGTATTCTTTTAGTTTCGTTTTGTGGCCAATATATATTGAGTAGATGCGGATGGCGTAGTACCTGCTCTTGAGGCGTAAATTGGGTGAGGTCTATGTCCGGTAGGCTGATTGATTACATACATATATATACACGCCAGTTTCCCTAAGAGATAGATTAAGGCTACGTTGATTGATTTATGTGAGATAGCTTAAGATTCTTTGTCAGTAAATTTTTGTATCTTATTTAGAGATTTAGACGACAACTCTGCAAATTATGTGTTTGCTCATAATTGAGTTAACAGCATATCAATAATAATGTAGCTGGTTCCAATCTTATCTGTTGCTTTATCGACGTCAACTTTCACCAAGCACCAGCCATTACCTTATAGGTTTACACGAGTGACTACAGCCGCACGAGTTTTGCCGCGCGGCGAAAATCGACTGTCTAAATGGCAATTCGGCTAGGTCGTAGGTGACTGAAATCGCAAGCCCCAAAGTAGGGTAGCAACCGACTTTAGCCGCGCGGCAACCAGCCGTATGAAAAATCGACCCGTGTAAACCCCCCTTTAATCAGACATATAAACAAGATAGTATAGATAATTTTCTTAAAATATTATTCGATATTTCAGATTTAGTTTAGTTTATCCTTGATTAGAGACAAATAGTATAAATACAGAAGCATGTATGAAGTATCCCTAACATTGCTAATGGTTTGAAATTTAATACCAAAATCAATTTAGGATATTTTCAAGCCAAAAAAAGGCCAATGTGGTTCGAGAGATGGGATATTTCCCGCAAACAATGGTTGGTGCACCCCGATCGGATCGGATTGGGATCTAATACCGCCGACGGCAAACTATAGGTGTACTCTCCCCTACGCTGCACCCTACCCGAATGTTTTCCCTTGGATTTGAGTGGATTAAAGGCATCGAGTTTACTGGAATTTTTGAAAACGTTTTAGCAAAATATGATTGGAAACATTTCTGTTTTGGTTTATAAAGCTTTTCGAAAAATACTGATTTCTTATTAACTTTTTACGTGAATCCATCAGGGAAGATAGCTTGTAAATAGATGTGTGTTTTTATTTGACAATGATGATACAATAACAAAGCAGATAGGAGACTTTAAAAAAAATCTCTGCAAGTAAATTCAAGCAAACTAAGATAGAATAAAGATGTCTTTGGTGCTTGTCTAATCCAAATCTATTGTAGGTCTAATCAACTTGTGTGATTGTGTCACACAACGTGAGTTTAGACAGTAAATAACGTAAGTTTTATCGACTGTTTATTTATTATAAAATAAAACCAAAGCCTTTTTGTATGGTACAGATTTTATCTAATTTTAACAAGTTTATGGTCCCCGCAACAATAATTACTCGGGCGACAACGTTGACCAGTCTCTAACTGTCAATTAGTCCATACCTTACATTTTGCGTAGGAAATACAAGTCAGTAACCAGAAACTTTATTCTCTCAAATATAATCAATCCATTAGGGTTGATCATATTATTATCGTTACATAACTATCCTCTATCAAGTTTTCTTAGCACGTACACTTCGTTCAGAACCTGCTTCTTTATTACCCAACTATCTTTTTCCTTTTTTCTACCATCTTTCTGTTTATTCGTCGTAATAAAATACCTCGAACGTATCGCGAGGTGCGGCGAAATTGAATATCTCAATCTTGATAAAATAAAACGCCAGAACGGTATTGGGTGTGAATGCTAGGCGTTAGATTTGCGTGTTGTCTGTCTAAGGCTTTATTATTGGACCTGTCGACGATTCCTAGGAGAGCGGGTGTAGTAAATATTTTTAAGATATTGAGTTATCCCCTCTGGGAATGTTGGGATAATATTTAGTGACGTAATTGAATTAATCCTGAATTTATTTGACACAAAAACCTTGTTCATTTTATTATAATACCGTATACATAATAATATGAATAATATGTTTGTGTGTATATGGTATAGTAAATAAAATTTTGTATGAGATATCTATCTCATACAAAATAATTTACAATACCATATACACAAGTATTATTTCAAAGTAATATGAAAGACCGTACGTTCATATCTGAATTATATATTGCAACCAATAATTTACTATTAAGTGATAAACATTTTCTTTTTGAATAAGAGTTCTCTCTTGTTAGGACACAATCTATCACACAAAGGCCTGGATGACTTTGAATAAGAGAATAATTTATACCTACTATTTCTGTGGACCAAAATACACATGAATACAAAATATAAGCTATACCTCATGCGAGCTTCGAATTCGCGGTGGCTGAGTGAACACCAAATATTGCGCCACCCATACAGCCATAATATAAATTAAATGAATTGCTATTAAAATCAAATAAAAGAAAATATCAACACAATTCATGGCAGCAAAAATTTCAAAACGTTCATTCTATTGTGAGTTGATACAATTCCGTTTTAAGAATAACTTTTTAGCTGAGCTTGAGTTCTTAAGATTGTCGACATTTGAATATCCATATACGCCACAATGCGAACGTGGTTTTGTTTCGAGAGAAAATAACATTCATAATTCCTTTATATTCTGAAACTTTGACCTTTACAAGAAGGTGTTTCAGAGCACGTTCAATGATTGTAAATGAATCCTTGTGATATGAGAATATTTTGTGAGTGAGAGCTCACATATTGTCTCATATGACATCGATTGTCAAGAGTACTTTGTTACATAATATGTGTTATGTGATACGTACGTACGTAGGTCTAGATCTATTTATCTATATGACTGTCAAAGCTTATACTTACGGTTGTTCCTCGATTACGCTCGAACGCTCGCTCGCTGAACGAATTTTGATTAAATATCGGACTCGAGCAGATTATGAAATGCCTTATATGTATTTAGTAACATATACCTAATAAGTTTTTTCTTATTGATGTTAAGAGGGTTTCCTTTTTTTTATTCCACATAGTATGGTAATTAACAAGCATAAGCATTGTTAGTATAAAGTTATCGTAGGCTATAATCGCTCAGCAAGACGGAGGTCCTGGTCTTTCATGGGCCCTTTGGCAGTCCACCCCGCGGCGCCTCGATAATGGTGGGCTCGACGCGTGTTCCTGTCCAGAACCAAATGAGGTACCTGGGCCTAGTCCTGGATGGAAGGTAGCGCTTCGACAAGCACTTCAGACAGCTCGCTCCGAGGCTTCTCGGCACTGCGTCCGCCCTTGGGCGCCTATTGCCAAACTTGGGCGGGCCCAGTGTCGATTGCCGGCAACTCTACACGGGGGTTATCCAGTCAATGGCGTTTTAAGGCGCACCGGTGTAGGCGGAATCCCTGTCCGCTCAGTGCAGGACTCTCCTACAGAGACCGCAGAGAGTGATAGCGGTTAGGGTCATACGAGAATACCGCACGGTGTCAGCCAACGCAGCTTGCGCATTGGCCGGGATACCTGCGTGGGATTTAGTGGCTGAAGTGCTCGCCGAAGTGTTTGCAGTGAGTGAAGAGGTGCGCCTTATGCCGCCGTAGTAAAGGCCGCGGGTGGAAGAACGGGGATCTCCCGCCCGCCAGTCATTGAGTCGGAGCCACGCCCTCTGTCGTGCCGGGACGTCGCCTAGGAGTCGTCGCACGCAGACCTTTTCTTTTCTGCATTGGGCCCTGCTGGTTGGGTCGCTGATGTCGTTCCAGTTCCAGCGGCCCACCCACCTTACAAAGCAGTGAAGTTGCACACCGTGGTGGTTTTAGTCGGTAGGCCCAAAGTCTCGGAAGAGCCCGATATAGCCCTCTCGCCTCCTCTTGTGGCAAGGGAGTATGCAAAAGGAGCATTAACGTAAGTTAAAAAACAAATAGGCTATCATCGCTCTTAATGCCAGGAGTATTAATCACACGTAATTGACTCTTGGGATTATTAATTAAACGAAATGGTATAACAGGTATGGCACATGTCGATATATTATGTGATGAGAACTACAACTTACAGGGCGAACGTCTTGTACGAGGTTACTACTTGCCTGGGCGAGCTTCTTTTGTACCATTAGTACATTTATTATATTTAAAATGACAATACCCGCACTAGAGAGATATCCTATGTCTCAGGAAACTTTTCAAACAACGGACGCATAGAACACTCATACTCGGAACAAGATTTTGTGGATCACACAATTTTGTTTTCTCTTATGATGATCGAACCAACAACACTTGGCATTGGAGCTGTGGGAATAGCAGGGCGATCATTTAAGCCATTACGCCATCGATGCAGTATATTGACCACGCACTCTTCAACTGTTAGATAGCTTACATACTCGTTTACATCCTGATAGCATACATCAAAAGCCAATGCTAAATATGTATATTTTTTTATTCAACTAAGGTGGCAAACAAGCATACGGTCCACCTGATGGTAAGTGGTCACCGTAGCCTATGGATGCCTGCAGCACCAGAGGCATCAATTGCGCGTTGCTGCCCCTTTAGTAAAGGAAGTGAGAAGGAGAAGGAGCGGGAAGGGGGAAAGAGGGTGATTGGGCCTCCAGCACTTTTACTCACCGAACGAAGCACAACAGTAGGAACTGCTATTTCACGTCGATTTTCTGTGAAAGGGTAGTCCTTCCTCGGTCGAGCTGGCCCATCCATGCTAAAATCAGCTAGGCTTAACTACTCATAAATCTTATAAAGGTGGTAAATATCTTTTAAAAGTGGACTTAGGTAAAGTATTTGGTGCTTAATTCACACTTTTATATCACCATGACGACATTTCTCTTGGAAATATTTTAAAAAACTAGAAAACAACTTGCTGCTTGCTGAAACCAATCTGGAACTTCATAAGAGTCATTATTCTCCAACCAGTCGGTAAAAATTCCCAGTTAAAGCCGTACTTTAAAATGTGTATGCTAATTATTACAATTGTGAAATGCCTATCGTAACAAAAATATGGTCCCAACACACGCATTATTTTAGCCAAAGTAAGCAATTTTCTCCTAAATGCGTATGGTATGATATCACCGGTGCCTACTATATCATATGCTTTTAAATTAGGCCAATTTATATTCTAGTAGCAGACGAAAACATTCTCCAAAGTCGTGACATTCCAACCACTTTTATTATTTATTTTGTGTAACGTCACCCACTGAATTTACAATGATACTCAAAAATTCTCTGATTATTGTATGGAATATGTTTAGTGAATTTTGTAGGCGTAGAGTTCCAAGATACAATTTTGATATTATTTTAGTTTTGCTTCTTATACTATACTATACTTTTATTTTACTATACTATATTTTATACTATACTTTGAATCTAGATTATATATAGAGTCTGACTTCTTGCTACCGCGGAGTGAGTTTGTGTTTGTTTGCCTGCTATTATGAGTTGTCTTGTTTTGAGGCTTGATGTTTTTTTTTATACCACTATGTTGGCAAACAAGCATACTCACCACCCAGGCCCACCTGATGGTAAGTGGTTACCGTAGCCTATGGACGTCTGCAACACCAGAGGCATCACTTGCGCATTGCCGACCCTTTAGGAAAGGAAGTGGGAAGGAGAAGGACCGGGAAGGAGGAAAGAGGGTGATCGGGCCTCCGGCACTCTGATGTCTGAGTCGGGCAAGATGTTATTGGGTTTTTGGGTAAGAAAATTCTTAGTGTCAGCACAAAGTCCGACAATTTGTTCCGTAGGCGGCTATAGGTTCTTAAAACTATTTCTTTCGGTTTCCCCTTCGTTTATAATTACTGTTTCGTTCACGTGGCTTGTAGCTTGATATCCTATATCTGCCTACAATAAACTAACAATCTAATGCAAAATGCTAACTAATAACATAAATGAGAATTCAAGTTTGTTAGTTTGTTATGATAACACGCCTTAACTACTCGACCGAAAATCGTGAATTTCGTATACACATCCGGGGTACAAGAAAAAACATACTTATAATCCAGAAAATAAAATACTGTTCCAGAGATATAGAAATTTAAAGACAAAATCTATATAAATACGAGGGAAGCAGCTGGCAAAAGCTAATATTTTTATAAATAGAACTGGTAACTATCAATTCGATTAATCATTTACACGCTAGTCTGTGAAACTCAACGGACTAGCGTGTTCACTAAAACAAAAATCAATCTCTCCAACTATATACTATTAGTATAGATAGACTCTTCATAATACAAGAGTAGTACCAAACACTTAATTACATTTCTCAAAGTTTCTGCTTCTAATTAACAAGTTGACTTAAAGTAATATATATTAAACTAAATGAAACACCCCGAACACAGTGTGTGCTTGAGTCTCTAGTTTGTCTAATTTAGTACTTCAAGTGAAAATTGGCTAGAACTACACACGCCTGGCTGCCGTCCCAAAAGCAGAGCCTACTAACTGCATTATATAGTTTATTAAGGTCAGCTATGATTTATATGTTGTGTGTGAGCATGAATCATTAGCGTGAGTATATGATTAATGCTGTGTGTGAGTGTGTGTGTGTGTGTTTGTGTGTGTGTGTGTGTGTGTGTGTATGTGTGAACACAAACACATTAAAGTAATATTATTTTAAGTTTACGCGAATGTTATTATGTGAATAAAGTAGCAGCCATGGTCAATAATGGAAAGCATTCGAAATGTGGAGGAAAATGTTATAGGTCTAAAGGTAGTAGTTAAATAGTTTTTAAATTATCTGTATGTGGTATTTTGAAATTAAGTTCGATGTAATCCGTATAAAGTAGTTTAATCTCAACATTGAAATACATTTGACAGTTGACGTTGAGATAATATTAGTTTATTACTCTAATTGGAGTTACGTGCTTGGGGATGCAGGTAAGAAAATTGGAATTGGAAACGTTAAATCATAACTTACAGTAGTTATGATTTAACGTTGTGGTCACACCCGTATAGTTTCACGAATTTGTGTATTGATGCAGTGTATTTCTTGTATTTTAGTGACGTATAAAACATATGCAAATGTTCATACAGGTACATAAGACTTCTTGCTGCACTTGAGAATATCCTAACAGAAATAGGCATACCTACATTTCTCGAATCGGTCTTTTGACTTGGGGACGAGCGAACGAGATGGTGCGGTACTGAATATATAGTTTGGTCTCGATTTGGTGTAAGTCATAACAATAATATAAGTAATGCTAACGTCTATTGATACTCATGCTCCGTTAAAACGTACACCAACTTAGACTATGGGATCCCCAGTCTTCCGTTCCAAACAGTAAAACATTTACGTGCTATGTCATATACATAAAATCATGCCTCTATATCCATGAGGGAGTCGGCAAAGATTTATCTGACCCACATTTCATTCAAGTTTATTGCCGTCTACCGGGTACATTTTCCGATACAAGCTACTAAGAATTTTCCAACAGAAAAAAATTTTAAGACTTTACTTAGTCCGAAAACCTTATCCAGGACCCCAGTATAGCCCGCGAACATCTAAATCGCGAACATCAAATTCTAACTTATATCACTGGACCAACGAGGCAAACTCTTATACCCTTACCTTTACCTTACCTAACAGTAAAATATCTAGATTTTAAGATCCAGATAATTTTAGTAGTAACAGCGATAGCCAATTGGCAGGCCGTTCACCTGCCACGCAGAAGTTTCGAGTCCAAACTCAATGCATGAACACTTTGACTTTTAAAATTGATGTGCGAATTATATAGTTAATTGTAAGCAAACCTGCATGTCTGAGAGATTTACGTAATATTCTTGGAGATGAGTGAAGTCTGTCAACCTGCAGTAGGCCAGTGTGGTGAACTATGGCCTAACCCTTCTCACACAGAGAAGAGGCGCGCGCCCAGCAGTGGGACAGTTTATAAAAGTGGCTAAAATCATTAAGTTACGCAGTTAATTCTGGTATTATTTTTGTTTTTGTTTACTTAGAAGGTAGTTTTATCTTATTTAAGATCTTTTAAACTTGTCCAACCTTACCTTCTGATTTAATACAATAGGGGCTGTTAATTCTTCTTTCTGCAGCAATCGTCTAACATCAATATTTAGTGCTTGCGTGTGTTGTTAATCTTGGCTTTATGGTACGTCAGTATTGGGAATACTATTGGGATAAGTGTCGACAAAGTGCCAGTCAGCATGTTTGTGCATATCAATTTGGCACTCAACGAGCTTTGAGGAGTGTTGTGCTGTTGTTTGAGTGCCAAGTCTTTGGTCGTATGAGGTTCATAGGTACTCGGCTTAGACGGTTAACTCGCTTTTATAATAAGAAAAAGGATGTTAGAAAACGCAATATATCTAAAAGATTTATAAAATTTTCTTGCAGTACTAAGTAGCATGTGATATATACGAAAATGGAGGAGAAAAATTAAATGACCGTTCACATTCTTACAGTCTTACGAAATGATTATCTGATACGGTTAAGCTGCATAAGGAACATTATATGCGTACTACAATCGATTCTCACGTATAAGTGTAAACACTCGCATATATTTACATATTTTCATAAGCCATCAGCGTCTTAAAATTGAAGAATATGAACGCGGTGTAATATCTATTAGTCATATTAGATTACAATCTAGTTATTTGTCTTAGCAGTTTTACAATGTATTTACTCGCTTTCTTCCTGGAGTATCCCACATGGTGGGGTGATCAGCTTTCTTCAGTTTAGCTCTCCACTTCGCTCTATTCTGGGACAGTTTGCACTTTTTTACAATGTATTTACTAATAAGAAGTAGTAGAATATATAGTATTTTGAAACGGACAGTTCTTCCATTAAAGTATACTACTAAAATTCGCAAGCGACCTTACAAATGCAACAGCAACGGATATAAAACGGTCGGTAGCCGAGCGAGTCTGCTTGAATGAGAAAATTCACTGAATGCCGAGCGTAGCCGCGCGTGTCCGCACGCATCCGCTGGCATGCTAGCGTGTCTCTACGACTGCGTTCCGCGACATGCGCGCAGAGTCGACCGTATACCATCAACTGCGCGTGGATCTGACTGGCTTCCGCAAAGGACACACGTAATCGAATAGGTTTAAAGATTTATAAAATCCAATATGTACTTTAACTAGTGTAGTGACGATTGAAATTCCTTTACAATATAATAAGTGCTATGGAGTCGTCCGACGTGCGCCATTAAGTTAGATACGTACTTAAAATCGTGTAGTCAAGAAGAATGAATAATAAATTTATAAACGTTAAATTCCTCATTAATCTTATTAAACGTAGCGGTATCAGTCAAGCTTACGTCCATTAAAGGTTAATCTCTCAGTCTCTTCCTTTTCCAGACATTAATTTTATTGGTCATTGAGATGTAACAAGTAAATCTATTGGAAGAAAGCTTCGTATACATGGACTGACCCAAATTCGCTTTTCCTAAGCCTTTTCTGTTGGTTTAAGTGACAAGCTTAGAAATTATAGTAGACAAGAAGTAATGTTAGGTTTGTTGTGTTTTCGATTTTAATGTTTGTTACCACGAGATCAGCTTAATATTTTGGCATGTATTTTTAATGTAATTTGTTTTTTAAACAATAGACTATACACAAGTTTGAACAATTTGTACCTATCTGGTAGGATAATCGGCAAAATGTTATTTGCAAAAATCTTAGGACGATTGTAAAAGACAAGATGGTTGCAATGTAACACAGATTTCTAAAATTATGTCACAGGGCTACAAAAATCTGGCTTCTTGAAAATCCTTTGCAATCAACCAAAGATCTTTGCAAAGGTTCGGTTTATCCGATTATCTTACGATATAATATTAAATGGGGAAAGGCTTTGACGAATGCTTTTTGACCAGATCAGACACATTTCGGCGAAATGCTAGGTTGCATGAATAATGGGCACCCAGAAGGAATAGATAGAAACTACGATTTTTTTGCTAGCTACGACCCTGGTTTGTCTTACTTACTTCATTTGCACTCATTATATTATTCAGACACGCTCTTTATTTTTGTGAATTCTTAACCCGATGATTTCTAGAACTTATACCGTACGATATGTTCAGGGAAACTTCGCGTAGGTTTTCCTTTGCGACTGTGCACGTTTCCCTTACTATTTATGTCACTTATATTAGGAAATATAAAAGTTATTACAGTTCAACTTTAAGGCCATATGAACCCATCTGTTGTTTGGCAGATACAAATCCCCATACGACTAGTTTCTGGAGTGCATTGTGCATAGACGTCTCAGTGAGCGAACAAATCTACTGGAACTAAACGAGATCGAACGCGCACGCTTCAGAGCGCAGCCTGAATAAGTAGTTGTAGGATTACAACCGTTTTTGATTGGTCATGCGTAACTGAATTGAATGTGTATGTGTAGATTCTAACTGAATGATAGTCTTGTCCGTTCAGTAGCCTGAGCCTTACTAAGACTTATACGCCTATGGATCGTTTGAGATTCGAGATATACTATTAAATTAACCTATAAATTTTTGAAATGCCAGACGAATGGAAAAACGGATTGGGTATGGCCGCCGGTGTGCCGCTGCGGTTAAATTTTTCTTACTCGTCATTAGGGAGCCTAGTGTGTGATACTTACACTGTTCATATACATATTTTCCTATTTTCATAATGTTACTTTGGTATCCAATTATATAAAGCAATCTAGCACTCCGGTACGATCTGACAAAACTTACATGCATTGGCTTAGCTGTCAGCTATAATTAGCAGTGACGAGACAACACACAGTGATTTACAATACCGAGTTTTGAATATCAATGTTATAAGAAAGGTATTGGTTTCGATTCATAAGTCGGATAAAAGTACTGGACGTCTTAGTCAGGACTTTCTTATTATAACAGTATTATGTGTTGAATTGTATTCTTCTATAAGCCACAGTTTAGTTATGTTTGGTTGTCGACAGTAAGCTTACTTGTTAATACGTGGGGCCAGAACCTAGCTAATGATATGTGGGTATCACAGCTTAACCATCAAGGTAAACAGAAGTACCAAATACTGTAGCTGTGAACTATTACAATTTCATGGACCGCATTTGTCGCCTTAAATTAGTTTACTTTCACGAAGAGTGCCGTTTCCTTAGAAGCAAAAAACTCAATGACCTAAGAACATATTCGAAGCCCATAATTTTTTTATTTTTGAATATTAAGTAAACTAGATTCTGAATTTTAAATCCACCTAAGTGAATTACATGGTAATGCTTATCGAGATAAACAGCCTATGTGTTAATTTAAAATATGGCCTATTGGTGTGCAAAGTTTCATAGAAATCCGTTCAACTGTACTTACGAAATTTACTTACAAATAACTATCTTTACAATCTTTCACATTAATACAATTACTTTACAATTTTATAATTCATCATTACATTGTAGGTAAAACGTACAAATGCCGAAAATATGACAAAATATTCAATCCATACATTCAGACACAAAGAAAATCAGTTGGATGCAAAAATTTCTAGCCAGTATTACAGATATGTATACTTTAAAGGACAATGAGGTACGAGGAAGGGCTCTCCCCATATTTTTATATTAGCCCTTGAATATTGGCCGAAAGAAATTAGGCCTGCTGAGGAAACTCGAGTCCTTGTAAAGTGAAATATATCAAGCTATTCAGGCTGCGATTGAAATATTATTGCAAGAATTTAGCCAGTATCAATTTAATTCTTGTAAAATGAATTATTGTATTAATAACAGGTATCTGTCGGTAAATTAAACATTTTTATGAAAGTGTATAAAATAAATTATTGTTGGTTTTGATGTTTGATTATTTAGTGATTTAAAGAAAACAATTCCTGTACTAGAAATAGTTTCTGTATCGTAGGGACTTTACAAACATTTAAACAACACAATGAACATCCCCACTCGAAACTACTATTTGTGGATCACTCAAATTTTGACCCGTGTGGGGATCAAAACGACAACACTGTCACCACTTAAACCATGCGTGCAGTCAAATACTTGTTATGTAATAGTAGAAGTTATGCTACAACAAAGTCTTTATACTATCTTGGCGAGAGTTTAGGTAGAGGTATACATATATAGCTGGTAGGTATGTCTATCACCAACAGCAATAAAATAAAACTAAGTAACTTCTTCCTATCGCTTTTTACCATTGTAGAGGATTATATCTTTCGCTACAAAAGTTTCTCGCAGAAGATTTAGGTAATTAATAATGAATGGATTTCCGTGCACCAGTCTTACTCATTCATTCGTTCTTTTTTTAATTCGGCGTTTTAGTACTGATGCAAAAATTTATAAAGAACTAAAAGTAACAATAGAACCAAATAATTATATGTAAACTATATTTACCTGCGACGCAAATTCCGTGGTAAAAGTTAACGGCTCTGTTACGTGCGATCATGATTTCCCTAATTCGATTCCTGGGTCGCGAAAATGTTATTTGAAGTGTTATTAGGTTTTACTGTTACACAATTCTTAATAGTAGCACGAAGTCCGAAAATGTTTTCAGTAAAAGGCTCGTGTGTTATTTCCTGTAACGTAAAACCATAGCTAGCTAAATGTTGATGTAGAACTTACACCTCAGGCAGCCCTAAAGAAATTGTATGTTATATTATATTAGTTCATATTAAATAAAAACATCACTCACTCTCTCATTATCTATCATAAGCAGCGATAGCTCAGTGGGGAGACCAACAGATTGCAATGCAGAGGGTCTTGGGTACGAACCCACGTCGCGCACCTCTGACTTTCAGAAAGTTACATGACTTTTCGAAATGATGTGCATATTGATTGACAACTATCGCCTGCTCCGTGCCTCGGAGAGCACGTTAAGCCGTCGGTCCCGGCTGCCATGAACATCTATGGCAGTCGTTATTGGGGAGTGTCGACCCAAAAGATCCCACTGGGTCGAAGTGTCGCCGGTCTGCACTGACTGGCCCCCACATAAGATACATACATACATCTTTCATAAAAGTATAAAAGCTGAAACGATTTAAAAAAAGAAACGAGGAGCAAATACCCTGAACCTAGATAATAAATAGACATACATAAGTACCCTCACACACATACACATGCACCACTTAGAAAACACTGAATACATAAGTGAGGTTAGTAGCTATTATACGATTACAGGACAAACTGCCACTCACTGTATTTACCTATTCTACATTTACACTACTTTTGTTACAATTACTGCACCAATAATTTCTGTGTACGATATTTTCATACCATTTCCAAACACTAATTTCTCATAATTTATTTTTCATCTGATACATTACTACATTGCAAACTATACCTTATATTGTAACCTATAAGGTTGAAATTTAACTGAACAAAGGCTTTACCTTTACAATTGTGAACATAAGAGAACCGATAGAGAAGATTTACTGAGGTCGAATGTGGACCCTTTAAACAAGGGGTTGCAGGAATACTCTAGGTGTTACGTCGAATAAATGGACTAAATAAAATATGACTTGTAATATTCCGTATTCGAACTTAAAAGGCTTATATTTTTGAAACGCAGCTTAGGTATGAGTTTTTGTAATAAAGGCTAATTGGGATAAAGGTTTAAGTACTTGCCAAGTCTAATTAGAATTCATTTTATTACGTGTTGAATAATACTGAGTTTTAATTGTATGGTTAATTATACCGCCTTGATTGTCTTGAGGAGAAATTTGCGCTTGATTATGTGTGATGTGGTGGCGGGCCGATTGCTGACGCAGGGAAAATGTTAAATATTAGGTTTTTCAGTAGATCATTTTCAGTAGAAGCACAGAGTTTTCCAATGTACCCACTAAATAAAATATACTCGCTCTTTATTAAATGTGACCTTAAAACAAAGCTGATGAAATTTGAGTGTAATTCGCCTCTCACTACTTCTTTGAGGACATGTGCATGTGCATGATAGAATGTATATATCTAAGGTTCATTCTCCAGGCATATATAATAGTTTTTAATTATTTTGTGGGGTAGTATGTATTTGCATGTAAATGTACTTTTGAAATTTCGCTGTTTTATATAATTACGTATGAATGTATGAAATTGGATTCCGCTTTAATAATACTGACGTATTGAATTGTTCGAATCCAGTAACATACCGGTTATACAAATAAAGGTAATATGAACATTTACATTTTGCATTTGAAACATCAAAAACAAAAGCCTGTCATGTAATCAGGCCAACGTTAAAACATAAAATTTAGAGAATTTAGAGTATCGAGAAATTCCTTTTTGAAATACTGTATAAGTCCGTATTTATTTTGCTGATATAAGTAAAAGATCCTTAATATATCAGTTAATAGGTGGGTAAAACTTCCTCATAATCATAGCAATCAACATTGATAATGGTCCGATGCGATTTTTTTTATTCGGTTGTGCTATAACGGGTATATCGTTTTCTTTTCCTTTTTCATTAAAAATGAAGTTCTCAATTAGGAAAAATCACTGTGTTGCGCAGGACCTTTACAAACACTTAAAACAGATACAAAGAGCACTCATACTCGGAGCAACTATATATAGCTTATCAAATTTAAGTGCCCTGTATGATTCGAATTTTTCGAATCGACTACCTCGATAAACCTATATTTTTCAAATGTTTTAGATTTACTTTAATATCGCATATCATAATATATTCAATGGGGTAATCTTTTTGTGCAGTATTAAAATTGGTTGTAAAATAAGAAAGCCATAAGGATATAATTGAAATTAGTAAATAAGAAAAAGTGGTCTGTATAGATATTATTCCTGCGATATCTCGGTATCTGCCTCGGACAGCAACGCTCAAATAGCAGTTAAGTCATAGTTTGTGTATCAGGCATTCTTTTTTTGTCATTATCAGAGTGCCTAGTGCGAGTTTGTTTAACGTTAACGCGATCGACACGTTATGACATTCAATGCTCCGATTGGCTCGCTCCAAGCTCTTAACCAATCAGAGAGCCAAACGCGGTAAACGTTTCGATCGCGTTAACGTAAAAAAACTCGCGTAGGCACCCAGATTTAAAACGCTTGTATACAATTTATTTTTGAGTACATTTAAAAACGGCTCTTTGTATTTTAGAGTTTAGGTAATTTAAAGATTTAAGAAGAAAAGAGAAAAGAGAAATATAAAAAAATTGTGAGTCAATTACTCTATTACAGAAACTGTGTTGACTTAATGCCACTGGAAATACATTCTTATATTGGCTTTAAGCGTACCTCAAGGCTGAAAAGAGTACAAGCTTCTTTAAAATTTAACAATCATTTATATTTACAACATTGAAAGATAGCAAAACGGAAAATAAACCAAAACAAAGATTTGAACCTTACACTGAATTCGATATTCAAAAGAACTCCGGGAATTTAAATAGAATTATTCCTACAAAGAGAATTGCCTTCGGAAATTCGAGAACAACTTTTTCTAATCATTAAACCTCAAGACTGTCCAATATTATATCTCATTGTACAAATAACAATTTCGATTATAAAAGTATTTATTCAGAAACGTAGATGTGATAGCCTATTAGTACGTTTATTCCCTAGACGTTGGTATCTTTTCTTCGTAAGCCCATCTGAATTGTTTAGTAGATGGGAACATAAATTATTCTATGAAAATGTTCCACGCAAAATATATTTCTTTTATGATAAATTTTCGGTAAACATTCGGTAACTTGTACCTATGGAAGGGAAACTAAGTAAATTATTTGATTTCTTAGATAGGTTTAATATCATATAAGATTCTTAGAAAAAGGAACTTATTCTCCCTAGAGATTTTGAAATAAATTGGTTGTTCTAATAGTATACATAAATATGTAAATGACCTCGTTGATAAGCACAATATACCTATGCTTATATTTGCATGCGATCGTAAGGGTTCTCGTTCGATGCTCGGATCCAGCATTTCTGCAAATAAAAAGCCCGCTATAATGATAAGGGACTAACGAAATATAAAACCAGTACATTACATATGGAAATCGATGCCATTCTAAACGAGGACTTGTATTAAAATTCAGCTGTTGTAGATAACATAGTGTGATATAAACAATATAAAATTCAACGCTTCTTTCAAGGAAGAACGAATTTGATAGCAACTTGTATCTCTCCCCTTTGCTTAAATTTAAGATAATATTACGTACACCTTTCCGATAACAGCGTCGAGTGTCACAGCGTCAATTGAATTTTAACGAAGAGATTAATAATATATTTGATGATAATATTTCTATCAAGGGTGAAATATTATGTGGCAAGTGGAAGGTATAATTTAACGAACGGTAGAATATTTGTATACGTAATATAATACACAAGGAATATTGATTGTGTTGGTTAGTATATAAACGTCACGACCGATGTAATAATTTATAAATTGGTATTAATTATTTTAACTACTTACAACGGAACCGCGATTAATACCTGTATTATAATATTATATTCCGGTATATTACATGATTTATTTTTCTCAAAAGACAACTTCTCTGCTAGTAAAAATTCCTGTACAACAGTATACTTTACAAATATTGACAACGGACACGAAAACTCGATACAACTATGTGGCTTATAAAACTTCTTGTGCCGTTTACGAATTAGACTACAATCACAATCATAATACTCAGCGTATTAGCAGTGGCAGGCCAGTTAAATCACTGTAGCATCCATACAGTCAAATTCGGATGGAGAACGCAACAACAAATATATAGTCTACTCAAAAAATGCGAATGCCGTCGCAAATAATATCAAAAATACATATTTATGATATTGAATTCAATTTTTGGTTTAAGCAGCGTGAAAATAATTCTAAATACAAGTCAATTTATTAGTCTTCTATGAATTGGCCCCTTCCTTTTGAGGTCGATCTTGAGTTCGCCCCGGTTCTTTATTTTACTCTGCAATCTATCGAGCTTCAACGATTCCTTCGTCATCAAAGATTTTATTTTTCAACTTTCTACTTTCATTCAGTTTTATATTTTATGCTTTACTAAAAATATTTCCATTTACTTGTACCATTGCGGTGAATTCTGAAATTGTTTGGTTTTACGTGGAAAGTTTTTCTAGTAAGAAAGTTTTTAGGTTTATGTAGAATGAAAACTGGTTGGCGTTTAAATCTTGTAGAACGTAGGTCTTAATTTAATATCGTATTTTAGAAATACGTACACGCAGTTTTGCGCCACGTTAAATTTTCTGTTTTACGATGAATTACATAGGCGTAACATTTTATGCTCAAAAACAACATTTACATTAGTAACTTTTGAAGAACACACATGTTCTTGCCTCTAACGGATAGGAAAATAGCAAAATATGTTCTATATTTTGCTATTTTCTTTTTTGCTATTAGCATCTTTGCTGTATAATCATTAGTTATTTGGCCTAAAAAAGCCTACCAAACAACATTACAGCTAAGTCTAATTCAAAAACGAAAAAGAATACGCAATCCCTATGTTCCAAGCTTTCGTTTAACATTTGGGGAATGCTGATAGAAGAAATCTTCGCACGCCATCAAGCTGCCTCGAAATCAATACATTCCGGTCACGTGTACTACAAAGCGTCAACTCCAGGCCATGAGCGGTCCCCTCAATTCGAACTGCTTAATGAAGTTACACCAAGATCGTCGGAACGCTTTCAAAATATTCAAGACGACGCATGTTAGCTTGTGCCATTGTTTAGTTTAGAACACGATTTGGCTGTGAGGATTTGGGTAATATTCAATTTTAGAATTGTTCGAAGTAGTTTGGGTGTCTGTGATTATGAAATTTCCAGTCGCTAATTATTAAATTTGTAAGCTATTTTTGTTGATATTATTAATTATAGGAGAACTTTTATTATGCACATAACAGACAATGCTAGTGTAGTGGATAATAAGGAAATTTCATAGTAGTCTAACAGTATTATTTTTGGTTTTTATCTTTGAGATTTGTGACTCCATCTCTGATACATTGTGTTTAGTGTTTTACTTAATCAAAAGATAATTTCTTCTAAAATACTGATGTACTTTAAGTGAATTTAGACTAAATGTAATAAAAACACTAAATCGTGACATTCAGATAAAAATAGTAGTCGAATAGAAAGAGTTACCGAAACTTTTACTTTACCATAAATATCGGCAACTCCGATATATCGTTTGTGTGTATGTTTGTTGCATTAAAATACAAACAAAATCATTTTCAATATAGTTTAAAGTAATAATTTATTAATGTGTATGTGTTTTACAAATTTATATGTCGCTATTAACATTTCACTCCCGTTGCTTTTCAATTCGGTTGCTATTTTTATTGTATGTGTCGAATTACATTTTTGTCAAGCACTCAAGCTCTTAAACCCTTTTGAAAACCTTATTTACTTTACTAATTGATCATTGTACTCTTCAAACAATACCTTTGATCGATATAACTAAAAACACTGAAACAAAAATCCTTTGTAACACAAAAACAATTCATTATATTTTCGTCACCAACGCCTTCGTTTTTTTGCAGCTTATGTATGTAAATTATCTTCTAAGAAAATGTATTCTGAGCTGATCCGAGGGCCATAATTTGAATGTTTTGGCAAAAAAGTTGTAAGAAACGTTGGGGCTTATTCTGATTTCTTTGTAAGCTTTGGATTGGGAGTTGCGGTATAATGCGAGAACAAAAAAATAATTGAATTAATTACAACATTCCGCGAAATAATTCACGTTTTTGTAAATCCGTTGTCTCATTTCGACATAGTGTCATGTAAAACTTGATATTTAAGCTTTAATTTATGAAATAAAAGAAATTAACAATAAGAACTTTCATCTCGAAAGAATTTCTTTCATATTATAATGAAATGTTTCACGAATTACCAGTAAATAATTAAAAATATCAATTTAAATAGAGGATTTTCTGTTAGTACTACTGACAGCGTAGATGTTAGCAAAAAACATGAGTTCGATTTAAAAAAAATAGTTATTGGATATTTTGAATTACTGCCAATACAAGATAAGGTGCTGACAATGCTGACTGATATAGACATAATATACTTTATGCTCCGAGGCTTGACAGCGTATTACATGATATCTAATTTTAATTACTGAAACTATCCCAGAATAGTTTGGAACTAATTTAACTATGCTAATATGCTCTTATATTGTAATCCCAAACTTTTTCAATTACCAATTTCTAGTTGCCGAACTAAGTCATGTTTATAAAAGCGATTAATCGTTTTATTTTATTGAATATTTAATTATTCATTGATTTTTGATGTTGGTTTAAATGATTAATGGGTTAAGAAGCGATTATTTCTTAAATGAGCTGGTCCAAACTCTTTATTGGGTTAATAATTAATACATAAATTGAATGCTAGAAACATTTGACGCCTTTGGATTCTATTCTAACATTACCGAACAACGTTCATAAAATAAACACCTTTAACGTTTAGAGTGGCAGCGGTCTGCCGGCGTTCAGACACAATTGTTTTTAAGTTATTGTTTCATATATAACATTCAGCGTGAAAGAGAAAAAGAAAGACCTATTAAACCATTTTTACTTGTTTTATGAGCGATATGCAGTATTAAGGTAGGTGACATTCCCGTTTAAATGAGGATAAATTGGACTAAGTAAATACTGTCACGCTGATTGCAGCTTCAATTTCAGTGGTGACGCTGCTTTATTAGAGGCAAAGTGCTCTGTTTCAAAGTGCTGTTACAATTTTTTTTGTGTTGGCTCTAATCATACGTGTACGTTCATAGATTATAGTCAAGGTACATGTGCGAGCGCGCGTTGCGTGCGAGGTGAAAGGATTTTAACCGAGCGGTCATTGACCTTGACGAGGCGACAATGACAAACGCGATTAAATGTAATAATTGCAATATTGTGATAAATGAGGTGCTTGCCTTTGTTCAAAATAAGGCGGGAATTATGGATGAAGAGAGTATGACACGGTTATGTGTCACTGCTTTTTCTGAAGAAGAGATAACACTGGCAAAAAAGATGTTGTTTGAGTCGGTGGAGACTTCTCGTCGAAAAATAAAACGGAGGAAAGAAGGGAAGAGTCAGCGTGATATTGAGGACATCATCACACTAATAAAGGAGATTGATCCGGAGCTGCTGCCGATATTCGTAGCAAGACATCTTCATAAACTCCCACCCGTGACTTTTGATCACCTGGACGCCACTAGAATACTGAGGGATATCATAAAACTGCAAGAAGATGTGGCGGTAATCAAGGAAAAATATGTTACAATGGATGTTATCACTGACATGAAAGCGGCTATTGAGCCCAGTTATAGAAGTATGAATGTAAATCGGAAAAGAGGTGCAGGCCTATTAGATAATAATTATGAATATGACAGTGGTCCAGTTGGCTTGATTACGCAGTATGCGACAGAAGGGTTATCAACCACAATGAATAGCAGGTGCGAGAGTGGTTTGAATCAGGTGTATGACGTTGACGATACAATTGTAAACAGCGGCATCACGGGCGGTATCGTCGCATCGGTGAAGGACAATACGCGCAATGTGGAAAAAACCAGTTGCGAGGAGCGGGGCAGCGCCGAGCGCGTGGAGGCCGCTACTGCGGTTTCGGCGGCGCAGTGGGGCGGCGAGACAAGGACAGCGACGCAAACGACGCGAGCGACGGCAGAGAATGCGTGCAATGGAACTAAGAGGCCCACCGTGGTTTCGAGCACGGACACAGCGGGGCGTGTAACAACGCAGAGGTCATCGAAACAGACAAAACAAGATTGTAGACTTATGTCAGATGTTCTGCGGGAAGGTTTGCAACACGGTGACTGGAAAAATAAATCACCTAACGAAGGATGGGTTAAAGTTCAGCGAAAAAGGTTGCAAAACCGTTTTATTGGAATGAAGGGGAAGGCGGAGGTAGGACCTCAGTCAACGTTTAGAGCAGCGGATGTAAGTGTGCCTTTTTATATCTATAATGTGAACAGGGATACAAGCATGGACGATATAGTGTCATACATAAAATCGAAAACTGATGTAGATGTGTCCTTGAGCAAGATAGATATGAAGAGGAACAAGGGATACGCTGCATACAAGTTTTCAATATCAAAACAAAAATTGAATGTTTTTATGAATGAGGACCTGTGGCCGGCTGGAGTGTCGTTCCGTAGGTTTGTGTATTATAACAGTACGACCGAACCGCGGCATAGTGAAGTGAAATCGAGTGACTGAACAGATAAAAATAAATTAAACTAATGGATAAGGCGATAGTAGATGTTAACGTTAATTTAGTTACTAAGATGATAAGTTTTAACTGTAAATCTTTAAAGAGGTCAGTCGAGTGTATAAAAAACTTGTGTAAATATGTAGATATTATTGCGCTGCAAGAGACCTGGTTGTTGCCACATGAAATATCAATTCTAGGTCACTTAGATTTAGATTTCAGTTATGTTGGTAAATCAGCTGTGGATACGTCGCTAGGGATATTAAGGGGAAGACCATATGGAGGTGTGGCTCTTTTATGGAGGAAATCGTTGTTTACGTGTGTAACTATTTTACCGTGTGCTAGCGATCGTATTGTGGCAATTAAAGCGACGACGTGCGACGGCCGTGACTTGTTATTGTTTAGTGTTTACATGCCGACTAACTCTGTAGATAATTTAAGCGAGTTTTGTGAATGTCTTAGTGAAATAGCTGCCATAGTGGCGAGTGAGAATGTTGAGTCTGTCTATATATTAGGGGATTTTAATGCGCACCCTGGGGAATTGTTTAACCAGGAAATGTTATCTTTTTGTGATGAGCAAAGTTGGTGTTGTGCGGACTATAAGAACCTAGGTATAGACTCGGACACTTTTACCTTTGTGAGTGATGCCTGTGGCAGTAGACGTTGGCTTGACCATTGCCTGGTTTCTGAAGCAGCGTGGAAATCAGTGGAGAAGGTGGAAGTGTACCATAACGCCTACTGGTCAGACCACTTTCCACTCTGCATTCAGGTCAACCTGGGGATGGTGAGGCGAACGGATGCCTCAGCAAATCTTGAGGGCAAGGTAGTAGATAAAGTGAGGTGGGGGGAAAGATGTACTGACCAAATAAATTGCTATTACCAACTATGTATGCAAAAACTTAGTCTTGTCGATTTCCCAGCAGAGCTAAGCAACTGCTGCGATAACTTCTGCTTAAATAAAGAGCACACTGTAATAATTGATAATCTGTACAAGAATATTGTTAAGTCACTGCGAGAGGCGGCTGAGGGCAGTGCTGGTTATGTGAGAAAAAGTAGTAATAAACGTACTGTGATAGGGTGGAATAGACACGTTAGGGACGCTCATGGGTGCGCTAGGGTGGCTTTTAAAAACTGGGTTTGGCACGGGAGACCTCAATCTGGACATTTGTTTATAGATATGCGAGAAACGAGAAAAGTCTTTAAACAAAAACTTAAATACTGCCAGGACAACGAAGAACAAATTAAGTTGGATATTATAGCTTCAGAACATAAGAAAAAGCAGTTCAATAAATTTTGGAAGTCAACTCAGAAGTTAAACACCAGACCTGCTGTACCTTTGAGCGTTAATGGCGTGTCTGAACCGGTGGGGATAGCGGACATGTTTAGAGTGCATTTCTCTGTGACACCACGGTTGCAAGTCAATAGGCAGGAGGGGTGCGGTGGGGAGAGACGTGGGTCGTCTAGCCCGATTTACATCTCGTCGAAGGAGATAGGGCAGGTTATAAAAACCATGACTAGGGGTAAGTCTCCTGGTCATGATAACCTTAGTATAGAACATTTCCAACATGCCGGTCCGCATCTTCCTAGGGTCTTATCTATGTTATTTAACTTTTGTATTAGGCACTCATACCTGCCTGCTGAGTTGATGAGTACGATTGTTGTACCTATAGTGAAAAATAAGACAGGCGACGTCTCGGACAAGGAGAACTATCGACCAATCTCATTGGCTACTATAACTGCTAAGGTGCTTGACAGTGTGCTCGGGCGTAGGATGTCTGGACAGCTCAATTTACATGACGCACAGTTCGGTTTTAGAGCTGGGCTGTCTACAGAAACAGCTATTTTGGCGCTCAAGCACACGGTCAGTTACTACACCTGCAGGAACACACCTGTGTATGCTGTATTTTTAGACCTTGCGAAAGCGTTTGATCTGGTTAATTATAACGTCCTATGGACAAAGTTGCGTGACCGGGAACAACCAGAGGAGATAGTTGAGCTTCTCAGGTATTGGTATAATCACCAGATTAACCAGGTCAGATGGTCGGGTGTGTTGTCTGAGACGTATGGTCTGGAATGTGGTGTAAGGCAGGGTGGTCTGACCTCCCCAGCGCTGTTCAGCTTGTATGTCGATCAGTTGATCGGGGAACTCAGCAGCACAGGGGTTGGATGTTCGGTAGATGGTAAAATCATAAATAGCATATCTTACGCGGACGACATGGTGCTGCTGAGTCCCTCGATTGAGGCGCTCAGACGATTGCTTGAGGTTTGTGAGAGATACGCCTTGACTCACGGCCTCCTGTACAACGTAAAAAAGAGTGTGTTCATGGTGTTTGGGGTTGCTGCAAAGGGTCACAGGGCAGTGCCGCCAGTGTACTTATATGGTGTTGCTCTAAACAGAGTGCCTTGTTTTAAATACCTTGGACACAAACTAGTCGAGTATCTAAATGATGACCAGGACATAGAACGGGAACGGAGAGCGTTGTCGGTCCGATGCAATATGTTGGCCCGTAGGTTTGCAAGATGTTCGAGACCGGTCAAGATCACCCTTTTCAAGGCTTATTGTCAGTCTTTTTATACATGCAGCCTGTGGGTCAGGCATACGCAGAGGGCCTACAGCGCTCTTCGGGTCCAGTACAACAACGCCTTCCGGGTGCTGTTGGGGTTACCGCGATTCTGTAGCGCGTCAGCCATGTTTGCTGAAAATACTACAGATAGTTTTTCAGCAATCATGAGGAAAAGAACGGCATCATTGTTACGCAGGATTCGTGGGAGCGCCAACGGCATACTGAAGGTGATCGGGGATAGGCTGGACGGCGTTTTCCTGGAGTATTGGACCCGTATGCACAGCTACGGGTCTGATACTGCAGGAAAATACATGAATTAAATTGTATTGTATTGTAAGTTTTATTTTGTTTGTTTTTAATTATAAGTAAGTACTAACATAGTTACGTAAGTTGTATCACTAACAAAATATGGAGCAAGTTTCCGAAATAAACGTTTTATTATTATTATATTATTATTGCTCACTGTACTGTCTTCAGTAACTTATGTAAGGCAATGGCAAGTAACTCTAGGAAATTTTGCAGCAAGGAAGAAAATTATTATCAGAGTTTTCGTTTTACTATTACCCAAAGATTATTTTTAATTAGTTTTATATATGACTAGCTTTTGCTCGTGTAAAAGTAGGTTCGGCTATGTTAGTAACAGTACTTTTTATTTTAAATAATATTTGGGAATAGGCTATTGCTAAATATTATTGTACTTGTACTTACTCGTATTATATTACTTGATGATAATACTGGTTTCTAATGGTGAAAGAATTTTAAAATAGGTTGTGTAGTTTTTTAGTTAAATTCTTACAAACTAACAAACAAAACATCAAATTTTCTTTATAAGTAATATTAGTATAGATTATTAAAAGGCTGTTTGTAATATAGGAGGCTGATATAGCTGCCGGCACTAGGTACTTCTGTATTTTTCTAAAACATATCAATGATGCGATCAGAGTGTACTTAAACTCATGTAGTTTCACATGAAACTGGATGAAACTCCGTAACTATGTTTCTACTCTTTCGGCAGTTTCCTACGAGAGGATGACACTTCCACGAGTGAACCGCTTCATTTTGTACCGCGATACCGTCATCACATACTGCAGTATGCTGGATGAGATTTTCAAAGAAGTCCACAAAATGCTACGCGTTTCTTATAGGAAAGAAATATGTCTGACTATATATCAATTCAGAAAATAATTTGTATAAAAGATTGTTTGGCTTTACAAATATTCAGGCAATATATTAATACGCTTTATGGATTTGAATTCATTTTACACATAATAATTTATTTTTACCTAAATTTACCTAGAAAGTTCGTTCTCGTAACCGCCATTTTTCTCTTTTGAAACGTTTTTATCGTTTTCCTTATGTCGGGCTGGAATCATAAACTGCGAATGTCTTTGTAGGTGAACACCTTTTTCTAAATGCTTTTCGTTTGTAACTGTTGCGAGAGAAAAATCTTCGTCAGCTCAATAAAGCTGAGCTTCTTTTTGTCCACTTTCTTGTTGCCAGAGCAACACTTATTTGTAGTGTTTATGTTCTTTTTATTGTTGCTGGTTTCAATTAGGTGTTGCTAACCTAAGATTCTTGTTTTCTTTTGTTTTCGCAATTGTTTTTGTGGGGGGGTGTTCACTGTATTGTATTCTGTTAGAGAAGATTCTATCAGAGCTTTATGTGACTTTGTGAGGTCTGTTGAATGAATCCTGTGTAGGCGTTTTATAGTTCACACAGCAATAGTTTGGATACTCTTCTCAAAATATATGGCTAAAACTTTATTATCAAATTTAAAGTAGTGAAGCTAGTTGACGTATATTAATGTATTTATAACCGTTGAATTTCTGAACGAATTGATTGAAGATGACCTCCGTCAACCTGTACAAAAGTTACACGACTGCAATTAAATTCGACAAAACGGAGAATATTATTTCATACCATATATTTTATTAATTTTGTCGGGATAGTAGATTTGTTGCTATACTAGAACAGGAGCAAGATACGTAGTGCGACAATCAGATTATTTATATTATGCTCCTTTAAAACATAAACGTAATCGTAGGAAACCGACAATATTGACGAAACAAACAATACATGACATCAGGGGTACCTAAACTGTGATAAGAAGACTAAGAGAGAGATAGAGTAGCAATGACTGCCTACTTTTAAACAGCACGGTTTTTTATTCATCTGATAGCCCATATTCATGTTATTCAAATTATGAAATGAAATGAAACTGAATCAACTTTTATACCCACATACATGATAAAGATATAGAAGCTGATAGAAACGAAACTATCCACCCTCGTCATTATTCCTGACAAGTCATCATAAATTACTACCACATTTCTATGGAGCAATCAGGGTGGATGTGTAACTTGTAAATATAATTACGCAAAAAAGTTTTTTCCCAGCCAACTCGGAAGGGAATGATGCTCAGCAGAATTTAATCAGGATCGACTTAGTGGACCGTCGACGAATATTTTATAAGGTTTTGTAGGATAATACAGAGTGTAAGGCTAAATATAGGACACCGAGGAATATGAATCCAAGATTTAAGTGGTTTCTTAGATGATTATTTAAGAACTTGTATCATGAGCCTTTAATTTTAAAAATAGTATAAAATATTTTTAATGCTTGTGAAAAACTTGACTTGATCGGGCATAATAAATAATCCACGTCAATACATATACTTATATCTACACAGATTCACGCCTGTTCTGACGTATGTGTAGGTGGGGTCTACGGATTTCCACATGCAACAAGCATACGATCCACGCTTTTTGACTACTCTTAAAATGTTCCATATTTTTTGGCTTGAGGTACTTTTGACTACTAACTTTTCTTTAGAGCAACTCCTATTGGTCAAATAACATTTATACAGCTCCTGCCATTATAAACTTCAAAATATCAAACTTTATTACCAGAAAAGCAGAAAATAATTACTTCAGGTATTACATAATGCTTGTGCTCTACATCAATATCAAAATATCCGGCACCAAGCTTCGAAATCCTACCGCTTCATGATTATCGCTTCAGCAATGAACGGCGATAATATATGTATGTTGTATTATAAATTATGCATTCGCCCCGAAGATGGTAGGAGGCTTATTAAAACCACCCGTAACCCGGGCTTACAACCCCCGGTAACCTATAAGGTGAAAATTTATTAGCTAATTTCTCTGCCACCAAAAATCGTGGGTAATTATACGTCCATAAAACGTAATAAAAGCTGGCAGATTTATAAGTATTTTAATTAGACGTTTGCGTAATAAGTGGTGTTTGTTGTTGTTTGTTTCGTGTATTATTTGATGATAGTGATACCTAGGTAGTTAAGACTCTTTCAATAACGTCATGGTAGTGAATGCCACTGCTGTGTAAGATGCATGGATTTGATCCCAGGTTGGACAAAGTGATTTTGGGTTTTATCTGTCAAGTAGTATGAAGTCTGAAAATGCCTGGTAAACCACAAAAACTTGCATCTCAGCACGTGGGATCTAAAACCATTGTTGGCTTAGTGTGATACATATCTATCTACTGCCTCGAGAATATAAGCTTAAGCCTATGTATGTAGTAAAATTTTTGTCAAGGTCATCATTTAGTACCGAATTGATATAGGTAAGGTTTCAGTTATCTTTTACATATTTGTTAGATTGTTGTGACTACGTCCATGTTGGTAAAAAATACTAACAATAACCAATACAATTTCTAGACACGCTCAATTTTATGGTACTGTGATATTATATTTTTGTCCGATAAATCATGTGTTTGTGACGGGCTGTGTAAATGTCTGTCTGTCCCACGAGTCTCATTGAGCTTAGCAGAATTTCTAGCTTGCCATATTATATAGCTTAATTCAAGCAAGAAGCGATTTACTGTTTAGAATTAAATGGCTGTATCATATTAAATATAATCATTATTTTTATATTATGATGTGAAAGTGATTTTTGCAAAATTAAGACGCGTTCATTTACTCGACTTATAATCTCTCTTAAAATTTGCAAACTATCTACGATAACGATGCTCTCAACCAGCTTGTAGACTAAATTTCATGTGCAAGTATTATAGAAACCATAACTATTATTTGTCTCTCAAGAACAGTAGATACAACCAATATATAATAGCAATGGTAATCTAGAAAACATTTCGATGCAGCTTTATAAATTTACATTCACATCGAAAACAACGTGTTTTGAATTTCTTCGGCCTTATTACTAAAAAACAAAGGCGTAATTTGGCTTTGTTCGACAAACTTTGTTTGCGCTTCAAAAAGACACACGAAGTAAAGAGATGTGGTTGGAAATTAACTTCAGAACCGCAAAATATAAGTTTGTTAGCGTTCAATGAAATCCGGATATTCTTTTTTGTGTATTCTCTCCAAAGCTGGAGCAATATCGAGGGTGAATTTAAATTTTTCACTCGATGAACAAATCTTTATTGACACGGCTAAGCTGATATAGCTCGAGGCGATGTACCAAACTAGAACTTTATCGTGGCAACCAATATTTTAAGGAGTACCTTATTTTTTAACGAAGGTAAATGTTTGGCTTTAAAGGTGTATTCTTATTAGTTTGTAAGATTCTGTCTAGTTTAGTTTTACTTATAAATATATTTCTGTATGTTTTATTTCTATTATGAATACGCAATGATCTTTATTTCAATAATAATTGGAACAATAATATTATATTTAAGACCTCTAATTAATATTTATGTAATAACCGGGCTCTACATGCTTGGAGATGTTGTTGTTTTCGCGTCAAAATTATAATGATAAGCGCCCTCTAGAGTAACGTTGTACAACGTAACAAAAAAAAACGATTATCCTGAAAATCTATATCTACTTTTTTCTAGGATTAACAGACCTATAAGGTAATACAGAAATACTCTAATTGCGTACGGTGTTTTCGACGTCATGATTTAGTTACAAACATCCAAACACCAAATTCATTTCCACTTTTCTAGAGCAATTCTTTAAAAAGAACGCTAGCTTATAGTGGTACTTTTCTTTTCAGAAGCGTTTTTACTCCAGCCATGTCTGCAGTCAACCACAAGTGCTCTGATAAAATATGGCTTAATAAATTATCGACCTACAAGACACGATGTGAGGTCCGGAACAACGTATTGGTTGTTGAAGTAGATGGTTGTATTTATCCTCTTTAAGAACTCACAGCCAGCTGGATGTATGTTTTAAGAGTGGATAGTCTTTAGATGTAGTGTAATATAGATAATATAGTAAAAGCAGACAATACCGAATCAAGATAACAAAAACAAATTAAGAAATGGCCGCAGAATGACTGCTGACAACGGCGTATTTGTTTTCTCAAAAGTCTATTTTGACTGCACAGATGGCGTAGTGGTTTAAATGGGCGCCTTGCCCTGCTACTACACCGAGTGTTGTGTGTTCGAATCCCACACGTGACAAAAATTTGTGTGATCCGCAAATGGTTGTTTCGAGTCTGGATGTTCTTTGTGTCTGTTGTTTGAATGTTTGTAAAGTCTCCCGCGATACAGGAATTATTTCTAAAGCGAGAGTAGTCATTTCACAAAAAAAATACTTTGTTGAATTACGTAATATGAACTTGCACTATATATGTTAAAATATATATGTTATAAAGTAACGAACTTTTTCTTAAAGTATATTTCAATTTCGATATTAATGTCAAAACGGGTTCTAAATTTTATAATCTTTAGCCAAAAAGCCTCAAGGGCTTTCTGTTATGACGTCTATCACTCAAAAAACATCATCTATATTTAATAATCAACCTTCCTCTTAGGCGTATAAGGTCGTAATTCATTTGAATTGCAAAGTCTCAACTAATCAATTTACCAGTTTGATGATTGCGCATGCATTGTTTAAACTTTAAACAATTACGTACGTAAACGTTATTAAACTGAATCGGGCTGGTTTGTATGAAGTTTGTATTAACACAGACGATGATATTCTCTACAAGGTTAAAGTGAATGCATAGGTAAACTATCTCCAAACATTACATTGTGAGCTACCTCACAATGTAATGTTCACAGATACATATGGATTCACTTCATTACATTTAATAGTAATAGTTTGGATCAGTGATTTGCACAATTGCATTTAAAGTTTTGACAACCCTGAAGATATAACTAGCGACCCGCCCAGACTTCGCACGGGTAGTACAAAACCTTAACAATTGATACACCTAAATCTTCCTCATGAATCACTCTGTCTATCGGTGAAAATCACCTGAAAATCCGTTCAGTAGTTTTAGAGTTTATCGCGTAGAGACAGACACAGCGGGGTACTTTGTTTGAAGGAAGTGCGAAAGACGCACGACCACGTGGAGTATGTATCGCGATAACTTTATTCGATTTTATCATTCGATCAGTAGTCTGGTTAGTGCTGTCAGTTGTTATTATCTTATACTATGTACGGCACATGTCTTATGCGTGATCTACCGAAGCATTGGATCACAAAATACAAACATATTTTGCATTTTGTGTTCTCAAATAATTGAAGAAGCACAAGGAGTTAAAACTATTGTACTTATTTAGCGTGTGAAGTGTATTCTTTTTTGGCGATCCTACTAGATAAAGCCTTTTATATGTTTTTTTTGTCTGATATACTGTTAATGAATCGTAAATCGTCTATGATGTACGACGGATCTAAGGATCCGTCGTACATCATAGACGCTATATCATGAACATCGCTTTGTTGTAATACAATTTTTTAAGCAACTTATATAAAGAATACACGAATTGATAACCAAAGGTTACGATTTCTAGCGAATCAGTCAATTCATGTTGTTAAAAGATCTTCTAAATATCCAGGCTGGTTTAAAATCTTGAAGCGATTTTATAAATACCATCAAAAGCTTAGTGACCCAAAAAAGCAAGCTCTTTTCAAGTCGCATCATTATATCGAATATAATACTATATTACATATAATATACATACTAACATTCTCATTTAAAAGCTTTTAAGCTCTAGAATATAATAATTATTTCAACTCGTAAGGAGTTCATCATAAATCCAATTACAAAAGGAAAGTATAGCAAAACAATTTCTCAAAGCGCTATAGAGAGCTCTGTAAAGTCCAAACTAATTGTTGCTATCCATCTTCAGTATTTAATATCTATTACTTTCTGTTTCAGGTAAGATTTCAACGAGGTCTCAATGACTTATTTTCAAAGAGGAGCTACAGTAAGTGCAATTTTACTTTCATAACGTTATTAAATTGTATGCAGTCATACACGGTCCGACATATTTACTGATATTACTCTACTTTAGCATATTACCCCTCGCTTCATATACACTGCTGGCCATTCAAAAGTGTACACTTTGAAAATACACATTTCATTCCGTTTCAAGTGTCGCATCAGCAGATGTACTCTTCGTATTCAGTTTGCGAAAACACTTTTATTTTATAAAACAATCTCGCTAAAACCAATACAGTCTTGTATTAGAAAAGTTTCATATTCAATACGCTGTCTGTAATGCTTTCAATTTTCCATATTTATATGAAAAGTAATATATTTTATTATGGATTAGTTTAACAAGATTTTAGATATTGAAATTTCAAGATCAGTGCTTCGAGAACTGTCAGTATAAAGTATTTTCAAGTATATAAAAGAAACAACATTTTTATTCCTTTTAGTTTTTATTATTTAATGCCAGTATGCAAGCATATGACCCATCTAATGGCAAATGGGTAGCTGATTATGCTTGCAACATTAAGTTGTTACTTATGTATTACCGACCATTTAAGAAGCATCCTGACGGGCTGCTCGATATTAAACAAAATCCAGTTTTAAGCAGGGGTCCTGCTTCTGTACCTCTCTGTATCACGTTAATATAAGTTCATATTTCGGACTCGTTCCACTAATAATGGCTACCAGAAGATTTACAATATTATTATTATAAATGTATGTAGTAAGTCTTCAGATATATACAAATTTTTGGTTGATACGGACTTTACTAAAACCAAGTAGGCTCTTTGGAAATTAACTATTCGTAATAAGTATTTAAACATAAAATTGGTTTTTGTTAGACAGTGTACTTGACCTTGTCGTAATATATATTTAGGGATAAGTATATGTACTATGTGTTTAGTTGATAACACCACACGCTTAATTAAGGAGGCATACTGACCCCAACTTTTACTTTCATACATTGGAAACAAATATAAAGCAAAAATGATTTCAAATATCTTATTATGTTGTTGCTAACCCAATCACCAAGATGGAGGGTCATCAGTGATTAATCAGTCTATTGCAAAGCATCACAAATAAAAATTGATTTTATATAAGTATATTTTAATAAAATAAGTCTACAATAGATCATGCAATTTTAAGAGTGTAGATATATTCTAATTCGCCCTATACAGAAAAACTTTGAAAGACTTATATGAGAATGATTACTATTCTCGAATTAGTTGAATTATTGTTAACCTTAGTGATAAATGAGACGTCAGATATACCTGGTCTCCAGTTGAAATGTAAATCACCTTCGCATATAAATAAGGTCTGTAAGTACTTGGGGTTACCGATGCATTTGGAATTTTAAGTTATACAGATTCTTACCACTGGTAATAAGAGAGGTCCAAACTAGTGGTGGTAAGTGGACACACTGCTGTATCGATGGTTCTAGAAGCTAAGTTCGAAGAATAATATTCTATCACATACACACAACACCATCTAGCCCAAACTAAGCAGAGCTTGTACTATGGGTACTAGACAATGGATAAACATACATATTATATACTTATTTTTTTGTAAATACATACTTATTTATACATAAAAACATCCAAAGTTACCCGAGTTGCCAGTATTATAACCGGTCAAACTATAATCTGAAATAGACTCTTGACTATAAAGCTATTCATATACAAACATAAATTAACGCATATTGCCTGAGGAGGAAAAGGCATTATTTGTACTAGAAAAGTTACCAGTGTAATTTTGGCTTTTATTTCAAACTCCAAACTTGCAAAGCTAATAATTAACTAAAACAACTACATTTCGGCTAACATTATTAGGCTATTCTCTCGCTGATATTAATGACCGAATATAAAGTCAAAATGCATACATTTTCTCGGCCGCCAGTGTACCATTACATACGCAGCGGGCAGTACGCCAAAATAGATATTAAGTTAGTAATTGCTTAGGATGCCGTTTACGAATGCTCATACAAGTTATGCTGCCTACTAGAAACGTGAACGCTTTTGGAGTATTTTAGAGTGTGACGTAGTCAATTAAGCCTTCGCTGATGCCATGTCGTTTTGGTTATGTAACCATACACAATTTATTTGAATATATTATTCCTTATCTTTTAAAGCAATATTTCAACAAAGATTTTGTTTATAAGATACCTAATACCAGTATATTTTTAAATGTTATTTATTTATTATACCATAAAGTCAATACGATAGAATTTTTACTAAAATTCTAAACAAAATGAAAACATGTAGGAATAGAGAAATTTATTTATTTATTTGGACAACCAACAAGAACATACACCTTAAAAGCTAAGTTACAAAGTCAGTGGTATACAAGTATTGGTGCTGCCTTAATTACAGGTTGCCGCGGAAAGCAAAATGCAAACGATAGTTGGGAGCATAAGGCTTCCCAGAACTAAAAAATAAAAACTTAAATTAACAATTTCTAACATAATTAGTATATACTAAAAGAACAAAACTTTATACTACTGTGTTATTGAATCTCAGCATAGTGATAATATTTTCTTTTTAAAAGTTGGTAAACTTAGACAAATTATATCAATATCGTTATTTTTACTAACAGAATTATATTCCGCTTGGAGCCTATTTATAGGAGAGAAAAAGCCTAGGTTAGTTTTGGATCGCTTAGGTGTAAACAAGGAGTATCTAGTTGTAAACAAGAAGAAATAGGCGATCAGATAGTGTAGATCTGCAAAATTAAGCAACATTGCCGAAAAGCGAAGCTTATTTTTAAAGTCTAATATTGGCGTTAACGTAACAAAGCATTAGGACTTCGTACTAATATTAGACCTACATATGTCCGAAATATATAACTTAAAATATAATAAAATATTATCAAAGAACTACATTACTACTAACAATGTTATACGATTTTTATTCGATCAAACAATTGAACAAAATCCACAATTGATTTTAGCGTCAATAACAAAAGATTAGATCTTCACGAATCGGCTTTATTGTGTTCGGAGACTGCTGACCTAAAAATAATTGAGAAAAAGCCAATTTTCGAGACAAACAATGACATTGAACTGAAATCGAGTTTTGGAAGGTTAAATGTGCCTTTTAGTGGGCTCGCATGTGTTAGTATTGCGGATTTCATTCCGTATTGGCACTTACTTCAAGCTAGCATTATGAGAGGGCTGTTAGAGTAATACGATTAACTTTACAATGACTTTTATTGCCAATTCATCATCATCATCATTTCAGCCTATTGCAGTCCACTGCTGGACATAAGCCTTTTATTGGCAATTGTGAAACAGTATATCACAGATCTTGTCAGGTCTAGTTTCAGAGGTCATGGTTTATAATTACGCTTTATTATATTTTTGTTTAAACTTTTTATTGTCAACGCTTAAATTTATAAGTGTATTCTAAGTATACTAAACTTGATTTTATTTTCTTATTAGATTACATAACATAAATTACGCGGTTCTCACTATCAACCATAACTCAGTTTCTGCTGAAAGGTACTAGATGTCAAATACGTCTTGTATCTAGTATGTATGTATCTTATGTAGGGGCCAGTCAGTGCAGAGCGGCGACACTTCGACCCAGTAGGATCTTTTGTGTCGACACTCTCCCAATAACGACTGCCATAGATGTTCATGGCAGCCGGGACCGACGGCTTAACATGCTCTCCGAGGCACGGAGCAGGCGATAATTATTGTCAACCAATACGCACATAATTTCGAAAAGTCATATAACTTCCGAAAGTCAGAGGTGCGCGACGTGGTTACGAACCCGAGAGCCTCTGCATTGCAGTCTGTTGGTCTCCCCACTGAGCTATCGCTGCTCAAAACTTAAACTTAAAAACAAAGTACGTCTTACTTTTAGATAAGTACCAAACTCAAAATTCGATTCTCTTCATTGATTTTTGTATGAAGCTCGAATAAATAAAAAAGACATTACGAAAAAAACAAAGGTCAAATAAACAACGCGGTAAAATCCGTATAAAGTACGTAGTTTAATTTCAATGAATAACATTCGCGTAAACAGAAGACAATATTCCTTAATATTGTCTTCTGTTTACGCATTTGTTTCATTATTTTCTGACTTATAATTAGGTATCCTAAATAGTATGGTAAAGCGAATGTGAGTTTATTTGTTACGCTCTCAAACCTTAACTACTCGACCGATCATCATGCAATTTCGCATACACGTTGTCAGGGGTACAGAAAAGGACATAGGGTACCTTTCATCCAGAAAAAGTACTGTTACCAAGGGATAAACATTAACATAATTTTTTGTGTCTATAACCTGGTCTTGATAGCATAAAGCCTTCTGTTTCAGGAACCAGCTCGCCTCGCTTTAGCTTGTTTGATGCTATCTTGTCAACATTAGTGCTATTTAAGTCGAGTCAATGTCAGCCATGTAGAGATTTTTGAGTCCACAAATCTATTTTTTGTTGTTTAGTCACTGTGTTAATTTGTTTAGTCTGATCAGTGAGAGAGTGGTGTGAATGTATCTGCCTGACATATAGCGTTGTGTAGTTTTGAATGGGGTGAAAGGTTGTTGAAGAATGTCCTGAGTAGTGTGATTTGTTTGTTGTGAAGGTTTGTGATGTCGATGAGACCTCGACTCTTTTTTAGGTAAAGTTAATCTTTGAATACAAGCTCTGGGCTGATGTTTCCTATGTTTAATCAATGTGGTGTTAATGATTCTTTGTAGTGTAGTAAGGTCTGTTTGGGTTCAGCGGATAATTCCAAAAGAGTAAGTTAATATAGGAATAGTGAATGTGTTAATAGCTTTGATGGTGTTTCTTACGTTAAGATGAGTGTGTAGTATTTTGTGTAGTCTACTTCTAAAATGTTGTTGTAGTAGTTTTTGGTATTTCTATAGTGAATTTCTTGTGATTGGTAGAGTCATAAATATTTATATGCTTCCACTGGATCCACGGTATCTATAATTTCGTGATTTGATAGTTCGTACGAAGTATATTCTACTATCCCTTTGTTAACAGATTGAATTTTGCATTATTATTATAGTTTTTTATCGCCAAAAGGCATGGTTGTATACACCCTTAATTTTCCAATTATGGATTTACGACCTACGTAATAAAGGGTAAACTTAATGCTGCCTACGGGGCACATTTTCAAACCCCATGCAGCTACTTTTACTAGGAATTGTCTGACAGAAAAAGCCAATTACGCTTTGCCACACCTGGGCACGAATGAATGATATGAAAAACGAATAGCAATGAATGTGACTGCTGTCCTTTAGGTTTTCCTCAAGGACAGCAGTCACATTAATTACTACTGTGCCACTTAGTAAGTAGTAAATTAACAAGATTTCAGATATTTACATAAAGTTTGCAAAAATTGTTGAACCCATCTAATACTCATGTTGTTATTAATTGCGATTGACTGTAGCATAGGAGAAGAATTAAACTGTTGTCAGTTAACAATAGTAAAAAAGCAAGTTCAAAAAAGGATATAAAAATGAGTTCAAGAAGAAAAATATCTTAATCTTATTAACAATTATAACAATTTATTCTTATAATATTTGGTACACGTAGGCACTTCATAAAGAATCATATACGAGCGATATTACAGGCTTTGTAACAAAGATACGTATAAGCACTTCAAAAGATTCAGCCGTGTGAATACGAATAAACTTTTCGACGCTATGGTAACCTTTGCCAGCACTTAAGTGTATTGCTTTTTATTAAATATTGATATGTTAAGCGTTCGCGAGCTCAGACATGTATGAATGATGTGTATTTTACATAATTTAAGCCTGGCTTAGAATTTATGTTAGATGAGAAACAAAATTGCTAAATAGAGTGGAGAGATACACAAAAATGGTCGTCGGCTGTCCTTTTTGAAGTAAACATTTATTTTATGTGGTAATTCCGTTTTGTATAATACGATTGGAATCCATTTTAACGTTTCAAAAGTAAGCTTTCATTTTATTATATTGAGTTTGGGCTTACTGGTTTGAACATCTATACTGATATTGTAAAGATAAAAGATTCGTATTTTTATTTGTAATTAATAAAATCAAAACTAATTGACCGATCCTAAAAATTCTTTCACAAGTGGAAAGCTACCTTCAAAATCACGCCATGAGTGATGGGAGCGGAACAGTGATCATAAAAGTGGGTGAAACCGCGTGGGACAGCTAGTTAAGTAATAAATCGCTGTGATATTGAAGAAGATGTAGCGGTCAGAATTGGTTTAGGTATACATTGGTCGTTCGATTTCGTAGAAAGGATGAATGAAGGGTACCTAAAAGGATTTATCGGGCGTATGCGAATGGAAATGCTAGTAAAGGACCGTGAAAAGTACATTGCTGACCACCTGACCAAATTGGTTACGTGCTTCAAAAATATCAAGTGCTGGTTTAAAGATGCTTGAATTTAAAATATTAAAGACTTTTGCTTTGTATATCTATATACAAAGATAAGTGCGGACTATACGTGATATAGTTTAAATAATACAGCCATTATAGTTTAATAATAATAATAATAATATTCTACCACATACACACAACACCATCTAGCCCAAACTAAGCAGAGCTTGTACTATGGGTACTAGACAATGGATAAACATACATATATCCGTTTTTTTTTGTAATTACATTCATTATATACATAGAAACACCCAAACAAACAAACAAACAAGTTTACTGACTTTTGCCTGCGGATTAGCTCGCTTCGAAACAGTACTTTCTCTGAAAACCCTAAGTCCTTTTCTGAACCCTTGACACTATGATCACTCTAGTCATTAAAGCATTAAAATGTAACAATATAAGGATATAAGTAAATTTTGATTTAATAATACATATATGGCATTGAAGAAGTCGCTGTACAATTGAAGCACCCTAAATAATGGCTCTGTTCTAGAGATGCAATCTTCTCTAAGGCATTATTTATGGTGCTTCAATTGTACAGCGACTATCATTATGTAGGGTCTTAAAGTTAAACTCTGTTGTCAGCTGAATGATTACGATCTACATACTTTAATTTCGGTTTTTCTATTGAATATTATCCGTTTACGCAATGTACGATGAAGAGCAAAGATTTAAGGAAGCGTGTTTTAAAAGAAGCCCTAATCACCTTTTGCTCGTTATAGGCAATACTTAAATACATCACTATCACAAGCATAGGTATTGGGTACTCCGGCATATATAAAACCTCCACAGGCTAAGCTAAGTTGCCAATTACTTTATTGGTATAATAAATAAGGCGACGAAGTAGTTCAAAAGAAAATAAACAGGCACGAGAAGTAAAGTCTGTTATCGTTTTCCTAAGATGCCTTACTACTGTTAGTACAAAAGCGGATTTGGAAGCACGTTAAGAATACACGAAAAGAAAAATTCGTTCTAAATTTGTATCTTGAAAGGAAGTTGCGTTCTTATTTTACTTAGCATTTCGCTAACTTCTATTGTACGTGAGGATATTTCTTATTTCAAATGTCCGATCCCTGGGGTGCGATCAGAAAGATCTTCGATGTTTAAAATGTAAAAGGCAAAGCAAACGTTGGCGTTTTAAATTTGTTACTGGCACGTGATTGAATGTTAGAGTAAATTGCCGATCACGATTCGACTTCCTTCGAAGTTTGATTTAACATGGAAGATCAAACGAGTTAACTAACATAACGTAAATAGATATATTTGAGCTGTCTACGTCTGCTAATTAAGTTACGCCCACTAGTTTTGCTGAAAGCGAGAAAGTAAATAAGCATCGTCTTGTTATCTTTCGTTGAGAAGCTTAGCGTAAAGGGCTCTAAATAAGGTACCTTATTATACACTTCAAGTGATGCTCGTTATTCATCTATTTCTGGAAACCTTAATGGTTTATGCAAAAATAACATTTGCTTGTGTTTACGCTCGGGAAAAGTAAAATAAAATATCGCACTTTTCTGGAAGAAAGGTGCAAAATTTTATGATGAACGATATAATAGTTCAGGCGTGAAAGCGTAACAAACAAACTTATATTCGCATTTATAATATTAGTTAGCATTACATCGTAACTAGCTGATATTTAGCTACACATTCAAGTCTTCTTCTCTCTTAGCCTTTATTATTCCCAAGTCACTTGGGGTCGGCTTTTCTGGTCTAACCGGATTTGACTGGATATCAGTTTTTACACGGAGCGGCTGCTACCTGACCTCCGCAACCCGAAGGCTAACGATACCCTAAGGCTACACCAGTGTCAGGATATTAGAGTACTGACTTTCCCAATAACGACTGCCATAGATGTTCATGGCAGCCGGGACCAACGGCTTAACGTGCTCTCCGAGGCACGGAGCAGGCGATAATTGTCAATCAATACGCACATAATTTCGAAAAGTCATATAACTTCCGAAAGTCAGAGGTGCGCGACGTGGGTTCGAACCCGAGACCCTCTGCATTGCAGTCTGTTGGTCTCCCCACTGAGCTAGCGCTGCTCATAAGTAAACAGTAACTAGTAAAAGTGTTTAACAATATCAGTTTAAAGTTTCAAAATTATGTAATAATAGTATTTAATAAAAAATAAACAACGCGATAAAATCCGTATCAAGTTGTTTAATTTCAATGTGTATTGTTGTTATCACGCGGTATTGTGTGCATACTCTGTATTAAGTGCGTACTCTCTAGCACATTGAGTCTTAGTCATTTGCTTACTGAAATGACATGCTTGAGTACCTATGACAGGTACAGCGTTAATAAGGTAATTTTGGCAAGTGAACAGTTCATTCTGAGAAACAAATAACACATTTTAAATAAGATTTTCTTCTGTCACCAATATAGTGTGACCACCAAAGACATCTGGCTTAAGAACTTTATTTCTCATAAGTAAAATACAATAATTAATTTACTGAGAATCCATGTTTACAACAAATGAGCGTACAGAAAGGTATCTTTGTAACGTCTGTTTAACAAAAGGAGCTCCAAGGAACATGTCATAGAAGACTTTTCAAATATATCTTTTCAAATAGTTATTTGAAAGTCTCCTATGACATACTTACACTATCTTATGCGGCAGATGTCTAAAAAATCTAGCAGTAGCTAGCTAGCACTTGAGGCGGTTGCAGTTCATATAAGCTTGTTATTAAATCGATATATGATAAATCAACCAGTCAATATGCTCAATCAACAAGGCTCAAAGTAGACAAAAGTCAATTATGCTCGCATCGAAACGCAGTTTTTTATCCATCACCGACATATTGCATATTGGCAAATCTGGATCGCTGGATCCGGAAAAAGCTTTATCTGAAAACTATTAAAGACGAGTAAAGTAATAAAAAACATTATCCCGAACAGAGTTATTTTGGGAAATTCCATTAGCGTTCATCAATGAATTTTTACTCACAAGTAACTGCTGCTTTTTCGTTGTTTTTCCTTATGAGAAATTCAAATTTGTGTCGTCTAGTAATGTGTGGCCATAACTCAAAACCATACATATGAATGATTTGATAAACTATTCAAAAATATGTACCGTCTTGGTGACATAAAGCCATAAAAGACAATTAATTCATATTTGGGTCTATTGCAAATTTCGTATACTCTGCCTGAATGTAGGAGAAAATTCTCACTAATATATAAGACTTGAGTAGAAGGCTAGTACACAAGACAGCATTTGGAAGCCAACGGCAATTTTATACTGTCTATAATTTTCTTGAGGTTATTAAAAATTGCACCAATGAGGACAAAACTAGTTCAGTCCATCGTCAACGACCAAAGTAAGACCAGGGTTTCATATTCCACGCACGAAGCATACATACATACCTTTTAGTCCCTCTAGCAACAGAATCAAGCGGGCAGCCTATTCACGAGCACTCGGCCCGAATATTCGATTTGATAGGCTTTATGTTATCCCGCCCACACCAATTATGCGTTCAAATACGCAACCGAGAGGCTTATAGAATCGAACGTCTGGACCTTACCTCTTAAATAGATGTGACTAAGCAATAATTCATTGAAAGAATTCCTTGATCGCAGTATTGTAAGAGAAATTGTATAAATGAGTTGGCAGAAACCGTGTCATCTATATTCTTAGGTTATTTATGGAGCCAAAGAGAAAAATAGCGTTAAGGCATTCGATCTTTATTCTTTTCTCGTTTTATTCATTTTGACGCGGACGTCAGTTGCACAAAGGGAACTGCGAACCATTATTTTTTCGTGGCTACGTGTACTTTGACCGGTTTCGACGTAAGCAAAACAGAACGGTACAAAAAATTCTGCGTATTTTCTCTGAGGGCTCTACTCGAGCAACTTGCAATAACAATTACTATATGAAATTATATCGTGGAATTGTTCTCTGTTACTGAAGTTACGTAACACATCATAGAATTCGTAGAGAGGTTTTTGGGGCATTTAATTGGTTACATTAAGTGAATTTGCCTTACGTTCCCTGCTGGTGAAAACTTCAAAGAATACAAAGGTGGTTCGTTAACTTAAGGTTCCCAGCGGCCGGTGAGAGACGAAATTAACGTTTCTTATTGCTTATGTAAGTACTTGTTTGAGTTTGAATTTGGAAAAGTAATGCAATAAAAATTCTATATTGCTTTAATTGGTTTCGAAGGTTTTTAAAGTACCTACTAAGTAATTATTCTCGAACGAATTCTCATTGTGCTCCGATTTTTATTTATTGAGTCTATGTTTATTTTTTGTATTTTAACCGTGAAAATGATATTGATATGTAAACATTTGCCTTTGTTATAATTATGATTTATTAACGTGATTGGCAAATACATATAATAATATCAGTTCCGTATTAAACCGTCCCACTGCTGTGCATGGGCCTCTTCTCAGTGTGAGAAGGGTTAGGCCATAGCCTACACTTCACATATCTTCGAGAACATTATGTAGAACTCTTAGACATGCTGGTTTCCTTACGATGTTTACCTTCACCGTTAAAAGGAGCGATATTTAACTATTTAATACGCTCATAACTTTAAAAAGTCAGAGATGAGGGATTGGATTCGAGACCTCTGCGTGGCAGTCTAACGGTTTCTCACTAGGCTATCGCTGCTAAAAATACATACATTCGTTTATAGAAACTGAGTTTAATATACTGTAATAAATTACATTTAACGTAAACCATTTTAGTCCTTTACATTTGGTAAAAAAATTCAAGCGTATATATTATGCTTGGTGTCTTAAAACGGGTATGTGAAAGCGTCTGTTCATTCAAATATCTACCTATAGCAACTTTTAAGTATACATGAAATAGTACATTTTTGAGTGAATGCATGATCACATGACATTCACCTAGCATATATTAATGTAAAGAAGAAATCTAAATCTAAACGAGCAACTATATTTTGTCGACACATACACATATAAATAATTTGATAATATAACAATTGTTACTAATTTACTATTGTTTATCAGTACAGTTATTCATTCTATTTTAATCAATCCATGAATCAAGAAGCCCTTTTCTTTATTAGTCAAAAATCTTTCTTAAATGCTTTTAATTATTAACAAATATCGTGTTATAATACCGGAATAGTAATAGGCAAAAAGGTTCAACAAAAATAGGAATATGGGGCGCGCGGACCAAAAAGTTTAATTGAAACGTGAATGGGCAGGGTAGCTCAAGAAGAGCGTCTTCTACTTTCATTAAAGCCATTTGTCGCTCCCGCAATTGCTCTAAGATGCCTGCTGTGTTTTGATTTTGTTACGTGAATGTACTCTTTGTATTCCTCATCAGACATTTTTGTTTTCATTAAAACTAATATGATTTAATTTTAGCTGTTTTTATCACGAATATTTTTCACTTTTACCATATTTCTGTTTTACTTTTATGTTTTTCCAAAAGTCACTTAGAACAAAGAACGATGAGCAAATAATCCTTAAGAGGTTTTAATACCTACGTGCAAGTCAATTTGCTTTGAGTAGCTTTATGCCACTTTAATCTTTCTATTTTGATTCTTTAACACAAAACATTGTAACTAATAAGTAAATCAAATTAGTACTGTTTTATGTTGTATTTACGTGGATATTGATATAAGTTGAACCGTCCAATAACAGGATAATAAGGCCTCAATATCTCTTTCTTAATATATTTTACTAAGTACAAATATTGGTTTTTAATATTATGGATATGAGTAGGAGATAGTAAATAACGATCTTAGGTTGGTATATACATATATTGTTTAATGTTCTTGATTTGAATGCATAATGGTAATTTTTATAGCAGTGATGATTGGAATGTACCAGTGGTAAAATCTATTTAAGTCCACACAAAGCAAAATTAAAAATTACCTGGATTGTTTTCTTGTCACAAATTATTATTAATATTTTAACGGGATACCGTATTTGCTGATTTGTCTTTCATTTATACAGAGCATGGAATCAAAATGATGTTTACGTAATTTATATAGCGGACAGTACTGTAGGCGCATAGTAAACGTATAATAAAAACATCATTTACAGAACGATTCAATCAGATATAAATATGTATAATTTGAGACTATAACGCAATTATGTGGCTCCCAGGTGACGGTTCTGTACCCCGATACATACATATTTATCGTCGTTCCCGCAGGACGGACGGTTGCGCCTACTACATTATACGCATACTGGCACGCAGCGTGAATTCGTGAACAAAGGCCCTTTGGTTGCTCCCGATATTGACAGCGGTTATGGAACCGAATTTTTGATGGAATTTCAAATGCCGTCTTTTTGTAAACATGGTTATGCATTGATTGTTGGAGCGTTGATGAAGGGTTTTTAATATTTATGGGGCTGTTCCGATAGAGCTACGAGGTCTTATTTTGGATGAAATTGGAAAATGAAAGATGAAAGATATAAGATATACAAATATTATTAAAAGGTAAAATTTGTTCGTTTACACATACGTTGGTTTCTCAGCTTGTCATTTGTAAGACGGCCGGACATTATTGAAAACATTGTGACTCGCCGCTAGTGTGCTGCTGCTATTTAATAGATAAAATAGTTGTACGGGTTACGTACACTTCTTGATAAGTGATAGAAATGATACATATTATTAATAATTGCACTATTTTATTGATTACCGAAATAAGATGACAAACTTGATAATTATGCTAAATTATGATAAATGCTTGATATGTTAATGAGTTCACGATACGCTTGCTGAAAGTGAACTGATTTATTGATGGTTATGAAATCGTCACGTTGGACGTAAAATGCTGACCGCAGCAAATGTACGGTCGTTGGCCCATACAATAGTAAATTACTTTCGTTAGAAACAATATTAGAGTTCAATAATATCTGATTATGAATATAATGTACTTGTGTAATAATTGGGTCGACGCATGGCCAGTAGAATACTACGAACTAAAGTAGAATCGAGTAGACGTAGTACGTTCGATTAGATGAGTTAGGTTCTCATTTCATTTGTCATCAACCTAATTCAAGGTCAAAGGTAGAAAAGGTACCAACAGCAGAAATATGTATACATATAACCCTAAAATCTTTTGTACTATTGAATTAAAATATGAATTAAAGTTAATTTTTACTTTAAATGAATAAATCCCCATTTCGTCATTTAATGTTCTTCAAACTTCCAAGCACAAAATATGCTTGAAAGGTGAAGCCATTTACCAAATATATTAAATTAATGCATTTCCAGCCCTATGAGTAAGACGACGTGACATTTATTAATTAAATACTACAGAAAATAAGGCAAAGGAGAAGCAGCTAATATTGACTTATAGCAAAATGTCGTACTAATATCTGGACGGTTGCCATTCACATTGCCTTTCAAAGGAAAACTTTCATATTGGAGTACCAACGTGCGATAGTTCTACAGATACACAAACTACAGCCTCATCCAAACTGCATGAATACCAGTAGTTCTAATGTATACATCGTCCGTACGTTGCATGTTAATTCTTGCTCCGTATGTTGATAGGTAGGCGAATACGTAGGATCAATCTGTGAAACCATTTACTAGTAGTCGCTCTTAATTTAGATGTAGGTTAGGTAAGTTGTGCTCTCTACATAACTTCTAGAATGTTCTAAATAAGATCGCAGGTGATTTTATTTATAGCCCACTAGAGTTTGCTCGCGTAAATGTTGGTTAGGTAAGTTTAGTAACAGTTTCTTTTTTCTAAATGATGTGCACTTTCTTTACTTTTCTGTTCCCCTGAAAACATGTAGGCGAAATTTTATGATGATCGGTCGAGTAGTTAAGGCGTGAAAGCGTAACAAACAAACTTATGTTCACATTTATAATACTAGTTAGGACAACTACAGATTAATTCTGTAGCGGTATTTTCAGCCTCGAGTTCGATCCCAAGGCTCGCATCCCTGACTTTTAGAAGTTATATGCGTATTAAATAGTCAATTATCGCTTGCCTTAACGGTGAATCAAAACATTGTGAGGAAACCTACATGTCTTAGAGTTGTATGTTCTCGAAGATATGTAGTTTGCCAATCCGCACTGGACCAGCGTCGTAGACTATGGTCTAACCCTTTTCACACTGAGTAGAGGCCTGTGCCCGAGTTGGGACAGTTTAATACAGGGCTGGTAGATTATTATATTCTGAGCCTAAACTACTATTACATACAAATTCGGCACGTTTTACAAGTTCTTGACGAGAATTGACGAGAACTCATTCATGAGTCGTATGTTATATATAATACATACTTACATACATAGAATCACGCCTGTTTCCCAGCGGGCTAGGCAGAGACTACGGCTTTCCATTTGCTATCCTGACACACTTCTCTGGCTTCATTCACTTTCATCACATTCCTCATACACGCCCGTCGGTTCAAGGTGCTCTTAACCTGGCCTTTGTCCAGAACGCCTCCGATCTGATCAAGAAACGTTCGCCTAGGTCTTCCTCTTGCGACTGTTCCATTCACACTAGCCTTATAAACTTTCTTAGTCAGTCTTTCCTCGTCCATTTTTTCTACATGCCCAAACCAGCTTAACATACCCTTTTATATTCTTGTCACTATATTCACTTTCACGCCGCATCTCGCTCTAATCACACTATTCCTTATTCTATCTTTCAGAGTCACACCATATATATTTCTCAGCGCTTATATATAATATTTTTCCATAACCATGACAATAACAGTTGGTTACTATCGTGACTGGCGAGGTGACAATTAAGTTAAAATGGGCTTTTTAGGACAATAACAAAGCAGGTAATTCAAAATAAAACTGAGTAATATAAAATCCTTACCATATCTAAACAACCTTTATTAGTAGCTGGGTAAATGCTTATATCTCTAAAATTAATTTTCATTATGTAACATAAATGAGCGTGTATTGTAATCATGCCGCTAAGCGGGGCTTACATAAGCTTATTATTTTAATGTGACATGTATGAACCTCGTATGAAATATAGCCTTTTATCTCTACAGATATAATTTGTCGCTTAAATTGGAACACTCGTGTTTTATGACATTGTATTATTGTCTATAGCCCTTGTAAATGAATAGAGGCACGGAATATCTCTTGAAAATGTAATGGATTATGAGTTCTATTCAGATTTCGAGTGAGCTAGGTACGATAGGTGGGTTTTACTTGAATGTAATTTATTATTGGAGAATGAGTAATGGTTTGGTAGCAGTGCTCTTGATAGGTAGATATTAATGTATTAGGACACCAGGATTTGGACATCAGGCTTTTTTAAAATTGTTCTGTCTCTTCTAAGCTCCTAGACCGATAGTGATATAATTTCTTGTGTATGTATGGGTCCCTGTATGGTTTTAATTCACAATTAGATTAATACTATACCGGGTGCATAGCCTGGTAGGTTGTGTTGGTTTCTACGGTTGTATTTATTTTAAGGTAACGTTCGGGCAGAACAATCTCTGTCGGTTACGCTAGTTGTATATATGTATAAACCCAAGTAAGTGTTAGTTTTTATTTAATTTTATTCATGTTTTATGAATAAAATAAAATAAAATCCAACATTAGGCTTGACAACAGGAAAAATAAAAGTGATAGTTTATTTATATTACATTTAAATTTCACCAGACACGGTTTTAGGTCCATAGACACAATTCCAGATTACGTATTAAGAATTTTTTAACAGAAACATTAAATAATTAATAACACTTTGCCCGAGTTATGAATCGAATCCGAGACCTGAAACGCAGCAGTAGCACTCAAAAACGCTGCGCCATCAAGTCAGTTGTAAATATGTGGTGTATGCACCATGGATTAGATATTGGAATACTCAAGTATTCTGATATTTGTGTCGTGTCGTGTGATATAACCCTCTGAGTACCCTACTCACACTCATAATATCAACTGTCATATACGTTCAGATAACAGAAATGGGTTTTTCAGCTTGTGCACAAACATTTAAAAACACGTACCCATTTACTATACTGTCCCAATAACCAAGACTGAAATCCTGAGAAAGCTTTCATAACTTGTCCGTCTGTATGTTACGTGTAATAGGTACAGTCGGTTCCCAATAACTACACACGGTCCCGAACGGACGCTGAATAAGCAGAAATTCTGTCCAATTTCCCGGTCTGTCATATTTATTGGCTCTCCGACCTCGCCGGAAAACGTTGGGTGTATGGCCGATCGTAAACCAGTTCGGAATTAACGAAGCCAGTTGACTAATGGCACCATAAATATTCTTTTGAAGTGTTTGATTGAAAAATATAAATAAAGGATTTCGTTGATGGGTTTATAATATGTCATAGTGATGTAGCCTCGATTTATGGATAGACTTGTATGAATGCAATGATTTATCTAGTAACGCTTTTCAGATTATTGCCATTGCACCGAATGTTGTGTGTTCGATCCTCACACGGGGATAAAAATTTGTGTGATTTACAAATATTTATGGCTAAGTGTCCTATATGTCCATATTTTATATGTTTATAATTCCCTAATAACACAGGAAATTCTTTTGGGGCGCCAGTAGCCTTAATAATAATAATAATAATAATAAATCTTTATTTCGGAATCTTTCCACTCCATATTTTACACAGATAAAAAAAAAAAAAACAACACATATACGTATTAAAAAGAAAATAAATGAAGTTACATAACAAACAAAATGAATATATATAACCTCTCTACGCTATTACTAAAAATTACTCTATTAGAAACAATTATTACGCTGCAATCTGTAACCATTTATTGTACATTGTGGTAGTATACAGTCTTTCAGAAAAGTCTTTGATAATACTGTTCGTACACAAACCAACCCTCGACATGAATCCAGCGATTCGTTTTCTCTGGATGGCATTAAACGTATCCAGCCCAGCTTCTGCGAACATACCCGACGCACTACAATGCGGCGCAAGACCCATTAGCTGTCTAAAGATGTTATTGTACTGGACACGAATACCATCCAGAGACCTCTTCGTGTAACGCGTCCAGAGTTGGCACGTGTAGAAACACTGACAATATGTCCTAAAAAGATGTACCTTCGTCTGAGTGTCGGCTTTAAAAAATCTCCTGGCTATCATATTGCCCACTACTGACAGCGCTCTGCGTTGCCTGTCTATATCAGCATCGTCTTTGAAGTCTGACGTCAGTATATGACCAAGGTACTTAAACCTCTCTACTACTTTGACTCGCTGACCTCCTATCCAAACTGGTGGGACGTTTTGTGGACCTCTTCCTGACCTAAATATTAACAATTCTGTCTTCTTTGCATTATACACCAAGTTATGTTCTCTAGCGTATCTCTCACAAATTGCCATCAGTTTCCTTAAACCCTTAATTGAGGGGCTGAGTAGGACCATATCATCAGCGTAGCTCAGGTTGTTGACATACCTGTCTCCAAGCCTAAGCCCCACCGCAGTCCCACTCAGCTCCTCAATCAAGTCATTCATATAGATATTAAATAAGTCAGGAGAGGTTAACCCACCCTGCCTAACGCCACAGGATAGTTTATAGCTATCCGACCTAGCTGATGCCCACCTGACGTTGTTCGCCTGATTAGAATACCAATATCTAATCAGTCCAACAACTCCAGGCGCGATATAAGTTTTATCTAGTTTCTCCCATAGCAAGTCATGATTGATTGTATCAAAAGCACGGCTTAGATCAAGGAAACAAGCATAAACACTTGTCTCCTGTTCCACATATTGCGATACAACTTGTTTCAGGGAGAAGATAGCCATGTCTGTTGAAACTTCAGGACGAAAACCGAACTGCCCGTCATTTAGGCTAAGTGCGGGACTTAACTTTTTATGTAGCAGGCGCTCAAGCACCTTGGCCACAAGCGTTGCCAGCGAAATGGGTCTATAATTCGACATGCTAGTAGCATCCCCAGTTTTATTCTTAACTATAGGTACAACTAATGTACGTATAAGTTCCTCAGGCAAGTATTGGTGCCGTGCACAAAGATTGAACAGTAAAGTTAAGGTATCAGCAATATACTTTCCTGCGTATAGCAGATGCTCAATACTCAAGCCATCGTGCCCTGGGGATTTCCCTCGCTTCATTGTCCTGAGAACCTCAACAACATCATCAGTCGACACCTGGAAAGCCCCCTCCTCAACACTTTTACAACAACTTGACGAAGGCACAGGTACTGCTGGATTAATTAAAGTCTGTTTTACATTAAAATGCGTACTAAAGTTATTTGCAATAGCTCTCTTGTCAGATTCACCCTCTACACTGACTGGTGTGCTGGTTTTTGGGTTAAGCTTTTTAACTTCCGTCCAAAAACCCGCGAAATTTTTAGACGAAGCATGATGCGCTAACATATTCATTTTAATCTTCTCCTGGTTATTTTGAACATATTTCAAGGCAGCTTTAAAGTCTTTACGCGCTGTACGCATTAGATCGTAATAATATCCTGAACTAAGCCTATCATATGTATTCCACTGCAAAAATGTTTGCCTAGCCTGGACGTGGTACTGTCTAACATAATAATTCCAACCGATTATATAACGTTTTCTATTATTATTACATGTATATGTGCGTTCAGCGGCAGTTTGTAAAACTTTAATTATATTACAGTAAAGCCTGTCAATTATACTTATATGTTCTACAACTTAAAAAAAGGGATTAAAGCTTTTGACTACCTGTTTAGAAATTGTTCTATGAGCTATTGCGGAGATAGTGCAGATGAAGACGGTACAAAAAGAACGAAATAAAAACGAGGTTTCAAATTAAGTAAAAACAACAAATGTCGCATAGCAATATCGAAACAGGTACTTATAGATCAATATACAATTGGGCCAATTCACTTATTTTGTCAATAAAACCAAATATAATTTTCATTTCAGAATTAATGTCATTGCATTATTTATTTAAACACAAAACATTTTAAAGCACTTATTAAATTGTGATAAATACAACTATACTGTTGACTAATGGCAGCATAAATATTCTTTTGAACTGTTTGTTTAAAAATATTATTTATTATTTATTTATTCGTTAATGTATTTATAACATGTCATGGTAAAATACAAGTTTCGATTTATGGCTATGTTTATCTTATCACCAGATATAGTAAAATATAACAGTCTAAAATAGTAAATGATCACCAAAATTAAAACCGCATTATATTTAAAGAGATCAAAATAAATCGACTTATTTTTGGGTGGGTTTATGAAGGAACTTTTTTTTTTTTTACGTGGGGCAATGCTTCACGCATACCCCTCCGCGGGGGCGGGCGGAGGGGTTATGTCGGGCTCGCCGGGGTAAAAGAAAGATGGAATTAGAATAATGTACCTCCCGGAATACCGACTGAACCTACCACGGTGTTCCTCGACAAAACCACTATCGACGGGGCCGCGCGAATCACTTGCGCATGCGGTCGCGTATGAAACGGCAGGCCACTACGCAAAGAGACCTACCCAAAGGCACTCACTCACTTATTAAACCCTACTGTCTCCCCCCTAGAGGAGAGACGGACTCGAAACAGAGGCGCGCGTAGGAACACGCACGCTGCCTCTCGGACCTGGTGCTGAACGGATGGCGGGCAGGCCCACAAAGCCCACCACCCCCAGGTCAATCCTCAGGGTGGCTGGAGGTCATCTCGTGCCCTCCGGCGTCCGGTTCTGCGGTTGGGGAGAGGGTTTAAGTGCTCCCTCTCCCGCTCCGCCGCCTCCTTGATGGAAATGACTTCCTCACAAAAGGAGGCGACGGCGTTCCACGACCTCTCACTCCGGACCATAGACTGAACTACGGCCGGGAGCGAGAGGGCAACCAATCCGACTGCCGCGATCAACTCACGGCGCTGCGATGCCCAGGCGGGGCAAACCGCCAAAGTGTGCAGCGCCGTGTCCTCAACTACGTCGCGGCAGTCGCCACAGTGGTGACAACCGGGCGTCTCTTGCCGGCGTATACGACACAGGGACTGGCCAAAACAACCGTGGCCAGTCATTACCTGTGTCAGCCGGAAGGTGAGGGCGCCATGCCGCCTCTCCAGCCACTCCTCAAACACGGGACTTAGCGCCACGATCGTGGCGTGCCCGAAGAAGGAACCTAACATAACCCAACCCTTCCGAGACGGAATGCAGTGATTTGAGGCATATAGGTGCTCGTTATGATATATTTTAGTTAGCATATTTTGCTGAGCAATTAGTATTTTTGGTGGTCATTATATTTCATCCCGTATTAAATATACCTACTGTTGTATATTAGTGATCGATTGTTCATAATTAAACGAACGAATTGCTCAGTTTCTCAATGAAATTTTTTCATAGTATTGAATATCAACTGCTATGCTTGGGAGATGAAGTAAATAATGTTATGCAAGATAATAAACGTTTTTAGACCTTGCGATTTCTACACCTACTTAATAATATATTAGGCAATAGGTCTTCATTGCGTTAATACTTCTTTAAACTTTAAAGGTAATGAATACCTATTTATTTCCCAACGTTTCGACCGACATGCATCGAACTTGGTTATGGGTTGACTAGTGTGTACTTAGCGGCGCCTTCGTGAAGTGCTGGTGTCGGCAACTACCCTCACTTGGTAATTTTTATTTATATTTGCACTGTCGGCACATCGACACACTACGCTAACGACGTCTACACACTGATAAACTGAGTCACCGAGGCGATGTTTACATGCTGATGACTGAATTTCAAGATGTAGATAAACGATAACCATCCACCTGGTTGAAATTTATATATTTCTTCCTTTCAACCACTCCAGGTACTATCTTGGAGAAATAGTGACGATAATGCAAGTTGTTGTATAATGATAGTGTCATCAGAGAATGCAGTTGCAACAAGTGTTAGATTTGTCTATCTATAGTTATATAAATTTATATGGAATGTGGAGTCAATTCGTGACTGATTGTGATGTTGACTGGCGTGACAGTAACCGTAAATTCTTAGATACAGAAATCTAATTGTCTATCTTACAAAGGACATACGTATGTATCAACCCCACCCAGGGTTAATAGGTTATTCCGACAAGAAATTCGCTTACATTACAGCACAGACTTTGAAACCCTCTTTATTGTTAAAAGCACTTGCTTACCCTTTGACAAAGTCTTTAGACTTAAGTTTGTTTGCCGCTTTAAGGAGTCTGCCCACTACACCGTCTCTTACCTTGACCGTGCTAGGAACATATCAGACATGAAAAGCAACACTATACGCCCTGCTATAGGAACTGCTGGTCGGTGACGGAACGGTCTAGTGGACATAGTCTTATACATGTCCTTACAAAGAATATTTTTTTGCCTGACACGTTCCTAGCACGGTCATGGTATGAGACGGGTAGTGGGCAGACTCTTTTAACAGTATAATAACATATTAGGTATATATACCACAAAAAAATCAAGGGTACTTAAATAAAAAAATCGTATTAATTCTTTTGTTTGAGCTAGAAGCAACGTGTAGCAGTTTTCAACTGTATATGATTAACTAGCTTTTGCCCGCGCCATCGCTCGGGTAAAAGTAGTTTAAGTGATGTTAGTAACAGTACGTTAAAAAAAATGTTATATGTATGTTACTCGGCGATAAAATAGCTTTCTAATGGTAAAATAATTTTTTAAATCGGTTGAGAAGTTTTTGAGTTAAATCCTTGCAAACAAACAAGAAATCAAATCTTTCCTTACTATAAAATTAGTATAGATAACTGCTAGACGTAGCATCTCATTAACTGTTACATCATCACAGTTAGACACATCTCATTTTTTAATATCATGAACACGTTACCATCAGGATATTAAATCCTAGTCTTGACTTTTCATAAAGAACAAAGCTCTCGTCGTACACAACAAAAGACTCAATTAAAAGTCACAAGCTAAACACAGTTATTAAGATAAGACAAGCATGCCGTTAAAAATAGCTTCTGTAAGATAGCAGCGGGTATAAACTGTGCCTTTGTGGGTCGAGTAAACTTGTCACGTGGTCTAAGTAAAAGGCGCACAGATGTAAACGACTTACTGCCTTGATATTGAATTCCAATATTAGCTAACGTGCTTTAGTATTATGTTATGAAACTCTTACTGGTGGTACCAGATTAAGAAGAGTCAGCGATACTGTGACTGCAGCCAGTAAAGAGACGCCTGCTCGATCACTGGTGATAGATTGATGTCAGGCCGTCAGATCAAGTTAGAGTTGTTTTACTGGCTTGAGAGTTTCCACAATTAGGCTAGTTAATTTTTTTGTTTGTAATTAAACATACAACAGTTACTTAAATCAATAATACTTGATTAATCCAGCTCTGTACTGGTTGAACATGAAAAGATTTTTATATAATTAATTCATATATGATAAGGCTAATATATTTGTAAAATAAACACGGCACCGCAGTATCAGCGTTCTCTTCTCCCGCTTTTCTAGTCTAACCGGATTTGACTGGATATCACTTTTTACACGGAGCAGCTGCAACCTGACCTCCGCAACACAAAGGCTAACGATACCCTAAGGCTAGACCAGTGTCAGGATATTAGAGGGTACTGACTTTTCCAATAACGATTGTCATAGATGTTCATGGCAGCCGGGACCAACGGCGGTGCGCGACGTGGGTTCGAACCCGAGACCCTGTGCATTACAGTCTGTTGGTTTCCCCACTGAGCTATCGCTGCTTCTCACAGCACAGTATCAATGTTAAATAATACAAATAGCGAATTAACGAGACAAACAAAATATTTGTTTTATTTTTGTGTAGATATTGTACAGCTTGTCGTATGTTTACTATTGTTTAGTAGACGTGCCGTTGTGCCATTATTCTGTAAAAATCGAATTCTCAAGTTTAGACTAATATCAAATAATGAATCCGATAGCCTGATTAAGCCTTACCAGAAAAAATACGTTTAATTCAAACTTCATTTGATTCTCAAAGTATTTCAAAAGTTGTATTTTATTATAATATTCAAATCGTTTTAAAGTAACATTTTGTGTCTATTTGCTTAGACATTTCGTATAACGCATTGATAATAAATTATTCATAATGCTTAACTATTCGAATTCCTCAAAAAGGATTTGAAGAAGTGGTTCGTTAAGCAAGCGTAGCGTATAGGAATAATAATCACAATGACATCTTACACTAAATTTCTAATCTACTAATAAATACGTAAATCACTTATTTATAGTGGGAGTCAAATTCCATGCTACTATAAAATCGTTTGGCTTTCTGTATTTTCGTAAGACCAAAAAAGAAATACCTGAAATACATGTGAACATGCTTTAAGTATTTTATTTGATTTTTGGCAGATTTTTTAAGGATTCAAAAGTTGTCCTATAAATATACCTGTCCTGGAAAGACTGAATTGGCTTCAGTTGTATTCGAAACAAGCACCGAATAATATATACAAGTCACACCGTTTTATTCACATCACCCCTAAAGGCATCTACAAGAATATAATTCAGAACATACAAAGAGTCAGAATAACTAAACACATTCCAAAAATCATTGTGTCTCGGCGTTGACGTCCAAATTTCGACTTTATAATTGTATCATACGTCAGCTATAGCTGATGAAATAAAAATAAATATAATATTCCTCTAGGGAACCCTTTGTTTTGACAATTTTTTGTCCTTATTTAATTTGGCATAACGATATAGGCATATTGTTTTTGTCATAATAATATTTTGACATAATTATTTTTTGGTATACTATTTCAGTAGCCATAAATATTATTTAGGCTAATGCTTTTTACCCTAATTTTGATTGGCAAAAAGTTATAAGGTATATATAACTTGGGTACCATAGTGTAACAATAGGTTAAGGTGCGGTGCAGGTAGCTCTTGGGCCACCCCTATGCCGCCAACATGTTTATTTTATATACGAAAAGTATATTATAAAAGGCAAATATAAAATTTAAAAAAACTTCAAAAATATGCTTTAGAATAGTATGCTTAATAATTATTGTAACCTTTAGGGTTTACTTTAAGAGAACTGTAGAATAATTAGGAAGTACAATGAGAGAAGGTATAACAAATACACTTTTAATGAATTAAGATACAAATAAAAGAGACAATCTTTACTTATAGAACTATAGTCAGGGCGTGGTTCGCTAAAGACTTGCTTCGTGGTCCTTGTACAATAAGGACACTTAGCTGGGAGTGTGAAGCCGGGCCGCAAGGAGACTGCGATTGACGCCGTCCGTCCTTATATAGTGTCGCACCACCGGTCGCGAGAGGTGGCTAGTGACGTGCGCCCGCGTTCGCCGGGCGTCTAGGCGATTATCGTCACATTATTATGCTTATAGTAATAATTATCCTTGGAAAAATTGTCCTAAACAGTTATGCCAAATTAATATTGTGTGTAAAAGTATGCCATGTTGAATTATGACATAATTTTATGGGAATAAATAGGGAACCACTCCTCTACCTCCCAACCTTCATGCCCAAAGAAAGATGTATAACAACAATCATAATAATATATGATCAGAATTTATTACCTATCTTATATTCTGCTTCATCTTTGAACTGAATGTCTACAGAGATTTTATAACAAAACCCGGCGTTCATCATATCTTCACGTTGAGAGGTAATAAATTTAAATGTATACTGGTTTTACTGCTGCACGTTATCGCTTATGAATTACGTCATACGGTGTAGCAAACTTGCCTGCAGCTATTGGCAATTATAACAGCCTATCGCCTCAAAGAGATAGGAAGACGTTGAAACGTGAAGCTTTTCACACGTTGAAGGTATTCGCGAGATAAATAGATGCCTTGAAAGAGAGATAAGTTGGTAATGGAGATACTTTAGAATGTTAAAAGATGGAAATATATGTTTCATTTCGAGCTGGAAAATCGTCTGGAAATCATTTTATTGATTATTTATACTGTAAGGTGGTATATAAGTTTGCGGTTCGCCTGATGGTAAACGGTTACCACGCATTACTAATAGAGTCATAAATAGAGTCGCTGTGATGCAACCTCAGGGGCCAATAATTTCGTTCGTTAGAACGATAATCTAATCCGTAGAATTTGGGAAGAAGACCTATCTAGCAATGGTCCCTGAAGATGCTTTCATGCACTGCTACTACTAGATAGTACAGTAACTGTTTCTTTGATTGCCACTAGGTTGATGAGGAAAGGACGGAATATAATAAACTGGTATATAACTGAGGGACATAGTCCTTTCCTAACAGCACGCAACGTCCTTGAAGTCTGGTTAATTAACTCATCACAGGGCACTATCTTGTGATCATCTCACAAGTGCACCTTTTTCTAACAAGCATTCTAGCTTAGCTGGAGACATTAATAATAATACTAGTAATTTGATAATCCAAATTCATAGGAATACTTGAAAATTAAATAGATTTGTAATTTTTCATATAAATGGCCCTACTAATAGGGCCTAATTAATATCTAAAACTATTAATTTTCTTTAAATAAATTGTAATGAAAATCTCACCTAATTCTATTGCACTAGGATATTGCGATCACGGTTGCACGAGAAAAAGGCGAATCCGTGTTGAGTTAGAAACAATTCGGACAAAATCAAATATCACATGTAAATTTAACATATTGCAATAAAACATGCTGAACGTACACTATGCAAGTTGCAGATGCAAGTCCTGGGCTACGCAAACATGCGTGAGGTAATCATATAGGTTAAGAGCAGCAATAGCTCAGTGGAGAGACCAACAGACTGCAATGCAGAGGGTCTCGGGTTCGAACCCACGTCGCGCACCTCAGACTTTCGGAAGTTATATGACTTTTCGAAATTATGTGCGTATTGATTGACAATTATCGCCTGCTCCGTGCCTCGGAGAGCACGTTAAGCCGTCGGTCCCGGCTGCCATAAATATCTATGGCAGTCGTTTTTGGGAGAGTGTCGATACAAAAGATCCCACTGGGTCGAAGTGTCGCCGGTCTGCACTGACTGGCCCCCACATAAGATACATACATAATCATATAGGTTACTTAATCAGGTGCCTCACGTTAGTCTGCATGATGCGTAGAACTCATATAAGAACATATACGACTTTGACTTTACAACCATTACATAGATAAAGCAATTTATAAAACAAACGTCAAGAAATAGTCGAGTATTTTGTTTTAAAACTTTCGTATCACTTGACACGTACTAACGACATCGTAAAATGACGTCACAATTTTTTACCCACTTTATTTTCTCTGACAAACGTTTTTTGTGTTACGACCACTTTTGCTGACCTTAGCAATGACGTGGGCATTTTTAATAGAAATAGTGCGAAACATTATTTATAAAAGAATGTCAGACGGAGGACGCAGACAGCCTAAGTTACATTGAACTTTTAAACAGTGCATACATAATGGCATTCGGCGGAGATTAGGTTAGGTTCGAGAATTTGTGATACCAAACTATTGCAAAGTGTTTTGGAAGGTAAATAGGTCGTGTACCAGCTATTATGAAATAGTTGTGGCGTCTTGTGTAGTAAGTTTATATTATTATGAAGTTTGAATGCATAAAATAGAAAGATTTTCTTGTTTAAGCCACGCTTTATGAACTATAGTGTATTCAAATTTGAAGCTTATACATTATATGATATACAAAATGTTTATTACTTGACTGAATTAGTAACAAAATATAACTCGATGGTAGCTAAAGACAATACATAGATATTGATGTAAATCTTATTTTATTATGAGCACAATTTATAAGAGAACGAATAGAATAGGCAGTAACTGAATAATTTCATACTATGTTTGTTTTCCAAATAGGACAGTTACAAAAAATAGAGTATACATACATAGATTTATATACTCACACTTGTAAATCCCATTTATTATTGTATATCCTTGGACCACATACCGGACCAACATATCCATTCTTAAAGAACTCAGAATAACTATGAGGCTATCCACTATCTGTTTCCAACGAATACTTAGGTATTTCGGACACATAGCCTGCAGGGACCCTGACAACCTGGAAAAGCATCAGCTTTTCCAGGTTGTCAGGGTAGCCACGTGGCCTTTTCCCATCGACCTGTCTAACTGCCATTAGGTAGTTGGACAGGTCGACGGGAAAAGGCCACGCGGCCGCTCCCCTACCCGTTGATCAGACTTAGTTAAATAGTTAACAAGCCTCCCAATACCTAAAGGTTTTAAGATCGCCGAGGATAGGAACAAGTGGAAAATTGTAATGCAAGAAGTGATCAAGGATTACACTTCTACTGGACACGACCTTCACCAATGAAGACCGCGACTATGAAGAGTATATCCCAATAAGTGTAGGCCGAGGTGTATTACACAGCCACATTGCTCTACAATGTTTAAAAGTCTAATTTAAAAGTTTATTACCACATTACCAGGCATACTTTCAAACATTGCCTTGTCACATAATATTGTTTTCATTTTACGCAAATGTTATTCATTGAAATTAAACTACTATATACGGATTTTATCGCGTTATTTATTTTACACTTTATTACAAATTTTTGAAACTGTTACACTACTACTAGATACTATTAAACTTTACTAATTTTTAAGCTAATTAAATTATTAAAACTATTAAAACTTCTGCGTAAATAGAAACACCAATGATTAAATTATGTTCGGGTACTTTGATATCACAACAGTTTCAAAAATTTGTAATAAAGTGTAAAATAAATAACGCGATAAAATCCTTATATATAGTAGTTTAATTTCATTACCTTGGCACTCAAAATATCCTAACAGATAAGCTAACTAATTTCGATTCGAACTCTGAACTAGTGATTGGCCGAAAACTCATTTCACAAGATTTTATATTAATGCTTGAGGTCTATAGATATATTTTTGAGTTATATGAGACAGATTTGGCACAGGTAAATTTTATATGAAAGTGTAGTTGATATGAAAGTAAAGGAAACTAAATTTACTTTATATTTAGTAAATTACTGTCAAATTTCGACTATTGGACGACCACTAGACTTTATTATTTTATTACGTGCAGTAACAGTTTATTCATAAGAGGTCACCATTTGAAATTTCTCTTATTGTCGGAAGCCATTTTACAAAATTACAGCACTCAAATACTGGAGCTCCCGACATTGCGGTCAGTATCAGTAGGAACGTAACCGCTTGTCGCTGCCCTCTGTCGGCACTCGTTAACTAACCAACCATCACCGTTCATTTAAATCTATTATTTACATCTAGTTACGGTCGACCACAATTATACGGTACCAACCTAATACATTTCACATGCAAACGGTGTCCGGCGGAAAATATTCGACCATACAGTGTGACGTACAATTACACTATTTGTTGTCATCCGAGGATGCGACGCAGGATACTTGATGGCATTGTCTCGTCCATCCTATTTACGCGCAATAAACTTCGTGAAGATATTGCGCGTAAATAAAAAGAAATCTAAATCTTATTCTAGTGGTGCGGGAAACTATCTATATATATAAAACTCTTCCGTTACTGAGTGACTGACAGACAACGCACAGCCGAAACTACTGAACGCAAGAAGCTGAAATTTGGCATGTATGTTCCTTGGAGAGTGTAGGGGAGCACTAAGAGAGGATTTTTGGAAACTCCACCCTGAACGGGGTGAAAGGGGTGAAACCCGATATTCACACGGGAACGGGACTTACGCGCGTGAAACCGCGGGAAAAATACTAGTATAACTATAAAACAACAGACACAAAGAAGACCCAAACAGTGGAAAACCTTTTTTTTTTAAAGACATCTACTCTTATAATAAATCCTATATCTCGGGAGACTTTACAAACATTCAAATAACGAACTCAAAGAACATCCAGACTCCGAATTACTATTCTTAGATCACATAAATTGTCTCGTATTAGGATCGAAACTACAGCTCTCAGCGCTGTAGCAATGGCAAGGCGACCACATAAGCCAGCTTACTGTTTCTTCCGTGCAATCAGTAATTATGTTTACGTAATAAATATAAAAGAGACTTCTCCATAATGTTCTTGAAGTCCTATGAAGTCTGCCAATCCGCGCTGGGCCAGCGTGATGGACTATGTCCTATACCCTTCTCTCACTGAGAAGAGATCCGTGCCCAGTGAAACAGTTTATAGGCGAGACTGACGTTATTCATAAATCTAAAGCTTTATTTCAATCAATATTTACCATCAAACTACAGCGCTACGTTATATCAAAACCACTGCACTAAGTGCCTCTTCAAATATCCCGTGTAACGTTATTAATTAGTTCATCAACAAGCTTAGCAACTAGTCTAGAGACTAATTCCATAAGATACGGGTTCCTTCGTGGCGCAAACGTCGCTATCTCGTGGGAACCAATCAAACGTCCGGAACTGAGTTTGTTAACGTTGAACTGCAAACTCCTGCACTCTCTAAGGATGTCCTTATTACCTGATAACTTGTGTCAATGTTGGAAATTTCACATGAATTACTTCTTGAAGTTGTACTAGACAACTGTAGAAGTACCAAGTTATAGATCCTTCAAATTGCAAGAGTTGCCAAACTTGTGTATTAGGTATATCTATATTTACAGTATAAGTGGAAATTAGTTTTGGAATGATGATTACCACACAAATATCTAAGCAACTAGAGTAGATATCTTACCACTGCCAGTGCGCTGTTCTTAAAACGACTACACGATACGAAACTAGATTCCAAAACTCTTGTTGAATCGAAATCTCTAAATTGGTATTATCGACTTCATTTTATGCAACTACTATATTCCATATCTGCTTCACTCTCACGGCAGATTGGCAGAGAATGCCTATGTATTAATATCGCATTAGATAGTGTATATAAAGTTTCAATAAATAAATTAAAAAGCTACTGGTAATGCGAGTTCAGAATAAAAACCATTCAATTAATTGTCTGAATATCGTCAACGTACTGGTTAAAGAACCGGCGTATTTCTTCCTCCAGCTGAAGCATTTCTCCTAAATGGGTATTTATCTTGCGTATTTCTACCTCTAGCCATATTGATCCATTATAATAAAAATATTGTATCTAGACCCCGGAATTCGTACGCCAAAGATCGAATTAAGTGTTAAGTTACACAGAGGTCACCTTCAAACGACATCGTCACCATCAATATCCTAAATTAAGCACTTCCAGATTGCTCCTGTCTGTTTTATAATGAGGCAGAGCAAACAAACAATCGACGCCTAACGAACCCCAATTAGCCTTTGGCCAATCCATGTGGTAGCGGCACCGTATGTATGAAGTTATAAACTTAATGTTTGTGTTCTATAGTGCTTCTTAACAGTTGATAAGTTTGCCAACTAATAGTCTGAAGTAGGATGCTCTTTTACAACTTTAGTTTTGAGTTTCTGGCAGATACGATGAAAAAGCAAATGAAACAAAGAAAAATAAAACAGTGTTCGTAATTTAAAATGTGTAATTATATTGTGCTGGAGAAAAGAAGTTTAAACTAAAGTTATTAACTGAAACTAGAACACTACTATATTTTATGGATACGAAGGTTGTTGCCAAGGATTCACCAAAACGCATTGGTGCTATGTGTCCAGCAGCACTACACACCAAACTTAGCCATGTCTACCTTACCGCATTTTCTTTTAAATAAATGTCTAGCAGGTATCACACTTGAACATAAAGGCAGCTTTATGGAAAGTAAGCAGTTAAATATAACTTGCGTAAACTCTTTGAAAAAGAAGAATCGATGTATTCGCCAGTGCAATGAAGTTTACTATTAGCCATCATATAGTACTGAAATCCTTTCATAAGGCCGGACAAGGTAACCTTGTAATATTGTCTTCTGTTTACGCGAATGTTATTAATTGAAATTAAACTACTATATACGGATTTTATCGCGTTGTTTATTTGACGCTTTTTTACATAATTTGGAAACTACTTCTATTAAACTTTACTAATTTTAAGCTAATTAAATTATTAAAGCTATTTATTTTCAGCAGCCATGGTAACGGGGAGACTGACTACATACAACTACCATTTTAGTCTATATACATTATATACTACACGGTTATTGGGATACAATCTTCTGTAATGTGAAGGTTACTCTCCAGGCTGCTGTAGATCGGGCGTTAACTTAATTCTAAGCGAGCACTGTACGCCTACTCCAAAAATTGTAAAGAAAAGTCATTTTCAGCCTCCGTCTATAGAATTGAAATAAATATCTAAATAGTAAAGAAAAATCTATTCTTGACAATCTCGTATTGTAACTGACAGCCACGTGTTAGATGGGATAGCTTTCCTTGAAACGTTTTTATATAACCTTTTCTGTCACGTTTTCTTTATAAATATATTTGGATAATTTTATCCAAATATATACTATCTATACTAATATTATAAAGCTGAAGAGTTTGTTTGTTTGAACGCGCTTATCTCAGGAACTACTGTTTCGAATTCAAAAATTATTTTAGTGTTGGATAGCCTATTTATCAAGGAAAGCTATAGCCTTCTATATAGCGGCTATATAACATCACGCACGACCCACGGGGATGGCGCAGTAACGATAAACGCGGGTGAAACAGCGGGCACATCTAGTATATTTATAAAAAAAACGTCAAAGATAATATTGATTGTGGCGGTATGCACTGAGTGAATTATTTGCATATTATGGCTTATCTTTCATGAATATATTTACCAGTGAATCCTAGTTAATAATTAAGCTTCATATATGTCAAGTATTGACTGCCTGGAAAGCATAGTGGTTTAAGTGGTCGTCTCGCCACTGCCACTGCACCGAATATTGTGGGTTCGAATCCCACATAGAACAAAAATTTGTGTAATCCACAAATGTTTGTGCCGAGCCTGGATATACTTAGTGTTCGTTATTTGATTGTTTGTAAAGTCCACCGCGATATAAGAATTACGGGCAAGGTTTAAAAAAAAAACAGTATTTTAAAAACTACAACAGCTAATATCTTATCTTATCTTATGTGAGGGCGAGTCAGTGCAGACCGGCGACACTTCGACCCAGTGGGATCTTTTGTGTTGACACTCTCCCAATAACGACTGCCATAGATGTTCATGGCAGCCGGGACCGACGGCTTAACGTGCTCTCCGAGGCACAGAGCAGGCGATAACTGTCAATCAATACGCACATAATTTCGAAAAGTCATATAACTTCCGAAAGTCAGAGGTGCGCGACGTGGGTTCAAACTCGAGACCCTCTGCATTGCAGTCTGTTGGTCTCCCTACTGAGCTATCACTGCTCTATAACACAACAGCTATTAAATAGCTGTTGTAGTTTTTAGAATACTGTTTTTAAAAATTGTATATCAGTAATGTAATGAAGGTTCGAACTAAGATATTGTGTCGATATTTATTGAAAATCAAAATTTGAAGTAGATTTTTTGATTAGACATTCTTTTTCATACTCATTCATATTTTCTATTAATATTTAATTAAATCCCAAACAGAGCTTTGTTACATCTAACAAACTTTTAATTTTTGGCGCGAAAATTAGTTGACTTTGACAGCTAATACAAATGACGTTTCATTAAAAATCAGCCAATGCCAAGGTGACCCAAATCACATAGGCCAACCAATAAAAAAAAAATAGCTACGGGACCAAGTGATTTGAGCCACTGTTACTTTTATTTTATGACTAATAATTATTAAGCTAAAACTTTCTAAGTGATGACATCTACTACATTTTATGAAAAATAATTTTGGGCCTTTCTGGATTTTAAAATATAGGATACTCAACATCAAATTTCGCTATAAAACTAAAATTGAAAATATGTTACTTGGGCCACTCTGGTTCCGGTGGCCTCATTTAGATGCTGCTCTTTTTTAAAACATGCTTTATTGTAACTTGTATTATGAAATTTAACTCATTGGCCTACATCTTAGTTTGTTTTATTTGAGTTTAGGCCTCCAATAGCTCTAATATAAGGTATCTAAGGATTATCAATGGTTATCAGGCCACACTGTATAGCAACATTAACCTCTGGTATGCCGGAACGTGGATCTGCGCGAGACACAATGCTTTTTCTATTATGTCTGGTATTCTGGCATACAACAGGTTAAACTTGAAATATTGCGAATGAATATATTTATTTATTTACTCCAAGCCGACCCCAAGTGACTTGGGAATAATAAAGGCTAAGAGCGAAGACTCCAAGTTATTTCTTTGTAACAAGTGCTTGTACAACTCTTGATAGTGTCTAAAATGCTTACACATATTTCTTTCACTAAGTACACATAATAAAAGGTAACGCAAGCTGAAAAGTTCTCAAAGCTATATAATTTGTAGAACACATTCAGCTATAAAATAAAATTCCTTTTTTTACAGAACGTTTTCCACTATTTACATAAAGGCTATTGTGTTTTTGCTAAAACTCTACAGTATTTGGGAGCTAGCTTTTAACTGTCACACTATTGACATTAAAAAAACAAACCTAACTGTACAGTAATAGAGTTCAAATTTGTGTTGTGTTACCAAAGGTGTGTATTTACAACTAATATTAGCTATCTCTCTCGCACTATGTGGACAGAGCAAACACAAACATAGAGTATTGAGCTAATCAAACATCGTAAGGGTTTATAGAGCCATGTTAGTCACCGTTTCAACGGTTAATAGTATCCTGGTCTGCTGGTCCATTCAAATATGAACTTTATGTTTGTAAAACAAAATACAATTTTCGCTGTATGAGCCTTTGTAGGGTATGTATACCAACAGTTAGAAATAGTTATTATAGCTGTATTTATTTATTTAATTTGAATGTATGCGCCGAGCAGGTAGTTTCATCGGTGTGTACAGAGTAAACAGCTTATTTCAAATGATCTCATTGGCCAAACAAATATTGTTTGGGTTCGCTAGAAATGCTGAGGTTATGGATTCCGTGGTTTAAGGTTAATTGAGTAACACTGTATATCGATAAATTTCTCGCTCATGGTTTGTATAGTGAAACTTTGCTAGGAAATATAACAGCCGTAACTTACTTAGTTTGTTAATTCTTAGGCATTTCTTCAGATGATCTTATGTTAATATGTTACAATATAAGTTAAGGAACACTGGTACACAATTTTGTGCTTTTAAAAATGTTATCACTTCAATGAAAGAAGGATGTATGGTAATCATTTTTGAAGTATTACTTTAAGTTCGAAAACAAGCATGCCTGATGGCAGATGTATCATTCGCATGGTTCTGACATCACAGAAAGCAGCTACTGTGATACCAGCGGCGGAGATAAACGCCACTATTCTCTCTATTGTCAGTAGATTGGTTCTTTATTAGTAACCCTACGGTTCCATACACAGATTTGAAAACCTTACGGTTTTTGGTGGACTATGAGCCGTTACTGCACAAAGATTTGGCTGCTATATTTTGTAATGTAGACTTCGCCATTTGAATATCTTTAGATTTGAGAGAACATTTGCTGCGCATTACTTCTCTTAAAGAACGTTATGACTTGTCCAATAGAAGCACCGTAACGTACAAATCAGTGTGTGTCATTTGTAGACAGGCAACGGTCATGGGCTATATGTTTCAAGACGTCTGCTTTTAAAGAAAGAGTGTGTTTGGCGGCAGGCGGTGACTGGAATTACTCATGTCTCTAAACAGACAGATCACCCATCTTTCGCCTCAAGTCTTTGAGCCAGGCACACCACGGCACTTCTATGTTTATAGCACACACCTTAGACATTTCTGCTTTTCTTCTTTCTGTGTCACGGCCTGAAGTCTCGGCCTGTGTTATGCTATAGGCTGAGACTTCAAGCCGTGATACAAAAGCAAATAATAAACAAGCATAAACACGTGTACTCAGGCTTACAGTTAATATGATAAGCATGAGGAATTACGTGAAGTAACCTTATAGTTCTACTTCCTCAGTCAGTTTTCTTACCAAGTCATCTGTAATTAACTAATGTAAAATGCAGATTGAAAAGTATATATTACCTGGATAATAATTTAAGGTCTACTTGTAAGCAAACAGATACTAAAGTTTTAGCTTTCATCAACACCAAAAAAACAGATATAGAAATATTAACCTTACTTTCAAACGCCTGAAAGTCATACGTTATTTACATGCCTACCTACATACTTCGCATTTACTCTGAAAGATTCAGCTCTGTGACATAGATCTAGTAGCTCTGGGATTGTACTTATGATCAATATGAGTTTAACATGTTGTACCACTGTATCTTCGTGCATCAATGCATACATTTACAGTGATTCTGTAGAGATTACCCTATGCATGCATGTATAATCCTATACTGCACAATGTTCTATTTGCGGCTGATATATGTGTAAACTACATGTTATTGTCTGTCTCTAATCTGCAGACAACAATCCATTTGATCAGTTTCCTGTAAACACTGTATATACCTACAATATACAAATTAATCTGCTCAAACATAGACATATTCTTCACTCTGCTTATTACAAAAATAAAAAAATGTAGAGTGGATGTGGGATTAAATCTAAATTAAATACTAACTATTATAAATGCATAAGTGAGTTTGTTTATTTGTTTGTTACCCTTGCATGACTTAACTACTCGACAGATCAATTTGTCAGAGATACAGAGAATAACATAGTGTACCTTTCAATTAGAAAAAGTACTGTTTTCGAGAGATGGGATTTATTGACAAATGGTAACGAGCATGTGTGTTTCATACCGTTAGTGTTAAAAGTGCTCATAGACTACGGATCATCATACTTGACTGAATGTAAGCAATCCCATTATTGTAACAGAATAATAATAAGGTTTTCTAATAATAATTTTTCTGGCTAGAAATCTGGGCAGGAAAATAAATAAAAGACCTCGCAGAATTTGCAGGCTTTAAAATGTTAGTTTCATTTTCGTGCAGCAAATATTCTAACATCGCTCGAAAAACATTCGCATCCAGTAAGTGTATTGTATAGCGTATGATATGTATCTCCAGTAATAATCCGTTCTTTCTCGACCACAAGCAACAAATTAAATTCAAATAAAATTGTATAATCATTTTCAGTCGAAGTTAATGTATTCATAAGTATTTTCTAACATAAATTAAATGCTATCTCTACTCTGCGTTTTTAATGGTAGTTATTTTATAACTTTCCTACTGAAACAGATGTGTCGTGCAATCGACAATTTTTCAAACCCGACCACAATTAATATTGTTATAAACCGATAGAAACACTGCTCAATTATTGATAAATAAAAAACATTAAAACACAAACACATAACAATTTAAGTAAAAAAACAATCTTCGTAGCTAACATAGGCACGTTATACAGACTGCTATCCTGTGAATTTCCTGGAACGAAAACTCTATAGCACTTTGCATCTAGGACATCACAACTCTATCACGGTCATGATACTAGCCAGTTGTTTATACAAAGTGATTTTTATATATATCTTACATTGTGTATTAAAGTCATATTTTTTGTTCCAGGTAATACACCAACAATGGATTATCCAACAATTAGGACAATGATATACATACATTGAAGATTTTACTTTACTTGATTGCAACAAGTAAAATTAAGGTAGGAAGCTGCCATTATATTCGTACTATTTAAGACTACGCCGAGCAAAATGTGCCAAAACAGGCGATCACAATTAAGTTGATAAAATCAACACTTTTTGTTAAATACAAATATAAAATATACATTTACCATAACAATAAATGTGTTTACAATTACTCCGTGTAAAAAACTTAAAATAATTAATATTTTCGTCTACAAAATTACGTGAATTTGCATGAAAAATGCAAAAAACGTAAACTCGTGTTACGTGATTTTTAGATTATAACAGTAGAAATCTATCCTATTTTACAGCTTAAACGAAACATAAATAGTTATATTACAATCTGCCCGTCCCAAATATTTAAGTTATTGGTTGACAATAAAGATACATATTTGCATACAATTTTACTATGGCGGCCGCGCGCCGATTTAAATATCGAGCTCTGTCATTCAGTCCAACCGCGTCTTACGTCGGCGCAGTCTTAATCATAAAACACAATTTATTGTTTTTATGGTATTTAATATAACTGAAAGATTTTACACTTAAAATTTGTATTAAATAAAAATGTAACTTACGTACATATTAGATCTTCAGTAGGTCGTATATACGAACTAAAACATAGAGTCTGTTTTTTTTTTCTAGTAGTTATTAAGGTATTTACTACCAATATTCAAAACACAGCTTGTGTCAATATATATACGAAACAAACAAAATATAATCCAGAGCTTTTTAATTCGAGAATGGATCGCAAATCATATAGAACGGAAGAATTTATACATAGATATCGAAATCGCCATAGTATGCTTGATGATGCTTGTATGAATGTATTATACGCACCCGCGTTGTAAGTGTGTAAATTATCTCCGTCACAGTATTTCAGTTACCAAAATGCTGTCTCTTAAACATTACCCCATAAACCGCCTATAATACACCTAAATATCTTTTATAATTTTAATTAATAGTAACACACAAAGTAAAACCACACATTTTAGAGAAACAATAACCAACACACGAGCAATAAATTTGTAACTACATTTTCCACGGCAAGAGTGCCACCTATTTTTTACTTAGCCATAAATCAATAGTTCTGTACACAGCACAAGTTACGAAACCCGCCAGCAATAACGCAAGCTAACACAATCAAACTAACCAAAGATAACAAAACAAACTCCAAGCTTGGAATAATTCGGTTGCATCAGATCAACGTTCCGGCAACTTCGAACAAACATAGCCTATACGTATTCATGAAGGAAGAGACCTCTGACATTAATTCTCTAATTAACATTTTGGCTTACACAATACGATACGGGATTTCCTCACAACTTCCTCTCGGTTCACGATATTGTTATTAGAAACTGTTTCTGATATTAATTTTGTACGTAATTACAAGTGCGTGTAATATATTTTCGAGTGTTCAATTTGAGTGTTATTTGAAAGTTACGTGTTATTTGAGGTGGTTTTCATATTTTCATTAAACAGCAATAGGTACATATTTGATAGATGGTTACACTGCTCTTGTGATATTGGTTTACGCTTATATTATTTGAAAACTATCCTGAGATCTGCAGTTTGATTCTTGATTTGATTTGATTATTGATTCTTGGTAAAATTTGTTGGTATCTTTAGATAAAGCTACGTGACAACGCGAAAGTTTGATAGATCGCAATGCGCTCGCCTTCTTTATATTGAGAGATTATCGTTAGAGATACAAATATGTCATAATTAGAGTGTACATACTTACATATGCGTTCGAGTATATACTATTATAGTATAGGTTTCAGTTATATTTCAGTATGATTCATAATTATAAGATGTTTGTACCTAGGGACACTATCATATTGTTTGATAAATAGGAAAAAAGGAAGACTGCTGGCGGTCCAGGAAATCGCTTGTACTAATGCAGATTGTGATAATACGTATTCGATTCGTTAACTAAAAAAAGGGTTATATTTTTTTAAAAATTTTTTTAGCAGCAGTAATATGCCAAATAGTCTTACATCATCATCATCATCATCGGGCTATAATAGTCCACTGCTGGACATAGGCCTCCCCTAATGAGCGCCATAGCGCCCTGTCTTATGTCAATAGTCTTTATGTAGACAGTAATACATCAGATCCGTAACAATAAAGAAGACCGTATTATTTGTGTAAGTATATTTACACACTACACGGCAAAATTAAATTAACATGCACTTGTACGTAACCCTTCCGGGAAATATATCAGTATTATTATACAGTATTATGTTTATAACATAAATTCTGCTGTAACATTTACTCAATTCATTTTCAGTACAAACATTATTTACATGAGGCCAATAAATATATCACCGTTTGATTAATAAACTGACCACCCCTTCTGTAATTTATTATCAGCGTATATCTGTAACTATTGATACATTATTCTGACGTCCTACATTGATAGCAACGAAATTTATGACTTGATAAGAAGCCATCTTCTAATGGATTGCTTGCCGTTCAAGTTCCTTTAGGGTTGGCTCATATTGGCGGTGCGGTAATTTAAAGGCTCATTTTATAACATTACATAGCTTCGGCAACGAATACCACACATGTGTAATTCTGGAACATGGTTCCATCCAATTCCTTTCAATCTTTTACACGTGATTGTGTAATAATCATCGAACAAACAAACGTCTAAACATCTTCACAAACTTTCATGATTCAGGATTAGAAACATAATATTGTACATTGAGCAAATTACAGCAAAATTTACGGTATATCACATGGCAAATTCCGGTTAACAAATCTCGGCTTGAATGCTTGCAGTTTATGGTGCTTTGCTCACGCTTATTTGAAACACGATACCAATAAGGCGTATCTATTCTTTAGTATTTATGGCATTCATGTGTATTCCTCACTATAGCCTGTCTTCCCTTTTTTAATTGATTGTGTTAACAGAATAAAACCACTAAACGCAAACTGTTATCTTTAAGCGGATTTGCACACAAGCTCTTTTAAACCATTTTGATAACTTATAAAACTACTTCTACTTCTGTCATCTTACTCTATATTTCAGATATTTAATTACATAAAATTCCAAGGAATAAAATCTCTGCAAATAGGACATAGAGGTAAAAGTGGCTGCGAAAATTTAAATGCCTATCCATTACGCTCCATAATATTTCAGACAGTCAGACACTCCGTTGACTTTAATCACTGACAGTCTCAAAATTATTTAATCATTTTTTAAATTACACGCCTTTTGTCCTTTCGCATCGCGCAACCAATGTGAGCCAACCCTAACTGTTCAAGCGACTGTTAAGGGATGGAGGGGAAAATTCAAAGCATTTTTTCTTGAACGGAAGCTAATTTAAAGGTTCGATTATTGGGTTCTAATAAACAATTATGATGCTCTAATGGACGGTAATTGTATTGAAACGTTATTTTTATAAGGTAACAATGGTTTGAATTATTTATTTCTAAGCTTCGCCTGTTGGCCTTTAGGTTTAAAACTTTTTATTAAGAGCTTAGTTTTTATTATTCATTAGAGATGTTTTGAGAGAATTTTCACTTGCTCATGTCCTTTTTCTTGAATAGGAATAATGTATGAACTCATAACTAATATTCCATCTATACCTACGCATTTTAATTCAGTTTTCGAAACTGCTGTATTTATTCTGCAACAGCAATAAGTGAGCCAGGATTATCTAGCTTAGTAATTGTTGGTGTGTATAAAAATTAACAATAACTGACCAGTAAAAGATTAGTATGAAGCTTATTATTATTATTATTAATAATAATATGTATAATAATGTTATTATTATGATGATGGATGCGATTTTCATTACTTTAAATCTCTGTTCTACAGAGGTTCTTGTAATCTTCAGCATAAAAACTGCTAACGACTGAACATACTCTTGCATTTACAATAGTCTCCTTGAACATCACAGTAGTTTATCGTCATCAATGTTATATACCTGAAACTGGATCTAATAACTATTCCTAACCGAGTGACCCTACTGTCATTCCACCTTGTAGCTAGTGTATAAAGAGCTAATCAAAGGTGACTAATACGCATAAAATCAACGGAGTTTGCAAGCGGTAGAGCGGCACACGCAGCTACATAACTAATCATGTTAAAGACGCACTGAAGCGTGAAGTGATGGAAACACATTAATATACTATCTTCCAGCCGTGACGTCATTTGTTTGTCATCCTAACTAATGTTATAAACACGTATATGTGCTTGTTTGTGACGCTTGCCTGCTTTAACTACTCCACCGATCATTATGAATATTCGCGTATACGTTATCAGGGGTACAGAGAACTACTGAACCTCTGTACAGTACTTCATCCAGAGAAAAGCAAGCAAAGCCGTGGTCAAAAGTTAATATTAAATAGATAATCATAATTATGTATTAACCTATCCTTTAACTAGATTTAGATGTCCTCAAAAAGAAACGTTGCTTTTAAAACAAAATTAATATGAAAGAAGTACGGATAAAAACATAATAATGATTGCACGGGTGGACACTACGCCAGTGGTTTAAGTGGACGGCTCGCCATTGTCACTGCGCCAAATGTTGTGGGTTTGAATCCCACACGGGACAGAAAATTGTGTGATCCACATAATAATATGGTTGTTCTGAGTCTGGGTGTTCTTTGTGACCGTTATTTGATGTTTGTAAAATCCTTCCGCAATACGGGAATTATAGTGCGAGAGTTGTCTTTTTAAACAGATATTACAAAGTTATTTTTTTTAAATAAATAGTAGAATAAACCCAATTTTAATGCTTTTTCTGCTCTTGGTGTGTTTTTATATTATACTTTTTGTATTTATATATTATGACCAGTTGAAAAGCTCATCAATGCAAAGAGTACGTGTCGCAACTTGGCGGAGCGCAGTAGTAGCTAATCGTGTTAGGGACGCATCCAGGTCAGTAGTGAAGGGAATGCGTCGATGAGTTTTAATATTAGATAAGTTTTTTTTTAATGAAATTTATTATTTAGTTTTGTTTCTGTCCGGCGCCAATTGAAAGAAACAAAAAGAGAACAGGAACAGAAAGAAAGGAGTGGAAAGATCGAAGGGAGGCCTTTGCCCTGCAGTGGGACGGTACAGGCTAAAACTAAATAATAAATAATGTTTTATATGCAATTATTTCTCAATTTTTTAAATTAAATAAATTAGAATTACTCTCTCTTTTAAAAATACTAGCACTGCACTAGGAATAAAACTTATATCGCGGGGAACTTCAAAATATTCAAACGACAGACACAAAGTACACACATACTCGTCAGGACTATTTGTAGCCAACACAAATTCTTGTTCTGTGTGGGACTTTTAAAATAAATGTATACTGCATATCAATTAAAAAATATCGCATCCTTAATAAAACAGAGACTTATCTCAGTATTTTTGATTAAACAAATTTGAACTCTATTGAAAAGATTTAACACAAATATAATATTAGAATTTAACATATACAATTAGAGTTCAAATTGGCTTACTTTCAAATTTCGAGTTAAGTCGCTGTTTTATTAAGAATGCGATATGATCATCCCTACCAGACCATTAGGCAGTTACCAGCTACCAACACACGGTTTTAGAAATAACCTGTACAATTTGTTAGTACTAAAATATTATTATATATTTTATAGAATATTTATATAATGGAGCCTCAACAACAATAATATATAGATAGTATTTAAGGTTTATTATTATTATTTTCTTATATTTATATTCACGTGTACGCTAGAATGTGCTGTTAATTATTATATTTTGCCACTTTTAATATGTACCGTATTCGAGCGAATAAATACATTGATTAATTTAACGATTCTACAACACCACTTAAAACTAAAAGCAATAGCACCGTCTGAATTTGTATCACTAGCTCAGACCAGTAAGTCATCGACTCCAACTGAGGACCAAAATATTATGACAAGATACCTATAAACTAAACTACTAGAAACTAGTCACATAAAGAAACAATTTGCTTACCGGCACTTCAATTAGATTGCACTAACCATGCAATCTAATTGAATAAATGTCTAATAATAAATAATAATTTTAATTTTGTAATAAATTATGTCTTTCGGCTGAGATGATGATGATGATGAACCATGCGAAATGATCTCCAGCCACCCTGAGGTTTGATGGTGGGCTTTGTGGGCCTGCCCGCCATCCGTTCAGCACCAGGTCCGAGAGGCGGCGTGCGTGTTCCCTCGCGCGCCTCTGTTTCGAGTCCGTCTCCCCTCTAGGGGGGGGGGGGCGTAGGGTTTGGGAGGGGTTTTGCCTAAAAGGTAGGCCTCTTCGTGTAGGGGCCTGCCGTTTCATACGGCGGGCCGAAACCTCGGCGGGGTCGCGACCACATGTGCAAGTGATTCGCGCGGCCCCGTCGATAGTGGTTTTGTCGAGGAACACCGTGGTAGGTTTAGTCGGTATTCCGGGAGGTACATTATTATCTTTAGCATCTTTCTTTTACCCCGGCGAGTCCGACATAACCCCTCCGCCCGCCCCCGCGGAGGGGTATGCGTCATGAATTCCCCCACGTAAAAAAAATGATTGCTCTAACCATCACTACGTTCAATACTCGTTTCAGCAACAGAAACCAACAAGAACAACTCTCTACCTTAAATCTAATAAACTTAACGTACACAACACTATCCTCTTTAAAGTATTTGAACTTAGAACATGCATTAAGGTTATCGATAAACTTTTAAAACGGTCCAACTTGACGTTACTGCATAGGTGAGTGGTAGTAAACACACCCTGATAAGTAATATTACCTTCCTGCCATCCGATTACATGGCACTCGATGAAATAGATGCTTGAATTTGGCAAATCTTTCCAAACAATTTTGAACTTTATTATATTAGCTTTAGGTCGATGTTTGATGTTCCTATTTTAGGGTTGCCGCTTCCATAATATTCAGTACTTGGAAAACGTACATTTAATATTACACTGCCTAAAATAAGTCCTGTATGCATAATATATTATGATATAAGTTTGTGAGAGAGTCTAACTTAGTGTTAAAATAGTTTTTTAAATACATGCTGCAGGATCACGCTGATTGGGACACCATCAAAGCAATCGAAAGGTAGTTTCTTTGATCCCTACCTATTGTACACCGTCGGCGTAAAACGACGCGCTTAACATAATTTATTCAGCTTAGCTCGGGCAGTTAAAAATGAAACTAATAATTTACAAAGCATAATGGCTGACTCTTAAAAAATAGGGTAAGATGGCGTAATTGGCGAACTAATTCACTATCGACGAGCCGTAAGACACTGAGACTTTAAACTATGAATAAGTGGATGGCTTTTCCTTTTATGTTGTACTCTACCAATAAAAATAAAATCTTTTGTAATAAGAATATCAGTATTATGGGCTGACCTTTAGATTGGTAAGCTTTTCTGAAAGGCTGGTTGTTAACCAATTATAAAGTTTTCAATAAGATCAACTGCGTAGGTGTTCTTAAACATTTGTATAATATATATAACGGGATACAGCCTGTAAGCACGCCACGTGCACTCTCTTCGTCACACATTTGCAGAAGGTTCGGGTCGAAATAAGTGCACACAGATGTAGATATAACACACTTGTAATTATTCTTGATAATTAGATTACAAAATCAGTACGGATGGCTTTAATAATTTGAGATTGAAACGCGACGATCTCAGAGATGCGTGCGATCGTTGCGACCCTCCATCTTTGAATGCGTTCTTAATAATCTATTCTGTGATGCGTTCCAAAATGACTAATTCCGATCAACTGTCATTCACTCAGTGTTGCCAATTTATAACTATGATTTCGTACCAAATCGATTAGTCGATTACGATTGCAACGCCATCTCTGATTCCGTCCAGGCACTAAGCCTGACGTTTCAATTAATAACACGTTAAACTTAGCAATTTAGACACTCTCACTCCGACATATATATTTTTTTTTAATAATAATAATAATATTCTACCACATACACACAACACCATCTAGCCCAAACTAAGCAGAGCTTGTACTATGGGTACTAGACAATGGATAAACATACATATATATTTTTTTTGTGAATACTTACATATTATACATAGAAACACCCAGACCAAGACAAACATCCATGTTCATGCACACAAATGTTTGTCTTGTGCGGGAATCGAACCCACGACCTCAGGCGTGACAGTCGGTTACACTAACCACTACGCCATGGAGGCTGACTACGAATAAGAATACGTACTAAACAGATTAATGATCTTGAACTAAAAGATAAATTTAGCTTCTGAAAAATATACTCTGTTTTGTAGTGGCCATATATAAATATCATTCTGCGTAAATAGAAACATCAATGATTAAATTATGTTCGTGTACTTTGAAATAACTACACTGGAACATTGAGACAACTACCATCTTAGTCTCCCCGTGACCATGGCTGCTGAAAAGCAACCGAAACGTCGGGGAAAGTGTAAAATTAAATTAAATCTAAATAGTTTTAATAATAATTTAATTAGCTTAAAAATTAGTAAAGTTTAATAGTAGTAGTAGTGTAACAGTTTTCAAATTATGTAATGAAGTGTCAAATAAACAACGCGATAAAATCTGTATATAGTAGTTTAATTTCAATGAATAATATTCGCGTAAACAGAAGACAATATTACATATATAAATAGTCAAAGATTATATTAGGTGCTAGTCTTCGTCCACAGCGTTGCCTACGTGATGATTCATTATAACATAGGCAATATTGCTAAGGCATAATGCAACAAATAAATTTTATATACATCATTATATCATAGTCCTATGCATATAGTATGCCTGAAGGCGTACATAATAATAATAATGTCCTCCAGACCTTCGGAATTTCGGTCACGGCGGTCAATCTTATCGGAGACTGACCATCTGCGAAGGAGATATTATAGTGTGCAAGTGTGCTTTCTAATGCAAGGAGTGTCTGACGATGCCAGCTTCCCAACGCCAGGCTGGTTTTGAAATTTTGTAACAGAAATACTCAATAACTTTTTGTTGGCTTGACCCGGGATGCTAACCCGAGACCTCATGCACAGCAGTCGCATTCACTACCGCTGCGCTACGGAGGCAGTTACTAAATGCGTACACTCACACTTCTTAGGTTCTACGCATTATTGGCTACCGGACACCGTGCCATGCTCCATATTGACATTGCCAGCAATTGATTGACAGAAAAGTCAATAGTACTTAATGTGAATCGGGCATCGAACTTGAGACGTCATGCAGATGTCATTTACAAACACTGAAACGTCGAAGCAGTCAAATAAACTTTATTTCTTAATATTTAAGTTAATGGAAATTTATATCGTAGAGTAAAAAGCCTATTAAGCTATTAATGACATATTATGACTATATATTTTGTTCTCTAAATAAACAAAATACTCTACTTCCAGAAGGATCTCTATACTGTATTGTGTCTAGATATCAAACACGCCATATTTAATTATTAAATAATATATAGGTAAAAAATAGATAACGCATTGTTTAAAAAATAAGTTATGCATCGTTTTGATTTTACCCAAACAGAAACCCAGCTACCAAATCTTCATTATAACCTTTAAATAATATTGTCTTTAATAGATAATTGCCGAGAATTTAATAATAACGTTTCTCTTTACGTTATAATATACAACTAAAAGTACCCTGAAGTACTCCAACTAAGAACGCAAACTTTTACGTAAACAAATACCCTTAAATCCACTTTCATTTGAAATTTTAACATCATTATAGTCTTGTAGACTCAGTAATTAGATCAATACCTTTAAGCTATTGTATTACACAAGAAGTTGCCTCAAACAAGTGTGTGACGTCAAACACGGTACATTATGCGAATATCTCGAAGGACTAAACATGATCTTAACAGAACACTAGAGATACAATATGTATGCTTAAAACAAGCATATTGTCTTACGCCTAGCTTTAGTAAACTCATTAGATTAGTGGTAAAGTTGGTAACTGCAACTTCAATCTTTGTTGAGATAGTAAGCTTTTTGACGGTAACAACGAACATCATTGCGACGAAACTGAACATCTTATTGGATTTATACAAAGAATGAGGTCTAGTGTTATAAAGAAACATATATATATTTTTTAGTTTAGATCCCATTATTTTTGTATTACATAGAATACGCAGATTGCAAAACAACTGAAGAAGTGGATAGTGGCTGCTGAGGCAAATAATAATACTAAAAGGGATAGACTATTAAGAAGATTCTAATCATATTTCATTAATTAAAATCTATCAAATTGCTTTGTCTAATATTTAAATGCGATGTTTTTGTTTGTTTAATTTTAAATAATTATGAATATTATATTTGAAATTTTATTTTGTATTTTATTCAAATCATAACGAGCTTCTTCATTTATCTATTTTACCTACATATATATTTAACATACATGGACAAAGGCCAGGTTAAGAGCACCTTGAACCGATGGGCGTGTATGAGGAATATGATGAAAGGAATGAAGCTAGAGAAGTGTGTCAGGATCGTAGCAAATAGAAATCAGTAGTCTCTGCCTACCCCTCTGGGGAACGCGTGAATCTATGTATGTATGTATGTATGTATATATATTTAAATATTCATCAATAATTAGGCTTCATTCTTACAACTTTAAGTCCTGTTCTGTTCTTTTATAGATAACCCAAAAAACACACACGATTGGATTTCCATATAAAATATGGCTAACATTTTTTGGCTTAAAGCCTATTCAATCGCAACGACACAGTTAAATTCAAACTGAAGTTTAAATTCACAAATGTAGACCCATTAGCAAAGCTGCCACGTTGTTTCAGCAAAAGCATTAGAATCAAAGGTATTAAAACTAATCCTATACGCTCGGACACGCCAAATGCATACGGCGGCATATGACTGCGCGGGACATACATATGTATAACATTTGGACAAGCTGACTAGTATTAAGTCCAATATTTCATAGAATTGTCATATTGTAATACTGTAATAATAATAATTGAATGTAACAAATGCGAATTTATTTTATGTTGTAATGATTTTATTTTATTTTTTATTATTTGATTCATGGTGGTTGTATGTTAGTAGTACATAAGTAAAGAAACTTTATTTTTTATAGCTAATGTCTTTATCTATTACTATTTTATAAAGTATTAGTAATTAATTAATATTTTATTTAAATCAACCATCGATTTTGCTGTATATATATATCTGAATTAACTCAGCAAATCCCCTTTCTTACCCATCCCACTTTTAATCTCCATCTAATGTAAACACAAATCTTGCAGTCGTCCAATTCGAAACAAATTTTAACAAAGCTTTTAGTGGTTTGCCAAATCCAGCTGACGAAAGCAGCCAGACTATTGGCAAACATTTAGTTCAATCACGTCCAAATACATTTGTGAAATTGGAAGTGGCACTTTCTTACCAATTGGATAATAAGACGCACATTTTCGAAAATTTGATCTGAAGATTTTAATTATTGATTGCGTAGTGGATATTTTATATTATGCTCGATTTTCAGATTTTGCAATGCAATAATTGGAAGCACTCCGATTAGTGACTGAAAATATTATGCCAGAATAGGCGCCATACATGTCAGTACTGTTGTAGTTCAGCTTACATAGCATTAAGTTGGTAATGACGAAGATACAAAATTAAGAAAATTAAAATTTGTAAGGCTGTCTTCCACGGCCTTTTTTAAGACTTGTATAAGAAATCTTGTGAAGACTTTAAGAATAATATTAGGCTAGTCCTAATGAGGATATGCAAATATATTGTTAGAAATGATAAAGTAACAGTACCAAGAATCTTTTAACTTAAATAAATAAGACGAAATCTAATTCCGTGGAACCACATTCACGTCCTTCGTCCGAGCCGAACATTGCATTAGCCCAGTGCTGTTCACTGAAGACAAATGGTGTTTGTTGAACAAATTGACTTAGAGTTTGATACTTTACCTAACTCTTATGTGGATTCACTTCAGCTGGAGTAATGTCCGTAGTTTGAGCTATGTTAGAAATTACGTTACAAATGTTTACTCTGGTTTCGAAACCGGATGGAGTTGGCGGTTTGATTTAAAGTTGGAAATAGAAGTGTCCGATTGTCTGCTTTAGTGACAAATAGTGATACGTTGTCTCCTTGGTAATAAAACTAGAAATGATTGATACATATGATTTAAAAATATTCGAAGGTAAGTCGGCTGCTTATAATATTTTCTCAGAATGACTTCTATTAGAACCCTACAATAAGAAAGGCAAAATATTTTTTTAAAGTTATGATAAATGTCATAGAACGCATAAGACAGACAGATGTGGCGATTACCTCACCAACAACAGCTACGCTCCAAATCAAAGAAGAAGAAGGATATTAAATGTTTTAATATTCGAGGAATTGAAGATTGACTATATGGGATAGGGTAGTCCACATGAATGATAAATTGCTTTCATGTGGGCTTACTTCATGTGATAAATCGTATGAAGCAAGTCGTGACATAAATGTAGAAAGCGCACATGCACTGCGGCAGCCGTCACTTACTACCTTTGGGCATAGACCAAATAAAATAGTCGGGACTTAAAGTCCGGATCAGCAGTGGTGACCGTAGAAAACACCACATTTTATACTCGCGCCTGTCCTGGCCATTGTTCCGGTAATTGGTCAGGGATCCTATGACCAATTGAAATAAATAAATTCAGAAGTATATAGAAAGATACTGCTACCCGTTAGGCTTCAGCCAGCCTTGTCAGTAGATCCTCACTGCCTCGTTGAAAGACCTTTAAACCTACATATTTCACAACCAAAACGTCAATAAATTCAAAAGAAAGTCGATAGTCGTATGTTATAGACCTTATCGTGCTACCAAGCGCCATTTAGTCGTTTAAACTGTGTTCACGTGCAAAATGCATCGTCTGTGAATATGTAATGTAGTTTTCAATAGTTGTAGAAGTTCGTGTGTGAATATGTGTCTCAAGATTAGACATTCGCATCAGTTCACAGAAAACTCGTAAGAGGTGAAGATTTAAGGTGTGTATGTGTGCACTCAGCATCGGTAGAATATTAGATTTATTTATAACTAGCTTTTGCCAGCGGCTTCACTCACATGAGAACAATACTTTTTTGTCGATAAAAGTGCCCTCTATCCTTTTCCTTACCCCTAACAAAACCGATCATTATGAAATTTCGCATGCATGTTGCAGGCGAAATTGTAAAAAAAAATAAAAAAATTTAAAATGTACTTGTAATGTTATAATTGTTTAAATTTTCTCATATTTTAAGTGAACTATGTAAAATGTTCTTTTGAGAAATAAACTCTTTAAACTGAACTCACATCCGCGTATATAATATTAGTTACGATTATGATTATTTGTTCTATATATATAATTGCTTTACAAAGCTTTTATTTGACAAAGAAACGCTAGACTCGTGATACTACATCTTGTAAATGGCACAGTGAAAGAATATAAAACACTATACATATTTCACAAAAGTGAAATTTTGCTAACTACAGACTGACACAGTCTTATATTGTTGATTAACATTCAAAGCAATCATTATTTTAATTGTTTTTATATAATACAGGAACGATATCAAATGTTTCTTTTTATAATAGCCCGTATTACAATAATAAATTATTGAAACAAATGTATGTATGTATGTATCTTATGTGGGGGCCAGTCAGTGCAGACCGGCGACACTTCGACCCAGTGGGATCTTTTGTGTCGACACTCTCCCAATAACGACTGCCACAGATGTTCATGGCAGCCGGGACCGACGGCTTAACGTGCTCTCCGAGGCACGGAGCAGGCGATAATTGTCAATCAATACGCACATAATTTCGAAAAGTCATATTACTTCCGAAAGTCAGAGGTGCGCGACGTGGGTTCAAACCCGAGACCCTCTGCATTGCAGTCTGTTGCTCTCCCCACTGAGCTATCGCTGCTCAAATTAATGTAACTCAAATAAGTGCGAACATAAAATAAATTAAATAGAATTATTAAAATAGTCTTATGCAAATTTAATTTACTTAGTTATGAAAGAAGGTATCGTGTAACAGTTTTATGAGCAAGGTGTCTCTCTAATTAGACGCAGGCGCGGCCCGACTCGCTTAATTTTTAGACATCTTTTATGTTACCAAAATAATCTGCATGAAAAATCTAATTTTCCTTAGCGAAAAATAAGTAATGTACTTTATATTTCGCCTTTAAAATAATAGTATGTGGCGACTCCGCACAGACGAAGAAGTAAGTTCCGCCTACATCTAACAGATAGCGCTAAATACGCTAAATGACGTCACAATCCTGCATCGCGCAAGCAGAGTTTACACAGCGACTAACTATATATACAAGCACCCGACATCAACCGTCGGGCCGCGGCCCGCCAGGCACGATCAACCAGCCTGGTCGGAGGATCCTCCCTTTGTGTTGGAGGGACATTACACTCCGTTCCTCCACATTGGTGAACCCGACGTGATTGGAAGCAACCTTCACGGAGCAGATCAGCAGCAGCAACCATCGCCATCATCCTCACTCCTCTTACACAGCACCTCTCCAGATGAGCAGTAATCAAGTCGCAGCCAGCCAGCATCTTCGGCCTCGACAGGGACCACCACCAACACGCCTGCAGCGAACGCGCAGCCTGGTCTTCCCTACGGCCTCACCAGCGTCAAGACTCAACCCACTGCACACACGGTCCACGCAAGCAGGGCACTCCATTTACCGTCAACGCAGCAGCGAGCCACGACGCAGCAACTACGCAGCATCAACCCCAACTCACTGTGGGACACACTGCAACGCAACAACCCCGACTCACTGGGGCACACGCACCGCTCACCGCACTTCGACCCCGACTCACTGGGGCACACGCAACGCTCATCGCACTCAGAACCGACTCACTGAGGTCTAGCGACATATGTATAGTTCCGACTCACTGGAACTAGCGGCATACAGTTCCCACTCACTGGAACTAGCGACATACAGTTCCGTCTCACTGGAACTAGCGGCATACAGTTCCGACACACTGTAACTAGCGGCATCTTTCACTGGCACTGGCAACGCTCTTCAGCAGCATCGACAGCTGTCTCATCAACCTGTTCGGCCTTCGGTCTTGGGGGGGAATACTGTGGCGACTCCGCACAGACGAAGAAGTAAGTTCCGCCTACATCTAACAGATAGCGCTAAATACGCTAAATGACGTCACAATCCTGCATCGCGCAAGCAGAGTTTACACAGCGACTAACTATATATACAAGCACCCGACATCAACCGTCGGGCCGCGGCCCGCCAGGCACGATCAACCAGCCTGGTCGGAGGATCCTCCCTTTGTGTTGGAGGGACATTACACTCCGTTCCTCCACAAGTACGTCACATGTTAAACCTATTAAGTGGCAGCGGTTCACCGGCGGCCACACACAATAGGTTTCCAATGTCGGGCATTCCAAAGATTGACAGGTGAATAAAATATTTGGTTTATCACAAGATAAAAGAGACTTGTCAAAACAGCTGGTGTGAGAATACAAAATATCATCTTATCACTTCTTTTATAATCCGAGCTCCTTACTAAAATAATAATAATAATAATAATATTCTATCACATACACACAACACCATCTAGCCCAAACTAAGCAGAGCTTGTGCTATGGGTACTAGACAATGGATAAACATACATATGTACTCTTTTTGTAAATACATACATACTATACATAGAAACACCCAGCCCAAGAAAAACATCCATGTACATGCACACAAATGTTTGACTTGTGCGGGAATCGAATCAGTGACCTTAGGCGTAGCAGTCGGTTACATTAACCACTACGACATCGAGGCCGAAAATACTAATATTATTTTTAGTATGTACCTTGAATACTGTTTTTTGCCACGGGTAGGAATTTAAAATCTTTTCTTGATTATCAGTTGTTGACTTGCCAATTCACATTCGTAACTAGTACATATATCTTTTAATTTAGTTATTGGTTCTGAATATTATTATGCAAAAAGACTCCAAACATGGCCATGGCCATATTCAGCAGGAATTCAAGATACTATTCATATGACATGTTAATCTGTCAAGTCTTAGAATACCAGACATAATTAAAAATCTATTGTGTTTGGCCACCAGTGTGCTGCTACAACTTTCTAATAGAAACAGTTATTATCCACAATTAAAAACAAACCGATTTCTAACACACATAGATAACATAGGCTTAAACTTACTGTATTACTGCAGTAACCCGCAAAACCATTGCGGATTGCACATTAACACACTTAACCTAATTTTAGATACAATTGTTTGCTACCCTAAGTCAATAAAATAAAACTTTTAATACGAAAATCTGTACACCATTCCACGCAGCAACGCTTGACCTAGCTCTTAACTAGAGGCATTAAGTACCATAACCTGTGCGAGCACGTGTACGCATTACACATTAAATCGTCGACAAAAGTAAGTTAACAGCCATCTCTCGTAACAATAATATCGCTGGATATCACATAAAGCTCTTGGGTTTATGCGCATATTACTCCAGCCGCACTGTTGGGAACAAGTGGTGAGAAAGAGCGATGTAGTTGTTGAATATTTAATGAGTACGTCACACTAACATAGATGCATATTCGGCGCATTTGGGAGTTGGTTATTTTGCCAAAACTCTACGCTCTGCAAAGAAAAATATTTATTCTGTTATACAAAAATACATTATTTATAGCAAGAACCTGTTAAATATGTGATTGGACACTAAGCGGTTGATGGCGTAGTGGTGATGTACGTGACGGCTATGCATGAGTTCTGGGGCTTGATTGCCGTCAAGGCATGTTGCTTTTGTTGTTGTTGTTTGAACAGCAGCATAAAGCCTGGAACCTTGGAACTGTGTCGGATAGATGACAATGGTCTCAGCTTATTACGCGGGTCCTAAGATCATAGCGAAATACCCGCTTTCTTTCGGGAGATATAAGCATGGTACTATGACTATGTATGTATATGTGTAGATACTTATTTTTCGCCTTTTGCGACTTGTACATACATATAATACAATATTAGATAATAGGTTTTAATCATTGTCGACAAATTTTGTCGTCGTAAGAATGTCGGGTATCAAATACTGTAATATTGTATTATCGATAATTACCATTGTACATCACCTGATCATATATATGGTGTAAACCAAAAGTCGTCCGTATCCAAACGAAAATGTTTTTTTGGTCTCCCTTTTTTTGGAGTGCTGAACTTAATTTTAGTAGAATGTGTTCAGTACTGACTTCGTTTAATATATTGTTTAAAGTTCTTCTTGAAATTCCAGTGGCATTTGCAACTGGCTCTTGAACCTTCTTAAAATAACAACTTACATTTTCATCTTCATTTTTTTTAAATCTGTCAGCTTCGGTTACAAAATATTTATAAACATTATAGATAATTTCGCGTGACTGACCTCGTAAAGGTTTCCCTCTTTTTCCTAAAGATGCCAAAGTACAACTTTAAATTATTTAAATTTGGGAGTGTTAACAACTCTAAATATATATTTTGAACTGGACGCGACCGCACTCTATCGCACTTGAACAACGACTGACAAAACGTCACATAAGTAGTGTGCGACAGAGATAACGCTCTACGAAGCCGAAATTAGCCGATTGTCTCTTTCCAAAGGTCGATGTGCAATGTTTATCGCCGGGTACTGTATGTTGTATTGGAAATTAAGTTCCTGGCATTGTACTAAGTAAGGCGCCGAAGGTACGGTAGGTAAGGCACGGTAGGTATACCGCCATTTCTCTATTCAATTTTCCCCATGGGCTATAGTCAATAAAAGCGATGGCTGAAAACGGATTTGTGTCTTACTGCATATTTCTAATGATCATTCTAATTTATAAAAGAACAATCTGTGATCCACAATGCTACTATTTTTATCAGTTCAACTGGATTTTTTGTCTTCGAGGTAGGTTTATGTCGGTTGTGCAAATGCTTTCGGTAGAACATACTTTTTTTATTGCACATTATTTTATTATAGTAAGCTACCTTACTTACTTATCGCTTAAAATCTTTATTAATTCTCAGGAATATTATGACTTTCTAACACATCATCAATACATATAATAAAATAGCAACTGATCGATGTTTATACATAGAAGGTATTTAAGAAAAATAGCGTAAGAGGTATAATAAAATCTATAGAAGTCAAAACAAATACTTTTAGAGCTTTTATCTGTCTGTCTGTCTGCATATTTCTACGGGCATCACGCAAAAACTATTGAACGAAATTCAATTCGGCTTTCGCAGTTGTATTGCTGGAGGTCTCACTTAAATCTAGTGCATGTTTTATCTCAATACAAGTCAAGTATTATGTGTCTAGATCAGCTTATTCTTTTATACAAATAAATAAAAATATAAATAGGTACCTACTTCCAAATTCAACGCGTACGGAGACCCGGGCTCAGAAACGCCTTTCTTTTTTTAAAGGATTATCCAATATGCTATTTCTTGCTATTACATCACCATAAAATATTGTTATTATTCCCATGGCTTAAAGTGTAAGGTCCAAATTCAATACAGTGTATTGTATACTAAAGAATAGCACATAATCAGTATTCCAACGAGCTCTAAAGAAATTCCAGTACCTTTCAAGTTTATTACAATCTGTCTGCTATAAAAACGAGAGCACTAAACAATACGCAAGAGGAGTAAGTTTTCGCCTATCGTTTGCACCACAACCGCAGCAAGCCCTTTCAGTAATTGGACACATTCAGATATGCAAAAAACGGTGCCTGTGTACCAAATGGCCCCTTTTGAAAAATTTATGCTCTCCCGTTTGACGCGATCCATGCCTCCTGGTAGCCATTTTTTTATTTAACCGAAATTAATGTGCTGCCTCGAAAGATCGATATTTCTTTTGAAGTTCCTACAATTGTTAGGAGGAAAACGTGAAAAAGAACTTGGCAAATTTTATTGCTATAAGCCTTTGCAATTGAATGCTTTAGTTTCCTGTTTTGTTGGGTGTGTTTTTTGTCCATTGTAGATATAAATTGAATCAGCAGTTTTAGTTTAGTTAATGGCAGAAAAAGCCGCACATATATTTTAATCCACAAAAATAGCTTTTAGTACCAACAAATCCAGTTCGCGTCATGGCAAATCCAATATAAATAAACATAAATCTAGCAGAAGAGTACCATCCCGAAACGGCAGATCTATGCAAAATATATGCACGAAATAAAACGCTATGCAGTAAATCCCCCGATTTTCACCATAAAACTGAAGCTTCGAACTAATCATGCGTCAACCTATACGGGTCAGAGGTCGCTCATACTTAATCGAGGTAATCCATTTGGCAGACAAGTTTTACACAACGTCCACGATAACTTGACCCGCCTAACCTCCCTTTTATCTAAACAATGTCGCCGTGATGCGGGCAAAGCGATTTGTTGTTAGGGCTCTATATATTCTGGCGATGTTTTATCAGGCCGTAAATTTCTACGGGTATCTGGCGAGACGTCAACCTTCCGACGGTTTCTGCAAAATTTTAGCGGGAGAAACGACTCTTGCTATAGTTTGGCGACATAGCTAAGGATATTCTTTATTTTATTCGCTATAAAACTTTAACGGATCGTATGACAATGTTTTTAGCGCAAAAAGTTTTGAGAAGGGCAATGTATCATGAGTATCATAGCTATAAATTTTGTAATCAACAACTTAACAATAAGGAATGTTTTTATACACCGAAACAAAAAGAGGGTGCTGTACGGTTTATGGCTTGAGAAATCATTCCATCCGTTTAGTAGCTTTATTGCCAGAATCTTATACGCTCAATTATTCTTGATATTGTGGCTGGGAAATAGATCAACCGATTTTTTTTAAATTAATAATTTATACTTCATATTTCCAAAAAACATAGCTCAGTGGGGAGACCAACAGACTGCAATGCAGAGGGTCTCGGGTTCGAACCCACGTCGCGCACCTCTGACTTTCGGAAGTTATATGACTTTTCGAAATTATGTGGGTATTGATTGACAATTATCGCCTGCTCCGTGCCTCGGAGAGCACGTTAAGCCGTTGGTCCCGGCTGCCATGAACATCTATGGCAGTCGTTATTGGGAAGTCAATACCCTCTAATATCCTGACACTGGTCTAGCCTTAGGGTATTGTTATCCTTTGGGTTGCGGAGGTCAGGTGGCAGCCGCTCCGTGTAAAAACTGATATCCAGTCAAATCCGGTTAGACTAGAAAAGCCGACCCCAAGTGACTTGGGCATAATAAAGGCTAAGGGAGAAGAAATTTCCAAAAAAGACACGTGGTTATGATATCTATTATAATTTGTCGGCCTTCATGGCGTAGTGGTCAGTGTAACCAACTGCCACGCCTGAGGTCGCGGGTTCGATTCCCACACAAGTCAAACATTTGTGTGCATGAACATGGATGTCTGTCTTGGTCTGGGTGTTTCTATGTACAATATGTATGTACTTACAAAAAAAAAAAGTATGTATGTAAGTTTATCCATTGTCTAGTACCCATAGTACAAGCTCTGCTTAGTTTGGGCTAGATGGTGTTGTGTGTATGTGGTAGAACATTATTATAGAATATTATAATTTTTAAAAGTCATGACACGTTCCTAATAAACATGTTATTCTGTATAATGTATTAAATGTAGGTATTTAATTATAATTTATACATACATAATTATGTAGTCTAAGGGTTACGGAAAGTATATCACACCCATTTCGCTAAGTACGGTTATAGGTCATGTAACATATTTGTATTCGTAATTATATAAAAATATATATATTTTTGAACTATCACAAACCATATTCGCCCATGAGTTGAAATGCATATTTAATTGCAAACGAGCAATATATTTATTTTTACAATTAATTATTAAAACTTATAACAACCTACCTAAAACATATAACTTCAAAGTAAAAGAACTTTTTTACAAAGTTGCATCTTTTTACGCGGTATCTTTATAGCAAATAAAAAATGGCTGCATATATCTTGCCAGATAACTTTTCATAAGCAATGCCACATTTACAGCTGGCAGGATTTAACAAAACATGGGATCTCTAAAAATTCTAACTAATGTTATAAATGTGAGTGTGAGTTTGTTTGTTACGATTTCATGCTCTATCCACTTGACCTATCATCATGAAATTTTGCATACACGTTGGCAGGGGTGCAGAATAACACATACCTTTTATCCAGACAAAAGTACTGTTCCCGCAGGATAGTATTGATAAAATCTACAATAACGCAAGCAAGGCATTGGTCAAAATCCTATAAATAATATGTTTGTTATATATTTGTATTACTTAAATACCTACGTTTATTTACGTCTCTGTAAATGGAAAATGTTTGGTCAGATTTCATAGTTAAACGAACTATATACGTGACGTCATAAAATGCTACAACAATGTAACGTCAGACAATTTAGTTCCAGCTCAGTGAACGCAAGTACTAATATTGGATCAGAAAATCGAATCAGATGGTTCTAGAAAATTATCACTTGGATAATTCTATAGAAAATAAACAATTGAGTGCTGTAAAATAATCAAAAAAAGAATGTTATTATGTGTATTAATTGCCCGGTAACGAAACGGTAGTAAATGTGAATATTGTGCATTAGGTTTTTTTTCTTTAATTTGATTTCTGCGTGAAGTTTTTTTTTTGTTTCGGTAACAACACGGACGTTTTGAGCTGTGTCCAATATAGTATGGGTGAACCAATAAGATTCTCCTCTATTATGAGGGTCCTAGTACATAGCCAGGGTGTAATAGTGGGTGTATCACATCTCTGCCACTTTGAGTATGTACATATTATATAGTTTCATACCTAATAGGTATGGATCTTTGTATGCATATTTCTTTATACATATATCCTAACAAAACTGGCTGTTATATTGATTATCTCTCACATTTAAAATAATGTAGTGCAGCAAATTCACGAATTGATCGACGTATCCGGATACATCACATGATACAACAATCATTGTATATCTAATACAATCAGTACTTTAATACAAACTCTTAAGACGAAATATATATCTTCGCTTAAGTATATCTCAAACAAATCCGTATACATTGTCAAAACCCATTAGCGGCTCGGACTTTGAAGCTCTGAACTGCTTTTAGATGCTTGAACAGCAATTTTGTTGGCCCTAATTAATTGGTTACATCTACAACAACTTCATAAACTTATGCGAATACTAAAATGTTATACTTTCTAATTATTTTTATATTTAACCAGGCAACTACTCCGCATCTATAAATACAAATATATAAAATTAAAGTGTCTGTTTGTAATGTCAAAATAACAGTTTTTTACTAAATGCCTATAAAAGTATATACGGTACTTATACAAAAACGATATTTTATATTTTTGTCTGTATGTCTATTTGTTCTGGCTAATCTCTGAAACGGCTGCACCAATTTTGTCAGGACATTCACTGTAGGATAGCTGATGTTATAAGGAGTAACCTAAGCAACTGTTATTTTTTGTTACATTCCATGCTGACGAAGTCGCGGATAACAGCCAGGCTTTACAAACACCCAAACAGCGGACACCTAGACACGAAACAACTGCAACAGGAACTATCTGTGGATTACACATTATTTTGTCCCTAGTGATCTAAACCAGTACTCCGCTCAATGGTAAGACGACCATTTAAATTACTAAGCCATCCGTGCATAATATTAAAAAAGTCACCATAATGACATACTTCATGGAAGTGCGCATCAAAACGACAAAAAGGGTGCTTGTAACGCATTTTATACCTCGAAAGTGTGTGAAAATTAGTGTGTTTTACCGCGCTAGGCAAAGTCTAAAGTGGTGCTTATCTCTGTGAAAGTACGACAGATATACACGACGTATGTTATACGGCACAGGGATATGAACGCTCGCGCTCCATTGGAGAGTACAAGACCGCGTTGACGAGTGAATAATTTTACATAACCGCGATTCGAACTGTACTAGTTTATAGAAGCTTCAAGCTTGTATTGTTGTTTTTGAATACGAATTTAGGATATATAACCTTTGGTTGCAGCACCTTACAGCTCTTATGATTTGTAAACAAAATCTTGGCGATTAAAAAGAGTGACCATGAGTTTCTTGCCCATTCTTCTCATGAGCCCTACACCCTTGCTTTGCTGAACGTGGCAGTAAATGTAAATTCGCAGGAATAAATTGTGTAACTTTGACATTCATAAGTGTTACCTTGTAACCTAATCTGAATAAATACATATTGTTTTTTTTTTTTATTGTATCAAGGCATATTATAGGTAGAGAAATATATCATTACACATACTAATAAAAAATCTTAGCTACTCTTGACAAGAATCTACTACGTGCAATATAGGACATTTTCTGACGTATGCTTTCTTAATGTAATTAATTTCATAAACGTGTAAATGCCTTTTCAAACTGGTTTTCTCAACAGATACAGTTGAAAGAATTATTTAGACTACTGTTCGTAACTATCAATATATACGTGCTCTAGATCATGTTATAAATCATCTAAATCGTAGAATGACAATTCGTTTTCAACTCCCAACTGTAATGAACTAGAAAATGTCTATTTTCAAGATAATAATAATAATAATAATAATAATATTCTACCACATACACACAACACCATCTAGCCCAAACTAAGCAGAGCTTGTACTATGGGTTCTAGACAATGGATAAACATACATATATACGTTTTTTTTTTTTGTAAATATATACATATTATACATAGAAACACCCAGACCAAGACAAACATATATTGCTTTTTATTTGGTATGTTCATGCACACAAATGTTTGACTTGTGCGGGAATCGAACCCGCCACCTCGGGCGTGGCAGTCGGTTACACTAACCACTACGCCATCGAGGCCGACAAGATAAAATATATAACAACGCCATCTATCACACACTGTTTATTAGGCAACAAGATACTAATAATATTTTCATTTACAAATCATAACAATCTTTTTATTTGGTATTTATTTTAGTTTTACCAAAATATGTTCTGAGGTTAAAACATTCAAATTTATAAGTAGTAAGTAGACTTCCTAGTTTCATATTTCCTTCATAGTTACATTCGCTTAGCATAACATAGTCGTGTAGGTTCGAAGCTAGTGTAAAACAAGCCAACATAATCCTCAGTTTTACTAACAAGTAAACCCACACATCATTACCAGCTTAAGAGCTCAAAACTTTAGTCGCTACTAAATATCAGTGCTAACAAACGCACCTGCGAACCGCTGCGGCCATAAACATAACAATGCTTCCTATGTTTACGGTCTAAGTGTTAAAGTTTGAATATACCGGGAGCGTCGGGCCATATTACCAACCCCTAGTGTGTGGCCTACTTTTTCACCACCGTGTTAACACTGGCCTGTATAGTTTTTAATTTTATTAAACTTACTAAGAACTATTCGCACGTTGTTTAAATTTTACACTGTATAAAAAGTTTACGGTAAACCTTTTGTTGATTGGTCTTGTTTTTATTTTAAGGGAATTAAGGCAGCGTTTTTTTAGCTGCATATTCCCACATGAGGTAGATGTAGGTCAGTGGTTACTATTGCTACGGTTGCTATTTAATTCTAGATGCTTCTTTACAACGTTTGCAGCTGTTGGAATGGAATTTAGTGGTAATGGTTGAGTTAATTAAAACTTTTCGCTTTGGACAACCGTAATTATATTAAATATACTGGATGGCACCGGGTGTTGTAACGTGAAGTAGGACGAGTCTTTATCTAGTAGTGGGCGTTTACAGCTGTGGGATTTTAAAGATTGCAGACATATCTTATGTGGGGGCCAGTCAGAGCAGACCGGTGACACTTCGACCCAGTGGGATCTTTTGTGTCGATACTCTCCCAATAAGGACTGCCATAGATGTTCATGGCAGCCGGGACCGACGGCTTAACGTGATCTCCGAGGCACGGAGCAGGCGATAATTGTCAATCAATACGCACATAATTTCGAAAAGTCATATAAATCCGAAAGTCAGAGGTGCGCGACCTGGGTTCGAACCCGAGACCCTCTGGATTGTAGTCTGTTGGTCTCCCCACTGAGCTATCGCTGCTCTAAAATATATTGCAGACATAAAACAGGTCTTTAATATCTGGCAGTGGACTTTAGTAGCTGGTACAAAGTACGGATTGATACTTGGCGTTATAATTACGAAAAAGTTGCATAATAATTAAAATACTACACAGTGGTTTAATTGTCATATTCTGTATGCGTAAATTTCAAGTAAGCAGGTCATGAATATTTTTTACTTGATTATTTTTGACGCACTCTGGGCATTCATTATCACAATAATAATACAATATGGTCTATATTGTATTATTATTGTGATAATGAATACTCTAATATGTTATTTTATGTATTTGTTACGTAACCAGCGAAACTGATTTTGAAAATATTTTGATTGGCCCTTGAGATTTATTAATTTACTAGCTGACCCGACAGACATCCTACACAAAAATACATGTCACGTATTTAAATTCAATATTAAAACAAAATCTGCCAAAACAATTAATTTTTTTCATATAAAATTACCATTTTAATTTTCGATATTTCCCGCGGGTTTATTAAGACTCTTCGTTTATACAAACCTTGTCCTAACAATTACAAACAGCCAGTTCGGTCGAGCCGTTCCTAAGTGATGCTCCGTTATACAAGTGGCAATTGATTTTTATTTATATAGACTAATGATCAAAAGTACATAACTGCAATAATTCCTTTGAATTCATTAAAAACCACATTAAAACAAAGAAACAACTTGTTTAGCATAAAATAAAGTTTAGCTTCGCAAAAAGTTCAACGTATATTCCAATTTTCAATACTACGAATATATTGTATTACAATAATTCGATATAAAACGCAGACTTTAGAAACTTTACAAATTACATTCTGTTTTTATGAATACAAACTCCCTACGTAATGAAATACGATTTAATTTAAGTATGCTAACATCGATAGCAGCGATAGTTTAGTGGTAAACCGTTGGACTGCCACGCAAAGGTCTTGAGTTCGATGCGTATTAAATAGTTAATTATCGCTTGCTTTAAAGGTGAAGGAAAAAGTCGTGAGAAAACCTGCATGTCTAAGAGATCTCCATAATATTCTCAAAGATATTTGAAGTCTGCCAACCCGCACTGGGCCGGCGTGGTGGACTATGGCCTAACCCTTCTCACACTGAGAAGAGGCCTGTGCCCAGCAGTAGGACAGTTTAATACAGGGCTGATATTATTATTAAAGAACATGAATTTGTGTCCAATTTAAGAAATTATAGAATTATAGAATAAATCAGAGCATTACTTATTGAAAAATTGCTATTAACCTGTCAATTGTTGAAATGCCTAACATAATTGAGTATCTATTGTGTCTGACCGCCGCGCCGTTGAGCCGCTGTAGTAGAGCCTCGCTGATTTCAGCATGAATGGGCCGACCGAGGAAGGACTACTCTCTCACAGAATATCGACGTGAAATAGCAGTATTCCTACTGTTGTGTTTCGTTCGGTGATTGAGAGTGCTGGAGGCCCAATCATCCTCGTTCCCCCATCCCGTTCCTTCTACTTCTCACTTCCTTTCCGCTTGGTAACGCGCAAATGATGCCTCTGGTGTTGCAGGCGTCCATAGGCTACGGTAACCACTTACCAACAGGAGGGCCGTATGTTTGCTTGCCACTGTAGATGTATAAAAATGTTCTGTTAACTGAATTGTTTAAGTAATAGGATAAGTATATCTATTAATTATTATAATCAGTCTTAATAAAACAGCGACTTAACTCGAAATTTGAAAGTAAGGCAATTTGAACTCTAATTGTATATGTTAAATTCTAATATTATATTTGTGTTAAATCTTTGCAATAGAGTTCAAATTTGTTTAATCCAAAATACTGAGATAAGTCTCTGTTTTATTAAGGGTGCGAATTATGTTATTTTATTTAAGTTTTTAAATAATAAACTCATAGTCGTAATATCTAACTATGCATAATATCGTGCTTATATACCCGTAAAGTATAAAATTTAGTGCAGAAATTATGTCATGCAGATTCTACGTACATATATTCAAGTCAAGCCTATTCCTGTTTATATCGGGCTCATTTCTTGACTCCGTGCTGTTAGTGGCTTTTTATGCTACGGGACTAATTAGGTAATTCATTAGTGAAATGATCTGAGACCAAAGTGTGATTAATAGAATGAACAACTTAACACCTGCGTTGCCTTCTTCATCATGATCATCTCAGCCGAAAGTCGTCCACTGCTGGACATAGGCCTCCCCCAAGGTTTTCCACACAGACCGGTCTTTGGCCACCCGCATCAAACCGCTTTCCGCGACCCTTACCAGGTCGTCGGCCGTGCTGCGTGTTCCGATGCGTGGCCGCCACTGTAGAACCTTGCCGCCCAACGGCCATTGGTTCTGCGTGCTATGTGCCCTGCCCACTGCCACTTCATCTTGGTTATCCGGAGAGCTATGTCGGCAACTTTAGTTTTCCTGCGAAACCTCGAGCATAGCTCTCTCTATCGCCCTTTGCGTGACCTTGAGCCTTCTGATAAGGCCCATAGTGAGCGACCACGTCTCTGAGCCATAAGTCATCACTGGCAACACAAACTGGTCAAAGAAGTTTCAAGTTTCGTCTTGAGATACTGCGGTATATGCCTTCTCCATGACTCAGAAAATTATTTTAGAAGCGTACAAAAAGTTTGGGCTTTAGTATTAAAATCCTCAGACGAAGAAGGAGAAAAAACAACAAAGAACAACAATCCAACCATTCTTCTAAAAAAAAGAACATTCAAGGGCTAAAACTAAAACAGCAAAATTATGCCATCAGTCACCGAACTCTTTCCGTTTTTAGCTCCCAAGTCGCGTCATTAACTCCAAGCACTCAGCCCACTGAGGGACCTCCTCGGCTAATTAATAAAAGTGTCGCAAAAAGTTGTCGCATAAATTGCTACAGTGACACGCCAGTGACGTCACAAAACGTTTTAATATCCCTCTAAACGACACGCATAATTTTTAAACAACGACGCTTAATTAAATGTTTTGGAGATTTTTAATCCGTGCTCGTTACTTGTCTTGGGAAATTAAGACAGAGTGTTTGTGGAGTTAGGTGGCGTGTGAATAGACATATTATGTCAAACCTATTTGTATGTTATAGCACTGTATGGAAATATAATTATGTATGCGTATCTATTTTCGGAAATTGATATTACACTGCGACAATATCAAAATTATCGACTTTGCTGCAGAGTTTGCAGGTGGTCCTTATTTTTCGACTTTTGAATTATAACTAAAGCACTTTGTTATTCGATTATATACATCTAAATATGAAGAGGCATTTTCCCAGAGGAAGTTTAGAGGTCCAGTTGCCAAATTTTAACAAAAAGCGTATGGTATGTATGGTCGCTTAAATGATATGTGTTTAATGAAGGAATATAATAAATTGATTACAACCAATGAAGAACAAAAGCAATATTTGCTTTTATTGATGAAGTAAAAAAAATACCTTAATACTAACAAATCAACCCTTGCATCTTAAAAATAAATGATTCATATATTTATGTACTATTTAATTTTATACAATATCTTAGTTTATAACAACAACAGTAATTTTGTATTTTTATGTAGGTACTGACTTATGAATAAAAGAATCCAACTAATGTAGAGATTTTGAGTTTTCATTTAAAATTCAAACCTTAGTAGCGACCCTTAAGGTCTTGTCCCACCACATCCAAATAGCATTTATTTATAAGATAAAAGTCACGCCATCTCTCTTATTTAACCTTATAAAAGTGAGACAGTATGCGATTTATCTTTCGTATAACTTTTACTTAATATTGTCTTCTGTTTACGCGAATATTATTAATTGAAATTAAACTACTATATACGGATTTTATCAAGTTGTTTATTTGACACTTTATTGCATAATTTTGAAAACTGCTACACTACTACTACTATTAAACTTTACTATTTTTTAAGCTAATTTAATTATTATTAAAACTATTTAGATTTAATTATATTTTACACTTTTCCCGACATTTCGGTTGCTTTTCAGCAGCCATGGTCACGGGGAGACCTTAAATCTAAATACTTTTTGGCAGCCGGGACCAACGGCTTAACATGCTCTCCGAAGCACGGAGCAGGCGATAATTGTCAATCAATACGCACATAATTTCGAAAAGTCATATTACTTCCGAAAGTCAGAGGTGCGCGACGCGGGTTCGAACCCGAGACCCTCTGCATTGCAGTCTATTGGTCTCCCCACTCAGCTATCACTGCTCTTATTATATAGATAATACCAGATATAGGCTGCCGAAGTTCTGCTGCCACTCAATAGGTTAATATTATTCATGAGATGCCCTATTCTACTTTTAAATTGACTATTGAAGTAGGTATTAAGACTGCGCCGAGCGAAATGTGCCAAAACAGGCGGTCACAGTTAAGTGAATAAAATCAACACTTTTTGTTTAATACAAATATAAAATATACATTTACCATAACAATGAATTTGTTTACAATTACTCCGAGTAAAAAACTTAAAATCATTAATATTTTCGCCTACAAAATTACGTAAATTTGCACGAAAAATGCAAAAACTTTAGCTCGTGTTACATGATTTTTAGATTATAACATTAGAAATCTATCGTGTTATTTATTTGACACTTTATTACATAATTTTGAAAACTGTTACACTAACTATTAAACTTTACAAATTTTTAAGCTAATTGAATTATTATTAAAACTATTAAAACTATTTAGATTTAATTTAATTTTACACTTTCCCCGACGTTTCGGTTGCTTTTCAGCAGCCATGGTCACGGGGAGTAGTTTAATTTCAATGAATAATATTCGCGTAAACAGAAGACAATATTATATTAGAAATCTATCCTATTTTACAGCTTAAACGAAACATAAATAGTTATATTACAATTTGTCCGTCCCAAATATTTAAGTTATTGGCTGACAATAAAGATACATATTTATAAAAAAAGCACTTCAAATCCTCCATACAATTTTACTACAGCGGCCGCGCGCCGATTTGAATATGCGCCGTATGAGCTTTGTCATTATCTGTCTTACGCTCGGCGCAGTCTTAAAACAAATATAACACAAGCTTACTCTATATCCGTTGTTACGAAGTATATCGGGCTAAACCCTAGCCCACAAAGGTACTAAACAACTAGGTAGGGCTAAACGTCTCACATAAGGATTTGAATTAGGGTTGGTGCTCAGCTGCAAGAGACAGGTAAAAACATAAATTCCGAACCCTTTGAGGCACGTATTACAAAAGTGCCCTTCTGGGCCGGCCAACGACGTAAGGCTGTAATGTTAGTAAAATAATGAAAAGATAATTAATTGAGCTTTTCTTCCGTTTCCAACTCTGTTGAAGAGAAATTGCGTATCTCTTTGTAAAAGCTATTAAAATAATTAAGAATTAACACTTATATGGTGCAGTATTGCGTTAAGACTAATTCGTTTATGTTTAAAAAATATACATTTGTAGATGCACGCTTATATCCTCAAATGGGTGAAAGTGTTTCAAGAAGTTCTGAGTAGTAATAGTGAGTAGCTTGTGACCATGGCCGGTGTAACTTGATCGAAACGTAAAGCATTAAAAGGTAAACATTGCATGATCGCATTAAAACGTTACGTACTATACATATGTATATATTTCATGCAACGAGAAAGTTTAAAAGTTGGTATTTACGGCGGCCTCGATGGTGTAGTGGTTAGTGTAACCGACTGCCACGCCTGAACTCGCGGGTTCGATTCCCGCACAAGTCAAACATTTGTGTTCATGAACATGGATGTTTGCCTTGGTCTGGGTGTTTCTATGTATGATATGTATGGATTTACGAAAAAAAAAAGTATAATTATTGTTTATCCATTGTCTAGTACCCATAGTACAAGCTCTGCTTAGTTTGGGCTAGATGGTGTTGTGTGTGTGATAGAATATTATATTTTAACAGTACGAAGTCTATCAATGCGCCCGCTTGTCGGTATTTTACGCAAATGCGTGGAATCTAAAATTATAGCTGGCCAAATGTGGATATAATACACCACTGCCTACCTCTTCGGTTACATATGAGTATACGCCAGAGACAGGTATCCCTCTCCGAAAGATTTTTAAAGTTCGTAAAAATTCTTATACAACAGCTTTGTCCGTCCGTCTGTCTGTTATACAACTTTCAACTCAAGAACCGTAAGACCTAAAGACTCGTGGTCAACGCCATTCGACTCAGCATAGTCGATATACCCCCGTACTGACTATGACCTTTGACCTCTGACCTCAAGGTCACGTGATACCATTTTTCCGAACTCTAAGATTTACGGCAATTCATAGCCGTTTCTCATTTGTTCATTTTTCTATAAAGTCTGGTTCGAAAACTATCAACAGGTTTATATTTTAACTAGCTTTTGCCCGCAGCTTCACTCGCGTAATAGTAACATATTAGTAACAGTGTTATGTTATGTTACTCGATGATAATATAACTTCTTAATAGTGAAAGAATTTTTCGGTTGAGTTTTATTTAAAATTAAACTCTTACAAACAAACAAAAAATCTTTTATAGTATTAGTAGATATAAATGTATCTATCAAACAAAATTTTCATAACATTTTGGGGTTTACTACAAACATCATACTCATCATTAAATATGACTCAGAAATTTTAATTATAAATTATTCTAAACACAGAATCCAAAATTAAATGTATTTGCATTTAATGATTTGTCGTGATTGGAAAGATATCATAGGACGTTCAGTTCAACAGAACGCAACCATGTCAGCTATAATTACGCTGCAATGCTCGTCTGTCATTGATAGCCTACTTTGATTATCATCCGAATACTACCGAAATTATACTGTAAATTGGAATGTGTTCATTTGTTTTACTTCCTCTATCATACGAAAGTCTTCTTTCTTAGCCTTTATATAAAGTGGAGAGTTAAATAAGCTTAAATATGCGAAGTGTGTGTGAAACTAGATGTCAATTAATTTTATGGTGATGAAAAAAGAACTTGCTAATGTATGTTATTTTATCTACAACTAGTAGTAGTACTAGTACTAGTACTTATATAATACTAGTAGTACTTGTAGTAGTACAACTGGTAGTAGTAGTAGTAGTAGTAACTTTTCCTGCGGTTTCACCCGCGTAAGTCCCGTTCCCGTGTGAATATCGGGTTTCACCCCTTTCACCCCCATCAGGGTGGAATTTCCAAAAATCCTCTCTTAGTGCTCCACTACACTCTCCAAGGAACATACATGCCAAATTTCAGCTTCTTGCGTTCAGTAGTTTCGGCTGTGCGTTGTCTGTCAGTCACTCAGTAACGGAAGAGTTTTATATATATAGAATAGAAACAATACTTAAAACAATATCTCGGTTTTATTTCATTACTTTTTTAATTTAAAGATTAGCTTAGTTAGCTAGCAAATTAGTTTTTTTTTTAGTTAATCCTTCCAGATACAATAGAAAGCTTGTATTACGAGTGGCTTCGTGTCAGTAGCGCGGAAGGTATGTTCGACCGGACGAACTATCGATTGAAAGCGCATCAATACTTAATTACTACTAATTAGAAGCTTAGTTTTCAAAAAAGAGTAACAGCCCACGTTCTCTAAAGTATCTACCAAAAATCTTGACCCAACATTTGTAACAAAACCGATACTATAAAAGACCCTGTATTTCTTTTAAATTATATTTACACACAGGTATTATCAAATACAACTATCTAAATATTTGGATTTACTCCGTAAGAAAACGCTAAGTTGTCAGTAGGGGAATATTTACTTTAGGATTAACGTTTATTTGCCGGCCATTGGTGAGTAATAAGAAATGCGAATCTTCTTCTCCCTAGCCTTTATTATTCCCAAGTCACTTTGGGGTCGGCTTTTCTGGTCTAACCGGATTTGACTGGATATCAGTTTTTACACGGAGCGGCTGCCACCCGACCGCCGCAACCCGAAGGCTAGACCAGTGTCAGGATAATATAGGGTACTGACTTCCCAATATCGACTGCCATAGATGTTCACGGCAGACGGGACCGACGGCTTAACGTGCTCTCCGAGGCACGGAGCAGGCGATAATTGTCAATCAATACACACATAATTTCGAAAAGTCATATAACTTCCGAAAGTCAGTGGTGCGCGACGTGGGTTCGAACCCGAGACCCTCTGCATTGCAGTTTGTTGGTCTCCCCACTGAGCTATCGCTATAACGCCCTAACTACTCCACCGATCATCATGAAATTTCGCATACACGTTGTCAAAGGTACACAAAAGGACATAAGGTACATTTATCTACAAAAAATGTAGTGTGCCCGAGTGATCAATGTGGAAAACGATTAGTCTCTTAAATAAAAGATTTTTCGTTAATAAACATGGATACATGTTAATAAGCTATCCAAATATTGTCAGATTCACAAACCTCTGATTACGAAAATAGAATTGTCGAAAGTGTATTGAATAATGTTCAACTGTGATTGAACTGTGGCACTGTGTTGACTCGTAATTGGAAATGTTGGTTGTTAGCAATTCATTGTTTTCAGCTATTTCGATTCAGATTTATAAATACCTTACAGTCACTTGTGACGTGTGACATTTTAAGCAAATATTGTTTGTTTTATTATGTAGATACAAGTTAATTGGTAATAAGATTTTGATTGCACGAAAGACGCAATCTTTTTTGTTTGTTTTATTAACAAGATTACTAGTAATTTGGGTTTCAAATTAGGCTAAAATGCTTGTAATAGGGGTGGGTTCACATCAGTAGTGCAATGGATGGGATTCGAACCCGCGACCTCTCGATCGCAAGTCCATTGGCCACCTTGTCCATTGGCCTATCGCCGCTTAGTTTAAGTGGCCAGCTTATCGCTATGCTGCACTACGTAAAATAGGTTCTATACTCACATCTACATGGATATCCAACCCACATCAACCATATCATTGCAACAACGGACATAGAAAACCAAGACTTGGAATGACTATTTCTCCATCACACAATTTATGACCCGTGTAGAGTTTAGACCACACGGGCCAAAATTCACCTTGCCATAATAAGTATTGTTTTTTTAATTCAACTAAGTTGGCAAACAATCATACGGCTCTGTACCTGATGGTAAGTGGTCATCGTAGCCTATGGACGCCTGTAACACCAGAGGCATCACTTGCGCGTTGCCGAACCTATAGGAAAAAAAGGACATAGGAAGGAGAAGGAGCGGCAAGAGGGAAAGAGGGTCATTGGACCGGCACTCTCACTTACCAAACGAAACACAACAGTAGGAACACTGCTATTTTACGTCAATATTCTGTGAGAGGGTAGTACTTCCCCGGTCGAGCCGGCCCATTCATGCTGAAATCAGCGAGTTGCAGCCACCACTAAGATTACTGCGCCATGCGTGCAGTAAACAATAAAACCGCATAAGTTAGAATGGTAGCTAGTCCTATAACGAGGCGATTCGAATGAAGACTTCTGTAAATGAAAATAAAGTTTAATAAATGGATCATAGATATCTATGGAGCTTACAGATGGCTGCGGTTTTAATCCACCCTTCTTTTCTCTCCCTTGTTTTTCATCTTACTTTCAAGAGAGGAGTCATAAATTGAATTTATATTCTTAGAATTGGAGTTTGCATTCATTAAATCATTGTTACGTGTACCAAATAAGTTAAGTAGGTATACTTATTTATTATTTCTTGTTGTTACCAGGTTAGTGTGATACTCATAATTATTGTGGATTATACTTTTAACTAATTTACATAATATTATCTTATGTTACGTGAATCTTATTCATTGAAATTAAACTACTTTATACGGTTTTATCGCATTGTTTATTTACTCGTAACTCAACGCGAAAGCCGTATTTCAATTATAACTAATTGTTATAAGGTTTCGTATTATTGGTCTATTGACAATTGACATTAAATTATACACTGACGAAATATAGTGGCACACAGATAAGAATATTTGATACTACTTTATGTTAATAATTTACCAATGAGTTTTGTTGTATAAAATATGTTGCTGGTAGGAAAAGACCGGGGAATACCTTCTCTAACTATAGCAGAGATATACTTGTACGATAAATGTAGATAGCGAAGGAAGCAAGATAGGTACGCTAAAATCTTAGCCAGTGGAAATTTATAATCTCTACTTGCCCTTTAAGACTGCGCCGAGCGTAAGACAGATAATGACAGAGCTCGTGCGGCGCATATTCAAATCGGCGTACGGCCGCCATAGTAAAATTGTATGGAAGATTTGAAGTGCTTTTTTGATAAATATGTATCTTTATTGTCAACCAATAATTTTAATATAATATGGGACGGACAAATTGTAATATAACTATTTATGTTTCGTTAAAGCTGTAAAATAGGATAGATTTCTACTGTTATAATCTAAAAATCACGTAATACAAGCTAACGTTTTTGCAAATTTGGCGAAAATATTGATTATTTTAATTTTTTTACATGGAGTAATTGTAAGCACATTAATCGTTATGGTAAATGTATATTTTTTATTTGTATTAAACAAAAAGTGTTGATTTAATTCACTTAACTGTGACCGCCTGTTTTGGCACATTTCGCTTGGCGTAGTCTTAAGAAACAGGCGACAATCTAAGCATATCCATAATAAGAATGTAGCTCATCATAGCAAAGTATATCCGATAAGTAAAAAACGCCTAATAGTATTTTTTATACGTAACGTTGTCTCGATACGATTGAATATTATCATCACAAGATGCACCGTATCATCTGCTATAAAATTGTCTGAATCGCTAGCGAGCTTACATGATCAAAACTCATGAGACTATAATTCCAAACTGCATCAAAAACATTGCTAGAATTAATTTAACTGTCCGCAGCAATTATGAATAATCTAATTAATGATGTCGTTTATAAACATAAATTGAAATTGTTAATTAGTTCTAGTATTAATGAGAGAATCACGAGGGATCGCGTAAATCACGGTTGCCCAGTAATTGTTCATCGATCCTCCTCTACCCCATCCCCGGTGTAATTATCCCTAGCCGTGCCGTACCCAAATTATTACACTCGTAATAATTTACACCTTATTCAACTTTACCCTTTTTGATGTCTTTTTATAACAACGGAAGCGAGAAAGTTTACATTCTTTGGCGTTTTTAAGCTTTAATTCTTTAGAGGTTTTATCTATAGAAGTTAAAAGCTGTTTGTTTCGGCTTATATTAATTTAAAAAGGTTCTGTTGAGTAACGTATCTATGTATGTTGGTATACGGAATTAACGACCTGTCAGTACGTCTAACAATACTACAGGTATAGTGTTACGAAGCTTAGACATGAAAGCGTAGTGACACCCCTCACTAGATTGACGGACAGCCGCATCAAAGTGACGCCGATCGTTACAAATAGCAAAATTTCGACGGCAGTGAAAATTTAGAAAAGGCCTACCATTATTTTGTGAACGACCTATGTTTGTCTGGCCGTAATATTGGTGATAAAGTAGAGTTGTGGTCATGAGAATAATTTAAGTATTCAACTTTGTTTAGTATAATCTTAGTGCCTCCCTCCAAATACTACACTTTTTTAAGGCTCTATAATGATATTGGTATAAGGAGCATTTTCATCCTCTCTTTTTCGATGAGCGCGTTAATATTTGTAATCGTAAATACCCTTATTGGATCCCAGCTTTAGGGAAAGTGTTTTTGGTTATTCTGTTGAAAATTCTTAGCACTACGTCTGGAAATGAGCTCGATATTCGCCAGCAGACTATCCTATCTCAATATATTACCTGTGAAGTTTATTTCCTAACTACTCTACTGCTGTTCATAGGTCTCTTCTTAATGTAAGAGGAGCTTTGGAACAAAGTTCACAATGCTTACCCAGTGTGAGTCGACAGAGTTCACACACCTTCGAGACTATTGTGAAGAACTCTCAGTCATGCAGGTTGCCTTACGATATTTACCTCTACCTATTATCATTTGGACTTTAAAATACATAGCTGGCTAAATGTGGCTTTGAGCTTATAATTATTACTGGCACCAGTTGATATACTACGTATATAAAAAGGAAAATATCAAAATAATAATCTCGTCTGTTTTTTTATTAAAAATGATGTGAATAGTAAAGTGCATAACTGGTATTAAATATTTTTCCTCATTTGTTGAGATGCTATCATCGAATTCTCTTCGTAATGATTTACTTATCCTTATGGAGAGACAAGACTGAATATATATACTATATTTGTTAGATATCGGTAACCCTCTAACCATAGGACGTGACTGATAATAATAAGGGCAGTCAAAATAAATACAAATAGTACCAATTGGCATTTGCTCTAGTTATTCAACGAAGGTTACAATAATGTAACCCTAGTTGAATAACTAGAGCGAATGTGGGAAAATATCTAGCTCGATGGAGATAATTCTCTGTTTTATAGAGAACCTTTATAAATTCTCTATAAATACTGAGAATCATCTCCATCCAGCTAGATTTGAAGCCGCCCCAATATACTTTTGGGAAAGTTCAGAATAATGAAAATTGGATTGAGATTTTTACGATAGATTTTCATAATAATATAATCAAAGGAAAGCGTCTTATAAGAAGTTGGTAAATTAAGAAGATTTTTGCTCGGGCGTGTTTTGTTTTTATACTACCCTATGTCCTTATCTATCCTACAGTCATATTGCCCCCACCTCAAATTTCGTAAGCATTGATTTTCTTTTTAAGGAGTTAAAGCGTAACAAATGTAAGTTTTTTTATAAATTTTCATACATTTTAAAATTGTTCTTATATAGTCTCCCGCTTAAATCACAAAAGAGGTTGGTGTATTATGCTAACATTTCGGCAGCTATGGTTCAATGAGTGTTGATTGTGGTGATTTAAGAATGTACAACAAAAGATTGTGTATGGACTATGTGAAGGAAGACCTAGGCAAACGTTATTTGATTTGTATTGTGGTTTTGGAGATAATTTGATATTTATTGCCCTAAAATAACAATGCTAAAATAACAATGCATGAATAACGAAAAATAATGTGATGAGAGCAAATGAAGCACTAAGAAAAAGCCAGGACTGCAGCATATGAAAATGCGTAGCATCTATATTGGCAAATGTGATCACAATATTCTCCTCTATGCAGAATATTTTTACACAAATTGCAACCTTCTCAATATGCATAACGCTTACCATTCGGCTATCATCATCATTAAGACGGTTCTAGTAAATAGCTTCCAGGCTGTACATTATGTATGACAATGTGGCCGTCCCCTTTACGACGTGTTTAATACACACGTCACGTTTCGGTTCTCGTAGCGAAATAATGTAAGGTCACTAAATTGTTAGGGTTGTACGAGATGGAATGTGTTATTTATAGTATAGTCGCTGCGACTTTTTAGTCACTCTCTGTTGCAGATGATATGATTATTTATATAAAGTTAACTGTTATATAATTTTGTATTTATTCATCCTGTCAATTGGGGACACAACAGGTTTCCAAATATGTCTAGCAATCCAATTGAGAACCTTTTGTGTCTGGGAGCTGGTGTGCCACTGTGACTCAATAGGTTGAACTGCTACTGTAAAAAGTGTCTTTATATTAACTGTAAAAATACCATATTAAATTTCTTCACAAAGTTTAGAAACCATTTAAAAACATGTCTAACATAGTTGCGCTATGAGCAGTGTAAGTATGTCATTTCATTTTATACAGTTACTGTAGCATAAAAATGGAATAAAGTAATTTAATATTGTAGTTAAAACATATACTTCAGTTTAGTAAAGCGAGAAATAAAAAAAAGTTTTTTGTAAAAACAAACCACATTTTTATATTGCCTTTGTTTACAATAAAAGCAA